>SJYO01026388.1:12836602-13436602 GCA_006410555.1 Capra ibex | reverse complement strand
AGTGACCATTTCCATTTATATATCATTTTGCCATCATCCAATTAGTGAATATTTCGATCGGACTTCCACTAATTTTCTGTTTCCATCATTTTTATCGACAGACGTACGTACGATTCAGTACAGGTTGAGAAACGCTGGGGTACCTGACATCAGGTGGTCCGAGGAGACAGGTACCCTAAAAGGTCCGTTCTTATGATTTTACCCAACGGTAAAGGATGAGGTCCCCTAGAAGGGGTGGGTCCCTACATTGGGTACAGAGAACGTAACGGCTGCCTAAGAAATGGTGACTCGGTGGTCCCTTTGTGTTTACTGTCCTTTTTACCTGGTCTACCTTTTTATCGAATTGAACATTATAATTTCCCCATCTTCGTTTTAACACACTCAACAATGGTTTGTCGAGGATTTCTCGTTGTTCCTGAAGAATAAGGTAATTTAAGGTTGTCATACTACGAAACTTTGACGTCAACAACTATACTCAGGTTATCCTGAATTGACTATACGTTTAATACAATTTCTTACGTGCGTGTGTGTACTGAAATTATTTACCACGTAAGAAATTTGGATAAGTAACGAACAAATTAAACAGATCTTCGTCGTTTTAATATTGGTTTTAATGTACCGTCAAAACGAGTGAGAAGATAATGAGCAGAAAGTTGGATTTCAGGAAGTCAAAGTCCTAATGTTCGTTAATAAAGTTCTCGTCGACGAAGAGGTTAGTGGTAGTAAAATGAATGTCGACTCGTTCATCACAAACTTTAGTAAGGAATACCCGGACTGAGGTCAGGATGTCTCTCCCAGTGAGCCAACTTACCATACGAGTGGGTCGGAAACAAAGTAGGGGTCGCGAGGGATACTTGGTTCCAGGGGCCCTTCTCAGTAATCAGCAGGATCGGAGAGTGTACGTGAAACGACCTATACGACTATGTGTGAGGTAAGACCTTTTGTGGGGTCGAAGACGTTTTGTGGCAGAATAGATTGTAAATGTATTAGATGGATGTATACGGAAATTTAGGTGGCCGAATATATCAAGGTAAATTCTCGGTGTCTTAACCCTAGAAAATTTATTTCGTACGGACTTCATTTACAACATCGTTATTTTATTTGTCCAGTGTGTGTACTGCCGGTGGTACGATAGTACGTCTCGTCACTTCCTCCCGTAAGGACCGTCTCGACTCCACATCGGTTCGAGTGTTGCCGCAAAGAAAACTTTTACACACCCGACGAAGAACGAGACGTGAGATCTATGAGACGTCTTCCAGTCCTAAATTAAACGGTCGGAAGGTAAAGTCCCATTAAACTTCGTACGCACGAAGAAGACGAGGAGGGGAGGGGGTTGCACTACTTTACTTCAGGTACCTCGTATAAAGGTGCTCTTTCTCTGTAGACATCAACACGGTAATGTGACCGCAGTGGAGTCGTAAGGAAAGATGGATGGTTTTGGAAAAGCTTTTTCCCTAAGTAAATTAGAGGAAAAAAAATTACACTGGGTTATACAAAAGTGTTTACCCTCCAAAAGAGTTTACACCGTAAGTATTGTCAGACGCACCCAAACACCCCGTACTCATTTAGTTTGTCCCTTGGAGTGGCAAAACTGTCAGACTAAATTGACCTGGTAAAATTTAGTGACACTCGTCGTTTTCGTTTATGTCTCTTCGGCTGGTTCCTTAAAAATTCGTCCAGGTTAACTTGGCGTACAAATAAGTGTGTCTGTTGGAGTTAGTGGACTTTTTGAGACTTAAATTATTATAAAGTACGAAAATCCCTAAAGTAACCGCTACACTTTCTGTTTTTAATGTGACACGGAGTGTTTTTCTTTATAAACACCAATCGTATCTCTACGGACGTACCCCAGATCGAGGTAGTGAGGGTCGGAATTAGTGGGATAGGTTTTTAGGGACTCTCATACTAACCCGGTGCTGATCTAAGTCAGCAAACTAATTGAGGCAACCTTCGAGCTAAGTGACTTCAAGTAAAACAACGTCCTTCCCTCTGGGGAAGGTCCCGGGTTTTGACCCGAGAACAGATTGTGAACCTTTACTCAACAGGCTCCTCTGTGTTCCCGTGGGCCCACCTCCCGTCATCCCATTCCCTTGGGTCCTCTTGACGAGACGGTACACCGAGCGTCAGAGCCCAAAATACCACTACCCTAATCAAAGGCCCACCAGAGACCGGTTAGTAAGATTATGTCTTAGAAAGGACCATGGCGTACGGAGCGAGTCGGTTCTACCTACAATCGTTCTCCCTAAGACCCTTCACCTACCTGTGCGCCACAGAGGAAAGATGGAAAGGGCTTGAGAATGTCAACCACCACCGAATAATCAAGACATAAGGAATAATCCTAGAGGACAGTATTTTGTCGAGTACGTTTACCAATGATACCACGGACCGGTCCCATCCGCCAAAGTTAGACACACGAAGGGGATTGTTAAACTCAGTCAGATGTGATGACTAAAAGATAAATTCGTAGTTTTCCGTTTATTAAGTTAACACGAAGTACGTCTTATTAATCGAACATTAGACACGCAAACCCGAAGGGACAACCGAGTCTACCATTTTTTAGACGGACGTTACGTCCTCTGGGTCCAAGCTAGGGACCCAGCCCTTCTAGAGGACCTGTTCCCTTACCGACGGGCGAGGTTATAAGAACGGACCTCTACGAGGTACCCCAGTACTTCTCAGTCTGTACTGACTCACTGAAAATGTCAGTGTGAGTTAGACACGTAAATTTGTCTTCTGACTGAACCTCCTTGATCGAAACTAGTCTGAATAAGTTGGTTTTGACTAAGTCAAAGGTAGGATCAGGATATTAAACCACTACAGCCATCAACTATGAAGTCAGAACACAACGGTCCTGAACCAGAAGACTTCTACATAGGGTCTTATGGACTCCTAGGGTTTCCTTATTGGGTCGTTTATGAGGTCTTTGAGCAATCCTTAAAGGGTTGACGAGGTCTCTTTTTCTCTGTAAGAGAGTGTAAAACGTCGGTCGAGAATTCTGAATTACCAAGTATATTTCTCTCCTTAACCAATGGTTCATTACTGTCAGAGAAATGACAGTTATCTTTACCTATCTTCCGGATTCTCAATCTTCCTGTCGATATTGGTTCTACTGATACTATTCCTTTGTGTCTAGATAACAAGAGGGTTAAGGTGTTTCAGTGGTTTTCTTTTCTTGGAACAAGTCTTTTTCATTCATGTCCATTTTTCTCTCTTCTTAGATAAACTATCTTTCTTTTCTTTTTTAGGTGAAGTCCTTAGAAATTATATAGTTCTTTCAGAGAGATTACAAAATCTTTGATCTGAGTTACTCTGTCCTTCGGGTCCGTACTCTAGAATTTTGTAACAGGTACAGATTCTTAAGTATTAAAATATAAGTCTGTAACATGACATTGACTAAAGTATGATCGTACTTACTAAAAACGTAGTTCAATCGTTTATAAAAATTTTCGAATGACGCAAAAGTCGAAACGAATAGAATCTCGCACATTATAAAAAAGAAACTTCAGATACATTCAAAGAGAAACACTAAGATAGAGGACTCTCAGTGGGACAGATACAGGACGAAATCGAGATAGTGAAACATATATGTTTTCACTAATACAGTGAATGGACGGAACTTTGAGGGAAAGAGCGTAGCAAAAGTCGAGTCTTAAGTTTCGGTTTTTCTGGCTTCAAACTGCGAGCAGGGTTTATCAATTATGAGTGCACTGAATTCCGTTTAACAAACTACAGACGTTTGAAACTGAAAGGATGGACGTTTACTACTGGTATTATAAAAAGATCATTCCGATGACACTTCTATTTTATTCTTTTGATTACAATTGGTGAATCTTCCGTTCTTATTGTTTTTACGTTTTCTTTGGGATGATAAGAATGTATTCGTCTTTGTATAATATAAGAATATTTCACAGGTAAAGACGAAAATACCTCCAATATCAGAGGACTCTCTTTGTCCGTTATCTATCGAATTAAGGTCTATCACTATTCTCGACTCATCGGATCACCCGACGGCAAAGACCCCAACGTGTCTTAGCCTGTGCTGACTTCGCTGAATCGTCGTCGTTCGTCGTCGTCTCATATTTTTGTCCCATTTCTATAGTCTCGACACTCCCTCCGACAAAATCTATCATCCCTTCAGAAGAGACGTCCACACTATAGACAGTGCTCTAGATTTACCACACTTCAGTCGGTACGACAATAGACCCCCGTTCTTTCCGTGGTCCTTCTCTTCCTTTTTCCGGGTCTCCTCCTTAACTGAAACCCCTTTTCTCGGTTCCATACGCAGCAACCTCCTCGCCCTCTCTTCCCAGTAGAATCTCCTCCGTCCGACTAAAAGCAAATGAATGGAGTCTCTTCGGTTACTTGCCAGAACTCGTTTTCGTTCTGAAGCAGACTAAACAAAAATTTTTAGTGAGGTCATTGAAGGAATTTGATAAGTTAATGGTTCTTATTGTTGCGAAAAGACAAAAGAAACATAGAAAGGACACGGCAATACTCGGAAAAGGGTTCGTGGATAAAATGAAGGAAAGTTTTCTGAGGACAAAGACAAAGTTTTGTTGAAACTCTCTTTTATCTGAGTATAAAACCTACCCCTTTATCAACACCGAAGTCATACAGAACCCTTCTTTACCGCAAAAAACGTTAGCTTATACGATATAATTGTAAAATTTTACTTTGACTATAAAATTAATAGGATTATTTCAAGCCACACAAAGAAACGAGTTTATAAGTATACTTACATAACTAATCCTACAACAACCTTCGATTAATGATATTAACATCGACACTTTTTATACAAGAGAGTAGTTTTACAACGTTTGAATATTGAGAATATCGACAAAAAAATTGTAATAATTTCTTAAAAAAATACATATTGAAAAATAATCGATGAGATGAATCGTAATCTAGTCCCCGGTTCTTTAGTTAAGTTCGTAAGTTGGTATGGTCTACACACTTTCGTTCATTTGGAGAATGGTGAATGATGGACCTAAAGGAGTAGAAGTTTTGCTTCTACGATCTATCTGTTCAACGTTTGTAAGTTGAATTGTATACGTCGTACAGTAAATAATAGATTAGAAAAGGTAAATCAGACTGTAAAGTTCCATAGGGAATTGAATTAAAAAAAAACTGAAAAATATATTCTAGAAGAAAGAATCCATTGTGGACCGATCAAGGTACATCTGATTTTTGCTTGAAAATCATAATTATAATAGACAAATTACTAGAAATAATGTAAGGTGTATTTAATTGGAAAGAACTAAAAAGATACACTGTTGTACGACGAAAATTTAAGAGTTGCCCTTTAATATAAAATTTGTTCTGGGACCCTTAAATCCATTACCATAAAATACTTATAATTAATGTGTTTGAAACGGACTTGGATTTGAAAAGAAATATGAGGTTGGATCACAAGGAATATAGTTTGATGTTTTATCGAATATAAAAATTTTCAACTTTGAATGAAATTAAGGAGTGTAAAATTCGTGTATGACTTGTAGGTTTAGGACAGAACTTTTGAACTCGAACCTTTTAAGAATGACGACTTAAAGAAGACCTTTAGACCGGAATTAAACGTAACTTAAAGTTACTGAAGGAATTCGTTTGTGGACCTCCCGGAGGTCAGATTACCTTTACACCCAGGTGTCTGTGTTAAGACGTTTTTGTCACTCGAAGAACCGTCAAAATCTTTCCAACTTTCGACCGGTAATAAGTCTGGAGTTCGACAAGTGTGACAAAAAAAGGTATGTCAGTTGCGTTTGTTTCATGTGATAACGGGAACGAACTCGTTCTCCTAATTTCGAGTCTATGACGACCATAAAAGCACCTCCTCGTCAAAGTAACAGTTCTACTCAGTATGGCACTGACTTCTACGAGGATTTAGACACCAAAACCTACGAACGGTTCAGAGGGTCGGGATTTTACCGTGAGGGAGGTCTCAGTGAGGTTACCAGATCTAAAATCTGACACTGTTCTTGCCCCCTCTGCTCGTATTGGGTTTGTAACGATATAAAGAGACGGAGATGGGATCCTCGGATCAGAGTACCTAAAGAACTAAAGGGAAGATGGAGAAAATATTTGATGTTGTCAACCTTAATCAGGTTTCTTTTCATTGGTAACCATCACCTAAATCTTTTTACTCTTAATTTTTCCGTTGACGAGTTGTCGTTGTCTTTTCTCCTTTACTTTGTTTCAAGTGATGTACGGACCTTTTATGATTTACTACGTCTTGTTATCTTTTAAATCTATCTCATATTTTCGTATTTAGTCCTCTTTTCCTTTACCTGAGTATTCGTCTGTTCTAAGATCTTCACACAAAGAGTTGGTATGTACCACAGTGACCCTTGAAGTTTCACGAAATGTTTCGTGACACTTTAAAAAATATTACACCTTTTAGTAAAGACAATTTTTACTTTGATGTATTATAATGTCACACTTGTGACATCTATTCATTCAAACTGTTTTACTCTAGTTCGACCGACATTTCTTCTTTCGAAAGTATTATAGGTTGACCAAAATTCCTTTTTAGTGTATAAATGTTCCTACCGGTACTTTAAACGAAACACACATATACTCTCGAATCTCGTCATTAAAAGGAGTTTCCGTATAAAGTCCTTCGATAGTTTCTGTATTACATTAAGATAGGTACGGAAAAGATTTCGGACATCCTAGAACAATGTATGTCCTATGAAATTACATTTCAAACGACTAAACAAAACTCTTAAAATTGACAAGGTTTAAAAGTTGTTCAAACATAAGTTTCCCCACAGAGTTTATGTTTTTGAAACACTTCGTTACTGGTTGTTCTTCACAATAAAACTCCACCCCCTCTACTTATAGTGGGAATCGGACTAAGGACTATGAAAGAGGTCGTGTGGTCCGGTGGTTCTGGGAGGGTCTTGACTAATATTCACGACCTCTGTTTTTAACAAACTCTTTTAAGAATTGATCTTCAATAAAGATTGTAACTTTAATTAGACTGACGTTAATGGACCAGTCAAAATTTCTATAGTAACCTAATGAAATTTACTTTACATTTACTATACAACTGTCATACAGGACTGTCGAGAAGTATTCTTTATCTTCACTCATATATTCAATGTTAATAAAATAAAAAGTTTCTATTAAAGAAACCTAAACATAATGTACTCCATAATTGAAGTTTAAATAACTTCAAATCGATATGGAGTAAACTTATAAATATGATACTTTCACTTTCAATTCAGCGAGTCAGTACAGACTGAGACGCTGGGACACCTGACATCGGGTGGTCCGAGGAGGCAGGTACCTTAAAAGGTCCGTTCTTATGACCTCACCCAATGGTAAAGGAAGAGGTCCCCTAGAAGGGTTGGGTCCCTAGTTTGGGTTCAGAGGATGTAATATCCATCTGCGAAATTGGAGACTCGGTGGTCCCTTAGAAAGACTTATTTTACTTAAAGAAAACCCTTTGTTCATCTAATACACTTCAGTCCGTAATTTCCTTTAAAATAAAGTAGATGAGAACATTCATATTTCTGAATTTTTTTTGTTTGTGTATTAAGAGTTTAAAAAGGGGTTTTCTTTTCACATTTATGTACCGTTTAAACACTGTACAGTACATAGGTATGTCTGACTAGTTTAAGTAAACGAATTAAACTAATAGAAGATCTTATAAAATTTTAATAATTTTTACATTCTGAGTATAAGACTTACCTCAAAACACTATGCTGGTGACATTTAATAAAAGAATGGTTACGAGTTACGATTTATTCCGAGGTTCACTCTTTTTTTCTTTATTTTCTCCCTTTACTATTCGACAAGACAACTCTTAATATGTACTAGATTAACCCATTATGTTACTGAATCAGAATTAAATAAGGTTGGAAGTGAAAATATAATCTTACTTGTCGACAAATTAAATTATTAAAGACGAGATTAAGTAAACGAAGGACCAATGTCAAAAGTAGACGGAGAATAAACAGTACATTATGATACTTTTATAAAGAATTAAAGTTATATCGTATTTTCTGATAACGGGTTACAAAGAGATACTTTGTTTTGTAACGAGAACCATACGGGTAAGAAGAGTACACTAACGTTGAGAGTCATTTAATCTAAAAGTTAAATCTAAAGAGGTTTTGAAAGGGTTTCTTGCATTCTGATTCGTTCAGAGAAGTAAGACTAAAATGTTAAGATCAAGATTTTGATACGAGAGTAAAATAACCTGATAAAATCTCCACTGTATTTCAGTTCTGTTACGTAGACATCTTCACAGAAGTTAAAGAAACGAGAGTAACAATTATTACCAAGGAGAGAAAGTAAATGAAAAGAGTCCAGGAACAACTTTAAGACCGTGAAAAGTCAAGTCAAGTCAAGTCAGCGAGTCAGCACAGGCTGAGAAACGCTGGGGTACTTAGCGTCGTGCGGTCCGGAGGGACAGGTAGTGGTAGAGGGCCTCAAGTGAGTCTGAGTACAGGTAGCTCAGGCACTACGGTAGGTCGGTAGAGTAGGAGACAGCAGGGGAAGAGGAGGACGGGGGTTAGGGAGGGTCGTAGTCTCAGAAAAGGTTACTCAGTTGAGAAGCGTACTCCACCGGTTTCATGACCTCAAAGTCGAAGTCGTAGTAAGGGAGGTTTCTTTAGGGTCCCAACTAGAGGAAGTCTTGCCTGAAAATGATAAAGATTTGAGAACTTCCCATTTCAATACTTACGACCTCTCAAAAGTGTCTCATTTATGTTGTGTAGTTTGAACTAATAAATCTTTCTACGGTACTCCATATGTCTCCGTCTTCTTACTTGTGACACACATTAGGGTGACTGAGTTCAATCATTACCCTGCGAAACTTTTGATTGAATTCTCTGTTACGGCTCTAAAGCATACTGAGGGCTGGATATCCCCGAAGAGAGAACAGAGTCTACCCTTTCTTAGGCGGGCGTTACGCCCTCTGGACCCAAGCTAGGAGCCCAACCCTTCTAGGGGACCGCTTCCCTCGCCGATGGGTGACGTCATAAGACCGGACCTCTTAAGGTAGGACCATCCGATGTAAGGTACCCCAGCGTCTCAGTCTGTGATGACTCCCTGAAAGTGAAAGCCACTGGATATCTGACTGTAGACTAAACAACGTGGTTACTTTAGTACCCACGGATGTTCTTTATTAACGAAAAATTTTATAAAAATTTCAAATAAATCAATAGATAAAAACCGACGTGACTCGGAAGTAACGAAGTGCCCGAAAAGGGATCAACGTCGCTCGCCCCAGATGAGACATCAAAGTCGCTCGCCCCAGATGAGACATCGACGTCATCCTCCCTAAGAGTGACCCCGCCGAAGGGAACAACGTCTCTGCCCGAGAGCCCACACACCCAAGTCATCAACATCGAGGGGCCGAGATCTCGTAGCGGAGTTATTAGAATCACGTGTCCGAATCAACGAGGTGTCGTACGCCCTAGAAGGATCTAGTCCCGAACTCGGACACAGAGAACGTAACCGTCCGCCTAAGAAATGATGGTTTGGTTGTCCCTTTGGGCCTTTATTAACAACTTATTTTATTTTACACTAATCGATAGTAATGTAACGACTGGTTGTTCCGTTGAATTATATAAAATCAGTTGTTGTCAAACTATAGAAACTTTATGTATTTAACTTTTATCTGTTTTTCCAATACTGTCCTCTCGATTTTTATCACTTATTTCTATGCAATTCTACAAGTTACAATGATCATTAGTTTCTTAACGTTCGATGAATCCCTTCCTTACACCCCAAGTCATTTAATTTTTCCGTCCGTCGAGCAAGAGAGTCTCAAACACCCGGATCCGTTTTCTTCGTACATAGAGAAATATGATACAGTGTAGTCAACGTCTTTAAAAAAGAAGAATAGGAAGTCAAGTCAAGTCAAATCAGTGAGTCAGTACAGGCTGAGAAACGTTGGGGTACTTAACGTCGTACGGTCCCGAGGGACAGGTAGTGGTTGAGGGCCTCAAGTGAGTCTGAGTGCAGGTAGCTCAACCACTACGGTAGGTCGGTAGAGTAGGAGACAGCAGGAGAAGAGGAGGACGGGGGTTAGGGAAGGTCGTAGTCTCAGAAAAGGTTACTCAGTCGAGAAGTGTACTCCACCGGTTTCATGACCTCGAAGTCGAAATCGTAGTAAGGAAGGTTTCTTGTGGGTCCTGACTAGAGGAAATCTTACCTGACCAACCTAGAGGAACGTCAGGTACCCTGAGAGTCCTCAGAAGAGGTTGTGGTGTCAAGTTTTCGTAGTTAAGAAGTCGTGAGTCGAAAGAAGTGTCAGGTTGAGAGTGTAGGTATGCACTGGTGACCTTTTTGGTATCGGAACTGATCCCCCTGGAAACAACCGTTTCATTACAGAGACGAAAACTTATACGATAGATCCAACCAGTATTGAAAGGAAGGTTCCTCATTCACAGAAAATTAAAGTACCGACGTCAGTGGTAGACGGGTTTAGTCAAGAACGGAGTTAAGAGGGAAAACAAAACTGACACTTCAAAACCGGAATTTGTTATATTGAATACTCATTTGAACCTTTTAAAATAAGTCGTAAATAGTAGAGGAACACAAAAACTCCAAAGAAAAATCGCACAATACTCAAAATAATTAGACCGTCTTTTCTCCTCTTTATAGTTTGAAGAGGTACTTTTATCTTTAATTCTCTAATAATTCCCGATATCTTTAGACCTTTAATTTAATTTTTTTCTAACAGTGACCCGAGAAATAGACAATCGTCCGACTAAAAAGGTGTATAAATAATAAATAAAACGGTATAAGGTTGAAAGAAGAGGTTCCTTAGTGGGTTACAATCTAGAGTTACTCTGGAATCTCCAGTGGAACAGGTTGGAGAGAAGTGAGTTTGTGCTCTCGACTTCTACATTTTCAAATTCCTATCCAGATTTAGAAGATTGGTCACGTACTACCGAAACCGTGATCTTGCGGTTTGAACTAACCTAACTATTTAATTAACGAAACTTCTTTCCATGTTTTAAAAAAGTGAGATTAAAGTTCTTAGGTCACGAGGACCTTTCGAAATGGAGGGAGAGTCAGTGAAAGAGTTCCTGTAAGGTTGTATGGAACTCATTGAGAAGTTATCTGTGTAGGAAGAAAGGAAGAATTCCACTCTCACCTCGATACAATGGATGATATAGAATAGAGGAAGAGATACCTATAATTCATAGAAGGGACGCTAAAGAGGTCATAGAGGGTTCCTTAGTAGCTGTGAACTATAACATAAATAAACAAAAATGACTTCATATCAACTGAATGTTACAACACAATCAAAGTTCACGTGTCGTTTCACTAATATATATAATATATATTATTTTTATATATATATGAAAAAGTGTAAGAAAAGGAAATTTCCAATAATGCTTTATAACTCATATCAAGGGACACGATTTGTCATCCAAGACATCAAAACTAACCGTAAAGAGATTATTAATCGATACAACTCGTAGAAAAGTGTACGAAAAACCGGTAATCATAAAGAAGAAACCTCTTTACGCATAAATCTAGAAGACAAGTAAATAAATAAATAACTCGAGATACTCGACAAACACACAAACCCCCTGATTAAGAACAGTCAACGTAGTAAACGTTTATAAAAGAGAGTAAGACATCTAACAGGGAGGAACCGTAAAATTTTACTGAAGTCCTTGCCAGATCTCCGTTTTTCTTTCCGTCATTTTTCATTCCGATAGTTCTTTCCTTTACTTATTTCGTGTCAATTTACCTTTTGTAGGTCTATGTTAATGTCAACTTTGGTTATTTAGATTCCGTTATCTTTATGTAAACACACTTACAAGGAAAACCTTTTCGTCCAGTCTGTTGAAGCAGGTATTTTAATGTTATTAAATAAGTTATAAAACAAACGACTTCTTGATTTCTTCCTTAAAAATTCCGGTTTATACACCGATTTGTGAGAGGGACAAGGTCTTGAGAAACATTAGTACAAACTAGGGTGTCGAAATCACTTTGATAAAGAAGACCGGTTCAGTGACAATTAATGAGACAATTTTAAGATCGAAGGAAATATGCGATAGAGGGGTGAGAGGTGAAAAGAGAAGATTTTCCACTGAAAAGAAGATAAAATGGAGAATGGAGAAGATGAAATGGAGGTGTCTCAAGGAGTGATCCTAAGAGACTAGAAAAGGGAGACGTAAGTTGACAAATACTTATCTCAAACGGGGTACCGAAGTGGAGACAGAACTATTAGGGTTAGACTTACGGGACAAGGGATGACGCCTCATCAAGGTATACAGGTCGATCTCCCGTAGAGAGGAACGTACCTGGTGGTAGTTTATTAGTGGTACGTAAGTGATGACTCCCCCGTTATGTCCGTATGGAGTTCTGTTGACTTATAAAGGTTAAGTCAAGGTCTGGTGATGTTAATTCGTCATAGTGTTATTTCACTTAGATGATTAAAAAACCGAAGGGTCATGTAAATTTTAATACGCATAATCTGATATGACATTAGATATTATACGTTACCGTAATACAGAATTTTTTTACATACACAGATTTAATTTTTTATGACATAACGATTTTTTAACGATTGGTAATAAAGTCAGAAATCACTCAGTATTAGAAAAACGACACTTTCATTTATAATTATTTTAGGTTCTTATTGAAGTTTAGTTCAGTCTCTCCCGTCCTTTTTATCCTCCTAGGAAACACAACAATTTTCTTGATAATTAGGTTGAGTAATTTGAAAAGGAAGGGACTTTGGTCCCTATGATAACTATTTATTATTTTACGTTACATTATGTTAAATTTTTAAAGATCCTTTATATGTAAACCTCCTCTTTTTACGTATATTTCAGTCATCGTCGTCGTACCACTTACAGTCAGACTAAGGATTTTTACGAAGTACTTTTTCTGACAAGTAGGACACTGACGAGTCCGAAACCTCTATACAACATTCGGACACGGTAGACAAATCGTCTAGTGAATGACAGAAGACCAAGTTCGATTAACATTCTAGTAAATCATTATCGACCTTTAAAAGAAAAAGGACTCTCACCAGTTTCCTCGATGTGTCTACGTTAATGATTGTAAATATAAAAAAATTTTTCTTATACAAGGTACGAAAGTACAGATTTAAGGACATCTATCGGTTTACGTCGTTCTTATGTAAACAATAACCCGTTACGGAAAGTCCGTGAGGCGCGAAAGAAAAGAATCCCCAGAGAAAGACTGGCGTAAAGAGGGTCTCGAGTACAAGAGTTCAAAAGAATTTAAAGACCTAATTTCGATTTAAAGACATGTTTCGTTAATTCGGATCACAGAATCAGGTAAGTCTGATAATGTCGTCTTATAGTATCTAATATTTGTTACCTTTAACAAAGAGTGTAAAGGTCTCTTCCTCTTCGGGTTCTAGTTCCGTGATCGTGTAAGACACAGACCACTCTCGGACGACGGACCGAGAATGTCTACCGACGGAAGAGTGATATTGTCCACCACCTTCCACGATCCGTCGAGAGATCTCAGAGAAAGTACTCCCATGATTAGGGTAAGTACTCCCGAGGACCTCCGGTGTGAAGGTTTAGGGTGGGGTGATCCTCTTATCTAAAGTCGTGTCCTTAAACCCCGTCCGTATTTGTCAGTCACATGTCGTGGAATAAACATGAATCATGAATCATGAATCACGGAAAGTATTTCGTAAGTAAGACAAAAATGGACATGTAATAATTCCTCAAATAACTATTAATTTTTTTTTTTTGGTAATCTTAATTGAAGTTCAAAAGACGTCAATTATACCTTAAAAGGAGTTCACGAGTTCATCTACAGACCCTATGTTCCTCTGAAAGGTTTTATGGAAGTTCATTTGAGTTCTTAAAATTTATTTAACTTGAAAATCAGTAAGGGTGTTATATTAAGGACCAATACTAAAAAAGATTTAAAATAACACTTTTAAAAGATTATATGTCTTTTAAACTTTCTTATAATATTACTTGTGAGTGTATGGGTGGTGGACCTAAGATAGTAATTATAAAATGACACCAACAAAATAGTGTTTTGACATTAAAAGTCACGTTCAAGAGACTGTATAAAACAATTTAAATGACGGTGTATAAAAGACAACTCTGATAAAATTTACTAAAAAATTTTACAAAATTTACGGTAAAAGATTAAGGACGATTACGTCTTTTTATGTTATTGTAAAATATATCCTTGACATAAACCACCGTAACGATGTATTCAAGTAATGGAGATTTTAGAAAAAAGTCTAAAACATCTTAAAAGAAACATTTGTTAACACAGTACACACTCATTTCCTTTTGACTGAAGAAGATAGGGGAATTATAGGGAAGAAAAGAAGAACTTGATCGATCCTGAAGGTTATTTTACTCATCTTTACCATTTCCACCTATGAGAAAGGAATGTTCCGTAAAATTGTGATTTTTACTTTTTCTCGAGTCTTATCTTTAATAAAGGGTCTTTCGTCACAGTATAAAAAACGGAATAAGTTTACTTCGAATTTCTTTAATTTTTCTTTTTATAAAATATGAATTTAATGTATTATGAAGTGTAAAAAACTATGAGAATTAAAGTAGTAATCATATCTAAAATAAGATCATATTAAAGGGAAGTCGGATTTCTTTAAAGAAATGGTGACGAACATAATGTCCTTCCAAACGACATTCATAAAGACAAAAAGAAAATAGACTTTACAGAAATAAAGTATAAATAAGGGTTTCCTAGAAAAGTAACCGTTATGTTAAGACCCAAACGTCAAAATAACAACAATAACAACAAAATTGTGAAATTCTTCCAGGAAGGTCATGGAGGTATCAAAGTCTATTCAGTCACTGGTAAACTTCGGTACAAAAAGACATGTATTTCACAGTAAAAAGAGACCAACGAACCTTAAAAAGGAGAATATTAACCGAAAGTCGTTGAACTGATACTACTCGTCTACAAGAATAAATGGGACAAACTCCTTACAACTTTATAAACTCATGAATTAGTCCCTGTAAAAACCTATGTTAAAGGAGTTCATAAAAAGTAGGAGTTTGGAGAGAAGAAGACTCTGAATTCAATGGATATTTAATCTATAAAACGATAACAGAGTATCCATGGACTCAAAGAACGATAATTTTTTTTACGAAAGGAAAAAAAATTCTAATTTATTAAAATAAGTAAATGGAAGTTCAAAATGACTGAGAAAGGAGATAGTAAAGGTAAGACATTAACACGGTTATTTTACTTAAAATTTAAAAGTGTATAACATAAAAAGTCGATCTTAAAAGTAACCCAAGATAAAACATCAAAGGTATTAAAACGTCTCTAAATTTTAGTAACACTCTTCTAAAAGGAAATGGAGTAACTCGTCTTAATATTATAGGTGAAATTAATAGGAACAGACGATTAAGGTTGTAGACCCAATAAAATGCAAACGAGAAACAACTACAAAACACAAGACTTTTACCCAGTGCAAAAGGAACAGTAAGTTCAGTTTATTAAAACTTAACATAGGACCTGTAACCTTAACTATGTAACATGTTAAGAGTCAGGAGATATACAGAAGTTTAACAACTATACATTTCTATAAACCTAAATCGATAAATAATTAAGGGGAAGTACCTAACTTCCCCGAACTCATTGAGTTACGTCGATGTTCGGTACAGTACATCCCGATGGGTTCTGTCTGTCCAGTATCACTTCTCAAGACTGTTTGCACCAGGTGACCTCTTCCTCTCTCATTTGGTGAGGTCAAAAGAACGGTCCTCTTGGGGCACTTGTCTTACTTTTCCATCTCTATACTATGGCCTTCTACTCGTGGAGTCCGATCTTCCTCTGGTCATACAATGACCCCTTCTCACCTCCCGGTAATGATTGTCGAGGTCTTTCTTACTACACCGACCAGTTTCACCCTTACTATGAGTCAACACCTACACAGACCACCATTTTCATTAGATTTTACGACATTTCTTATTATAACATATCCTTGGACCTTCGTCACTGTCTAAAACAAAAGCACCCGAGGTTTTAGTGACGTCTGTCACTGACGTCGGTACTTTAATTTTCTGCGAACAAGGAACCTTCCTTGAACCAGAAACCTTCCTTGAACCAGAAACCTTCCTTTCGACACTGTTTGGATCTGTCGTATAATTTTTCATCTTTGTAGTGAAACGACTGTTTTCGGGTGTAACAGTTTCGATACCAAAAAGGTCATCAATTCATATTTACACCCCGAAGGGAGTATCGAGTCAACCATTTCTTAGGAGGACGTTACGTCCTTTAGGGCCAAACTAAAGACCCAGCCCTTCTAGACGATCTCTCCCCTATCCGATGGGTGAGGTCATAAGAACCGAAGGGAACACCGAGTCGACCATTTCTTAGGCGGACGTTACACCCTATGGACCCAAACTAGGGGCCCAACCCTTCTAGGGGACCTCTTTCCTATCCGATGGGTGAGGTCACAAGACCGGGTCTCTTGAGGTACCTGACATATCAGGTACCTGAGCGTTGTTCAGTCTGCGTTGACTCGCTGAAAGAGAAAGTACATACCTACACTCTCGACCTGGTATTTCTTCCAAGTCACGACTTCTTAACTACGAAAGTTCAACACCACGATCTCTTCTGAGAACTCTTAGAGAACCTAACGTTCCTCTATTTTAATCAGTTAGAATTTCCTTTAGTTGGGACTTATAAGTGACTACGACTTTGACTTCGAGGTTATGAAACTGGTGTACTACGCTTCTCGGCTGAGTAACCTTTTCTGGACTACAACCCTTTCTAACTTCTGTTTTACTCTGCCCCCGCCGTCTCTAACTCTGTCTATCGTAATCGCTGAGTTTCCTGTATTCAAACTCGTTTGAGGTCCACTATCCCTTCCTGTCCTTGGACCGTATGACATCAGGTACCCCAACGCTTCTCAGTCTGTACTGAATTTCTGACTTGTTGTTTTTAATTAATTAACGAACAACCAAAAGAAACTTATTCCTTAATTGAACCGACCTAAATTTGACATTTATAACAGAGACCCATGGTCGAAAGTAAAGTAAAATAGATAAAATAGGAATCGACTTACGAATGTCAGACGGGGTACTTACACACAAAGTCCCAGTCGGTCTCTAAAACCGTCTTAATTATAAATCACAAACGTCGAATCGGAAGACCAAGAGAGTAATACTCTAAGTGGGAGTGAAAGACCATCGACTATAACGGGTTTGACAGAAGGTAAGTGAGTGTTAAGACTCAAAGTAAGTTTGAAACTCAAAAGATAAAAGACGGCGGGACACATCGTGTTTGGCGTGACCAAGGATCCCCAGTTCGATATGTTTGTCCTCTGAACAGGGCTCGGTCAAGGAAGAAATCTCTAACTGAGAAAGTCTTAGACGGACGAAATGAGGGAGAGGTCCCGAAAGTCATCAACAAAAAACCAGACACATAACAAACAAAATAAAGACCAAAACTAAGTCTCAAATATCGACAATATGCTCCTTCCTAGTAAAGGGATTCTTAAACATACTGACATCTTCGTATTGAACTCACAGTCAAAAACTTTAAAATTTTAGGATGTCTTGACAACTCAGAGATCCTCTTTTCCAGGTCATTGTCACAGATTTTCCAGTTTCTTTCATCCATTCATAAAGGTTTTCAACATAAAAGATAACTTAAGTTAGATAAATAATAAAAGTCGAGAGATCAACTAAGTCACCAGTTCTTAGACGGCCGGTTACGTCCTCTATTTTTTCTGCACCTAAGTTAGGACCCAGACCTTCTAAGGGACCCTTTTCTTTACCGTTGGTCAAGGTCATAAAAACAGATCCTTTAGGGTATCTGTCTCCTCGGACCACCCGATATCAGGCACCCCAGTGTTTTCTCAGCCTGTCCACCTACTTGGATCTTGGATAATATGTCTCACTTCATTCAGTCTTTCTTTTTTTATTTATGGTATAAGATTACGTATATATGACTTAGATCTTTTTACCATGACTTCTTAAATAAATGTCCCGTCGTTACCTCTTTATGTGTATCTCTTATCTAAATACCTGTGCCCCTCTCCCCTCCTCTCCCACTCTACATACCTCTCTCATTGTACCTTTGAATGTAAGTCAAGTCAAGTCAAGTCAAGTCAGCGAGTCAGCACAGACTGAGAAACACTGGGGTACTTAGCGTCGTACGGTCCGAAGAGACAGGTAGTGGTCGAGGGCCTCAAGTGAGTCTCAACGCAGGTAGCTCAGTCACTACGGTAAGTCGGTAGAGTAGGAGCCAGCAGGGGCAGAGGAGGACGGGGATTAGGGATCTATCGGTTCCCCTTAAACGACATACCGAGTCCTTTAAGTTTGTCCCCGAAATATAGTTGGATCTCCCCACCCTACCCCTCCCTCTATCCTCCCTCTAAGTTTTCCCTCCCCTATATACATATGGATACCGACTAAGTACAACTCCAAACTGTCTTTTGTTGTTTTAAGATATTTCGTTAATAGGAAGTTATTTTTTTATTTATTAAAAAAAATTTTTCGTTTTTTTTTTTTTTTCTCAACCTATTCTGAACCGTTGATTTGTTGTTATTCTCTTAGTTTCAGTACTATGTTAAGGAAACGTTGTAAATTAACAAAATTAACAAACGTATAAAAACTGAATCTTCCTACCTTAAGAGAGGTCAAATTGGTCACCTCCGTAAACTCTGAATGTCACGAATCCCTACCTTGTCTAAGTTCATAGGTCTATTTTGGAGATTAAAACGTCTACTCTTTAACCTCTGGTTTCCTAATACACTAAATTTGTAATCGTGTTTACCAGTACTCTGTTTCAAAGGACTACAACATACAGGTTATTCTCGATAAACATAGTATGGGATCCCTAAAATAAAGACACCATACAGTGATGTATAATAATTGAGATACATGAGATAGGAAGACAACCGATAGAAATCCCTACATAATAAAGGACTCGACGATTCTTAGTCTCTCCCAAGAACTCATCGACAATATGTATCCTATTATGACCTATGCAATTCTTAATTCAATCTGCTACAAAATTTTTCGTACAGGATTTCAAGAACCATGTTTTATTTACAGTCATTTGTAGATAAGAAGTAGAAGATAGATGAAGAGGAGAAAGGATAATAATTGACGGGTATGAAAGTCTTCTTTCGTAAACTTAAATTCCTCTCGTTTCCTTTCAACGTGAGGACATACCTTAAAAATAAAATAAGGCCAAGATTTTATTATGTTCAGAAGGTATCTACGTCAGAAAGAAGAGAGAAGTAGAACAAATAGGGATAAGAAAGTAACGGAAGTGTTCTGATGTCGAAGTTTCTCTGTCTATTCATTCGTCCGACTCCAGGCGTCCCAGAGTCCGACACTAATCACTCTTCACCCATAAAAAGAGTGAGGAAGAAAGAGTCGTTTTCTTTAACTCTCTCTCTTTCTCTCTGTCTCGTGTGATCAAAGAACCGTAACAATTTTTATTTCGGTTTCCGAAGATCGAGAATTGGGTAGACATCGAAACGGAGACAAACCAGTAGAGAATTACTTGTAATTTTCTGACTGGGTCTCTTTGAAACAGATATTTCACTGACATCTGTGACATGTGAAACACCCGTTGAAAAACAAAGTTCCAGGGAAAATAAATAAATAAAAAAGATATCGAGGAATTTTTATATTTTTGGTAAAAATCGACCTTCCAACATGTTTACTTGACATGAAACGGCTAAATACATATAATCTGTGAGGATAACGTGTTACAACTTCTTAGTCTACTCTATTACGTGTACTTTCATACAACATTTGGTACGATATCTATACACGATAATAATAATTACTATTATTAATGGACAACAGTAAAACTCACGTCGTGTTTCCAGACTCCCTTAACCTATTGGTCAGGTAAGACTTCCTCTAGTTGGGACCCTAAAGAAACCTTCCTTACTACGATTTCGACTTCGAGGTCATGAAACCGGTGGAGTACGCTTCTCAACTGAGTAACCTTTTCTGAGACTACGACCCTCCCTAACCCCCGTCCTCCTCTTCCCCTGCTGTCTCCTACTCTACCGACCTACCGTAGTACCTGAGCTACCTGCACTCAGACTCACTCGAGGTCCTCTACCACTACCTGTCCCTCCGGACCACCCGACGCTAAGTACCCCAGTGTTTCTCAGCCTGTGCTGACTCGCTGACTTGACTTGACTTACCTTCAAAACTACTTTCCTTACTATTTCCTTATAAAACTCAGAATGGTCATACTTAAACTGTCCGTTGTAATAACAAATCCATAACGGTCGTATTCTAGGATGGTGAATGTGGTGCTCGTTCCGTTCCATCCCCCTTGTGGTTATGTGTGTAACAAATAAAGTGTTATAAAAGGGTTCAGATTGGAGTCGTTTTTATCAGACCGACGAAACCTTAATCTCTTTTTGCCGTATATTAGTTGTCAGTACCCGAAGGGATCATCGAGTCGACCATTTCTTAGGTGGACGTTACGTCCTCTGGGACCAAACTAAGGACCCAACCCTTCTAGACGACCTCTTCCCTATCCGATGGGTTAGGTCATAGGAAGCCGAAGCGACCACCGAGTCGACCATTTCACGCCCTCTGGACCCATTCTAGGGACCCAACCCTCCTAGGGGACCGTTTCCCTCAGTCTGTACTGACTCACTGAAAGTGAAAGTTAGTTGTCAGTATTGGGAGACATCGGTCCTTCCGTTATGTGAAACTACAAAAGTATTAAACTAAAATTGAATCCACAAGTCATTTGTTAACTTGATTTGAACTTAAAGGTTCGAGGATGAAAATTTAAAATAAACAGAGAGTTTACGTACAATATATAATTTTGTACTTACTAGTATACGAGACTCAAAAGTGACGAGGTAAAAGTATCTACACTTTTCGATGAAATAATTAGAATTATAAAATATTCCCCTTTTTTTCTTCCAGAAAACGACTGAGTTCAGAACAACCCAAGTTTACGGAACTCTCAATAAATAGTGACCATTGTAAATTTAAATAGGATTAAAATAATGAAGTATAAGGGATACTTAAATTTTCCTAATAAGAATTTTATTATCGTATGCATCAGAGATCTCGGGTCCTGGACTCCCCAAAACGTCTAAGTACTGAGTCGACCTGCCAACCTCCAGTTGTCCAGAACAGAGGGAGACGGACGTCTTAAAGGAGGTGTCTGTGGTAAAACTCTTCACAAGCGAGTTAGGACTTGTCAAAGAATCCACACCCTTGCGGACAGGGTATTTCGTTACAACTCAACATCAAAGTGTTATAGAGAATCAGTACGGATTTCGACCTTCGCTCTTCAATTCATTGTTTATAGTACGTAGTGTCTTGTTCGCCCTATTAGTACAATTCGTGTGACTGAATAAGAAATTGCATTGATAAACTACATTTCTCCTTTCATAACTCAGTCGACCACTCCGTATCTACATTATTGACAATGTACTTCAATTTCCTTGCCCCCCTTTTCACGATCTGAAGGATGGTTTTGGGTGTCTGGTTTAGTATAGTTATCTTAGACTAGTGTCTCATTGTCGTATGTTTAGCCTTCGTGTTAGAATTTTTACATAAAATACTGAGTGTTGGATGAGTGTAAAGAGTATCCTTAATGACTAAAGATACTGATTGTAATCTTGAAATTTTCCTGTAACTTGTACTTTCTTTACAAAGACACTTTACATTTTACTTTTTTATTGATTTGGCCCAACGGTGTGTGTTTTTATATATATAATTTTAGTATAAATGGATTCTCCTTTTTTAGGAAATCGAAGAAAAAAAAGGGGAGGAAAAATAGTGGAAAAGGTGGTACAATGGAGACAATGGTATAGGGTGTCTAAGATAGAGATTACCACCACCACCACAAATCAACGACTCAACGCAGACTGAGAAACGCTGGGGTACTTGACATCGGGTGGTCCGAGGAGATGGGCACCCTAAAAGGTCCGTTCTAATGACCTCACCCAACGGATGGTAAATTACTTACAAACAACTTGTAAAAGATACATAGTCCATGTTAATATAAGTGACCCTGTCTATCGTCTATTTGTTTTATAGAGACAAGAGAACCGAGAATTTAAGATTCCTTTCACTTTCACTTCAGCGAGTCAGCACAGACTGAGAAACGCTGGGGTACCTGATAACGGGTGGACCGATAAGACAGGAACCCCTAAGAAGTCCGTTCTTTATGACCTAACCCAACGACAAGGGAAGAGGTCCCCAGAAGGACTAGATCCCTAGGTTGGACCCGGAGGACGTAACGTCCGTCTAAGAAATGGTGACTCAGTCGTCTCTTCGGGTTCATTGTATCGTCTCGAACTATTAATGGATAATGTTTTCACACCTACCCTAAATCCAGAACGTACTCTCTATCGTGTCATGGACCCCTAATCGTTGACACCCCTCGGAATGGCGGACAGTACTCCAATTGACATAGGGAGTTTGTCTAGACATTTCAGGATTGGGCATCATAAAGTCTTACAATAGAATACTATCTGCAATTGCTACGAGGATGTTTGGTTCCTTACGGTTCCTAACGACTTTCACTTTCACTTCATTGAGTCAGCACAGGCTGAGAAACGGTGGGGTACCTGACATCGGATGGTCCGAGGAGTCAGGTGCCCTAAAAGGTCCGTTATCATGACCTCACCTAACGGTAAAGGAAGAGGTCCCCTTGAAGGGTTGGGTCCCTAGCTTGGGCCCAGAGGGTGTAACATCTGTCCGTGAAATGGCAGACTCGGTGGTCCCTTCACTAACGATCGTTTGAGTTTTTCGACCTTTTCCACTTCTTCCTCAGAGGGGATGTCTAAAGTCTCCCTCGTATCGGGACGACTGTGGAAATAAAGTCTGAAGATCGGTAGTGTCGATCCTCTGTTATTTAACACAAAAAAAATTCAGAAGGACAAACGTCATAAGACAATGTCGCCGGAACCCTTTGATTGTATGGAGGCAAAAGGGACTTCCTTCTTTAAGAGTCTTGGGTCTCTACTATCGTAAATACCGAACGCGATCTCCCCGTGTCTGTAGTGTCTCCCCGGACCGTCTAACTCTCGGTCTTTTTATTTGTGTGGTTGGAAGACTAGTGGACGGGCACGGAAGGGAACCGACTGGACGAAACCTTCGTCTCCCATTAACTCCGGTAACTACACACGGGGACACTCAGTCGAAGGTCTCCGTCTCTTTTCGTTTCTCCCCTAGATTCATGTTTCAGGATTTGAATAGAAAGGACAGAGAAGAGGACAGGAAAGAGGTGCGTAGGGTATCCTGGTCTGTGGGTCCCGGTGCTCGACGGTTGGTTCCATGGTACACAAACGAGTAGATCAGAGGGCTGTCCTTTTAAATGATAGGAGTGGTGGAAGAGGTAAACATCTTTAGATTAAACGAAAGATCCGAGAAGTACTTTGAAAGATACTAGGGGGATCCGCCTTTAGGGGGGACTTAATACCGAGCTGTGGTAGGTGTTTTTCGACAGACGATAATGTCGATTCGTGTCCAAAAGAGATAAATTAACGTTCTCAGAAGTCTTATGTTTAACTCATTATGAGTGGTAAATATACGGGATATGTAAAGTGTTGTTACACATGTTGTATCCCTAATTACAGATAGCCAATTTAACTTTTACTATCAAAATTATAACTTTACTTAGAATCCCAGTAGGTCAATTTAGACTGGTAAAATGTCTCATTTTTGACTTCGGACCTTTATCTGTCAATCACCGTTTTAATTCTGATCCTATGTCTATAATTAAATGGATCCGAACACAAAAAAGATAATATATTAATACCTTATTTCGTAATAAGAGTATCTCCAATATATTATTGTTGAAGTTTCAGGTTATTTCTATTCCGTTTTTTACATTCACTCAATCCTTAAACACTTATTTTTCGAAAAAGTCTATGAACGTATGACTCTTTAAAGTTTCTCTATAAACTCTTTTATAAAACTCGAAATAACTAAAGTGTCATAAACTCTTTGTCGAACACTATAAATTATAGGAGGTTTCCGTAGACCCACGAGGGTAAGGTTGAACCATCGTTTACACAACTCTATTTATCTATTTTAATAAACGGTACTAAATTTTTATTTATATTAGCTTACTGTTTCATAGTCGACTCTTTTAAAGTCGTAGTAAATTAGAGAACGATCTAATACAGTTCCTTTTACAGCATTGGTTAAAGTTCGTCAAGTATTTAATCTTCCCAGTCATTGAATAGATATAATAGACTCTTTTAGTTGAAAGAACTCACTATTCTTGTTCTATTACGTAAAAGAGGAAAAAAATATAATTTGAACAGTATAAGAACGTAATCACCTATGGTATGGAAGAATTACTGTAGAAAGACGAACCCTTTTATTTCTTTAACTTTTGGGTATTTTCAACTAGTTAAAGGTAAAACGTCACTGTATCAAGTCATTCAAGAGTTCTGGTGGGAGTCTAAGTTATTAAGGGATCTTCCTGAAAGTCTTGAGTCCTTTTTACAGATGAGTGTCAATACCAAATAAGGTTGCTCGTCTGTGTCTAACTTTAGTGGCTGTACGTTACCATGCATCTCGTCCCATGTCCTCTCCGTCCCGTCGCCCGAGGAAGGTCGCCTCGGCTTACGATACGGCACACGAGTCAGTGAGTCAGCACAGGCTGACAAACGCTGGGTCACTTGGCATCGGATGGTCCGAGGAGCCAGGTGCCCTAAGAAGTCCGTTCTTGCAACCTTACCCGACGGTCACACCTGTCATGAATAAGGAGGGTCGTCACTACACACTGTTGCACGAACCTGATAACGGTTGGTGTCTTCGAATAGTTCGGAGCCACAGCTCCCAAAAATACGCTTCAGTCACTATATCTGTGCCGTCTGGTGTGGTCGCTGAGTCCAATCAAGGGACGGGGAGGTCTCCAGTTCGACTATGGTACACTGGTTTTCTGGTGGAGGGAGTGACGCATGTACTACAACAATCGTATCTGACACACTGTACCGCTTTCCAGGAGTATATTTGTCTTTCTGGGTAAAGACATCAGTCCGGGATATGAATGGAAGGTCCTCGATCGCCGTTCCTGGTCCGGAAAACAATCCATTGCAATTAAGAAATACTGTATCCATGCAAATTTTGTGTAAATTTTATATTTGGAGATTCTTCAATCCTAGGACTAGTACAACGAAGACGAGACAGATATGGACACCAAAGGTTGGATTTCAAGGTTTGCAGGAGTCGAATACCGTGGGAACACAGAGTCCACAAAAGGTACGACGGGAAACATGTACACACGAGTGAGTGAAGTCAGGACAGACTGACATCGGGTGGTCCGAGGAGACAGGTACCCTAAGAGGTCCGTTCTTGTGACCTCATCCAACGGTACGGGAGAAGACCCCCTAGAAGGACTGAGTCCCTACCTTGAGGTTAGAGGACGCCGAGGGCGTGACGTCCACTTAAGGAATGACGACTCAGTGGCCCCTTCGGGGCGGGAAATTGACTCCGGTTTTCTTTAAGGATTATCATTGATCCAGGCTTGTTGAGTTATAGTCATCAAATGTACCATAGGTTGTCCACTACGACACTAAGGGACTTCTCAAATTTTATGTGGCTCAAAATTTTTCTTTTTTAATAAATAAAAATTATCCTTCTATTAACGAAATGTTATAACACAATCAAAGACGGTATATAGTTGTACTCAGTTAATATCCACATACGTACAGGGAAGGGAGAACACCCTCCCTCCCGGTTCTCAAAATTAGTTAATCTTTGACCCTCAAATGAGAATACGGAATCTCGGGGAACCGTATGTCAAATTCTTGGTATCAAGACATATTACTAACAGTGATGTCTTCTCGTAAGAAGACAACAGGAATGAAAGGAAATTTTACAAAACAACTGAACGACCCATTATTCCGTCAAGATAAAGATCGCAAAATTCCTTAGAGGTGTGACAAGAGGTATCACCGACATGATCAAACGTAAATGGTGGTTGTCACATTCTCCCAAGGGAAAAGAGGTGTGGGAGAGGTCGTAAATAACGAACATCTGAAAACCTATCGTCGGTAAGACTGTACACACTTTACCATGGAGTAACACCAAAACTAAACGTAAAGAGACTATTACTCACTACAACTCGTAGAAAAGTACACAAACAATGGTAGACATACAGAAGAAACCTCTTTACAGATAAATCAAGAAACGGAGTAAAAAACTAACCCACCAAATAAAAGACCTTAACTCGACGTCCTCAACGAACATATAAAAACTCTAATCAACAAACAGTCAACGAAGTAAACGATAATAAAAGAGGGTAAGACTTCCGACAGAAAAGTGGAACGAATATCAAAGGAAACAACACGTCTTCGAAAATTCAAATTAATCTAGGGTAAACAAATAAAAACGAAAATAAATATGAGGTCACAAGTAGCGTCGTGACAAATATTATCGGTCCTGTACCTTCGTTGGATCTATAGGTAGTCGTCTACTTGCCTATTCTTTCGACACCATGTATATGTGTTACCTCATAATGGGTTGGTAATTTTTCTTATGTAAACTTAGTCAAGATTACTCCACCTACTTTGACCTCGGATAATATGTCTCACTTCATTCGGTCTTTCTTTTTGTGGTTATGTCACTCACTCACTCACTTCAACGAGTCAGCACAGACTGAGAAACGCTGGGGTACCTGACATCGAATGGTCCGAAGAGGTAGGTACCCTAAGAGGTCCGTTCTTATGACCTCACCCAATGGTAAAGGAAGAGGTCCCCTAGAAGGACTGGGTCCCTAGCTTGGACCCAGAGGACGTAACCTCCGTCTGCGAAATTGGAGACTCGGTGGTCCCTTCGGTTTATATACCTTAAATCTTTCTACCATTGCTATTGGGATATACGCTCTGTCGGTTTCTCTACGTCTACATATCTTGTCAGAAAACCTGAGAGACCCTCTCCCTCTCCCACCCTGCTGAACCCTCTTACCGTAACTTTGTACATTTTATAGTATATACTTTACTTAGCGGTCAGGTCCAAGCTACGTCCTACGTCCTATGTACTACGAACCCCGACCACGTGACCCTACTGGGTCTCCCTACCATGCCCCTCCCTCCACCCTCCCCTCAAGTTCTACCCCTTGAGCACATGTGGGCACCACCTAAGTACAACTACATACCGTTTTGGTTATGTTATGACATTTCATTAATCGGAGATTAATTTTAAAATTTTTAATATATATATATTTTTTATTTTTGTCGTTTTTTTTCACAAAACAACTTTTGATTTATACACGTCTTACGATCCATGACCTGAAGACACATATCGATTCTATACAAGAGCGAGCCCTGTCGAATTTCACATAGTACCTATAGTCCTTCAATTTTTATTTCCTTTTAAACCCCTTGTTTAATCGTTTAACTCAAACTGTGTCCTAGATTATCTGAAAGTCCTTTACTAACAACTTAACTTAACATTGTGTTTGTCCTCCCGAACGTATGGCATTGAAAGTGTTCACGCGTCCGTTTATTGTAGATAATTGTGGTCGAAATAAAGGGGTAAGTAATCCTACTTTGACAAAGTAAGAAATTTTTTTTTTTTAGAACAAAAGAGAGAACAGGTAAAAATTTTGTTATATTTTAAAATCTTTAGAAGTCTTTACTCCTTTTTTTAGTAGTGGGAATATGTCATTGAGGGTAATGAAAACAGGAATAGAATAGTGTATGTACGGATGGGTCAACATCAGTATAGGTAATCTAAAAGGACAGAAAAAGGTAAAATTGGGACAAAACATTCGTGAAGAGGTAACAAGATTTATTTAGAAGAAATTTAATGGAAATGAAGAAGGCATTAAACCTTCTCTAAACGAAAAGGAAAACGATTCTTTTAGAGACACGAAAAGTCTTAATTTCGTAACAAAGCATGTTTACGTAGAAGTCGAGACAACGTGACTACGGACTAATAGGGAATCAAATCTGTTTTACTAAAGGAATTGACACTTAATGGGTCGTTACTCCGTGACCCATGGCTCTTGATGTATTCTTCTCTACATAGAGTGAGAAACGAATGGTTTGGTTGCTCCGTAAGGTCAGAGTCCCGGTCCCTCCCCGGTCCGACATTTAAAAAGACTGAGGACGATATTTGTATCGGACAGTCCTCCTCCGTCACTGAACTGTGGGAAAAGCGTTTCCCTTCGACCCCTTGTCTTTCTGTCTCGTACAGAGAGAGAGATACAGTAGAATACGGAACCCTTCTCCTCTAATCTCTAAAGACGAACGTCTCGGTCCCAACTGTAGAAATACCATTTGGTTTCAGCGGTCTCATCTCAACTCAACGAGAATCAACGAGAATTTGAGGTTCCACTGAACAAGACACTCCCGTCTTGACCGAAGAGAGTCCAGCTCTTCTCAACTAGAACATGATACAGGGTAGAGTCAAGGTTCTCGAAGGTGTCACATCCGACTTTCTACCCCAAAAGAACCGTACCATAAGTAAACTCTTACTTAAGTCCGTGAGTTTATCCACGTGGACATAAATCCTTTACTCCTTAATCATAGTGTCTGAACTTTCATAATGAATACAGACCCAGACCCCAATAGAGGTTCGTAAAAATCTCGTAATCCTTCTCCACAACTTCTTTAAAAATTTTTCTACTCCTTCCCTTCGGTGTTGGAGTCCTTGTCTTTTGTATGTCCGGTACGATTTAATACATATATGTTTCTCTTAGCTGTTAATTATAAACTAAAAGGGAAAATTAAATTTTCTTACACGAGTAATTAATTTTTATTTTAAACTAAATATTATAGAAATTAAAAATTTTTAGAGGAGTCTTTATAATCCCTACATCTGAGAGAGTACCCTGTTCCTTTACCGTTGGGTGAGGTCGTGAGAACGGACTTTTTAGGGTGCCTGTCCCTTCGGACCGTCCGACGTCAGGTTTCCCAGTGTTTCTCAGCCTGTGCTGACTCACTGACTTGTCGTGTCTCTCTGAGAGAGTATGGGACAATTACCCCAATGCTTAACCACGATTTAAAGGCACTATTACACACGGTTTTCGGAGTTTTAATGCAGAACAAAGTTGTCGTTAAGTTAAAGATCCTGGAATACTATACCACTCCTTACATGTGTTTTTAATATGATGTATAAGTATGTATGATTTCAAATATGTAAAAATTTTTAAATAAAAATTTTTGACTAAAAATTTTATTCTACCTTAATCAAGTTCTTTAACACTACGTAAATATTTCATTTTAAGATATACCAGTATTTAGTACTACTACATCTCTATAAAACACACTTTTTACCAGTCCTATATACTAAGTCAAAAAAAATTTTTTTTTCCGTCTTTTTTCTCGTATACGGTAAACTATAAAAAATATGTGTGTCTACATTTGTGATCTTATTTTAAATAGTTCCATAATTTCATCAAATACACCAATAAAACCCATCACCTATTATTTCAAGAAGGGAAGGAAGGGAAGAAGGGAGAGACGGGGGAGGAAGGAAAAAAAGGGGGGAAAGAGGGAAGATAAACAGTAGAAAAAGGAACGAGTAGAAGGAACGATAAGAATCAAAGGATACAAAAGGTTGGTAAACCCGAGATGAAAATATTAAACTTCCTTATATGATAAAACGAAATAAAAATTGAAACAGAGTATTTCAGACAATAAAGCTAAAAGGAATCCCTTAAATCCATCTTTTTGTTTTACAAGGAAAGTCCATATGATTTACGGAGAAAAGGGATTACTAAGGTTCAAGAGAAAGAGATACCCACTTCTTCTATCTTTTAACCTCATACTCCTTTTTGTAAGATGACACAGAAAGTCTTCGTCTGGATCTTTTGGTAAGGTGGTACAAGTAAGGAGAAATGCTTTACTTAATATACACACACACACACACACACACACACACACACACATAATTCTACTACGACACTTTTACGACGTGAGTTGTACGGTCGTTTAAACCTTTTGAGTCGTCACCGGTGTCCTGACCTTTTCCAGTCAAAAGTAAGGTTAGGGTTTCTTTCCGTTACGGTTTCTTACGAGTTTGATGGAGTAACGTGAGTAGAGTGTGCGATCATTTAATTACAAGTTTTAAGAGGTTCGGTCCGAAGTCGGTATGTACTTGACACTTGAAGGTCTACAAGTTCGACCAAAATCTTTTCCATCTCCTTGGTCTTTAGTTTAATGGTTGTAGTTGACCTAGTACCTTTTTCGTTCTCTCAAGGTCTATTTGTAGATAAAGACGAAATAACTGATACGGTTTCGGAAACTGACACACCTAGTGTTAGTTGACACCTTTTAATACTTTCTCTACCCTTATGGTCTGGTGGACTAGACAGAGAACTCGTTGAATATATGTCCAGTCCTTCGTTGTCAATCTTGACTTGTACCTTGTTATCTGACCAAGGTTATCCTTTTCCTTATGCGGTTCCGACATATAACAGTGGGACGAATAAATTGAAGATACGTCGCATGTAGTACTCTTTGCGACCTGACCTTCTTCGTGTTCGACCTTAGTTCTAACGGTCCTCTTTATAGTTATTGGAGTCTATACGTCTACTGTGGTGGGAATACCGTCTTTCACTTCTCCTTGATTTTTCGGAGAACTACTTTCACTTTCTCCTCTCACTTTTTCAACCGAATTTCGAGTTGTAAGTCTTTTGCTTCTAGTACCGTAGACCAGGGTAGTGAAGTACCCTTTATCTACTCCTTTGTCACCTTTGTCACAGTCTGAAATAAAACCCCCCGAGGTTTTAGTGACGACTACCGCTAACGTCGGTACTTTAATTTTCTGTAAATGAGGAACCTTCCTTTCAATACTGGTTGGATCTACCGCATAAGTTTTCGTCTCTGTAATGAAACGGTTGTTTCCAGGTAGATCAGTTCCGATGCCAAAAAGGTCACCAGTGCATACCTGTACTCTCAACCTGACACTTCCGACTCACGGCTTCTTAACTACGAAAACTTGACACCACAACCTCTTCTGAGAACTCACAGGGAACTTGACGTTCCTCTAGGTTGGTCAGGTAAGACTTCCTCTAGTCAGGACCCACAAGAAACCTTCCTGACTACGATTTCGACTTTGAGGTCATGAAACCGGTGGAGTACCCTTCTCAACTGAGTAACCTTTTCTGAGACTGCGACCCTCCCTAATCCCCGTCCTCCTCTTCCCCGCTGGCTCCTACTCTACCGACCTACCGTATGACTGAGTTACCTGTACTCAAACCCATTTAAGGCCCTCAACCACTACCTGTCCCTCCTGACCGCATCACGCTAAGTACCCCAGTGTTTCTCAGTCTGTGCTGACTCGCTGACTTGACTTCAATCAGTAAAACCTGAGACACTGGGATACCTGACATCGGTCCGGTTCAGAGAGACGGGTACCCTAAGAGATCCGTTCTTCTCACCTCACCTAACGGTACGGGAGGAGGTCCTTTAGAAGGGCTAGGTCCATAGTTTGGGTACAGAGAATACAGAGGACGAAACCGTCCACCTAAGAAATAGTGATCACGGTGGACCCTTCGGGTATATACGTACACATGTACACTTCAGTGAAGTCAACGCAGGTCGAGAAACACTGGGATACCTGACATCGGACGGTCCGAAGAGACAGGTACCCTAAGAGGTCCGTTCTTATAACCTCATCCGACGGTACGGTTGGAGGTCCCTTAGAAGGATTGGGTATAGACAGAGAATGGAGAGGATACAACCGTTCACTAAAGAAATGGTGATCGTCGGAAACATTTCGGGTGTATATAATATATATGTATATATATGTGTGTGTATACTTTCACTTTCAGAGAGTCAGTACAGACTAAGAAACACTGGGATACCTGATGTGTCAGGTACCTTATATCTACATATACACATATATATATATATTTTATATATGTACATCGGCCACCACGATCACCATTTCTTGAGAGGACGATTGCGACTTCTGTATTCTTTACACCCAAGCTACGGACCCAGTCCTTCTAGAGGACATCCTCCTGTACCGTTGGGTGAGGTCATTAAGAACGGACCTGTTAGAGTCCCTGTCTCCTCGGACAGCCCGATATTAGGTATCCCAACCTTTCTCAGTCTGTACTGACTTCACTGAATCGTACATACGTGCATATATATATTTATATATGTCTATGTATACTCAACTTCCTGACTATCTTTTTGTTCAATCTATGAACGACATATTAATAAATTACCATAAATTTGTAATATACCAAAAAAAAGGGTGTTGTCAATCCGTCTTTAATTAAAACGGAAATGACACATTTTAAATTTACTAAGTGTCGAAAAACATAAAAAGTATTGTAAAAGATTATTTAATTGTTTTGATCGAGAAATTAATAGTTTGATATCGGACTTTTTTACAAAGGTTCCTTCGTCTTCGTTCAGTACAAATTTTCGGTCCTATCCTTTCCACCATTATCTTTTTTATTGCGAGTCATTACTAGTTTTCGTCAACTGATACAGTCATGACATAGGGTCATTAGTTCACGACCAAAATCCCTTCCACGTGTCGAGTAGCGTTTACTGTTTTGTAACTTTCGTCTTGGACGATCACCGTCTTATGACCACTATCACAAGTATAACACGGATGTTGACATATGTCGGACTATACCTCGTCCATCAGACTCAGACTCTTATGATTCGAACGGAACCTGTTCACTTTAAAAGTGTTACCATCGATATAAAAGTTGGATATATATATATATGTGTGTATATAAATTACTTAGGATAGCCGTGTTAGTAGTATCGACGAAGTACACAAAATAAAGTCCCCTTTAGCTATCATCCTAGTAGTATGATTGACGTAAAATTGAGGTACGACGAGCACAGGGTACCCAGGGTTTGACTTCTGGTCCCCACGACCCGGGTCCAGACTAATTTCAAACTCAGACAGATCTCCGACCATACGGTACCAAGATAAAAGTGTTTTGTGGTGTCTACTTAGGGTACCCTCCTTCAGTACCATTCCTCTTCCCGACTTCTCGACGGTCCGTCGGAAGTTCTAAGTCACAGTTCCTCTCGGTGAAAGTCACTTGACTTAGACTCCTTATTCCTTACTTTACCACCTGTGACGTCCTTGTACAAAAACCTTGTGGACACTGTTTATAGACATCCTCTCCCCCAGGGTTTCAATACCCTTCTACCACTCCCCAAACTAAGGACATCTGTGACATCTCTATGTGAAAAAAACATGGGTAATAACAATGAAACCAGAATGGGAGTCTGATGACAGTAGATCTTTTGTACCTAATGAGAATATAGGTAAATCTTTCTTGTCTTTTCATCAATAGTCTACCGTATGTCTTTTCTGTGTATATACACCCGAAAAACAGGAACGGAAATTTCGCTATTTGTGATCCTAGTAAACCTTTTTTGTCGTCAATAGTCCTTTAGTTACTCGGTGCTACTTTTTTTTGGGATTTATTGTAAATTAGAAGGTTTATTCTTAAGAAGTAAGGAAAAATTTTGTTATAAATAAAAATAAGTAAATAAACCGACACGTCCCAGAATCAACACTGTACAACATAGATCAAGGTGTTGGTCCCTAGTTTGGGTCCCGGGGTCGTGACTCTCGAGTCAGAATCGGTGACCTGGTGGTCCCCTCAAGGTTTAAGAAGTAAGAGCTCAACTTGACTGTTTACTCCACCGTAGATCTGGCTGACTAATCCGAATATGGAAACACCACGGCGACTTGTAGTTCTGTGTACACTATCTCCACAAGAAATCACAATGAGACGAAAGAACCAGGACGTTCAAATACAAACGAGTTAATACCGACTCAACGTGATCAAAAAGTTTCTTAATCGAAGAAGGTTTGACAGTTTAAATACTCGTATAATAACAGACATCATGAAATAATAGGAAAATTGTTGACGACGTATTCCTCACTACAGTGGATAGAGTAAGAACTACAATAACTACCAACAAAAAGTGAAAGATAAAAATAGTGAGAACGGTCTCAAAACAACAACAACAACAACTTAACGAGTGAGTACAGGTCGAGAAAACTCTGAGATACCTGATATCGGATGGTCCGAGGAGACAGGTACCGTAAAGGGTCCGTTCTTATGACCTCAACGGTAAAGAAGAGGTAGGTCCTTAACTTGGACGGAGAACGCAGAGGACGTAACCGTCCACCTAAGAAATGGTGACTCGGTGGACCCTTTGGGAATCAGGACCCATGGATTAGTGTAAAGATAGTAAACACAGACTAAACCTTTTATAAAATCTTGTTAGGCTATTGTTAAAGTTCTGTTTTTTAAGATGTGTGAAGTATCGAGGAAGGATAATGTACTTACACATTTAACTTAAGGGAGAGTTCTACTTTTTTTTGTTTCCAACCGAAGGGTTTTTACAAAAGTAACCGAAATCCCTTGATTTTGCGTGGTCAGACCCACTGATTATGAAGGACCTTTTATTTCTATCTAGTTGTGTATTAATTCAAGACCGAGTTTATATTAACAACAGAACCTTTGTCAAAACCCCTATTTATACAAATACGATTATTTTGAAAAGTACTAAAGGTGGTTACTAGACCAAATAATTAATCCGGTCTGGTAGAGTGATAGAATTGATTCCGATGGGCAAAACCTGATAAGTTTCCCAATTTTTTTTCAAGGATTCTCCTGTAACTCTTCCTCCTTTTCCCCTATTTGGACCAATAAATGGTCGCGAGTTCCAATTTGCATGAAAAACCGTGTACGCACCCAAAGTTTGTAGAAAAGATGAAGTAATTCGTCTTTCGTCTCAACATATATGTCGTAAGACTTGATTCTTAAGGATCGTAACAAAAAGACTTGGGGTAGAAGCCACCTAAAGTTTAGTCTGGTTGAGTTCTCTTTGTTCGCTTTCGTTTTAGGATTCGTCGGTCCTAAAAAGACCAAGGGCGAAAGTCATTTCTCAAAACATCATTCAAGAGGAGGCTCACATCGGCCTCCCCGTCGGACACCCGAGGCCTCCCACAGACCACCTCCGGCTCACACTTGAGGCCCGCGCCCTCGCGTAGGGCCAGACTCTAGTGTGGGTGAGCCCCACACGCACTCACTCGCGCGCCACCGGCGCGCGCACACATGCACACCCCTCCACACGCGGTTTCCCCACCCCACTCCCCGCCGCTCCTCCCGAGATCCACTTCGTGCTCCGCGTCCTCGCCCTCCAGCGCGCGAGGCCGGAGAGGGGGTCCCCGGCGCCGCCGACCGAGCGCGAGCCCGACGGGGAGGGCCACGCGCGGCGACGCCGCGGTGTCCGGGGAGCTGGGACACTGGTGGCGGGAGGCCGGCGGACCGGGCGTCGCCCCTGGCCGCTACCGCGCCCTGACTGCCAGAGGAGGGAGGCCTGGGAAGACAGGGCGGGCCCCCGAGGGCCCCCGGCGCCGCCGCGGGGCTAGACGTACACCCCGCGCGCGCGGCCGCCGGCCTCGCTCGCCGGGAGCCACGGGGGCTCCGCCACGGGCCGGCGCGCCCGCCTGGCCCTCCTCCTCGTCGTCGTCCGGCCCGGCCCGAGGGGCGCGCGGCGGCGGGCCCTCGTGCCCGAGGGACCTCCCTCGAGCCCCGCAGGGTCGGAGCCTCCTCCCTGGGCCTTCGTCTTCGCCTCGGGGCTCAGCTCGTCTCGGCGACGGGGGCGACGGGCGGCCGCGGCCCACCCCCAGGGCCGCCGACCTACCCGTCGCCGCCGAGCCCGGCGCCCGCCGCTACCCGCTCCTCGTCTCGTGCCACTCGCCGCGGCCGCCCGGGGACCTCCGCGCCTGGGGGCGACCGCCGCGGCGCCCGGGGGGCCTCTGGGGCTCCGGCGGCCCCGTGTCGCGGCCCCGCGGGCCCGGCGCGCGGCGGAGGCGGCTCGGCTCGCCGCCGCCGACGCCTTCGCTGAGGCCGACGCGCCTGCGGCCTCGGGGTCTCGGGCGCCCCCCGGCCTCCAGGGGCTCGACCTCGTTCTCGGCCCGTGGGCCCGTCGGGCGCCCTGACCGGGAGGGGCCCGGGGAGTTGGGGGTCCGAAACGTTTTCGTCGACCGGCTCCTCCTCCTCCTTTGCCCCCTCGCTTTGCTCTCGCCCCTACTTGTCGTCCTCCGCGGGGGGCCGCTCCTCGAACTCGGGGGCTGGGCACAGGCGCAGCCCCGGGGCCTGCCTGACCAGAACCTGCACGACCCGGGCGCCGCGGGCGGGGGCCGGTTCTCTGTTCACAAGACGAGGCACAAGACGCACCTCTTGCTGGACAGGCTCCAGGGGAGCCGCCTCGCCGAGAGCGACGGGCGCAGCGGTGGAGCCCGAGGCGGCCACTGGTTGGGAGGGTCGTGGGGGAGGAGGAAGGGGTCGGGGGTCGACAGCGAGGGTCGCCTGGGGAACAGGGGGCTGCCGCCGTCATAGCTCGACCTCAAGATGGACCGCGGCCTCGGCAAGAGGCACGGGTCGGACGACCCTCGGGGTGGGATGAGGCTGGACCCACCCCAGCCCCTAGGGATACGCGGGGAGTACCACGACTACACGGCCCACACGGACCTTCTGTTCGGGTAGTTCGGGGACGGGACGACGTTCTTCCGGCACACGCTCCTCACGGAGTCTCAGATGGACTCGAGGGTCCATTGGAGTCGGGGAGGCTGGGAGGAGACAAGGGGTAAGTCGAAAGGTTTAGGGACCGGTCCTTTAGGGCGAGCGGTCGAGGGACGAGTGGCCTTCTCCACTACTCGTGGGAATGGTTCCTGCAGATAGTCACAGAATGTAGAGCCAACAACGGGAATCTTATAAATTCACACAAACAGAAGCACCCAATCGAGCTGACCTTAAATTGAGACCCACTCGAAACCCGAAACTAACCGGCGGTATCTTCCTCGTCCCATACTTACGTAACGGGAGAAGATAAATAAAATAATCTAACGCTCGTTCCTCGAACGAGTTTCTCCTCCCGTCAACTCGCGCGAAGTCTCCGGACCATAAGGTCTTTGACTGTTTATCACCCGTATTTTATTTATACATAACTCAATCACCTCTCTTCCCAACGTTACTCACTAAGGACTTAAACTTTAAAACGATGAAAGTCTATTAGGTCTCTTTTCACAATAATTATTACATAAGGAACGGGGACCCAGTGAAAGGTCAAAGGAAAAGGTGTCATTTCAACTTCATGAAAAAGAATGACTTCAAAATTCGGCCGTCTTACGAAATAAAGAAATTCTCCCTCGTTTTGTCTTTTTCGTTTTGTTTCGTTTCGTTCCGATTCTCCGAATTGTTTTGTTCGTGACCACTTTGAAAGGAGGAGTCAACGAATAAACTTTCGAAAAAAAAAAAGAACCTTTCAACTTCTCACGTCGACTGGACGAAAGGAAGGGACCACCACTTACGCAGGAAGATCGTCAAAAGTCTGACAATCTAAAGACGGTCACAAAACGTGTTAGGCCTTACGGGAAACTGGGACACAGACTAACAGGACCCGGATAAGTAGAAAGTTTTGGGACCCGACAAGTCCACGGTTGAAGAGACACTTCGGAAGGGAGTGGGAGGTCCGGTGTCGAATATATGAAACTTTGTGAAGACGCACAGAACGTACGTGACTTCAACAGGTATACAGACAAACACACTGATCTGTCACAGAAAGAATCTCGGGGACACAGACCATCTAAGTACAACCATAGGAAGGAGCATTGTCACAAATTATTGAAACCGACTTCCCTTGATTTGTCCTAAAGTGTGGCACGTCAAGGAGACACATAACACCGATTAGACACGAACACAGATCTGACTTTCACACATGGGACGGGTTACCTTTTGCGTTTCCCCTTAAATCTGTCTTACCTTACAATGTGTTCGTCACTGAACCGGTTCTACCAACTCTAATAGGTTCGCGGACACTACAGAGAAAGCACGAAATAGACGTTTGTCTATGAAGTTTGTCCTCCTTTCGGACGAAGAGTGACATCGGCAAAGATCCTACAGTGACAGTCAGTTCGTCTATCGGTACCCGTTTCGGGACACCACCCTAAGTCTGTAAGGGTTTGATACCCGAGATGAGGTTCCTTCGAGGGAACACACATACGTTCTACACATGTGTACTTGTTATGTTCCATCGTATACTACTCCATATTTGCCTCACTATTATAGTACATCGTGAATTCGTGACTTATATTTATGTCACATCCAAATCTCCAAGTTCCCTCCACCAGTAATCTTCAACCCCATGAGACGAAACGTCAAACTAAAGGAATTCGTAAAGGCAAAGGACTTTCGTTTTAAAAAAAACGGAGGTTTAAGTCTAGACACAATTAAGATTCCAGGGAAGATGCGTTTCTGAGAACAAAGGTACAGTAAATTGGAAAGACACAGAATTAAAGGAGTAGTTACTTTACCTTAATGTCTGGTGCGAGAGATTACTGTGTAGTTAAGATTCGTTTTGTCTTTGACGTCTCAACACAACAACGGAATGACTTGGTCTAGTTTTCCCACATTTCGCACGGGAGAAAGAATAAAAGATTCCAAAGTACCAAAACTGTCATCATTTAGACAGTTCGAACTTGAACGTCCGCAGAATTCCGAAAAATTCACTATATAAACTTTATGTTTCAATTATCACTGAAAACAGTAGTAGAAAACCTAAACACGGTTTATGAATCACCTAATCAATTATAGTAAATTCTTTTATTTTATCTCAGGGATAATTCGTAAAATACGTCAGTAATTTTTACGTATGATTTACACTCAACCTTATAACGGACCAATTTATTATAAGAAGATTTTCCTCGACTACTTAAGAAATCTTCTTCCATGTATCAACCTTCTATCCTTACGTTTAAAAATCTACTATTCAGAATAAAGGCAATCACGGTACTTGACTTATACACCGTTGCCGGTCACCCATCCGCAGAAGTAATAAAGTCACATGTGTACCCTCTCATCCACCACTGAATTTATAGAGAGACGTGCGAGTCAAGTAGTCAACACAGGCTGAGAAACGTTGGAGCACTTGACATCGGACGGTCTCAGGAGACGGGGACCCTAAGAATTTCGTTCCTATGACCTCACCCAACAGTACGGGAGAGGTTCCCTAGAAGGGTTGGGTTCCTAACTTGGGTACAACGGAATCAGAGGACGCAACCGTCTACCTAAGAAATGGGGACTCGGTGGACCCTTACGAGTTAGAATATTCAGTACAGACTGAGAAACATTGAGACACCTGGTCTCGGGTGGTCTCAGGAGATAGGGACCCTAAGAGGTCCGTTCTTATAACCTTACCCAACGGTACGGAAGGAGGTCCCCTAGAAGGCCTGGGTCCCCAACTTGGTCGCAGAGAATACAGAGGACGTAACCGTCCACCCAACAAATGGTGATCGTAGTGGACCCTTCGGGTTTAAGGAGATATAACACCAAATTTGTATTATCAAAATCAAAAAGTTTTGTCACTAAACTTTTTGCTTTTGATCAAAAAGAAGTCACTATTCTTAAGAAGTCAATAGTGACTCGGACCCCTGATACGTCTTAGGAAGAATCACCTTACTGAAATGACCGGCTGTCCATAGTCAACGACACCACTTCCTAACTTGACCATGTAATATTAGAAACCGCGTGTATGTATCCCCAGTTGCATCTCCGTAGTCTCGTGGTACTGTGTCTGTCGCCTTCAGATGGACCAAACACAACGTGCTCATGTATTTAGAAACCACATATTTGAAGCCTTCAGGCAAAGGTTACCGGACACACGTGTGCATACTGGCACCGAATCTCGTACGTTACGGTCCCTACAGACGCCAGAGGAAGTCCAGTGACTCGGTAAGACTCTTGACTGGAAGAGTCGACCAAACCGGAGATGGGGTAAAAGGATCCTCTTTCCCAACAATGAAAGGAGCAAAGTACCTTACTATTGGTGTAAGTAAACTTTTTAAGAGGAGTCCACAGAAAGGAAATACTAAAACTAAACTTTGCTATTTTAGGTCATCCTACACTTTATGATTATACATCATGAAATATATTTCTTTTCTCTCTTAACCTGTACGATTCCCGAAAGATTTCCATTGTCGACAACACTGAAAGTAGTGAGACGAAGTTTCACGAACACTACCGTGTACGTATACTTAGCCTTACATATGTGGACAGTTCACTCATAATTATCTCTGTCCGTTGCGTAAAGAAGCCGTGAAACACTTGTTTTGTCGACGATCTACTATTACAGGACTTTACTGACAGATGACATCAGTAGGATCTTGGCCACTGGATCCCCACTTTCGAAGATCTAGGAAAATAATTTGAGACTCAGTAGGTCTGGAAATACCCATTTTCACCTCGGACGAAAAAGGGAAATTTGGAATTTCGTTAGACGTATGAAAATCCTTGACCGGACAAGTTCTACCTCAAATGTCCGTCGACGGAAGTGTGTCCACTTAAATGCCTAGGAGAGTGTGGTCGATACTAAGACCATCAGAACTTTTGTACTTCTTATTTTCTCTGACTTGAGACAATACAGTGAGACGCTTAAATCTTTCACTCCTAGGGCCGTATACATTTGAAGGAGGAGACACATGTCACACACACGCACCACACATAAACCTCGACACCAATGGTACGCGAAAGTGTGGAAGGACTGAGTACACGAGGAAAAGGAGAAGACTAAGAAATTACGATAGAGAAAATTATTAAAGAAGTAAAGGGGAATTAGTAAAGAGAAAAAGGAGAATGAAAAGTGTTAAACTAAAATTTATCGTGAACCCATGACGGCTCCTCAGTCACGGGACAGGCCCCGACAAGCGGCCCGCGAGCCCTGGACCACGTCTACCACAGACCCACAGACGGAAGGACGCAGGAGGCCGCAGATCTCTACTGTCGCGAGGCGGCTCGTTGGGACGTGACGGATGCCCAGAGTTTATTGAACTGATCATGATGAAGGGAACCCACAGTGGAAATCTCACCACTAAAAAAAAAAAGGAGGATCTCATCTCGAGTCGAAAAATATCAACTTCCGACAAGGAATGAGTATACTCTCTGTGTTCTTCTTGTAATCTGAACTCGAGGGTCGAAAAGGAATTCGTAACCACTACCCCTACACCTGTCTAAGGACTCGGTATTAAAGAATATTAACTGTAAAAGTAAACAATTACATGGCGAATGTGTGTATTGTCTGTAAATAACCGATGGAGATACAGTCCCTGGAACTCTCTGAAAAATTTACATAATTTACGGGCGTTCCTCGACCGAATCTCGGAACGAAAGGAGTTTCGAAATAGACCACCGTATTTATTCGAAAGGAAATTCAAGAGTCTGTTCACACGGAGAGGAGAAGAGAAAGGAAGGACCCTCCTAAAATAATTCGGTCAAGACCTTGTGGTCGATTGGAAAATCATTCGTATAATGATAAGGAGGAGAATACAAATAAAGTTTCATTATTCTTTGTCATAGTCTTATTCAATAATGATATTAATTTAAAAGAATTACTTGTAAAGAATCTCGAGAAACATTAACAACATTTATCTTATAATTAATTACGGAACGGAGAAAGTTGTGAAAATAATGAAAACACGAAAAGGTTTTTTTTTTGTGAGTTTTCTTTTGTAAAACTATTGACACAAACCTAGTAAGTATTTTTATACCGGTTAGAAATTTCAATACTGTGAAAGTTTCTTAACAAAGAAACAAGTCGAAGTGAAACAGTCGGCTCAAAATACACTATTTGAGTAACTTGGAAGGGTTTAGTTCAAGACAGAATTTTTAAGTCATAGAAGTCCTGTTATTAAGGATCTTCTTGTAAGAGAAAGTTTCACTAGTGATGATAAACGGGGTAGTCAAAACCCATTAATGTGAACTCGAAACTTCAAAGGTATTTATTGTTGTTGGTAATTAACTTGTGGATATAAACTTCGTAAAAAAATGTAAATAAGACAAAGTCAAAGACAATTATACAAGAATACAAAGGTAAATCATATAAAATAATAAATTAAAATTAAGGGAACGTATAATTTATGAATAATGTATGGTTCGTGACAACAACCACAACCTTTGTGTCTCTTCACTTTGTCTATTTTGGGAAATGAGATACCTCAAATAAATAATCCGACCCCCCTCTAACTATTATTTTATTCATTCAATAAATCATACGATCTATAATAAAGTATATGATATCATATAATATTTCTTTCTTTTTGTTCCCTTCGCACCATTCTATATAACCCTTCCTCCAAAAGAAATACATAAATATCACAAAAATCCTTAACAGTCCCTCCCAAACAAAATCTACCACTGAAAACTCGTCTCTAGAAGTACTACCGTCACTCTCTCGTTTACTTCTCTTATAGACTCCTTTCTCATTCATATTTCAAGGTCCCTGTCCTCGTACGAACCACCCCCCCCAAGGTCCTTACTGTCTCTCTAGGTATGCCCCCTTCGTATACCTTACTCCACCCTGCGTGATTCTTCTTCGGTCTTCTTCACCCCTTTCGACTATCTTTCCCGAAATTCCGGTGTCTCTTGAACGTTAAGGAGGCTTACTCGACCTTTCGACCAAAAACCCAATTAGTCTACACTGAAATGGAAATTCTGTCTCCTAAGACCGAGAGACACCTCTTATATAGTTCCCTCAGTTCTCACCTTCATTTCCCTGAAGGGACCGACAGGTACCAATTCTGAGACCCGAAGGTTGTGTCCCCCGTGTCCAAGCTTAGGATCAGTCCCTTACTTCTAAGGTGTACGTCGGATCGGTTTATTTTCGGTAAATCCTTTTTTTTTTTTGAACCCTCTTTTTTTCTTACCCTCACTAGTCAATCTTCTTAAACCGTTATTCGGTCTCTTCCCTACAGTATCAAGTTTGATCCCGCTAATCTCCATCTATACCAAACTTGACCACCTTAAAACTTACATAACACTGCCATCTCGACTACCTTACACGACTACTGAACCACACCCCTATTCTCCCTTTCTCTCAGGTCTTACTGAGTCCAAAACTCGGGTTCGTCAACCTTCTTACCCAAACGGTAAATTGTTCCACTCCTTACGACATCCGCCTGAATGAAATTCCTCTTAGTCCTCAAATACGTTTCAAGTTTTTCCAACACATCTGTAAGTACTTTCTTACCGTCGACCGCACACCGTAAGTCGTTTCTCTGGAAGTATCCTCTACATTTAAACTTAGAAAGACTATATCTCTTCTACAAATTTCGGTACTCTGGTCTCCTCCTAACTCCTGACCCAGACCTGTACGGTCCCGAACGCCTATGTCTCGGACCCTGCACACTTCCTTATCCTTCCTCAGACTTTCCCTCTCCCGTTCTTCCTCTTGGTTCCGTCTCACCAATTGGTCTTCGGTTTGTTTCTGCTACAAAATATTTCCTTCCTTTTCAGTAAAAACAGATCACAAAGACTATCAAAGTCGTCCTATTCCCAAATTTAACTGGTAACCTAAAGGGTTGTTCCTCTAATAAACATTCACACTTATCACGACAAAAGTAACCGTGACCACCTCAACTGAAAGACTAATATTACCCAAGTTCTTTTGTCCTTGTCGAGTTAAAGACATGATTTCCATCATCTTACAAGGTACTCCTTTGAGTCCCAATCGTTCCAATTTCTTGAACAGGATTTAGTGTATCGATCCTTTACCGTTACCACCCTAAAGTCAAGGTAAACCGAGATTTCGGGTTCCAGAAAATTATCAGAAACGTAAATAATAGAATAAATATTAATTTATACAACTAAAAAACAATTTCAAATATAGACATAACATGTTTCAGTGTTCCGAACGTCAGGTTCTTCTTTGAATTAATGTACAAAACTCCTTCACCTTCAGAGAACGGGTTTAAATCTAGGTCTCTTTCTAAAGTTGGTTCCAGTCGAAGTAGAAGCACATTCTTTTAGTTCTCCTTAACTCAACTCTTCTCGATACTAAATTGAATGATAATTCAAAATTACCGTCGTGTAAGAGGACAAAAGAAGGATTGAGAACTGGTACGGAAGACAAAGGTAAACTTGAAAAAGAATACAATGGTAGAGAATTACAACTATAGACGTACCAGTATATAATTTGCGAGAGAGAGGAGTGTAACTTCAGTTTTTCTCTTCCCCCGTCGTCTCCTACTCTACTAATCTATCGTAGTGGCTAAACTACCTGTGTTTAAAAACGTTTGAGGCTCTCTACCCCCACCCCATGTCTCCTTGGATCGAATGACATCAGGAACCCTAACGTTTCTCAGTCTGTGTTGGATCTCTGACTTGTTGTCGAGGAGTGTAACACACAATCATCACCCTGGTACTTAAAGTGAGGGTACCAAAGTTCATTGTGGATATACGAGAACTGATGGTTTAGAAACGAAGATCGGGTCTACTGAAAAAGAGTGGATGTCATGGTATAACGACGGAGACAGAAACTGTAAAGGTGGACATACAAGGTAGGTGTCGGTGGAATTTGGAGAGTCTTGATTGGAGGGAGAGGAGGAGAAGGAAGGGGGTAGGGATTTCGAAACGAGAAGGAAACCCCAAGATACAAAGGTAGTCAATGTGGGTCCGGTCTTCGAACCCGCAACAGAAGCTCAAGAAAAGGAGGGAGTGGAGAGTGTAGAGTAATTAGTGGTCAGTGATTAGTGAAAGTCAGGATGGAGGATTTTAATAAAGACATCAGAAGAGCCGTAAAGGGAACGAGTCCGGAGATGGTAAAGAGAGGACCTAAGGTTCGTGTCGAAGGAGGAAACAGCTCCACAAGGTCAGAACCGGCGAAGGTCAGAGAAGAAGTGTGACGGTGGTTTCAACAGAACATCCTATGTTCTGACCAGAACCGTGAGGGGGAAGAAATGCAAAGTCAGACGAAGAACGGAAATGTTATCTGAGACTTGTACCAAATGTACACGGACCCACTCGATTGAGGACTAATGGTGAGAACAAAGAGTAGTTGGGGGGAGTCGGGATGGGGGTAGATAGGGATATCGGCATAATTTGATGAAAAAACAAGTGACTCATGAGATACTGAGAGAATTAGTACTTAGAAATCAAATCACTGTACACTAAGATACAATCGCCCTAGATGAAAAAAGGGAATTAGGGATACAGAGAAAGTGTGACTAAGTAAGATCAGAGTTGAATCTGTAAAGAAGAAAACGCTTAAGAAGAACTGGGGGAGAATAGACCTAATTCGTAGGAAGGATACCAGAAACTGTTGGGAAACTGAGTGACATTCTCAGAATATAAAGTGACATAAATTTAACGGACAAAGGACGAGGTACGAGGGTAATCTGACATTTCGAACTACGTATATCTCTGGAATAAGTAAAAAAAAGACTAACTAAAGAATCGAGAACCGCATGACAGGTGTACTTTACTCATAAACACATCACCTAAATACATCAATCTAATATTTAATTGATTATGTAACTCCGATCAACAGTTGTATGTCTCATAACCCTATCTATCGGTTCTACCAAAAATTGTCCTTTTAGAGTTGTAAAGTAATAGAACGAATTTTAGGATGTTTGGGAAAGGGTAACGACATTACTTTTCTAAGACCAAGTACTGTGACGACTACTCCAAACCAGGGACGACGAAGTCAGAGAAGAGGTAGGGAGGTCGAGGTCATGAAAGGTCCGTACCTAGGAAGGGAAACAATTAAAGAGGAGTAGGAAGTCTAGAGTCGGACGGAACCAGAGGTCTGACTTAGGCAGAGTGGCAAATACGAAAATCTCAGGAAAAATGGGACGTCAGTAAAAAAATTTAGGGGAAAACATTAATATACAAACACTCTACTAAACTATAAACTAATTAAGAGAGAGGGAGGGGTATAATAAACTCGACGAAAATATTGATCGTCAATCGTGTCTCGGGTCAAGTCGTGGTTGTTTACAACGACTTGTTTACAAACAATTTTCTGACTTACTTACTAACTCTCATTTAATATGATACAAGTCCAACCATCCTTTTAATTCCATCTAAAACTTGGATCATACAAAGTCAAGTCTTACAAATCCAACCATCCTTTTAATTCCATCTAAAACTTGGACTTAAAAAATATAAAATAAGGTCTCATTTAAATGTAAAAATTACGTTACCTTACGATACTGGACTCAAAAATAGAACCGTTGGTCAAATAGTGACTCTGCGAAGAAATTAATACTTTGGACAAGACAGAAGACGAATTGTCTAAGGAGGTCTTGGACCCGTGAATCCTTGTCGGCAAAATAAAACTAGTGCCGTACATCCAGTCCTTAAACCCTTCCCGAGTCGACCACCAAGTGTGAACCCGAAGACGACGGAACCACCAGTCCACAGTCGAGAGAACGAACCGACCGTCGACTACGATCGACCACTGTCATACGAACCGACACCGACAAGTGTCGTCACGGCCGCACATCGGAACTATCGTGACATCAGAGTCCCGTGACCCGAAGAATGTACCTCCGACCGGAGGGGTCCGGGTCTCAGAGGTCCTTCGGTGCACCTTCGACAGAATTGAACCCTTCAGTAAGTCGCAGTGGACCCGAAGGGGCCACCGAGTCTGTCATTTCTTAGACGGACGTTACGTCCTCGGGGTCCAAGGTAGGGACTTACCCCTCCTAGGGGACCTCCTCCTTTACCGTCGGGTGAGGGCATACCCAACAGACCTCTTCGGGCACCTGTCTCCTCGGACCGTCCGATGTATGTCAGACACCCCAGTGTTTCTCAGCCTGTACTGACTCGCTGATTGTGAAAGTGAAAAAATGAAAGTCATCTTTCTGTGACTCTGGGTTGCGAAGTAAAAAACACTTATGAATTTTCTTAAACCCCGGTATAAAAATTTGGTGGTGTGATTGAAGTTTGTTTTTAGTCCTTACAACACTTAAATCCATCATTTCGAAAACTCGGACTTAAAATTGAACAGAAATAAATTTCAAAGTACAGAATAGTCAATAAATTAATGTATAAAGGATAAGTCCAGTGACCCTCTTCCCGTACCGTTGGGTGAGGTCATAAACCTCTGAGGGTGCCTGCCTCTTCGGACCGCCCGATGTCAGGTACCCCAACGTTTCTCAGCCTGTGCGGACTCACCGAGTGTGTAAGTATAACAATATAACTAATTACATGAAACGAAACACCCTCAAGACACGAAATAGAAACTCATTAAATTATTATTTCGAAATTCGTTTCGAATATACGTTCAACAAGGGAAAATAATTATAAATAAAAATTAATAAACAAACCGATCCGCCCTAGAATCACCGTCACGCGAACCGAAAGATCGACGTCTCTCGTCCCCGATGAGAGACCGACACGACGAGTCCGAAGGGTAACACCACCGAAGAGAACAACGTCTGGTGTCCGAGATCCCGTGCGCCCGTAGGCATCAACGTCATGTTCTCGAATCAACGAAGTACCGTACACCTTAGGGAATCCTGGGCTAGTTTGGGTACAGGGGACGTAACCGTCCGTTTAAGGATAGGTGACAGGTGGTTCCTTCAGGTTTTCAACAAGGGAAAATTCGACTTCATAAAATCCATTAAAGTAACATTGACTTATAGAACTCTAGTCCCAGTTGAAGACTAATATAGACTAATTATGGTGAATACAATTAATAGTATTGTATTATAATACAATTAATAATTACTTACTAATAATTCTGGTGAATAAGATGTAAAACATTGAAGATAGCATAGTTTCAAAATCGAAGTTCTCAACCCGTCCTGACTCGCGGAAGTGAAAGTGAAAAGTGAAAGCACGAAACCTCTTCCTTTACCGTTGGGTGAGGTCACAAGAACGGACCTCTTAGGGTCCCTGCCCCCTCGGACCACCCGACGGCACCCGACGACAGGTACCCCAACGTGTCTCAACCTGTACTGATTTCGTTGAATCGTCGTCGTCGTCACTAATTTTATAGTAAACTTTTTCAACTTATGGAACGACCTATTTTTCTTAACTACATTGCCTATCAAAAACACCACGTCCCTATAAGACATGTCTTTAACAACATAAATTACTATGGACTCTTAATTGGTGAGATCAATTACAAACAATCTAACCGAGTGACAACCCAAAAATAACAATGCTATAAGATCAAGCCGACTAAGATAGTAAGCCGATCACAGGAGAGTGTATCCATCGGGAATGCAAACGTCTTCGTTCACACAACACGAGTCTTTAGAGGACCAACTCCTAGACACGGGGGACTTCTCCTCCTCCACATAACGAAAGTACTACACGGAAAAAGGGGTCGAGTCCATTGATTTAAGACGTGAATAAGTAAGTACACGTACTGATTAGGGAAAAATTTAGAAGGTCTCGACAAACGGAGTTACCATAAGAGATGACATTCTAAGTCTCCGATTAATATCCGATGGATCGTTTAATGAAGGGGAAAACACCACAACTAAGAACGGACTAAAGGAGTGAGTCAATAACCGGTATGAGTCGTAAGGACTTCGAGACTCGGCATTCACCGGTCAATTTAGTGGTCCCGAAAAGGGAGACCAACGAATTGGTCGAATTAAAATTTGTCGTCCATTTTATTTTGTGAACCAATATCACAAAGGGATCGCAAAACAAGCCTCTTCCGTTACCGTGGGGTGAGGTCATGAGAACGGACCTTTTAGGGTACCTACCTTCTCGGACCACCCGACGTCAGGTACCCCAACGGTTCTCAGCCTGTGCTGACTCACTGAAGAGAAAGTGAAAAGTGAATAGTACGTAACCTCTTCCTTTGCCGTTGGGTGAGGTCGCAAGAACGGACCTCTTAGGGTCCCTGTCCCCTCGGACCACCCGACGGCAGAGACCCCAGCATGTCTCAGCCTGTGCTGACTTCGCTGAATCGTCGTCGTCGTCGTCGTCGTCGTCGTCGTCGTGGTAATTGAAGTCACAACAAAAAGGGGAATACAATGGTAAAAAGGAGTTCTAACACTTTCTTTGTGAAACTTTTATTACCCGAGGACTTTTATTTTCTTTATAAGACACACAGGGTACAAGACCACAAAATACGATTCTGAGACACACACACACACACACACACTTCAAACACACAATGTTCTTCTACAACGAGTAAAACTAAATATTTTTAGAGTCAAATCAGTAAAAGCCCACTTAAGTGTATAGAGCCCAAATCAACCTCAGTTGGATTCAGGGAACCCAAGTGGAAAAAGGACGACAACCAAAAATTACACAACGTCACACTCAGTGACTCCCGAAGTCGGAATTCTAGTTCCCTCTCAAATCTCCTTACGAACTTTTCTTTTGTAACCTTTGTTATCATTCAGAAAAGGGTTCTCAAACTTAAACGAAAAAAAGACTTTTTATGACAAACAGGTCTATGCAAGAAGAGAAGTTTTTAGTGATGTCTGAATCCTTTAAACCTTTGTCTTAAAAGTTAAAACGAATGTTTAGTAGGTTTACTCGACGAAAGTCTCTCAAGACTGGGTACACAAATTTTTTATCGTGAAATACCAATCGAGATTCTTATCAACTAACTGCGATTTCAATCCTTTCTATATGGAGCGATCGACTTAAAGTAGTCGTTAGAAACTTACGAACCATCTACTTTGTATTTTTCTTCACATTACTAAATCATTCGTGTCCGTCGTCCCATAAAAAAAAAAAAAACGGAGAGACACAGAGACACGCCACGAAAAAGTCAATTTGTGGTAGTAATTTTGTCACATAGTTTTGACTTGTACCTGGAACCTCTGCGTCACAGTGACTTACAGTTTCTAAAGATTTTAATTCTTACGACAAAGATTCAGTAACGAAAGTGTTAATGATTACTAAGATAATCACTACTATTCTGTAAAACATAGTTATTAATTATTTTAACTCTGAGTCTACAATTTTTTTAGTGACCTTGAAAACCTAAGAAAAATGTTAGATCTGCCCAACCGGTCTTGGGACAACTAAACGAGTCCCACGATTATTTCCAGTCCGTCCGTCAGGATAGTGTCCGACCGATTACTGTGTGACTAGACCCCGGTATTTAATGGGAATTGGGGTGTACCAGTACAGTATTTCACAGACGAAGACTAGTCTTCTGTGCTACCTTCTTAATGATAATTAGAGAAGTGGTGAAGACCTTTTTGTTTACCTTTGTGTATATGACGATCACTCAACGTCTCTGAAAATGTGTGTCTTTAGAAAAGGTCACGTATTCTGAAAGGAGAGAAAATGACACCAGTATGACGTCTTCCAGTCAAGAGATCATTGAGTCGACTGAATTCCGTTAGTTTTCACTCCCCTTCGATCTCGAAAGAATAATTTTTGTAAGAGACTCGTGTCTGATAAACAAATCGTCACACGACTAGTGAACTCTTCTCTTCTACATCAGATACTAGGTAGGAGAATGGTTCACATCTTTAAGTCTTTCACTTTTCATTCCACAGGTTCGTTTTCTAATTCCTTTCAAATATTGATGTAACACACTACGACCAACAACTGAATTCACCAAGATCCTTCTTCGACACAAATACCCTCATCTTTTTCAACTTCGAACCGATCAAATATGTTTCATGAACAACTATGTGACCTTTGTATCCTCTTCCCTCAAGCTCCACCCCACACAGAAGTTCACTCTACCTCACTCGTTCGTGTGTCCACTTACACATGTCCGAGTCAACGAGCCAACACAGACTGAGAGACTGGGGTACCTGACATCGGGCGGTCTGAAGAGACAGGTACCTTAAGAGGTCCGTTCTCATGACCTCACCCACCAGTAAGGGGAGAGATCCCCTAGAAGGACTGGGTCCCTAAATTGGGTGTAGAGGGCATAGAGAACATAGCAGTCCGTCTAAATACTGGTGACACGGTGGACCCTTCGGGTTCGTGTGTATACGTGAGTGTCTACGTAAATACCTCTATTTCTTTTCTTTCCATCAACGTGTCAGTACAGGCTGAGAAACGAAAAGGTACTTGACGTCGGACAAGACGAGGAGACAGGTGCTTTAAGAGGTCTGTTCTCATGACCTCACCCAACGATAAAGGAAGAGGTTTTATTTCTTTCACTTCAACGAGTCAGCACAGGCTGAGAAACACTGGGGTACCTGACATGGGATGGTCCGAGGAGTCAGGTACCTTAAAAGGTCCGTTCTCATGACCTCACCCAACGGTAAAGGAAGAGGTCCCCTAGAAGGACTGGGTCCCTAGCTTGGACCCAGAGGGTGTAACGTCTGTCTACGAAAATAGCCGACTCGGTGGTCCCTCCAGGATTTTATTTCTCCCTCCCATTTTCACTAGTACCGATCTCTCTCCCCGAATCTTCCCGTCATGCCGTTTATCCTCACCTCTCCACTTCGACATACCACTCGTCCTCAGGCACCTTGTCTACAAAGTCATGTCTCGTCTCCTATGCCCGCCCACCCGTCCGTTGGTCTGGGGGTCCACAGGACACAGAGTTCCAATCCCCGTCTCCCTCGGCCCAGTACCGAATGTCTCGTCCTACTCTAGCGTCTCTCGAGACTCCGGGGAGACACCTTGACCATGAAACAAGACACTATGCTTCAGTAGCCTTTCGACTCACCTCGACAGTCTAATATCAATCACGAAGTTTTTCTCGGACCGAAGGAACACCTCTTATTTGACACAAACTCCCACCCCACACCGCCTTCTCTTGGTCCCTTTACCCAATCCTCCGGCGACGTCGTCAGGTCCCGTCTCCACTCTCACCGCACCCGATGGCACCTTTACCAAGGCAGAGAACAGGGTAGTGAATGGGCCGAAAACCAAAAGTTTCCACATCCCTCAAGAAGCGGAAACCAGGTCGTCCTACAGGACGGTCAGAAACATCGGAAATTACAAGTCTCCAGGTACAACATAACCGAACCGGTTTTTCAAGTAAGACCACCTAAAGGGACTTCTAGATCCTTTTGAGGTCACTTGAAAAACCGGTTGGGTCATATTGACGTCGACGGTAGAAATAGAAAAGTTTAGTGTACACTAATTGCCGATAAGTCGAACTAGGGGAGAGTGTAGAACGAACAGACGTCACACAAAAAACAGACAAAAATTAATAAACCAGGTCTCTGTGGTACCTCTTTTAGTGACTGACTTTTTCCTAAACCTATGGACAGGTAACAACAATAAAATGACTAACAGTCTTAGTCAAATAGTTTCTTAAACTCGAAAGGAGACGATGGATCAGAAAACGTTAAACGACAAGAGCCCGAAAGGAGTGAAATATGAGTTGTCAAACGAATGGAATGAAAAATTTTGTCCTTGAGGGTGGGAGAGGAGGAGTGTCTATCGTTTCCAGAATGTCCGGGTGGAAGTCACGACTCTCCTTCAATCTTAATAAAACATTAAGATGAGTCAAGAACAGGAAATCGCCAAAACTTAACAAAACTTACCGACAGGAAACGAAGTCACTTAAGGACAGATTAATGTGTACAAGTAGAGAATGAGGATTAAGAACAAAAACATTGTCTCAAGGGAAATCCACAGTCAAGGTAAAGGAGATGGAATTTACCGTTTCCGGGACCCCAGTACTGAAGTGACATGTCACCGACAAAATAAAACTAAAACCAACAAGAAAAGAAACAAAAATTATTTCCATGTACTATTTCATTAATGAATTTGTCTCTAAATGAATCGACTAAAATACGACTCATTGACTCGTTTTGGGAGGGAAAACATACTTGGAAGTAAACAAATAAAGTCTTAAGATTTCACAAAGAAGAGTAATGTAAGATAATAAGTAGTACCTTGGTCATGATAAAGTTGACCTCCGTTATTTTATAACTACACCAAAATTTTAATAAAAACTCTTTCGGAGTTCATAAATAGAAATTTTATCTAAACAGAGTACACACCCAACATATTTAAAATCTTCTTATACTTGGAATACGTAACCATAGTACTGTCTAAAATCAATAGAACGACATATTGTCAATGGTGAACCACTTTCACATGAGTCAAATTTTATAAAAGTTGATCTATCACACTCGTTAGTGTCTATGGTCCATCGTAGAACCTCATGAAATTACAAATATTTTGTTAAACTCTTTTTAAATTCATCAATCTTTGTAACCTGAAATATAAAATACAAATCTTGTAGGTAATTCACAGATTATGGGGTAAAGATAAACAACACTCCTTAAATCGAGAAAAAAAGAGATATAATTAGAAGAACAGTTCTCGTTGAGTAAAGTTCCACCTAAGTAACAAAAAGGAGATATTTATACTTACTCAAAATTAAAACCCAGAGTCGCGAAATTGTAAAAAGGAATCTTCATGGATAAAATAACTTTTTACTTTCGATCAAGTATTTCACTATGTACTATTTGAAATTATAAATAGAGTGAAATATCTATGAAGATATCGTTTTTACACCAACTATGGAGTTTTTAAGGTATCAGTTTTGGGATAGGGGTTTGTGTGTTTTTTGGGATAGTGTGTGTGTTTTTAAGGACGTAACGTAAAACATATATAACTAATGTATCACACAGTAATATATAAAGTGCATTATCAAACATTGGTAACGGTAGAATATCTGTAATTATTAGGTAATTATAAATACATTCTACAATACCATCTAAGACGAACTTCTGTTTAATTTTTAATAAAATGGATGAACGGATGAGAGAGTTCCGAAATTTTAAAAGGTACACTATACATTTGTGTACAAATGGTCAGTAGAACACATCTGGTAACTATTTCAACATTTCTATTTTTCAGTTTTCAATTACTGTAATATCATACACGTTCAATAAATGAATCAAAGACTACTCGTTTTACTTTTACCCAAACATAATGAGTCAACAAAAGAAACTTATTCTAAATTCTTGACACTTCCCTTCAGTAAGTAGGAAGGAACCGAACGTCCAAATAACAGACCACTCCTTTCCCTTCTTTGTAAATTGACAGTCTCACCTTCCTGGTGAAATCTTTCTGAAACAAAATTTCCTTTTGTGTTCGAAAGATATATTACAGACAAGTAGTAGTGGAGTCGTTGGGGGCAAAGGTTTACCCCACAGGATTCAACCGTCTGAATTATCAAGTACCTAATAGAAGTCTTCCCAAGCTTCACGGTAAGTAATTTTACTTCTCCTTCTTCAAGGAATCCGAACATTCCTATGTAGTTTTTGTATCATTTATAGTCGAAGCGCCACTCTGGAATCTTCGTAAAAGTGATTTAATCTTTTTACGTGACTAAGAACAACAGTGACAATGACAAATCGAAATAACACATCCAGTATCGTCCACATTATACTTTGTCTGTTTATATATTAGACTTTTTTTACTATAATAACAGATTTTTACTAGTCATAAAAATCTGTTATTCTAATGGATGTATTTTACAGGTCCTCTTAGACCTCTATTTTACAATCTTGGTTGTTCTCTTAATAAAAACGACCTATATCCTCATCTGGTACCTTTAGAGCCACATGATAAATGGTCGGTCTTGGTCACTCTTTTTCTTTAATGTAAGTTTATCTATGGATCTTCACTTAGACTTCTGTACGTACTAGAACTGTCTCTTTTAATAATTATGAACTCCCTTTATTTTCTTGTTCACTTAATTCTGTCTCTATACGGGGTAACTTACCCTTCTATCTTACAGTATTTCTACAGACAAAAGGACTTAATCAGATACTTAAATTCCGTATAGTTCTCTAAATAAATCATACACATCTTCTTATTTACAGGTTCTACTTGTTTCTTTTCAAACTTATTCATCCTTCCCGTGTAAACGGGGTCATTTATTGTTCCTCATAAAATTTCTTTTCAACTAATTCTGTCACCCCACAAAAATAGTCAAGTCAAGTCAATGAGTCAGCACAGGCTGAGACACTGGGGTACTTGCGTCGTACGGTCCGTAGTGGTTGAGGGCCTCAGGTGGGTTTGGGTACAGGTAACACAGCCACTACGGTAGGTTGGTAGAGTAGGAGACAACACGGGAAGAGGAGGACGGTAGTCAGAAAGGGTCGTAGTCCCAGAAAAGTTTACTCAGTCGAGAAGCGTAGTCCACCGGGATTCATCAAAGTTGATGAAACCTCAAAGTCGAAGTTGTAGTCAGGGAGGTTACTTGTGGGTCCTGACTAGAGGAAATCCTACCTGACTAACCTAGAGGAATGTCAGGTCCCCTGAGAGTTCTCAGAAGAGGTTGTGGTACCAAGTTTTCACAGTTAAGAAGTCACGAGTCGAAAGAAGTGTCAGGTTGAAAGTGTAGGTATGTACTGATGACCTTTTTGGCATCGGAACTGATCTGCCTGGAAACAACCGTTTCATTACAGAGACGAAAAGTTATACGACAGATCCAACCAGTATTGAAAGAAAGGTTCCTCGTCCGTAGAAAATTAAAGTACCGACGTCAATAGTAGGTGTCACTAAAACCTCGGGGGTTTTATTTCAGTCGGTGACAAAGGTGACAAAGGGGTAGATAAACGGTACTTCACTACCCTGGCCTACGGTACTAGAATCAAAAGACTTACAACTCGAAATTCGGTCCAAAAGGTGAGAGAAGAAAATGAAAGTAGTTCTCCGAGAAATCAAGAAGTGAAAGACGGTATTTCCACCACAGTAGACGTATAGACTCCAATAACTATAAAGAGGACCGTTAGAACTAAGGTCGAACACAAAGAAGGTCAGATCGTAAAGAGTACTACATGAGACGTACATTCAATTTATTTGTCCCATTGTTATATGTCGGAACTACATGAGGAAAAGGATAAACCTTGGTCCAAAAGGTTACAGGGCCACAAAAATATCTATTTCAGTTTAGGTACTTTGTCTTTTTTCTCGAATCTTACTTTGGGTCAACATATACCGCTGAACCCTGTATTACTCTAACGGGATACTCAGTTACTCCTGTCTTATCTATAAAGTCATTCACACGTTCCTACCAACCGAAAGGTGCATTTTTAATTCATTCTAAGAAATAGAGTTGTGTACTTCTTTACGTCAGACTATACAATTTCGAGATATACACACTTATTTTAAATTTCAGATGAAATTTAAAACTTCAGTGAGTCAGCACGGGCTGAGAAATACTGGGGTACCTGTCATCGGACGTGGTTCGAGGAGGCAGGTACCCTAAAAGGTCCGTTCTCATGACCTCACCCAACGGCAAAGGAAGAGGTCCCTTAGAAGGGTTGGGTCCCTAGCTTGGATCCAGAGGGCGTAACATCCGTCTGCGAAATGGTAGACTCGGTGGTCCCTTCAGGTAAAAATTTCAGATGAAATCATCTTATCTAAATATCTACAGAGATATTGGAATATCCTTTTCTAAAAAGTCCGTCGTAGACTTTTTGTGTTGAGATTTACTTTTAATGACAAACTAAGGTAGATATACTTCTGAGAGACTCCCTCCTTTTACAATGATATTTAATCCCATTTCCAATTAAGTGTGGGACCCTTTTAGTAAAAGATTTTATGTGTTGAGTTCTTAATAATAGGCTATATATAGGTAATACATCTTTTTGAATGTTTAGTTAAAATTTTTCTGATTAATAAGTAACCTTTTTATGTTTTAAATTACTGGATTCACCGGTTATTTACATATAATTTTTCAAGTAAAAGTACCAATCCTATGTGATACTAAGTATGATTACCCCTTTCGTGTTTAATCGTTGTTGCTTTGTCCTGTTACAAACCCAGAATTTTCACCGTTCTAGTTTTTCAGACTACATTTGGCTCACGACCAATCATATACCCCATTACCCTACAAACACAGCACATGACACGATCAAGTGAAGTCAGCACAGACTGAGAAACCCTACGGTCCCGGACCTCGGACGGTCCGAGGAGACAGGTACCCTAAGAGGTCCGTTCTTGTGACCTTACCCAACGGTAACGGAAAAGGTCCCCTAGAAGGGTTTGGTCCCTAACTTAGGTGTAGAGGTCGTAACTGGCCACCCAAGGAATGGGACTCGTGGTGGACCTTTAAATCTGTGATGAACGAGGGTCGTCTGAGGACAGTAATGTAGCGCTTAACTAACGAAGGTTAACTTCCAATCCACCTTCGAGGAGTTACGTGTCAATTTACCTAAAAATTGTAAAAATAATTTTATACGAAGTGTATAGTATGTCAAGTGGATAAATTTTATATATTACTTTACAATAAATCGTATCAGTGTCCCACCATTTTGGTAATGGTCAGATTAAAATCTTGTAAAATCAAGAGACAATTTCTTTAGGGTATGGGTACTCGTGAGTGAGGAACGGGGGAGGTTTAGGGAGGATCAGGACTCTTTGGTAACTATTTTTTGAAGAGAGGTATGTCTAAACGAATAAGACCTGTAAAGTACATTTACCCTAAGACATTATACACCAGAAAACACCGACTGCCTACTTAAAACTTTATGTCTTAAAGATAACACGACGTTAGTCCCAGGTTTTTTACGACTATCTTAACATCAAACTCGAATCTTTCATATAGTCGACTTCTTAACACACCTTTACCCGTAAAACGAAGATCAAAATTAAAAATCGTTATATTCTTCAAATATCTCGTTGAACTGTACTGAACAATAAGGTTACCACTAACAGTTTTAGTAAAATGACATCTCATTGAGAACTTATGTCCATGACACCAATCACACTAAAATCCAACTTAAGTAATCATTTGCGATTCAGCACAGGTTAAGAAACGTTGGGGTCCATGACATCGGGTGGTCGGGGGAGACAGGTACCCTAAAGGGTCCGTTCGTATGACCTCACCCAACTGTAAAGGAGGAGGTCCCCTAGAAGGGGTGGGTCCCTACCTTTGACCCAGAGGACGTAACGTCCGCCTAAGAAATGGAGACTCGGTGTCCCTTCGTGAATCATTTGTAGTCCAAAAGTCGTTTTAGATTAAAGACTACCACCAACTTCCACCAAGAACAGTAAGTTTTTTTTCTTTTAAGTCCGATTAGTCTCGATTTTTTTCAACATTAATTTAAAATGGTGACAATCAGGTAATGTCATGACACACCGTTCAGTCCTATAAGTCGAAGAAATAGACTGTTTTACTACGTGTCTCGATTGGTATCAGTTGAAGCACTTTCGTTTAATTAAGGTGACAATTGTGACGACCAAAGCATTGTATTACGACAACAACAAGTCAATGATTCAGTATAGACTGAGAAAGCTGGACCACGTCGTGTGGTCCGAAGGGACAGGAAGTGATAGAGGGACTCAAACGACTTTGAGTACAGGTAACTCAGTCACTATGGTAGGTTGGTACAGTAGGAGACAGAGGGGGAAGAGGAGAACGGAAGTCAGAAAGGGTCGTAGGCCCAGAAAAGGTTACTCAGTCGACAACCGTAGTCCACCGATTTCATAAACTCGAAGTCAAACTCGTAGTCGGGAAGGGTTACTTATAAGTCCTGACTAAAGGAAAAAAACTTAAAAAAGTGTTTCATGGACGATTACTTATTTTGTCACTCATTAGGATCGGAAATTTACGTAATGTAAAAGTGATCGAAACATTTAAACTGTTTGATTTGGAAAAAAATAAATACATATAAAACCCCTGTATAGGCAACATAATGTATAATCGTCTAAGGTGAAGTCTACAATGACTTAAATACAAAAGAGTCGAAGAAATTTTTATAGGAACGGATAGCAAATAAAGTACGTATAACAAGTATGTTCCGATTAAAAGGATAGTGAAGCTCCTCGTGACTGAGGAGACTTTTTGTCATTCACCATAGAGATGTGGATAACTGTACATTCCTCTATTCCTTTTACTGAACTTTAGTAAACCAAAACAAAAATTAGTAAACAAAAATTTAACTGACAACTGTAACGTAGGATAAAGAAGTTGAGAACACTCATCACAAGAATGGTTTTCCGAATCAAAATTTATTTAAATGAAAAGGATCTTTATATGGAAACCGTCGATGGTGTATTACATTAAATAAATTACACGTCAACCATTTGTCGAAAGAAACGAACAGATTGTTTATATGGTAAACGGGTGAATTGAAACCACCGTCGGAGTAAAATAAAAATATAAAACACTCCTTTAAAAAGACATTATCCTGTAAGACAAATCTTAAAAGACCAAAAAGACTGTGAAGACATACTCAACCTCTTTAACACCACTCACACATCCGACCCCATTACAACTGTCTATTACATAAAAAAACAATACAAAACGATGTATTGTTTGTTTTACACAACGGTAGATTAAGTCATTGTTTTCTTTAGTTGAGACACGGAAGGCAAGGTTCAGGTAAATTAGAGAAAAACGTAACTATTAGTCTTTTAATTCACGCATCATATCGCTATGTGTGCACCGTGAACTTTATAACAGTCCAATATTGAGATAGTAACACTAAGTACCTCGAGACACGTCGTCACCCTTAGTTATTTTGCAGTGTATATTAGAGAATGGTGTCGTTGAGTTGAGTCAGTAACAACTCGTTTTCGTCAGTATGTGTCACTCCTATACGACTCATACCAATCTAAGGTTATTTCGAAATAAACACCTGTGACTTTAAACTTAAACCGTATTAAAAGAATAAAGTACTTTATGATAAAAAGAAAACTAAAAAACGTTAGTAAATCTATACATCTTTAGTGACAAGCGAGTACCCGATATTTTTGTCAGTTGTCAATTTTTTTTCTTTTTTTTTGTCAGTTGTCCGGTCTGGACCGGGTACGTAGTTTATCAAGAAACTTGAGACAGGATGTAGTAACTAAAAGGGGAAGTAACCTAGGAAGAGTAGTCGTATGAGACAATAACAAGAAAAGAAATTTTTGTTGTTGTCGTCTTTTATTCATTTATCTTATCGGGAGGAAACCGACGTAACAGGAAACGTCGATCATAAGGAAAGGAGGTGAGAGGAGTGTCGGCCAAGAACCGTTTTCAACAGATATGGGGAGTAGAGTATAAAGGAAAGAAAAGTAAAAAAGAACTTGTGTGAAGTCTGTTCGAAACGGACAGGGAGAGGTGATATTGATGAGAACATTTCCAGTGGTAACCGGAACTATAACGAATTAGATTACCGGTAAAAAAGTGAGATTGTAATGAATCAAAGAATTACCATAAACTGCATTGGCTAGTAAGGGAGGGAAAACTTTGTAAAAGAAGTGAATAGACTTCCTGGGGTCATAGAACTAAAAAAAAAGGGAAGACGAGACCTATAAAGAAAATATTAAGAAAGAATCGAGAAAGAGTAGACGCAATCATCTTCGTCCTCTGTGTTACCTAGACGGTACCCCCTCAGTCAGTGTTTCTCGAGGCAGACATTAGTTCCCGTCCCCTGAACTCGGAAATAGGACGTCCGTCACTCACAGTGACTTCGTTGTGACAAGATGTAAAATCTTTTATTTAATGAGAGGAACCTCACATTTCTCAACTTCCCATCCCCTCGGACTACCCCCTCCTCCTTTTTCACTTCGATCTTCTCTACTACTAAAAATTCACAATGGATCTTTTGTTAATACATTCCTTATACACATACAATATTTATACATTTACGTAAAAAATAATACCTTTTTAAGTATGTATTTTATACCTGTTTCAGCACACCAAAGGGTACATAGGTAGTGGGTTGAAGTTATCAATCACTGAGCACTGGTTAAAAAAAGGAAGAGATAAGGGTGATTGAAGGGGAGGAAAATAATAAAAATTCGTTTAAGGTCTATATTAAAGTAGAATTCCACAGAGTTATATATAGAGATATTTTTGAAAGAAAATTTGTATTGGTCTTATATAATAATATGGATTTGGTATTGTCAAAGAATTACAGTAGTATATAGATCAGGTACGAGTCTGAAGGTCAACAGAGTATTCACGGTACCTGAGGGGACCACCGAGCCTGCCATTTCGCAGACAGATGTTACGTCCTCTGGACCCAAGGTAGGGACCCAGCCCTTCTAGGCGACCTCTTCCTTTACCGTTAGATGAGGTTATGATAACGGACCTTTTAGGGTACCTGCCTCCTCGGACCATCCGACGTCAGGTACCCCAGTGTTTCTCAACCTGTGCTGACTCGCTGGAGTGAAAGGAAAGGAAAGGAAAGGTATTCACGGTATTAAGTGTTTAAACATTCACTTTATTGGTTCTAACGGGTCCGAAGACCGGGGTTTAAAGGGAGTCAATGTTAACGACGAAGGTTAAATCTCTTTCTAAATCAATGGTCGTACTGAAATTATCCATTGGTTTTGAAAGATGTTGGATGAAAATGTACACAAAACTTCGATTACATAGGACTCGACGGACCACAAAAGTAGTTACGAACGCTACGATACCATCCGTCAACGCGCCGTAATATAAAGATGAATACGAAAGTCGAAAAATCCTTATTCTTAATATGAACTTTTAAATATGGACTGAGACTTAAAATATCGAGACACCGACTGACAACCGTCGGAGTCCCTCAATCTCGAGTGGTAGACTTTCTCAATCGTAACTCTATCAGTTCCTATGTCATACTCTCAAAGAGTACCAGACGACGACGACGACGATTCAGGGAAGCCAGCACAGGTTGAGACACGTTGGGGTATCTGCCGGAGGATGGTCCGAGGAGACAGGGACCCTAAGAGGTCCGTTCTTGTGACCTCACCCAACGGTAACGAAAGAGGTTACGTACTTCCACTTTTCACTATCACTTCAACGAGTCAGCACAGACGGAGAAGCGCTGGAGTACCTGACGTCGGATGGTCGGAGGAGGTAGGTACCCTAAAAAGGTCCGTTCTCATGACCTTACCCCACGGTAACGGAAGAGGAAGACTACCAGATCCCCATATTTTACAATAAACATTTAGGTCCGACGATTATAATACCTTTTGGCACTACAATTCATGAGTCTATAATGGATTCCTTTTGAATCTAAAGGTAATTCTTTATTAACTTTATTCTAATGACAACTAAGACCTAACATAAATCTTGGAACTCATCCTTCTACAAACACTGAACAATAAACATGTAAATAAAAGGACTGTGTTAAGAAATTCAATTACACCAAAATAACGGAACATCATGGGTAGGTTTTGTAAGACGTGAGAAAGGAACTCTTTATTAATTAAGAACCCTAAAATAACTTAGTAACTAGTTATACCAAAGTGGTGTTTACGTAAACTTTTTTAAGTGGATTCGTGATAACGAATAAAAACGGATTAAGTGGAAATACATCTACGTTTGTAAATATATAAGAAAATACGGTACGAAAAATTTAAGTTTCAATTTAAGGACTCCAAGTAGGTATAACTTCACACACTGTCGTTAAACAAACTAGAGTAACGACAAAGCATCAAGTAACAGACTTATTTAGGGTCAAATGAGTCTGCGAAATGACAACTATTTGTAGACTTGACACAGACCACAACACCAAATGACAAAGATAATGTCTGGTGTGTGGGTATGTCCTTAAAGAGGTCTCAAATACAGGTCCTTTCCATAACTACGACGAAACATCCTTGCGTGTAGAAATCGAACCGAACGACAACGGTCCAACAAACGGTTCCAGCAACATGGTCAAAAATGAATGAGGGTGTTGACTATTTCCAAGAATGACGAAGTATTGGAGTTGTCGTGAAACATCGTAGTATGAAATTCAAAAGTTGGTCAGAACACCCATACTTTTTTTTTTTGAAGGGTCAAATTGCACACGGACTGTAACTTCCAAAAAAATTGAAATACCAAGTAAGTACAAAAGAAACTCCACGAAAAATGTAAATCGTGCAAAAAGAGACAGAGAACCCAAGGAACAGAGAAGGAATAACTAAGTGTCCTCAAGACAAAAATAAGGGTCTCATGGTTCCGAAACAATCAATACACATACTGGTTATAGAAAGGGGTCAAGTAGGTACCAAAAGGAAAACAATAAAAATACTAAAAAAATTACTTATTAAAATTTTAAAAGAAATTGGATAACGTTAGACTAAAGACGGGGGTGGTAACATGACTATGACGACACAACTTTCATTCTAGACAACAGTTCCCATCTAGGTCCAAAAGCCTTAGATTTCGAATACCCACATGAGAAGTTCTGTTTCTTGGCATGCAACACTTATGTTTTAATCTATGTCTTCTTGTGCAATCCTCTTAGTCTTGTGTATACGTCATGATACATATTTTGTCTATTGATTACTCTCGGATGACATATCGTGGTCTTTTTTTCTTCCACATTAGACAAACATTCTTGTATGTATACGTACGCACGAGTCGACACAACTGAGAAACCCTGGGGTACCCGACATCAGGGGGTCCGAGGAGACAGGCACCCTAATAGGTCGTTCTTATGACCTCATCCAGCGGTAAAGGAAGAAGTCCCCTAGAAGGACTGGGTCCCTAGTTCGGGTAGAGAGGACTCCGAGAACTCAGCTGTCAATCTAAGAAATGGTGACTCGGTGGACCCCTCGGGATCCCGTATATAATTCAATTGGAATTTTTTACGTAAGGTTCCCTTTCTGTCTTTATATCTGGTTACCTTGTTTTATCTTTCGGGTCTCCATTTAGGTGCGTGGATACCTGTGGAATAGAAACTGTTTCCTCCGTCCTTATATGTCACCCAATCTCTGTTAGAGAAATTGTTCACCACGACCCTTTTGACCAGTTGGTGAACATTTTCTTACTTTCATCTTGTGAAAGATTGTGGTATGTGTTTTTATTTGAGTTTTACCTAATTTCTAGATTTGCATTCTGGTCTTTGATATTTTGAGGATCTCCTCTTGTATCCGTTTTGTGAGAGACTGTATTTAGTGTCGTCCTAGGAGATACTGGGTGGAGGGTCTTATGACCTTTATTTTCGTTTTTATTTGTTTACCCTAGATTAATTTGAATTTTCAAAGACGTGTTGCTTCCTTTGATATTCGTTCCACTTTTCTGTCGGAAGTCTTACCCTCTTTTATTATCGTTTACTTCGTTGACTGTTTGTTGATTAGAATTTTTATATGTTCGTTGAGAACGTCGAGTTAAGGTCTTTTTATTTGATGGGTTAGTTTTTTACTCCGTTTCTTGATTTATCTGTAAAGAGGTTTCTTCTGTATGTCTACCATTGTTTGTGTACTTTTCTACGAGTTGTAGTGAGTAATAGTCTCTTTACGTTTAGTTTTGGTGTTACTCCATGGTAAAGTGTGTACAGTCTTATCGACGCTAGGTTTTCAGATGTTCATTATTTACGACCTCTTTTCCCTTGGAAGAATGTGACAACCACGCTTACGTTTGATCATGTCAGTGATACCTCTTGTCACACCTCTCAGCAATTTTTTGACCTTTATCTTGACGGAATACTGGGTCGTTAGGGTGACGACCCGTATGTGTGGCTCCTTTGGTCTTTACTTTCTCTGTACACATGGGGTTACAAGTAGCTTCGTGACAAATATTATCGGTCCTGTACCTTCGTTGGATCTACAGGTAGTCGTCTACTTACCTATTCTTTCGACACCATGTATATGTGTTACCTCATAATGAGTCGGTAATTTTTCTTATGTAAACTTAGTCAAGATTACTCCACCTACTTTGACCTCGGCTAATATGTCTCACTTCATTCGGTCTTTCTTTTTGTGGTTATGTCATATGATTGTGTATATATACCTTAAATCTTTCTACCATTACTATTGGGACATACGCTCTGTCGTCTTCTCTGTGTCTACATTTCTTGTCAGAAAACCTGAGACACCCTCTTCCTCTCCCACCCTACTAAACTCTCTTATCGTAACTTTGTACATATTATAGTATATACTTTGCTTAATGGTCAGGTCCGAGCTACGTACTATGACCTACGAGCCCCGACCATGTGACCCTGTTGGGTCTCCCTACCATGCCCCTCCCTCCACCCTCCCCCCAAGTCCTACCCCTTGTGCACATGTGGGCACAGTCTAAGAATAACTACATACCGTTTTGGTTATGTTATAACATTTCATTAATCGGAGGTTAATTTTATTTATTTAAATATAATTTTTTTACGTAAGGTCATATGTCACTCACTCACTTACAAGCGAGTCAGCACAGCTTGAGAAACGCTGGGGTACCTGACATCGGGTGGTCCGAGGAGACAGGTACCCTAAGAGGTCCGTCCTTATGACCTCACCCAACGGTAAAGGAATTGGTCATATGTCATCCACGACTGTTTATGACAAACTAAGGAGAATGTACTCCTTGGATCTTGTCAGTTTAAGCATCTCAGTCTTTCATGTAACCATACACGGTCCCCAGTACCCCATCCTCCTACCCCGTCCCCCCTCACCCCTCAATCACAAATCACCCCTGTCTCAAAGTCAATTCTCCACTCTTTGAGTCCTCTCCCTACCGCCACTCTCAACGGGTTGTTACACTTACATGAATCACGGTGACTTGACAAGTCAATTTATACCAATTTTATGAAACAGAATATAATACACCGAAAATGATGTTATTTTTTAAATTTTTTAAGTCTAAATTTTTCAACTTTTTATGATGTTTTTAGTGTGTCAAAATTCTATATTATACCAAAATAGACGAAGTATGTAGACAACCCTCCGTACTTTGTGTAGAGAGGAGTACGTCTGAACGAGTGTCATGAGGATGTTCAACCATAGGATATCTGTGTCCATACGACTATTTAAGATACAGTATCAAGATATTTTTTTGTCTTCTTTTCTAGTATACACAGAATTGACAATTTGACTAACCTCTCTTTGAGGTAAAACTAGATCCGGATCGTTTATTCTAGGGACGACTTTACGAAACACAAACTACTACTCCTCAAACGGTGTCTATGTACAGACGAAGGGACATAAAGTTTGGAGAAAAGAGGACATGACGGACGCATAAAGGACGGGACTCGAGACATCCTGTGCTGTCACACACTATGTCACGACCATGGAAGTGACTCAGTAATGTCTTCCCCCATTCTGCAAGGACCTTCAACGAGGATGGGACCCCGGGTTGGTCAATCAATTGACATGAGTACTCACCGACGTTTAGTGTATCTGTGTCAGGGGTCTGAGTCTGAAAAACACAGTCAAGAGGAACCCGTCTAAATTTTTTACAAGTGAGTATCGACGTCATTGTTGTCCAGTCTCATGTTCCCATGTTCTCATAATTGTCAACGTCAGTTTTCTAGAATAAAGACGTCTTTGTACTGGGGTACTCATGTAAGGATCCTGGAATTTCCCCCGGCGACGTGTACTCTCTGGGACTGTGACCAAAGTCTCATTACGAGATAGAAGACAGACGTCGGGACTCGTGACGACAGAAAGGAAAGGTAAGTAGGGACAGAAACAACGACAGGGCAGGGATGGGGACGTGGGGCACCGCAGAGAACTGGGACAGAAGAGTCAATGGCATAAAGAGGCACTAGACGACAGTCTGAAAACAAAAGGTGGAACAAGCACGAGGAAACTGGAGCAGCAAGGAGAGGGAAGTCGACGAGAATAACGTCCCTACTGAGGTCTTCAAGACACAAATCGGGACTAGGGAAAACGTCCAAGGCCTCAGGGAAAAGACTAACACTCGACTCCTGTAAAGGATTCTCTATAAGGAGGTCTGTATGGAGTGTAATTGATGCAGGTTTCTCTTTCAAACACAAAAGAGGTTTTGTAAGTGATGAAATAGAAGGATCGAAGGACAGAGTCAATGACAATAGAGGCATAGCCAGTAGAGACTGACAATGGATCACAACCAATATGTGAAACAAAGGGAGACGGGGAAAATAATGGGTGCGACACCTACTGCAGAGTACACAGTGAATGTAGACGGAAAAGATGACACAAGGAGATGGGCCAAAGTCTGAGAGATTGTCGATGTTTGACGACACCCCATACCTGCTTCCGATCGATTCTGATTAAAGTGACCTCCAAAGAATTTACGATTACATTTGGGTGTTCGAATGGATCTAGAAGTCAAACGGGTTGTAGGGGTCTAAGATTTAAGAGCTTTATGGTAAAAGACATGTGTAATACAAATCTAACCAGTATCGGTAATAGTCTAAATATCATTAATAAACAGTTGTATTCTAATATTCGTGGATATTCTAATATTTGAACATCAACTGTTCCTTAGATAAAAGAGTAAAGTCAATTCTTGTTATGGAACACATATCACCTGTGATTTATTCAGATACCCCGAAGGGACCATCGAGTCACTATTTTTTAGGTGCACGTTTACGTCTTCGACGGCCTCTAAACCCAAGCTAGAGACCCAGTCCTTCTAGGGGACCTCTTCTTTTACCGTGGGTGAGGTCATAAGAACGGACCTCTTAGGGTACTTGTCTCCTCGGACTACCCGATGTCAGGTACCCTAGCTTTTCTCTGTGTTGAAACACCGATTTGGTGGTGGTTTATACATATGATGTACGACTCAACTCAGGAAGTTTTCACGAAAAACGCCGGTGAAAAACAAAAGGCCATAGTTATACAGAGGAATGTGGAAATGGACACCAGAGCTTGGACGTCAACTACATATCGTCTTAAACTGTAGTTTGTACGGAAGTACAAAGTTCCACTGAATCCAGGAGACTACTCGTCTGTTCCTCTTCGTGTCTCGTGGACTGTCCCTCCCGTCCGTCCCGGACGGCCGAGGACGACCGAGACCAAGACTCAGAGGAGCAACTCAGGAGTCTCACCAACCAGAGCCCTATAAAATAAAATTTAAAGGAGAACATCTTTGCGGTAAGGTAAAAATCGGACGAGCACTGTAGTCACCGATTGGCGTCCACGTGCCCCTTCAACCGCGAACCTCGACCGTCCCTAAGTAGCGAAGGAGTCGACCGCCGGGACGCCTCGAGAAGAGGTCAGAGTGACCTCCGAAAGACGGAACACTTATGGGTATTCGCACAGAGAAGAGAGGAGAGAGGGTGAAGAGAATCTTTTTATCGTTCATGTTTACCAGAGAGAAAAAAAAAAGAAAAGGGTTCCAAATTTTAATATCAAATTTGAGTGCCTATACACACACCATAATGCCCGTTTCGTGACATGAATCGGTCTCGACTTTCGTATCAATGTCCGACCTGTCTATTGGGTTGACACCACGGTGTAAACGGATTACCACTTTTACAACTCGCATTCGGACCATCCCGCCGAGTTCCTAGTCTACTTTACTATGAACTCCTAGTCTACTTTACTATTTCTGACGAGACCTTTCACCCGTTGTCATAGAGAATTTTAACTCTTTATAAGTCTGACGAAAAATTTTCCCCCTTTTTTACCAGTACCTGAGGGACGACAACTGAATTGTAAGCCAAGTCAAGTCAAGTCAGCGAGTCAGCACAGGCTGAATTGTAATTGTATATACGTTTGTAGGTCAATGTGAAAGGTGCATGAGACATGAATGAGGAGAGTATACCAGGATGTCGATATTTTACCTTTGTCTAAGATTACATCCAGGGCTGTCAATGTGTTTGTTATTGGTCTAAATGTTCTAGTCAAATTATTCAAAAAAGGACTTTGATCTAGTCACATCTACTTACAATAAGAATAATTGGACGGTAACCAGTACATTACTGGTTTAAGAGAGTTCGGAAAGAAGTAAGTCTGATGACTCTTTGGGACCAAATATATTACCTCAGAGTATTAAATTATGAATGAAAGACGTAATTATAGAGACAAGAAAAAGGAAATCAGGAACCGTTAACCACTATGTTTTAGAACGGTACAACATGGGAATTAAATTCTTAGATCTTCAATATCTGTATAAGAAAAATTTACCACATTCTATATCTATTAGTGAGTTTTTACTCAAAAGAAATTTTTTTTTTTGTTTTGGGTCATACCACTCCTAGTGACATATAACTTAAGGTCAAACTCTTTTTGATTGTGTATTACAATATTACATACTTCACAATATACATTTGTTATATGTCTAAGTTCCCTACTCATAATCTCCACAGTCTGTCAATATTAAACAAACGACGGTAAAATATACTTTTATTTACGACATTTATTTTGAAAATATTAAAAATTTTTTTATTGTTGAACTAAGAAAGTGACTTTCATATAAGAAAGTACTAAAGGATTCCTTTAAAACCGAGAGTACAATTAATTCATAAGATCCTTTTGTATTACGTAAAGACTAAACATTGGAAAACTCTTTATCTGTAAGATCTTATATAAAATAGATTTATATAACTGACTTTATACCCTCATCGACGTACAAAAATTCCCTTATCTTTATTGAAAGACTGGGTTAGGTCAGACTCTTTCAAAAGGTAATAAACTTAAACTTAGTCCGAAACATCAGGTCGTCGTACACGGTCATTACCCTTCTCAGGACTTACCTGATGATACATTTTTCTAAAAATTTTGTATCTTATTCGAATTTAGAATTTAAACTTTCCATTGTATGAGAATAATTCGTTAAAAAACAAGAAAATAAACATTACAATCCCACAAAATATGATATATTCTTGATATGAAGTCAATATGTCTTAAATTTTTAAGGTTTGTTTAGAAACCTTTAAAACAGTTTTTCAGAGTTTAAAAGTGAGTAGCTGAATGGAAAATGAATAACTAATGATCTCTAATGGAAAATGAATGACTAAACCATGAAACGTCTTATAATAAAAAATTAACAGGAAACTAAAGGAATAACTAATTATACCTGGACAACGAATAAATACTCTAAAAAGGGTGTACCTTTTATTTTCTTCCGTTATCATAAGTCTTCTAATCTCAAGAGAATCCCTTGTGGCTCAGGTTATAAATACATTTTAAATTTTATTTTAAAAGATCATAAGAATGACACCAAAAAGAACAATAACCAGAAGTAAACACAAATAAGAGGAGGATATGAGGTAAAAACGATGGTAGATAAAAGCCCCCGATACAGGAACTCCAGTCATTATTCATCGCAACACGAAAATCCGAACATCCTGAATTGGACCCTTGATATCTTGCTTCGTACATCACTTCCGACTCCATACATCTGAGGATAGTGGGTAATGATAGAATACTATTTCTACATGATTGTGTAAAAGTTGATCATTAATTTGTACTGGCATCTTTATTTGACTTTATTCAATCAAAGAAAAATTAATATTTATGTGAGAAAATCACAATTTTACAATCACCGAGTCAGCACAGACTGAGAAACGTTTGAGTCCCTGACATCGGGTGGTCCGAGGAGACAGGTACCCTAAGAGGTCCGTTCTTATGACCTCACCCAACGGTAAGGGAAGAGGTCCCCTAGAAGGGTTGGGTCTCTGACTTGGACCCAGAGGACGTAACGTCCGTCTAAGAAATGGCAGACTCGGTGGTTCACAATTTTGTACTTCAATTTTTAACTTAGTGTCAACAATTTAAATCCCTAGTAAACGAAAGTTCAGGTCTTAAGTCTGTGAACGGAACCAAAAAGAGGAAATTAAAATATCAAGACTCGCTTCATATCCTAAAGAAGGAACACACTATCCTCATGTAACATTACCTTAGGACGCACGTAGTGACGCACCTAAGGCATAATAAACACGACTCTCTCCCTTTGTTTCCCTAATAGAAAATTAGGAGTGACCACACTAGGTTTCGTTACTATTCACTTTTTTACGTGTCGTCCACTTCTTGTTTACAGGCACGGTAGTTAATAGGGACTGTCTACTCCCCCACAAGACGTCGTCTCGAAGATGTCGAGGACAAAGGGAGACCCGACCCGTATGATTTTATTAAATACGTCCATATAAAAAATTCACGAAAACATGAGATTTATACTTTATCCGAGAAATCACTGTCTTCAAGAAAACGAAAAACAAATATTTGAGGCTCGATTCCCTACCATATGTAACTTAATAAAGGCATAACAATCATTTTATGACTTTTGTTATTGTCAGGAGTGTCACCGGATGAAACTAAAAGGGTTGACGCTGTAGAAACAGATCAGCACTCGCAGATTTACTTCACAGAGAGACAGACCAGACAACGTAGACTCGCGCTCCTTCGGACGAACCGACGGCTCTTTACATCGACGGCGAAAGGTCCGTGGTTTTGTTACACGAGCAAACACCTAATTCAGTTGACACTGGAATTCAGAAGATTAGCAGGAGTAGCACCCGAAGTACCAAAGTCTGACCGGGACGACCGAGTCTTAGTGGCAGGATGAAAACGCACTTAGAGTTACGGATTTTACGAGAGGACGGGTCAGGAGTGGAGGGACACCCTGAATCTTCTTAGCGAACGAAGAGACACAAAACAAAACCAAAGTAAAGGAGCCAATGAAGGTTAGACCTAGGGGAGGGACTGAACGTAGGGCGTTCAATAATAAAGAAAGCGGTAAGACTAACTGAGGATGGACGGCGACGGGGGCGCAAGGAGACAACAGAAGGCAATGGTCGAATTGAGACCGGGACACGAGAGGACGGTCGTCGGAGGGAGTAGAAGAGACGAAAGACGGTCACAGGTACACTGAAAATACGACCGAATGCTTTGAAGTATAGGGAGTGATCTCATCTTAGAAGGGATACTACAATAAAACATCGATCCATAAAACTACATAAATGTTACCTTAGACAACCCAAGACAATATACGTCAACCTCCTTAGAACGACTGAGACAGTCTCCGTCGACGAACAACATAACAGTAGCAAGACCTCAGTACCACATTCCGTCAATACAGTCTACTCATTCTCGTTGGTCGCACGGTATCTCAGACCTTTGGAAATATCATCCTATTCCTCTTTCACTTTTTTGTACCAACATATAACCTTTCTAACTAAATCATGGTCGTAACCGGTTTCTCATTAACCAGATGTATGTGTGTGTGAGCACGTAAAAGTCTGTACATGTCCACCGACTCTTAGTCTACTGTACACGTCCACCGATTCTTAGTCTACACACCTCCACTCCAAATTTCGGAACTGAACGCCACGACTCTTCTATACTAAATCCACAATCGTAACCATAAATGAAATTCTACGTAACCAACCTTACTTTATTAAGTAAAAAGTAGAAAAGGAGAACAAACTTATAGAAAGACATAAACAATAGTTTCACACCGTATGTATCACCACTCACCGTTAGGTCCTAAATGTGAAATTTTAGTTTGATTTTACGTAACAATGTAGACTATCCAAATAAGTTCCAGTCTAGTCCTTCTTCGTCTTTACCTCTCTGATGTGCACAGACATTACTGACTATACTATTCCCTGATTTCATATTACGACCGTTTGCCCTGACCGAGACCTCAGTCCGTCCATACCTAATTAGAGGGGTGTGACGACGAACACCCGAACACTGGAATTTTTTCCATAAATTGAAGGGGTCCAGACCAAGAGTACAATGTTACCTCTATGTCATCGATCATGTTTTATTTGTGGGTCTCTAATCATCTGTCATTGTAACAGTAGTAATAGTAATAGCTTTCCATTAACATCGTTTCCTCTTCGATTTACAAATAACAGATTCCTTTATAGTTATTGGAGTGTATACGTCTACTGCGGCGGGAATACAGTCTTTCACTTCTTCTTGATTTCTCGGAGAACTACTTTCACTTTCTCCTCTCACTTTTTCAACCGAATTTCGAGTTGTAAGTCTTTTGATTCTATTACCGTAGGTCAGGGTAGTGAAGTACCGTTTATCTACCCCTTTGTTACCTTTGTCACCGACTGAAATAAAAAGACCCGAGGTTTTAGTGACGTCTACCACTGACGTCGGTACTTTAATTTTCTGCGAATAAGGAACCTTCCTTTCAATACTGGTTGGATCTGTCGTATAATTTTTCATCTCTGTAATGTAACAGTTGTTTCCAGACAGATCAGTTCCGATACCAAAAAGGACATCAGTACATACCTACACTCTCAACCTGATATTTCTTTCGACTCACGGTTTATTAACTACGAAAACTTGACACCACTTCTGAGAACTCTCCGGGACCCTGACGTTCCTCTAGGTGTGTTAGGTAAGATTTCCTCTAGTCAGGACCCACAAGTAACCTTCCTGACTACAACTTCGACTTTGAGGTTATGAAACCGGTGGAGTCCGCTTCTCGACTGAGTAAACTTTTCTGGGACTACGACCCTTTCTAACTCCCGTCCTCTTCCTCTGATACCTCCTTCTCTACCAACCTACCGTAGTGGCTGAGTTACCTGTATTCAGACCCATTTGAGGCCATCAACCACTACCTGTCCCTCCGGACCATACGACGTCAAGTACCCCAACGTTTCTCAGCCTGTGCTTAACTTGACTTAAGTCAAGTTAAGTCGCTGACTTGACTTAACTTGAACCATAACTTCTAGAGTAAGACACGGAGAAGTAAATACGATGGGAAAAATCAGGAGTTTTAGGGGAACACTTCACTTATCAAACCCCCTCCCCACTTCTTCAACTCCAAGTCCCTTCCTGACACCACCTTTGAATCTTGATTAACTAGGGTCGTAGATACAAATTAAAACAACAGGTCGTCGGTTTACTACAGTCTGAGACGTTTTGAGCCGTGAACTTTACGCACAAAACTTTAACGTAGACTAGAAAAAAGAAATTACTATTTTCAATTCCACAAACAACAAAAAACAAAATGAAATTTTAAGTCGTTAGTTTGTTCCACTGGAAAGAGTGGAACCCCTTTTTTTAGGTCACCCTCTCAAAGTCTCTTTATATATACATTCTAGATTTTGGTTAATAATTTTCTTTGTTCCGTGTCGTGACTATGATAAAACGAAAACTGAGTCCCAGGTGTAGGATAGAATGCGAACAATGACTCCCCGTCGGGCCCACACATAGAGTCTCATCCTTCGCCAACCACGTCCTGACCGACAGCAGGCTGTCGTCACACTCGGACGCAGGACCAGAGAAGGAGACGGGAGTTAAGTTGTAGGTCGATCCTATCAGAAAGACACGACCACTTAGTGTCCATTGTCCATACCCCCACCTTCAACTCCCTCTATTCGTCCCGTCAGTTCCGGGATCGGGAGCCCTCTTATTTACGGACCGTCTACATTCTATTGCTCCTACTAAAAGAACGGACCGATCCTTCAATAGGGGTTTCCGTCCAATGTCTTCACAAGACTCGGCACTATCGAAGCAACCTTTTTCTTGTTTCGAGAACGGTTCCAAGACACTCCCAGACGTAGAAAAAATTACTAGGAGACAACTCAAGCAATTGTTCGGAAACCACACCTGCCTTTCCATCTTAGCATTTACGCTTTCTGCTGTTCCCTGTGTGAGTGAACCTTTCCAATTACGACTGAACAAGGAAACTTTCAATGAGAGGATAGAAAATAAAAAAATTATATTTGAAAATAAAATCCTGTCAAAGTATATTTGAAAATAAATCCTGTCTTAATAATGTATCTACCACTTTCGCTTTCACTTCAACGAGTCAGCACAGGCTGAGACGCTAGTGTACCTGATATCGGATGATCCAAGGAGGTAGGTACCCTAAAAGGTCCGTTCTCATGACCTCACCCAACGGTAAAGGAAGAGGTCCCCTAGAAGGGTTAGGTCCCTAACGTGGGTCTAGAGGGCGTAACATCCGTCTGTGAAATGGTAGACTCGGTGTGTCAAAGAAATATGAGGTATGGGTCATGGGGGATAATAACTGTGGAATATAATCATATCACGTGACCAGTATAATTAGTTATAACTACGTAGGAATAAATGGTTTCATACATGAAATAAGTCTAAAGGAGTCAAAAAGGGACTACAGGGGAAAGAGAAGGTCCTACGATAGGTCCAATGGTGGATTGTAAATCAGTAGTACAGAGGAATCCAAAGAGAACAGATACTGTCAAAAATCTGAACGGGACAAAACGAAAAATCATTTTGAAACAATGTTAACATACATATCATAACATAATGTTGAAGATATACGTGTTGTCACCAGAGTGATGAAATGTCAGTGTACATATAAGTCCAAAAAAGTTATCAACCGTTTTCCTTCTTTGTATTTTCCATAAAAGATTCCCGGAGATACATCCTAAATATCGGTGTTGTCTTTCCTAACTAAAACATTTGAGTCGGAGTTCGTACCACGAAGTCCGGTAAGTCCCTTCCTAGACTTCGAAATACTGAAACTTTATAGTCGTATAACTCTGTAGTTTCCTATTTTTTAAGGTACGTTGTTACAACTGAGACGTTGAATTTCTGTCTAGAACGTATTGTATTCCCATATTCCACTTTGAAGAATTTCTACTACTGTTTCGTCTTTCTGAAAGACAAAACGTCCGTTCTATTACTCTTTGAACTAGAAACGTTCTTTTAGAAAGAACTATTTTCGTCTATAGGCCTATGCTAAAAGTCAGTAGTTCACCATAGTGGATACGAAGGTTATTGTCTAGAAGTTTCGAAGGAAACCTTTAGAAAACTTTTCTCAAAAAAGGAATTTAGACTTAGAAGCGTTAGAACTCCTCTGTAAATTAGAGAGTCTTAAAAGTCCTATACAACCAACTTTAAGTACATAGTACAATATAAGATTTTTATGTTTAAATACGGTAAGAAAAACTAACTTGACATACTTCATCGTATGAAAGTTCATATCTCACGATCAACTAATTTATACCAAAAGAGATCTCCTATTCCTTAAGCTCGTATTAATCCTTAATACCCTTTAATAAATACATCGTTTAAGTCCGAACTAAACATAGTATTAAAGATCCTTATTATAAATTTGACGTCCATTTCTAAATACCCCGAACGGATCACCAGTCACCATTTCTTGAGTGGACGGTTACGTCCTCTACACCCAAGTCAGGGACCTTCTAAGGGACTTCTTCCTTCACCGGTACGTCAGGCCACAAGAAGGGACCTCTTAGGGTACCTGTCTCCTCGGACCATCCGATGTCAGGTATATCAACGTTTTCGCAGACTGTACTGAATCGTCGATTCGTTGTTGTTGTCGTTGTTGTTTCTGCTAAATACGACACAGATGTCGGCCATTCTTTGCCACAGGTAAAGATTACTGAACCATTACCCGACAACTGAGTTATCTATGAAAAACTCCGTGAGAAGGTCCGGGTCCTTTCTTGACAGCTTCAGAAGCACCAGAGACCGTCACGGACGTTCCCTAGTCTCCAGACTCTCTTTTGAAGAGGCCCTCGAGAACGAAGGAGTGTCCCCTGGAAACGAGTATTCCCACAGTAAATTTTCCACTTACTTCTTACCTTATATCTTCATCTCGTAACGAAAACAACTTCCACAGTTCAACATAAATTCCTTCTCTTTTCTCCGGACTTGAAAAAAGAGATCTAAGATTTTAAATGGAACATCGACACTACACCCTCTTTAAAATCAAACTCCTGAATAGATTATGTCCACTAATCATTATGAGTCCAGGATTGATGTCCCGATGTGCACCATGATTCCACGAAATTACCACAGACTGAGAAAAGCTGGGATATCCGACATCGGGTGCTCCGAGGAGACAGGTACCCTAAGAGCTTACGACCTCACCCAACGGTACGGGAGGAGGTCCCCTAGAAGGACTGGGTCCTCAATTTGGGTTGAGATGACGACCGAGGACGTAATGTCCGTCTAAGAAACTAAGAAATGACGACTCGGGGGCCCCTTCGGGTGTCCCGATGTCTTCTCTAATTTATGCACTGGAGTGAAGGGATCATGTCAGTGATCTTGTCACAACAAGATGTCATACAATAAGAAGACACATACAATGTATCCATATTAATAACGTATCTTTAACGGTAGGTAAAAAAGGTGAATCTAAAGAAAGTATACTTAATGGTGAGACGAGGTGTCTGAAATACTGACTAAAATTACTTTCGTACACTAAGGTGATTTACTTAAATATTGTTGGAGTATCAGAATAGTCACATACAATTTTAATAAAACGCCGAAAACAAAAATAATGACTTTGACTTAAGGGACTACTTGTAGAAACATATATATTGAAATAGTCATAAAACCTAAACTATCTGTTTATGTTAACAACTTATGTATCTACATAAATATATATAAGTTGTGTATATATTTTAATTTCAAATCTATTAAAAGACCCCAGACAGTAGATTCAGAGATTAGCACAGTAGTCGAGACAACTCGGATTATTTAGTTGAACAACCGACTCAATACGTCACTGACACGAAGAGTACATCTTGAAGACGGATGAAGCAAAACTGGAGAAAATGAGAAAAAAAAGGAACGTCGGTGGGATAAGTACGGATCTTTAAAGACGAGAAGGGAATGAGTTAAACTTCCAGAATTTGGATGAATGGAATTTCAGAAAAAAGTAAACAAGACGCAGTAAGGTAACGAGCCCTGTGTCCTTAAAGAACAAACACCACTGACAACGAAGTACTTTCGTACAAAGGAACGAGGATTTGGAAGGTGTGAAAATGTCAATACATGTAGCAATGACCCTACCACAATTTGTTTGTAGGGAAGACGTCCAATCTCTCGGTTTGAATGTTTCTTCAACTCGCAATTGATTAGGGTCTGGTAAGTAGGTCAAAGACCAACCCCAGGTACTTAGTGTCTTCCGACACTAGACCTGCAGGGTCAGGACTCGTGTAAAGTACGGAAACAAGGGTCAAAAAACCTTACTGAGAGAAAGATGGCAGTCAGTTCGGGCTACCCTTCGGAGAACGGGACCACCCCACAACCGAGTAGGACGTTTACCTCGTCGGGAGACACCGGCACACGCAAATCGAGTCCAGTCCTAGAGGAACACCGACCTAGGAAAGAGGAGGGAACGAACGGGAGTCGATAGCGGACATCAACGGGGGAAGGAACCTCTGAGGAGAAAAAGACCTAGGACCACTAAAGGGAGGGAACCACAGTTCAAATTAATTTATCACTTTTACAAATGAAATAAGTCCTAAAAAACACACACACTATTTTACAAGTATAGTAGATTTAAATAGTATAACTTTAGTGATTCAACAAACGGGGTTTCCGAATATAAATAATACGGTGATCGTTATAAACTCACAATCAAAGAAGTATGAATGTACTCGTAAGTGTCAATAGTAAAATTTTCAAAAAAGAACTGAATTACCAACTTTTATTATGGAATAATACACATAAAAATATGGTGTAACGTACATTAAAATATATTCATTAAGTATTTCTTGTTTTTTCATCCATCTCACTCGAAGGGACTCATCCATAGTCTTTACGTACGCATTCTTATATACAAGAAGAACGTGGTAAAATAAGAGATGAGTAAAAGTACTCAGACAACCATCTTGAACCTTTTTCCGTACCCTACTTTCAGTCCAGGGAACATATAGATCTAAAAAAAAAGAGAAGAGTAGGTGGCAAGGTTCAGTCAAGTTCTTTCCCTACTTCTATCCATACATCTGTTTCTCGTGTAAATAAACACGACATCCTCGGGAACACTAAAGACATTTTGTGGAGGACAGTTCGGGACAGGGTCTGTACCGGGGACGTGTCATCTAAAAAAAGTGAAAGAATCTTCGTCTTCACTAACAGAAAGTTCACTACGACACAGAAAGATCCTTCTCCCTCTTCATCCGCTCTCTCTCTCTCTCTTACTTATACTTATATACGGTACCTCTCGACGACGACGACGACGATTCAGCGAAGTTGGACAGGCTGAGACACACTGGGGTATCTGCCGTCGGGTGGTCCGACGGGGCAGGGACCCTAAGAGGTCCGTTCTTGTGACCTCACCCTACGGTCACGGAAGAAGGTACCTCTCGACATAGGTACATTAATACACAGTACTACGGTATCCCGAAACCAAGTACCGTCGACTGATGACATGACCGTATTATTAAACTCTATGAGAAAAAGAATGAGGGATTTCTTAAAGACAGAAGGGAAGAAGGAGGAAGAAAGGGAAGGACGGAGGGAGCGAGAGGAAGGAAAGAGAGGATAACATAATAAAAAGACTTTCTATGTCTGTTTATGGTTTCGGAAACAAAAGGATTAATCATCCGCATTTGAGGACTGTTCGACGTAAGAGAGAGACACGTGTAAGTAACCCTCTTTAAAGACCCTTTTTTTGTTTTTGACAAATATAGGAACGTCAAAATAAAGGTCCACTAGAATGGGTACAATATAATGTCTTAAAAAAATTTACTACTCTAAAGAGATAACGAAGTCAATAAAATCTGATCAAAGTCATTTATCAAAAAAACCAAGTACGAACAGAAGAAGGTGAAGGGTAAACGACTACGTTTTGTCGAGTCGTAAAAAAAATTTGAGTCTCAGTCTGACCTCTTCCTTTACCGTTGGGTGAGATCATGAGAACAGACTTTTTAAGGTACCAACTTCCTCGGACCATCCGATGTCAAGTACCCTAGTGTTTCCCAGTCTGTGCTGACTCGTTGAAGTGAGTGAGTAAGTTCTCAGTCTGTCCAAAAGTCTGACCGTCCATACCGAAAGTGTCTCTTGCCTTCTTTCCGGTCCTCAACGGGAGGTCCACATGACAGACAGAAGAAACGCAGAGTATGTAAAGTGCATTAACTTTACTCGTCGTAAAAGAATTTAATAAAAAGAACTCATAAACGAGATTTCCTTACTCCTGCCACAAGTTCATTGTCTGGGTTTCGACGATCACACTGATCTTTAATAAAAGAGAATTCTACCTATGACGGTCCTGTATTACTAAATGGTACAAAAACAACTAAAATAAGAACCAAATAAGCACTAGCATGTAGAAATTGAAATCAAAGTTGACTCGAAGGAACAGCATCACACGATTACTTCATATTACATACTTGACTAAACGATAAATTATAAATTAAATCATAGACATAATAAAATTGACGGAAGAATTATTCGTCAAGTGTCTCATCGAGTTCCCTCTTAACGTAAAACGTATAAACTTACGAACATGGAGAAAGACAAAAAGGACTGTGTTTGATAAAGTACAACTTAGAGATCCTTTACAAATTTTAAAAATGTCAACTCCAAAAAGATTGAGTTATTTTTCAACTAACATATTTTTTATCGTATGGAAAAGTTTACATCCTTTTTTACGTGACGAAACAAAATTTACATAAGACGGAGAATCTGGGTCCATACATTATGGAATTCGTTGTAAATGTCTTTCTCACGGAAGAAAAAAAAAACGAAGAAACGAGGACAGGTGGTATACTGTAGGGTCAATTTGGTCTCTGAAGCCTCAGATTCACGGAAATCATCAGAGGGGATCGATGACACAACCCACGTCGTCCGTCTCTAGACTCGATGCTGGACTCCAGACGGTCGACGGTTCAGGTTGGTAGGAGCCAGACGGTACCTTGGATTTTAAGACGACAATCTAAATACTAAAGTCAATTCTACACAGAGGTCTTTCTGACCCTCACTTTAAGTCATTTTTGGACCCTTACGATTGGGTAATTTGAAAAGTGTATAGTCTGTGTAATCGTGCCCGAGAAATTTGAATTTAGTGAGAGCTTTCGCTATTAACACTTCCCTATGACCACCATCACTATTTTCCCTTGGTTCTTAAGTTCTTTACTGGACCTTCTCCATTTTCCCTTCCTTCGTCTTGTATATTCTGTTTAAAAAAGAATAAAATTTCAAATGGATCCAAAACGAGGTATTTTTAAAAATAGAAGTCTCTGTTACCTGTCGATTTCAGATTAATTTACCCGAGAGTGGAAACTAAAATGTCAAATATTATTACCGGTGACAAATAATTCATTGATGACACAGTCAAAGAACCAGACTAATGGAATCGGAACAATTGTTAAAAGAAGTACATTAATGAGTTTTTAGTGAACCAATCCATCACAGAATTTCGCAGACGGTTGTAAGTAATCGCACTTACATAGGAAGAAACTTAATCTAGGTTTTCAAAATGTACTCTGTTGTTCCTTTACAATCTAAGACCTTTTCAGTGCAAATTGAATTTTTACTCTCGAAGTAGCCTTGGTCATAAGTACCACAAAGAGGTATATCAAGAGATAAACGGTAACGTAGAACAAAAAAGGAATGAGAAGGAGGAGACATAGAGGAAGGTAGTCGACACTTCAACGTTCTTTAAGAAGGATCGTCCTATGATTGACCGTTGAGATCCAAAAAAAACACGAAGTAAAAGAACAGAAAAAGGAAACAGAAGTATACGTAAAATCACCCTCAACTTCCTCAGGGTAGTCCTCCACGACCGGTCTATTGTTAAATTTTAGTTTGCGGTAAAAGGAGAAAATTTTCCTTTGAATAACTTGTTTATATACAACTTATTCTACTTTCCGGAACTAGTTTATTTTTCTATTAGTTTCCGTCAAACCATAGATCAAGAAACATTCTCTTTTGTCGGAATTTTTCTTCGTTATCCTTTAAAGGTTCCTTATTTCATTTAGTCGGAAAGATCTACAAAGATTTATAAATTTGATGTAACTTTAATCAAATTTATATATAATATAAAATTTATATATTATGATTTCATCGTAATGTTTCTGGATAGGAGCATTCGCAACGTCTAACCTCTCAAAATTCAACTCATTGAGTGTATTGTCTTAAACCCTTTAAAAACATTTAATTGTAAGTGACTATTTATATTCCATCGATATTACTTATATTGTAAAATTTACATAGGGCAGTATAGGCGTAACATAAAAATATATAATTAACATAATTATGGTGTATATAGGTAACACAGATCACCAAGTGTCAATGTATATGACGAAAACTCGAAGATAAGTCTTATATAAAACTATTAATGACATTAAATTGTGTTCGAAATGACTATTTCCACTTAAATATTGAGTTCTAAAATATATAAGAATTTTTCGCAATCAAAACACAAAATGTCTTTACAAAAAGATAAACTTTAAAAGGTTCTTAAACAGGACACGCAAGGGAATCACAAGGAATCGTTTTACTACCGTTGTCCGTCGAATACCCTAAATTTCAATATAAAATGAAAACATCACACGAACACGGGAAATATAAACTTATTTAATCTTTATTACTGCATCAAATTAAACTCAAAACAGAAATAGCCGTTTAGACCCTAGTAGAACCTTAAAGAACAAGTACAAGTAATATAAAACTACTAATATAAGGCACAGGAAAATTTTATGGATAAAGTATGGAGTTTAACTTTCACAGAAAAGTCTCGAATCTCATTTTATAGAAACACGTTACCTAAGTAAACAGTACCACCAAAAGTATATATCTTATAATTTACAAACAAAGGACTTTCAATCACAAAGAATTTTTAATAAGAATTTACAGACAACCCCCTTTTTCATAAACTTTTTGACTATAAATTGAAACTAAAAAGTAACTAAGTCGCAATAACATAATAACATCCCTATACTATCAAAAACTTCGATGCACGATCACTGTTCTTTCTCTATTATGTATAGGCATCCTTCTGTCACCACTATTACCAATAACGGTCTCCATGTCTTGGTTCCACTCTCCTGTCCACCTACATCCATCCCATCCCCACACACACACACGTACGCGCGCGCATGTGCGTACACGAGTATACGACCAAAACCTTCCGAAGGACCCACTATCCTACCAAGTCTCCTCGGGACTCACTTCGTTCCTTTACTCCGTACAGTTGTGGGTCACTTCCTCGGAAGGTCCCTCTTTCCACTCGTCCGTGTTTTCACGACTCCGGTCTCATATGAACGTGACTTTGGTTTCAGACATTCGAAACCCACATAAATTACAGTCAAATAAGTAACGTGTCAAGAATAAGTAGACGACGATGACGACGACGATTCAGCGAAGTCGGTACAGGCTAAGACACGTTGGGGTGTCTGTCGTCGGGTGCTCCGAGGGGGCAGGGACCCTCAGAGGTCCGTTCTTGTGACCTCACCCAACGGTAAAGGAAGAGGTAACGTACTTTCACTTTTCAGTTTCACTTCTGCGAGTCAGCATAGACTGAGAATCGCTGGGGTACCCGACGTCAGATGGTCCGAGGAGACAGGTACCCTGGAAGGTCCGTTCTCGTGACCTCACCCTCTTCCGTTACCGTTGGGTGAGGTCACAAGAACGGACCTCTTAGGGTCCCTGACTCCTTGCACCACCCGACGGCAGATACCCCAGCGTGTCTCAGCCTGTGCTGACTTCGCTGAATCGTCGTCGTCGTCATTTTTTCCTTCATACACCTAAGACTTTCTTTCCTGTATCCTTCTTATGAGGTACATATGAGTGACATATAATTATTAAGTCACACAGCAGAGTGACTCACCGTTGACCTTTCTCGTATTATAAAAAGGAGGTCGCCTAGTTCCAGGTTTGGTGGCGAACCGATAATAAATGGATGACCTATTACAAATATTACATTTACTGTATACTGCCGTGGTTCTTCATTTTCGTCGCTAATAAACAACAAGATCCTATCTTTTAATTGAACACTTTACAATCCTATTTAGGATCCTTATATTAGGGGAGACTCGATACATATGTCCAAAATGATTTAGTCGGTCGGGAAAAATGAGTAGTCGAACAATGAGAGAATTTACCCTTGACAGAAACTTGGTTTAAGTCCCGGTTGTACAATGTGTTGAGGTCTACCGCGACAAATCCATCTGTCGGGGTCCATCATGGTAAGTATAATATAATCGACCAAACCCCGTCTTACTTACCGGGACTGATTCGATCCACTAGGGTCCTATCTAATCTTAGGGAAGACACGAAAATTGTTTTATTGTGACATCTCATTTATCCTTTTCTAAAACTTATTACTACCATTAGTGATTGTGAAGAACTCAATTCTGACGTAAGGTCCGAGATGATATTTACGGACCGTACCTAATCGAGTGATTTAGGAACCTTTTTGAGATATTCCATGTATATCTACTATTTTAATTCCTTGTACATCTTTTTAATATTAACGATATTTCGAAACGAAAGGTGATCAATTATAATACTAATTTAATAAAATGTATCGTTCACTTTCCCAAAGAGACCACCGAGTCGATTATTTCTTAGGCGGACGTTGCACCCTCTGAACCCAACCCTTCTAGGAGACCTCTACATTAAGTTAAAGACTACCACCCTTATCCTATACTTAAGAAGAGATATTAATCGGAACTCTCTATTGACTGAGTAAAGCAGTCAATAACAGTCTTTGTCAATTTTTTAGTTTGTTCGGTTTTGGTTCGCAAACCATAACTGATTTGTGAACCTTAAGACTACCTGTCATTAGTTCTGAAGGTCAGAAGGGTACTGAGAAAGTAAATGGACCTCATGTTAAAAGACTTCTGAGGTAAAAAAATTACTTCCCTTTAATAAAATTAATTTTTACTTATGATAAAGTCCAATTCCAGTAGAGCTGCATACAACATCATATCATAATTACTCTTTAATAATCAGTAAACGAACTAACTCGGTTAGATTTCGACGAAGGCCGACTTAGTATGACTGGGACGAGCACTATGATAAATCCGGTGGACACGGGACTCTACTTGACCGAGACCCTGACATATACAAATAAAAATCTAAATACTTTTTAATTAACACCAAAGACTGGTACTTAAAATTTAGTAGTATTGATCCGAGTTTGTGTAGAAATAATTTAGTTTTATCCTTGGTAATGTTAATTGAGTAAAAACAGTTATTCTTTATTCAAACAAATAAGGACATCTCATTTTTAGGGACGAAGTGTCAAACTGTTTGAGAACCTTTCGTAGAAGACGGAGGACGACCAACACCTTCGTAAAAGGGACGTCTTTTTACAGCTCTACGAACTTCTTTACCATCAGACAACCGTTCTCCAGTTCACTTATACCACCTACTCCGTTTTGAAGTATCGGGTCAAACAAATTGAAAACTTCACAACGAACACACTGAACGTCAACCCACAACACCTCTTCTTAACCCGGGTAAGACAACTGGTTACTGTCTCCGTCCGTACCGTCAAAAACCACGTAGACTAACTAAACGACTCGTGTGAAGAGTCTACATTACCAAGACGGTCACAAATCTTTCGACATCACCTAGTCTAGTCATCGTCTGGCGGTTTGTCTCTGGTACTGGGAAAAAAACTACGTTCAAACCGAAACCCTTCTCGAAACCTCGAAGAAGAGCCAGGTTGGAGACTCGACCAGTAGTGGTAGCATATTTTAGGTGAAAAGTAGAGTACAGTGTTAGGTCAACTCTTTACCAAGTAACAACGTATCTTATTTTCTTCTATTATAAAGTTTTGTTACAAACAAAAAAATAAAAGCCAGTCGAGTACTCCGGTGGGTGAATAGCTCGAAAAAGTGGAAAGGTTAAACGAAGTTTCGGTTTACTGGCATCTTATTAGTTACAACTCAAGAACCCGTTGATGAAGACATCAAAAGTGTCCTAGTCGAAGCTACAACCGAGAGTTGACCAACAACAGTTGAAGACTATAAACCGGTGACACGAGGAATAGAAGTTCCGAGAACAGAGGAAACGTTTTGAAGAACTTGGTGGTAATGTGACATACAAGCAATCGTCAAGGACCCGGTCTACGTAACAACTACAAAATTCAACAGAGGTGACGAAATGTTGAGTAAAACTTGAACTTAATTTTTTGACGAATTTAAACGAAATACAGATATGAAAGACATCATATTTTATTTATATTTTATTTGTCGTTCATTATAGTAATCCTTTTTCGTATTTCACTCTTTACGTGTAATTTTACTACACATTGTATCCACGTAAATAAATTCTTATATAAGGGTATAGTTTACCGTTTCAAGTCGTCACGTTTTGGTGTAAAGAAAAACGTGGTTGGATTATATTTATACCTATGATATTTTAGTATTTATATTTATGCTGAAACATATTAAAAAACATAAAAGTGTAATAACATTTCTTTTATCATTACATTTTTCTCTGTATGAACGTGGTTCTGGGTTCTTAAAATGAAGACTTCTACGAATAAGTGTGTATATAATTGTACATATTCGTAAAAATAACGATATGACAAAGATTCTTGATTGGAGCCTTTGTTGTAGTTCAAGTAGTTTTTGTATAACCTAATTATATGATATTGTATAAGTATACTATTTTATAATGTATCATAAAGTTGGGTTTTAAATTTAGAAATATATGGTTATATTCACCTCTTCCGTTACCGTGGGGTGAGGTCATGAGAACGGACCTTTTAGGGTACCTGCCTCCTCGGACCATCCGACGTCAGGCACCCCAGCGATTCAGTCTGTGCTGACTCGTTGAAGTCAAAGTGAAAAGTGAAAGTACGTAACCTCTTCCTTCACCGTTGGGTAAGGTCACAAGAACGGACCTCTTAGGGTACCTGCCTCCTCGGACCACCCGACGGCACATACCCCAGCGTGTCTCAGCCTGTGCTGACTTCACTGAATCGTCGTCGTATGGTTGTATTCATCCAGAGTTTTGAACACTCACTTCTTTCCATGTTATCTCTTGTTATATACGACTGATATATCCGTTTACTATGTGAAAATGTATTTTGACATTTCTATTGAACGTCCTCCGGACGGTCAGATAACTATCAACTACTTGACCTTCTTCTTTATTCTTCTACCCCGATCAATTTTTACTGATTTATCATAAATATGATAAATTAAAGAAATTCATCAATGTATTTAGTACGTACGTGCGTATTTGCTTTCAGATTCGTTTATATTGTGGAATCATCAATAATGATTTACTATGCTTATAAAAAGAAAGTAATAAGAAATATGGAAAGATCTAAAATTTTTTAAATGGTACTTTCTTTCGTCTCTTTTTTTTAGTCTTCCAAAGTCCCTTACACCACAGTTCTCTCCCTACAAAAACAAAGACACAAATTCTACTCTTTATAACTATAATTTCTACACAAAAGTTTACCCGTACCGAGTAGTTATCCATTGGTCACGTAATAAAAGTATCTTAGACACGTCTTTCCTGAATCGCATCGTCTGAACTCGGGTGAGAGGAATCTTCCACGATGAACGTTCAACCTGGCAACCGACCCCTGAACTCACCCTTTGGAAAAGGATGTGACTACATGTTGAAAGGGGATTTACCATTCTCACCCAGTGACGGGGATTTAATAAAAATGTGTCTTATGTCAAATAGGACTTTTCGATGGGTAGAGGGGTCTCAGACCTTAAACCCGCACACGATCCGTTTCCCTCGAGTGTACTCACCAGGGGGCACTTGGGACCCGGCACCAGAGATTTCCTGACACTAGGAAGTGTACGGAACAAACAACGATTTCCCTGACACACGGGCGACCCACTGAAGTGACCCTCTCTTGAGAACCTTTGAACATGGCCCAAAGAGACCTAAAGTAAGACACACGGAAAAGGGAAACGAGTAAAAAAGAAAACGACTTTACAGAATCGACACTTATGCTGATTTTTCTTTTTTTATGTAGCGGTATACTTTCGTAGAAAGTTTTTTATAAAGACCACTGAAACGGAAAGTACCATAAGTCACAAATATACTTCTCGGTGTGTTTAAAAGAATCTCAAAGTACATCCTTTTCAAAGAGAGGGTCACTCAACCACACGAAAAGAAATAACCTGTGATTGTCTGAAAGTGAGGTAGCGAAAAGTGTAAAGAGAAACGTGACCCTTTGTCTCAATTTAAACCCCTAATTACTCTCAACAGGAATCGTTCCAAAAACTCAGTCGTTATCGTCGAGAAACTACTTGTCCGTCCCCATCAAAAGGGAAATAAACAGACAGAATAGTGTCCGATATTTAATTGATATCTGATACATGTACCTCCGTATTTTACTATTTTTATCGGATGTGTCTTATTTTTCTAAGGACCCATCCATTACAAAATCCCTCATATGTGTAAAGAGAGATCAACCATAATCCTAGTCCACAAAGAATCCGGAAATTCAAGTTCATATATTAGGATACTAATTTTATCCCTATTTAAGAAATGAATCAACATATCTAAATTCACGGTAACTGAAAACCCCTTAAATAATAAAGTTGACTCACATATAAAAATGTCACACCCGTGGTTGGTGTAATTAGAAAGACAAGTTTAACACAAGTCATCAATAAAACCGTGTTCGTTTCGTAATATTTATCTAATTGTGTAAGTCACCACTTCTAAATCTATTTTGTATAGCTTAATGTTTCGGTCACTATGTCTCTTCATAAATAAGTGAAATTTCTTCTCCAATGGTGTGTAAAGAAAATTAGTCTAAAAGACTACGTAAAGTTGATAAACAAATGTGAGTTGAAGGATCATCATGTGTCATCTTAATCTGAAACATATTCATATTTGTGATCAGTAAAGATTACGACTGATAAGTTCTAAACACTATCTTGTTGAACATTCATAATTTTCGAAATACAAGAAATGTCTTAGTACCATTCTCCCGAGGGAAGAAACCGTAATCGTAGTTAATACCTTTTTCGTTCTCTCAAGGTCTTTTTGTAGATAAAGACGAAATAACTGATACGGTTTCGGAAACTGACACACCTAGTGTTATTTGACACCTTTTAAGACTTTCTCTACCCTTATGGTCTGGTGGACTGGACGGAGATACATCCAGTCTTTCGTTGTCAGTCTTGACCTGTACCTTGTTGTCTGACCAAGGTCTATCCTTTTCCTCATGCAGTTCCGACATATAACAGTGGGATGAATAAATTGAAGATACGTCTCATGTAGTACTCTTTACGACCTGACCTTCTTCGTGTTCGACCTTAGTTCTAACGGCCCTCTTTATAGTTATTGGAGTCTATACGTCTACTGTGGTGGGAATACCGTCTTTCACTTTTCCTTGATTTTTCGGAGAACTACTTTCACTTTCTCCTCTCACTTTTTCAACCGAATTTCGAGTTGTAAGTCTTTTACTTCTAGTACCGTAGGCCAGGGTAGTAAAGTACCCTTTATCTACCCCTTTGTCATCTTTGTCACAGTCTGAAATAAAAAGACCCGAGGTTTTAGTGACGTCTACCACTAACGTCGGTACTTTAATTTTCTGTGAATGAGGAACCTTCTTTTCAATCCTGGTTGGATCTATCATATAAGTTTTCGTCTTTGTAATGAAACGGCTGATTCCAGGTAGATCAGTTCCGATACCAAAAAGGACACCAGTACATACCTACACTCTCAACCTGACACTTCTTTCGACTCGTGGTTTCTTAACTACGAAAACTTGACACCACGACCTCTTCTGAGAACTCACAGGGAACCTGACGTTCCTCTAGGTTGGTCAAGTAAGACTTCCTCTAGTCGGGACCCTAAAGAAACCTTCCTTACTACGATTTCAACTTCGAGGTCATGAAACCGGTGGAGTACGCTTCTCAACTGAGTGACCTTTTCTAAGACTACGACCCTCCCTAACCCCCGTCCTCCTTTCCCCCTGCTGTCTCCTACTCTACCGACCTACCGTAGTGCCTGAGCTACCTGCACTCAGACTCACTTGAGGGCCTCTACCACTACCTGCCCCTCCGGACCACACGACGCTAAGTACCCCAGTGTTTATCAGCCTGTGCTGACTCACTGCCTTTACTTGACTTACTTCATGTCTTGGTTTTTCACGATGGTGTAATATAGACACAAAAAAAATGTCATAAAATTTATTGAAGAGTCAATTCGAAAAGTAAAATGTAGACTCCTTTCAAATATTAATCAAAATAAAAGTATTCTAGTTCACTGAACGACCTTTACGTCCCCAGTGACCATAACATATTTTTTAATCTTAATAAATGGGAAAAAAAGGGTTTCGAACTAGATTAAGTATGGAGTAAAACTATGTTGTCTCACTCGAGTAACATAATAAAGTTCCAGTGTAGATGAACTTATGTTCTTAAAAGTAACTTTTGTAATGTAGAACAAACAAAATCAACTTTCGTAAGGTTTGTATAATCGTAAGTGGTTTGAACCCAAAGTTGAGTCCTCCTGTTACTCTTACTCCCTATTCTGTTGACACCTGGTCTTTAGGTCTGGGTAAAAATCTTTCTCTTTCACCTACTTCTGTAGGCACTGAATCTTCAACAACTTTGAAATCTACCAATTTTTTTCCTTTTTCCAATCAGACGTGGTCGATTAGAGTCTTTCAGAAATCTTATCTTTCGGAGTCCTATGAAATTCTACCACCACGTAACACCCCGACTTCCACCACCCTCATCAACTCTTAGACTTATTTCTCATCCTTAGGGGGGATGGGGTGGGGTGGGTGGAAAGACTTGGAACGTGTCACTCCACTAATGGGGAGAGGGTCTCACTAGTCTCCAGACTGTCCCCACGACGTCTGGGTCACACTATTCTCTCTCCGTGACGTGACTCTCGTCTCTAGACGTATGTACAGGTCTATTTCCCGTAGTTTAGGGGGTGTTGAGCAAACCGGTGTACAAGGTCGAGACTGACAACCTGTATGCGAAGGTCCGTTTTTCGGTCTCTTAAGAGGAGATTTCTTTCCCGTATCGAGGTCCCTTCTATGGATTCGGATGTCCAAGTACCACTAAAGGGTCGTTTTTCCGTCGAACGGTGGACTAATGTCGTCACGTCAGACGGTCACTCCGGCCGAGTCCCTACAGGGGTAGTCGAAGAAGGAGAGAGTGAGCCTGTACACCTACCGTATTGAGGAGGTACCTCCACAAGAAGTCACTTTGCCCTTTTACTTCGTTCTCTCACCATTGTACCTGAGGTCCTTCGATATCGAGATTGTATTCCCTTTTCACCGTTCGAATCGTTCTCAGGTATAACCTCGTCGTGTTTCCCGAAGTCTTTCGTACGAGACTCTTTCTTCTTTACCTTGGACTATTTCACCGAGTAGACTACTACACGTTTTCTTAGAAGGTCCCTTCAAACATTCTCACCTCTCAAAAGTCTTTGTAATCGTTACCCCTATATTTTTCCAATTTTTATATTTATTTCTACTATTCGGGATCTTTACCTTATCAATACACTTTTTACTTTACTGTAACATTATTTTATAATCCCAGTCAACATTTATCATAGTGTATATCAATGTATCAAAAATTACTTAAAAATTAATTGTTTTTGAACACAATAGTGGACTGTCCTTCCTACCTTTATTCATTTTACTACTCTTTTCACCCCTTCAAGACTTAAGATTAGAAACTTATAATCCTCGTATTTGTATAAAAGATCCTTGTTTTTTCATTTTTGTTTTCTTTCTGAATACAATTTTTGATATACGGAGGGTCCGTATTTCTAATCTCAACCTAAAGACAAAAATAAATGAAACATTCTTAACAACCTAAAAAATTTTTTGTTGTGTGTTCATATTACACTACATTTTTCTCACCCGTCTGTGCGTGTTCACTGAATGGATTGAGATTAAAAAGGCAACGTTTCTGCCATAACATAACGAGAGACTGGGACCCTTTCGATGAATTGAAAATTCTTCTAAATCAAAGTAGTAAACGTTTTACCTCTACTACGAATATTGTTATTTTATTGGAAGATACTTACAATCTCTTGTTTTACGGAGGTTTCGCAAACCATCTCACGAACCATGTATAATAACTACTACCCATAATAATTACGATGAAATCATGTCTACATATACCGAGAGATTAGGTAATTTAAAAACTATTCGATACCCTTTCGTCTAACGTAGACTTATTGTGAAACCGAAATGAATTAATTCGAATGAATTTGATTGGAAATTTCGGTCTTTACTAACACAGACCTATCAATTAGTTAAAGGTCAATTCCAGTACCGTGATTATTACGAAAAATGAAGATTCCGGTCAATCTCAATGAATACTCTTGAGAAATTCAAAAGTTAAAATTTCATTTTTTAATCGAACACATAAGATAAAATTTTATTCGACAATCGTATATATACGAATCAACGTAGGCTGAGAAACACCGGGGTACCTGACATTGGACGGTCCCAGGAGACAGGTATTTTAAAAGGTTCGTTTTTATGACCTCACTTAACGGTAAAGGATGAGGTTCCCTAGAAGGGTTTGGTCTCTAACTTGGGTGTAGAGAACGTAGAGGACGTAACCGTCCACCCAAGAAATGATGACGTAATGGACCCCTTGGGTACTTCCCCCTTTTTTAATATATACAGGTGTGTGTGTGTATATGTGTGTGTCAGGTCAATCAGTGAGTCAGTACAGACTGAGAAATACTGGGGTACCTGACATCGTGTGGTCCGAAGGGACATGTAGTGGTTGAGGGTCTCGAATGGGTTTGAGTACAGGTAATCATCCACTATATTAGGTTGGTCGAATAGGAGACGGTAGGGGAAGAGGAGGACGGAAGTCAGAAAGGGTCGTAGGCCCAGAAAAGGTCACTCAGTCAAGAAACGTAGTCCACCGGTTTCATAACCTCAAAGTCGAAGTCGTAGTCAGGAAGGTCACTTATAAGTCCTGACTAAAGGAAATCCTAACTGACCAACCTAGAGGAACGTCAGGTTCCCTGAAACTTCTCAGAAGAGGTTGTGGTTTCAAGTTTTCGTAGTCAAGAAACCGTGAGTCGAAAGAAATATCAGGTTGAGAGTGTAGGTATGTACTGATAACCTTTTCGGTATCGAAACTGACCTACCTGGAAACAACCGTTTCATTACAGAGACGAAATATTATACGACAGATCCAACAAGTATTGAAAGGAAAGTTCCTCATTCGCAGAAAATTAAAGTACCGACGTCAGTGGAAGACACTGTAGTATATGGTACACATACATATATGTGTGTGTGTATTTATAAAATATATACCTCTGCACACGAACGAGTCAACAAGTCACCATAGACGAAGAAACGCACGGATACCTAACATCAGGCGGTCCGAGGAGACAGGTACTCTAAAAGGTCCGTTCTTATGTCCTCACTCAACGGTGAAGGATGAGACCTCTTAAAAGGGTGGGGTCCCTAACTCGGGTGTAGAGAACGACAGAGGACGAAACCATCCGTCTAGAAATGGTGACCCCGGTGGACCCTTCGGGGGAATCGTACATAGAGGAAGATAACGATTTACAAATTTTTTAAGATTCCACCCAAAAGTACTAAAGGTCACAGAAAACATATTATTGATAAGGAAGGACAACACACGTACTGTGTAACAATCACGAGTAAACTACTAATTCTTATTCACGTTTATTACCGTTTTTGAACGAAATCGATTAAAACTTTTGCAATAAGAATGACATGGTACAGAAACCACTATGTTCCGAGACCTACAACTATCGAAAAATTTATGAACCTCTTCATTTAACTAACAACTTTAGACGGCGACTTATGGAGAATCTCTGCGTGATTTCTTTTGGTGACTTCGTAAATCATGATCACGTACATAAAAGACCTAATAAAACGGTGGTGATAAGACGGAACATAAGAAGTCAATTGAAAAATACACCCTTACAAGACAGAGGGGTTGATCTGACTTTTATGAAATCCCTTTTTATGTTTTTCTTTGAACACTTATACACTGATATAGACGGAGAAAAACGTATTTCTTTGAATTCTTCCTATGTGCTCTGTGTCACTCTACCAATGGAGACCTCTTAGGGTCCCTGCCCCCGTAGACCACCCGACGGCAGATACCTCATTGTGTCTCAGCCTGTGCTGACTTCGCTGAATCGTCGTCATCGGCGTCGTCTCCACCCGTCCTCACCCCACCTTCCACCATCTCATCCACACACGGAGAGGTATGTCGAAACTGAACACTTGGTACAATTACAAATGAATAGTTTTTATGTTAATTTAAATTTTCTTAAAAAATTTCGTTCGAACTTCTATCTTATACTTGTCTTCGTTTCCCCTATTGATAGATAGTTTATCGTATTTCTATGTCTTCTTTATAATTAGGTGAGCCACGAGACTCACACACCAATCATCCTATATAATACTCATCTTCCTCTTAAAGTTTATTTAGGACGAGAAAGACATCACCAAACAACAACGATTAAACAACTATAACATTAACACCTACGATTCAGCGAAGTCTTCACAGAGAAAACGTTGGAATACCTGACATCGGACGGTCCGAGGAGACAGGTACCCTAAGACGTCCGTCCTTATGACCTCACCCAACTATGACATTAATCCTTTAAGAATAAATACATAATCTTCTATTTCGTACATTTATTTACAATATAGTCACAAGATTGGTCTTCTCTCAATGTTCATACCTTACTCTCTTTCACTCTTTCTGGGGAACATCGTAACCCAATCTTCACCTCTGTAGTCATACTTTATGACTAAATTTTATTTCTTTTTGAGTTATTATACATAAAATTTTATATATTTTAATATATATATATACATATAAATTGTTGAGACTACTGACTTTCTCAGACCTCTGTCACTATGGAATCCTCTTTACTCTCATAGACTTCGAACCTAGAACTAGAGTTCTATTTATAAAGGGTGATTTTCTTGTCCCAAGAAACCTCTCAATAGAGTAAGGTCGAGATTTTGTTCCTTAATTAAGTTCTGATTACGTCCGAAGAGTTTTCCTGTGATTGAATTTCTTCAGCGGTTACCGGTTTAAACCTTGATAAACTTACTACCTTTAAGGGACCACCGAGTCTGCCTTCTTAGACGTACGCCACGCACTCTGGACCCAAACTAGGGACACAACCCCGCTAAGGAACCTCCTCCCGTACCGTTGGGTGAGGTCATAAGAACGGATCTCTTAGGGGGACATGTCTCCTCGGACCACCCGATGTCAGGCACCGCAGCGTCTCAGCTTATGGTGAACTCACAGATTCGTGTCGTGTTACCTAATATTGTGTTACCTAATTTTTTAGACATTAAATATTTAGATATCCAGATATAATACAAAATTGATCACACTTCCTAAGAAAAATTCTTTTTACGATCACCTTAGGATCTTTTTAATGGTAAAACGTCAGGGGTTCTGTTATGACTAAGTTATGGTAGTTACCTACCATTTTGATAACTCATTTGACGAACTCCCCCTTATTTTATCAGAATACCAGTCCATGGTTAGTCTCTCAACTAATTAATGTTCCCCCTTTTCTTGAAAATTTCTTTCGACCGTATCCGCAGTGGTATTGGTTCACCAATTTGTACAGTGGTGGTTGTTGGCACATTTGACTTTCATCCACGCAGAGTGGACGGAGGTACCCTTCCTGCGTAGTGGGTTTTACAAATTCAGTGTAAACGAATACCCCTTTATCATTTGTTACGGTCTAACACTCTGCAAGACGTTTTGTTAACCGGACTTAAAGAGTCGTACAATTATTGTTTAGCAGAAGAAATTTTTTGCCCTCCTAACTTTGTCTTTCTCTTTACTGTCGTTTTCCCTGACATACTAGGAACGGACCTAGGAGTCACCAAAAAAACATTAACGTGAACCCCCTGTTGATCCCTTTATACTTATATCTTATACACAACCCATCCTTATAAAATAGACACGTAGAAAGGGACACTTTACTAATATAAAGCTGATTCATTTTTATTACAGGGATAAGAGAATCCACCAATTCGTTTTTTTAATTTTTTTCTACTTTGTATATACACACACTCTCTCTCTCTCTCTCCTTTTTTCTCTCCTTCGTTCTTTCTGTCTGAACCTTTACAAAGTATTAACTTTCGACCTTTCTTTAGTAAACTTCCTGTCTACTACGGCACGTAAGGAAAAAAATTGTTCACGAAATCGTTCGAAAAGCGGTCATGTCTGACTCACTTCCAAAACTAAAACGTTCTCTTTACCACACCTAACCTCCGTCAATCGTACAAAGGATTTTACACCCTATCTACAATCAATTTACAAAACTTTTATGCACTAGTTTCTTATAACTCTGTAATTTTACTTTTAGACAGATCCAACGACTAAGTCCACCTACGGACAGAGAGAGAAACTCTTAACGGACAGTGGTAACGAAATAACCCTTTTACTCATTAGGAATCGATTTTATTATATACAATTCAATTATCATACAAAGGTAAAACGTGTTCTTTAACTTCAGGGACAAACGGACGATCGAGTCAGTTGAAATACCTCTTGGTCGTTTGGACCCGTTCGTGGTATACACGACACTTCCACAAGGTGGACGGAGCCTTCGGTTCCCGACAAGGGAGAAATACGACAAGAAGTGTTCGTTGCGACGACACACAAAGGGCACGGTCTGAAGAGTGGGAGTCGTCCTGAAAGCAGTCTCGACAAATAGCACTGCTATTTGTTGATGGTCGCGTTAATTCTCTGTGGGAGACCGAACCTCAGTCTGTAGACGGTTCCGAAACTAATAAGATAGAGTCAAATAAAGTTATTTGTTTCACGAATGACATACGTTCCGTCCCAGGACCAAGAGGGATCCGATGGCTCTATTTATTTTACACCATACACGGGTCCTCTTCATATATTAGGTCCCTCTCTCCCGAACTCTGTCAATGTAGTTATAGATAATAATTTTCCGTCTCCTACTCCTCACTTAATCCCCTGTTGGTTGTTATAGGATTCTCGTAAACCACAAGTCTCCGGAGAACAGAAAATCCTGACAGTTTTACCTCCGAATTTCGGGTCCGTAGGTCTACCAAACCCTGTAAATGTCTTGGTACTAAGTATCTACACTCTAGACCAACATACAGAAAAAAAAAAAAAATTAACGGGACAAAAGGCTACAATTAATAACGTCGATCCGACGGTTCGTTTGTAGACAAGTCTCAACGTAAGACCTATGTCCGAACAACGAAACCGGGGAAAACCACCTTTGATAAGAATGAAGTGTACCTCATAATATATTAGAGGCACTTACGACTCATCATACATGTCTAGTGGTTTGATGATGTCCAGTCGTGGACCGGTCTTCTAAGTGTCCTTTCCTCTTTTGTTGTGTATTTATATACCCACACATAGAATTTCTAATATTAATCATTTTTTTTTTTTTATTCGAATTTGGTGTTTGTGTCTTTCTTTTTATAACGGTAAAAAACGAATAGTGTAATTTCCACTTTCATAGTCTCCAGAAGTTTACGACAAATGAAACGTTCGAACAAAAAAATTTGATACCATGAGTAATCTCGTACAACACCTTTTTACCAATGATAGCACCTGACATTTATTTATGTCGAAAACCTCTCGTCAAACCGTTATACACAGTTTCTCAGTATCAGTAGTACAAGAAACTGGGTTATTAAGGTTAGACCCTTAGAGAGGATTCCTTTATGAGACTTCTTCGAAGTACGTATTTCAATAAGTAGCGGTGTCATGAATATTATCACATTTTAACCTTTGTCGGAGACGTCCAATTGACACCCAAAAAATGAAAGACTTTATAATATGTCGTAAAGCTTTACTACTAATATTGACTATTATTGTACCTTTTACGAGGACAACACAATACACCTTTCCGTTCTGTGGTTTAACTTAAATCTCACGTATATCTTAAAATTTTTAATATCTTTAATCTACCACATAAACTTTACTTGGAAAGAGTTAATCATCTACAACAAAAATTTCATAGGTTGTTGTCCCTTGTTGCCGTCTTCGTTCCTCTACACTTTGTTACGTTAAAAAGACCATCGTCGCGACTTTCGTTCATTGAATGGTCCACCGAGCCACCATTTCTTAGGTGGGTGGTTACACCCTCTGTGGTCTCTACGTCTAAGCTAGGGACCCAACCCTTTTAGGGGACCTCTTCTTTTACCGTTGGGTAAGGTCATGAGAACGGACCTTTTAAGGTACCCGCTTCCTCGGACCGCCCAATGTCAAGCATACCCAACGTCTCCTAACTTGTACCGACTCGCTGACTTGTGTCTTATTTAAACCAAAGAAATGGTCGACTCGGTATTCCCTTCGGGTTCTTGTGACCTCACCCATCGGGTAGGGAAGAGGTCGCCTAGAAGGGCTGGGTCCTCAGCTTGACCCCAGAGGACGTAACGCCCACCTAAGAAATCGATAGTCCCTTCCGAACGTCACGTAAGATCTTCCAACATATACTTTTACAAATATAACAAGTGTAAACCTATTCTGTTTTGGAATAAAAGGGGGAAAAAGACAAAAGGCGTAAAGGAGATATTTCCTTTGTTTGTGAAGAGGTGTGAGGTCCGGAGTCATACCAACTATAGAAAAAAGGTGAACCAAGATATTTCACTCCTTACTTCGTCTGAACAACCCAAATCTCTCTTTTTCATACAAAGACAAGGCAGAGTTTTACTACTCTAAGAAGTTGTTAATCTATTTTGAACACACACAATCAGACCTCGGGCGGTCCGAAAAGATAGGTACCTTAAGAGGTTCGTTCTGATGACCTCACCCAACGGTAAGGGAAGAGGTCTGCTAGAAGGACTAGGTCCCTAGCTTGGGTCCAGAGGGCGTAACCTCCGTCTAAGAAATAGTAGACTCGGTGGTCCCTTCGAGTCTGTTTTGAAACAAGGTAAAATACATCATTCTCAGGTCACTTCAAAACCAGTCGATTTTTCAAAACCGTTGACCTCGAACTTTCGTGTAAGTTCTCGGTTTTTTGCTTTGTGAGTAACGGGAAATTAGTCTCCTCGGATCCTAGTGAAATCTCTACAACCTGATCCTTCCTACCCGACTGGTTGTCTCTCCGGGGCTTCACAAAGGAAGGAATATAGGGTCGGGAAAAAGAAAGGTAATTGTACAACCCATGTTATCGACTCGGACACTGGACAGTTCCTAACAGACAAGGGGCATTCCTTCCGACACGAAAGTCGGGTGGACTCAAGAGATGGGACTATTAATGTTGCTTAGTGAACATAGAAGAATCTTGATGACTACTTCCGATTAGACTGACAGTTGGGGGAGGGAGTGAGGGTCTCAGGGAATCTTACTAGATCTTGTCTTGTAATTAATAAGATGGAGGTTCCGATACAATATGTGATCTGTCTCGTTTGTTTTAGTGGAAAGGAGGGGATATTGACTCCGACGTGGGTACGACACATAATAGCAGAGACGGAAACAAGGGAGGATCTAGGAATGGAAACACACCAACCTCTAGACTTGTGATGGATCTTTTGGTTGTGATCGATATAATTAGAGAAAAACTTAAAATCGTTTATAAATAATTCGTGGATGGGACACGATCCATCACTCACTCCATACACTCTACATTCTTATTTGCGTATTAGGGATGGGAGTTTTTTACAATATCCTATTACCTTTTATGGTTCGTCAGTGAGATCCTATCTATTTTACTGTCCTTACTCGTGTCCGACAATGTCTAAACTGTTTATTCGATTCTGGACGTCTTAAATCCGTTCTGTGCACATATTTAGTACAGGGTTCATCTTCCTTGTCGTCCACGATCTCCGTTTGGTCACATACTGTCTGTCTCCGACACTCCCCCGTTACCGTTGTCTCTTAGGTCTTTTTAGTTTAGTAATTAACTTAGAAATAAAGTGTATGATCCCAAAAACAACAAAAAGATGAAGTAGGATCCGTGTTTCCATAATAATTTTAAAATTAATAACCTCACGGTACTGACACCGCACCTCACAGCACCTTACAGTAATCACCTCACACAAAATTTTTCCCACGAGGTCTCGGTCCCGTTTGAATCACCGTCACCTCTAGGTCTCTGTATTTACCAAGAAATTTCACACTCATAGTAGAGAGACTCAGTAGGGTCACGTGGTCGGGGTTCGTAGGACATAGGACATAGCTTGGATCTGATCGCTCTACTATACCCCTCCCACCACCCTCCCCCCAAGCCCCAACCCTTGAGTGCATGTGGACACCTCCTGACTACAGTTATATACCGTTTTGGTTATGTCATAACATTTCATTTTTTTATTTTACATTGAAAATTTTTTTTCACACTTATTTTACCTTAAAACAACTGACCAACCCCCTCTCTACTCCGTTTCTTTTCAGTCTTCTCTTATGAAACAAAAGGCCAAAGACGGGGTGAGTGACACTATTCGTTTACTTCCTGCCACCAGACAGTCCCTCTCTACTTACCCCTCCACTACTCAAACCGAAATCCGACTCAAACTCCACATACTCACCTCTGTAGCTCATTCCCTAACGTACACCAATAGTCTTCGAGTCATCTCTCTAGACCCGACCTCCAAATACCCCGCCCCCGCCCCGCCCCCTCGGTAGTCGTAAACATACCTCAACTTTGCTACCCTCACCTCCTTTCTGTGAGTCTCCTGGTAGACATTATTTACCTCGGAACCTTTGAGCCCTTCAAAATTCTCTGTCTTTATCCTTCTTAAGTGGTTTCCCTGTCTTCCTTCATGGTTCTTGGACTCTTGCACTACAGGATCCCCAGTTCTTTCTTCGTCTCCAGTCGTCCCCGGCACGACGTCTCCACTCACTTATTTATTAGGAATAAGCGATCCCGTCAATCCTTGCTCTTCCAGCGACCATGAAAACGAACATCTCTCTCTGGATTTCACCTCCTCACTCGGTCTATTATTACTCAAAAATTTACACCTGTCCCTCTGTTTTTGGAATCAGAAAGTCAATAGAACCAACTTTTACCTCCCTCTGGCTCTACATCTCTGACTGCGTACATCCCAGGATTCCGTAAAAATAAAGCAAAACGAAAATACTACCCTCTTTGAACTGGTACACGTATACGAACTGACTGAATTGAAAGGTCTCTCTCCTCTCTAGGACTGTTCCGTCCGTGATTATGACTAGAACCCTACGAGCCCTCCAGGAAGAAAGATGGTTTCTCCTTCCTTCCAATCTTCTGTCGACTACCCCTTGACTTTCAACTTCCCCAAGAGTAGACTGGTGTAATCTAAAATGACACAGTGCACCCTCACTCCAATACCTAACGTACACCCAGTCAACGTTTCTCTTTCAACCTCACTCCGGAACTCCTCCTCCACCTGTAACCTTTACCAAGTATCCGCTCCTTCCGCACTGGAACTCCCTGGGGCTCTTCCCGACGGCGAATCACTACTGTTGGGTCTGTGTGTACCCCTGGTAGACGAACAGATGGTCTGACACACTCCCCCCTCTACTCCCCATGTCGATTGGGAATACGAACAGGTTCATAGTACAAATCTTTCCGTACATGACGCAGACTAACTCGTAAATTCTTAAGAGTCACCCGTGATCACAATAATAAGAGTCACCCGTTACCACAATAATAAGACTCACTGACTAAGACGGGTCAGACCTAGTCGTAGTCGTCCCCGAATTACTGTTACACATGTCCGAGACTGTCACTAATCCAAACCTAATTTCGAAGTTATTTTCAATCGATGACGATAGCAGTAGTGGTAGTAAGTCAAGTGAGACTGTTATGGTCTTCAAAGACCTTCCAAATGTCAAATTCCGAAATGACATCTCGCACTTGTACGGTAGTCGCGAGGTGAACGGACACAATCTTTCTTACTGTCTTCCGTGACCCGTAAGGAGACGCCTCTCGTGTTCTGATTTCGTTTATGATTTGTCGTAAGAGTTTCACTTTTCAAGTCACAAATAGGTAACTCAGAAAAATCCTTCATCCAAAGGAACACGTCGGGGATTTGAACAGATCCTTAAAGTAACGAAGGGACCCACTGGAAAATGAAGTATCTTGTCTCACCCTAACCCCACCCACGATCACCCTTTACTACTAGGAACGGATTTAGACAGAGGAAATAACCTACTTTTTGAAATTTATGCTTTTTGGTATAAGTATCATGTCATCGGAACAAAAGTGTTTGTCTCTCATTATTATTTCATTATCATCTTCTATTAGAGTCCTGGGGTCCGATTCTAAGGAACTATATATATGTCAGACACATCAAGGATCTCCTAAATTAAAGATCTTATAAACATTACCGTTTTAAATAACAATAAGGTACATTTTTACTCCATTCTTACATATTATTTTGACTTTTATTATGATTATGTCTTCACAATCATATATATATATATTTCTCGAAGGGACTATCGAGTCAACCATTTCTTAGGTAAATGTTACGTCCTCTGGGGACAAGTTAAGGACCCAACCCTTCTAGAGGACCTCTTCCCTATCCGATGGGTGAGGACATAAGAAGCCGAAGGGAACACCGAGTCGACCATTTCTTTGGTGGACGTTATACCCTCTGGACCCAAACTGAGAACCCCAACTAGGGATCTCTTCCCTTACCGACGGGTGAGGTCAAGAGACCGGACCTCTTAAGGTACCTGACATATCAGGTACCCCAGTGTTTCTCAGTCTGTGCTGACTCGCTGAAAGGGAAAGTGAAATCATATTATATACCACACATATTTTCGAAAGATTTTACAAATTTAACATAATAATAAAAGGGAAATGTGAAAAAGGATACAAACCGAATATTCTCTCTCCTCATTCCCACAAGTTTTGTTGAACAGAAAGTAAAAATGAATACTAATAAAAGAGACATTTTTACACCACTACACAAGATAAGAAAGGTATGTCGAGTCTCAGAAAACTACACCAGAGATAAAAATGGTAGAAGGAGATATTTGTAATAGAATCGATTAAAAGAATTCACTTACAATAAAATTAGTTTCTGGGAGAGAGTAAGCTCGACAGAGTCACGATTACGTACTCGTTATAACTGGAACAACCGACCGTCGTTTCAGTTCTCCAAAAATAGGAACACAATCGCAGAGGATTTCTTCACTTCTTCGAGTCAACTTCGTCCCACCCTAAAATATTCTATGTGAACTTCATTTAGTTCTGTAAATTGTGACCCATAAAGTCCATAAGGTTGGGAAAAAGTCAGATTGGTGTTTTGAAAAGACACTCTCCAATATCATATAAGTAAGTGGTTCGATCAAAAACACCAATGCAGAGATCGGTTAGTGTAAAATTTTTTCTCTAAAGATATGAGGATCCTACTCTAAAAGGGGCTAAAACCTCCACAATTTTGAGTTTGTAGTCTTCTCAAAAAATTTTTTATGTATACAAAAAAGAGAAAAGTATAAGAATCTGTGAAATTGAAACAAGGACTCTCTATTTCCTTTTGAACCAGTGAGATGTGAATCGTCATAAAATATAGATTTTTACTACTTATCTTTGGTCCTTTCCTTAATATAAAAAGAAATAGCTTAGATTTTTGAGGTCCATCAATTGTCTGATAAGGATCTTGACTCACTCACCACGTGTTTCTATGAAACAAAACCGTACTTTTTCGAGACAACTTTAACGAGGAAAATTCAATTTTTTGACACAATTGAACCAAATTGCAGATCCTTTCGTAACTACGAACGGTTATAACTTTCGGGTTTTGGACATCCCCCTTTTTTTTGGGTTTGTAATTTTACTGACACTTATTTCGATGTCTTGTACATAAAAATTTCGAACACTTTGAACCTGAAGAAGGTCCAAATGTTCGTTATAGTATTCCTCACCCAAAACAACAAGATAAACAATGTGTTAAAAGTCCTCCTTTCCAAAGATCTATATAATTTTTTGATAGAACTGCACTCGAGGTACTTTCCTTACAAGGAAAGACACTTGATCGACACCACTGCAGTCGTGGCACACCCTATTCTAAGGGTGTCCCAAATCAACTGGCTCCTTTACAGACGAAAGAGGTGACGTGCGCCGCCTCCCACTCCTGTCTCGGGTCTTAAGTCACGTCATCCTCTCCGACATTTCAATCTAATGGTTTACACACGTCTTTGTTTTTACCACAAGTATTGAGTCAAGGCTATTCATTTTAGGACATGGGTATTAAGAGTCACGAGACAGAACAAAAGTCCTGGTTACGTTTCAAATTGAAATGACCACAACGTCAGGTGAGACATTGATAGTGACTAACCTCATGTCTTTTGTGTATACGTTTGTATTTTTCGATGACTTATTACTTTTTGCATTGTTTATATGATGTTATAGTTTATTCTTTTTTATTAAGGTGACGGACTCTTTAGGTAAAAATCGTTAAGACAGAAGAAGGGAGAGTCGAACATAAAAAAGTGTATACGAAAATGTAAAAATATTATATATTTAAGTCACAAATAAGACAAAAGAATGGATTGTAATAGTCTATACAAAGTATAATAAAAAGTTACATTCTTTATTCCGTATCAGTTTTGATAAGTGACACTAGGAAAGGTAAGAAGTACTAAATTGATTTTACGGAAGGAAAGGTACTCGTCAGTTTTAACAAAGAGGAAACACGAAGAGACGGACTTGGTACCAATACATAGGGGTACAATAGAGGGGATTATTTGACTCTTAATGACCTTCCATCAAATAATTCGAAATTTAAGGGGGATCATCGATCATCTGACGGAACAAGTACCATCCGTGTCTTATTTATGAACTTATAACTTAATTAGATATCTTAGTAAATGTTATTTCACTGAATTTTACTTCAATTCCACTCTTCTTTTCTCGTCTCGGTATCCTCCTTTTAATGTTTTCTTCCTCCTTCACTATCATAATTAAAGACTACTCCATCTCCCTCTTAAATTTACATTTTTGTAATTTATGTCTCTGGTAATAAATACTTCTATACAGTATTCAGACATACATGGTGTGTTGTAACGTCAGTTTATATTTTGGCTCTTCACGTTTCCATTAAACTTTTTTTTTTTATATCATTCGTTAAAGTCATAAGGACAAAAGCTTAGTCTAACTCCTCTATTTACTCGGGCATCTTTAGATATATCTTACAATGAAAAGAATTCATAAAATTACAGGTTTTGTGTAAAATTTTCTAATAAATTAACCGATCTTTTTTATAAGGTTTAAATTCTAAAAATATCAAATGGAAAAAGTATTAGTTCATCTCAACTTTTATTTAAATCTTTTTTTCAATGACCTTTTTGATGTATCTTTAATTTTTTTGTGAACTTTCTCCCTCATTTTTTCCTAATATTTGACGGATCTTTTATTACTTCTCTCTTGTAAAGTATGGTCTTAAAAACCTTAGATCGTTTTTGAGATAAGTAATGATTTCTCATTTTCTTTTTTTTGTCTCACTAGTCTTCTTCGATCCTTTTCTTATTGTTTCACTTTGTTTATTTTCGTCCTTCTCGTATTATTATTACATTTTTAGTTTTCTTTCCTTTTGATTTTCCCCTTTTTCCGTTATATTTCCTGTTCTTTCGGTTTCGATTATTAAAATTTTTTGTTTTATTTTACAGTAAAACTCTCGGACTAAATCCCTGGTTTCATTTTCATTACGTTTACTCTTTCTTTGTTCTACTCTTTCCTCTATTTTTGATGTCTCTCTGATAAAGAGTTGTTTTTATAAGAGTTATTCTCTTATGAGTCAACGTTGTTTCCATTTTGAGATCCTTTGTCTAAAGGATGAAAAGAAGGACGTGTGTGGATCCATTTGTGTAAAAGGTTCTCTCTTACTTTCAAGGAACCACAAACGTCCTTCTTTTGACCCTTCGATGATGTGACGGGAAGACTCGACCGTACAGACAAAACGTTACTAAAAGGAACTGGCAGACACACACGAGTCAGCACAGACCGAGAAACGCAGAGGTACCTGACATTGGGCGGTCTGAAGAGACAGGTACCCTAAAGGGTCCGCTCCTATGACCTCACCCAACGACAAAGGTAGAGGTCCCTTTAGACGGGCTGGGTCCCTGGTTTGATCGTAAAGAACACGGGGGACTTAACCGTCCGTCTAAGAAATGGTAGACATGGTGGATCTTTCGGAAAGGAACTTAGAAAATGGAATTTATACGGGAATGAACTCAATCACCGAGATCAACCCATTATATGTATCATATGTATTATATGTATTATATGTATTTAGGAATTATATGTATTTAGGAGTTTCAGTGGACATAAACGTTTTAAAATGAATAAAGTGAAAAGTCTTTTCACAATTTGCACAATTTGCTTAAACACTTCCCGTTTTATCAAAAGGTATTGATTTGGTGGTCGAAAACCAAAACAAACGAAAACTGTAAAAACCCTATAAATTCGTATAAAACTTTCAGTCCCTTTCCTATGGTTACTTCTCCTCCCTTTCTTCAACATTTTCCAGAGAACACTCGAGACATTCAAGAAACAATTTCAAATTTCAACAAAGACTTTAAAAGTGAATGGGGAAAATTAACTTTAATTTGGAGTCTCATTTTGTTTTAAATTCGGCAGGAAGAGGGTGATCTCATTATGACTAATAATTAGAAACCATGCCCTAACTGACTTAAATGATTCAGTGAAGTCAACACAGACTGAGAAACGCTGCGATACCTGACATCGGATGGTCAGAGGAGACGGGTACTCCTAAGAGGTCTGTTCTTATGATCCCAACGGCACGGAAGGAGGTCCCCTAGAAGGGTTAGATTCCAAGTTGGAACACAGAAAATGTAGATGGACGTAACCGTCCGCCCGAGAACTAATGACTGCGGTGGACCCTTCGGGTTTTTTAATTGAGTATCTCAGGAGATTTGTTGGTTTACGATAGCCATTTAAGGTCGAAAATGTCTACGACCCGTTCCCTTCGTAAATCGTTAATCATTTAGTGACGTCTACCACTGACGTCGGTACTTTAATTTTCTGCGAATGAGGAACCTTCTTTTCAATACTGGTTGTATCTATCGTATAAGTTTTCGTCTCTGTAATGAAACGGCTGATCCCAGGCAGATCAGTTCCGATACCAAAAAGGTCACCAGTACATACCTACACTCTCAACCTGACACTTCTTCCGACTCGTGGCTTCTTAACTACGCAACTTGACACCACAACCTCTTCTGAGAACTCTCAGGGAACCTGACGTTCCTTTAGGTCGGTCAGGTAAGACTTCCTCTAGTCAGGACCTTAAAGAAACCTTCCTTATTACGATTTCGACTTTGAGGTCATGAAACCGGTGGACTACGCTTCTCAACTGAGGAACCTTTTCTGAGACTACGCCCCTCCCTAACCCCCGTCCTCCTCTTCCCCTGCTGGGTCCTACTCTACCGACCTACCGTAGTGCCTGAGCTACCTGTACTCAGACTCACTTGAGACCTTTAACCACTACCTGTCCCTCCGGACCGCACGACGTTAAGTACCCCAACGTTTCTCAGCCTGTGCTGACTCGCTGACTTGACTTGACTTTCCAGGTCTCCCGAAGGGTCCACCGTGTCACCATTTCTTGGACGGACGTCAATAAGTTAGACCTTCTTTACCACCTAAGATATAGAAATAAAGAATGATAAAACAAAAGTCAAAAGAAAAAGAGAAGAACGTAACCGATCGAGATCAGTTACAAATCATTACCACCGTCATGTATAAGTGAGGTAAAGGTAAGAATTCTTTTTTGAAAGTTATAAAGTAGTACCTCATAATGCAAATGACATCCAAAAGAATATATATGAGAAATAATCTAATTCCTTCAAAAGTAGAGAAGGATCAAACGGTTCTAAAATCGTATTGACTTACAACTTAAATAGTTTATTGGAAAGGAGAAAGATAACTCTTTTAGTATACTACAAAGAGGGAATAAAATAATTACACACTCAATTACCATTACCCAAAAACTTACAACAGTAGGAACGTAAGAACCTTATTTGGGCGAAACTAATATAATAGAAAAAGTACGTAATAGACCTAACCAAACAATTACAAAACAAATCTTAAAAACACAGACACAAATGTTTCTCTAGTCAGTCCTCAAAAAGAACCAACGTTATAGGAATAGTCTAAAACCATAGTACTCATACGACCGGACTATTTTGTTGGGTTCATCACTAGAGAGGGGGAGAAAGATAGTAACAAGTGATCCTCATCAACCCATCACAGTCACAATAAAGTAGGAATCCAAGAACCATCTGAAATGGTCGTTCAGTGGACCCCGACTTCGAAAGACACACCCTTATAGAAAAAGGAGACAACGAAGAATTCAATGAAAGAAACATAAGCGATGAACCGTAAAAATGGATTACACAGATTCACACTAAAAATAGTTTCCGTCGATCGTGTTACTAGACATTATAGACGACTCGGTCGTTTTCTCGATAAACAGTCATTTCGTCGGTGGAAGGAGAGTAATTCCTATTTTGATATCGCTTTAGGTACTTGGATTTTTACTTAGACGGAAATACCACAAGGTGTTTCATTAATTACGTGTCTTTCACTTTCAGCGAGTCAACACCGACTGAGAAACGCTGGGGTTCCTGACATCTTAAGAGGTTCGGTCGTATGACCTCACCCATCGGAAAAGGAAGAGGTCTCCTAGAAGGGTTGGGTCCCTAGCTTGGGTCCAGAGGACGTAACGTCCGCCTAAGAAAGGGTCGACTCGGTGGTCTCTTCGGGTCACGTCTCTTTCACGAAGATTGTTACGGACCGTATCTGCTCCACGACGCATGTAAAGTACTGACAACAATGACGCAAGCAACAACATAAGAGAAGAGGAGACGGTGTAATTACACGAAGAAAAATTACTATCTCCTTTAGACTTTAGCGAACCAGAATTCACTTATTTTCTGACATATTTCGTACGACATAAGATAGTACTGGTTGGTTTTGGTTCTAGTTTTGTACATTCGGTAACTCAAACTATTTGACTCGGAACTCAGGTTCCAAATACAAAAGACAGAAAAAGAAACCTCCTCAATTAATTAGACAGTGAAAAGGTCAGCAGAGGGAGTGGACACAGTGACTTAATGAAAACTCAAGAGGGTTCACCGTTTAATCGGTAAATTGAACTTGTAATTCACCCATTGACACAGAGAATGATTACGGGAACCTCTGACAACATCTTAATTTATTAAAACAGAAGTTCTTACCTGTACGAAAACAAGTCTAAACCTCTCGGATAAAAAGTCACTATATTTATCATCGTAATCGTAACTTGTGTTGTCTTTAAAACCGGAAACAAAATTAATATGATTCATGTTTTTTAGGATATTTATCTTCAATCTACTGTAATGACTTTGATTCAACTATAATTTCTTAATAACAGTGAAATTTTTTATAAAACATATCACTAATATATAAAAAATTTCTAAAGAATAAAAGAAATCTGAATGTAACTTTATAAACACTCACTTTACTGTACTACAGACCATAAACCTGATTTATTATACCCTTCTGACATCACTCAGTCCCGTCTCTTTTTTATTTTAACTGGTTCGACTTCGTACCCATGAATTCCCAAGTATTATGGTTAGACTTCTAAACACGTATACATATACACAAGGATCATTAAAAATTTAAACCCCTATCTTATAATTTACTTAACTTCTTCTTTTCGGTGAGTCAACACAGACTGAGAAACGATGGGGTACCTGACATCCCCTATCTTATAATTTACTTAACTTCTTCTTTTCGGTGAGTCAACACAGACTGAGAAACGATGGGGTACCTGACATCGGATGGTGCGAGGAGACAGGTAACCTAAAAGGTCCGTTCTCATGACCTCACCCAACGGTAAAGGAAGAGGTTAATTTATGGTGATCTAAGGTTTAATGATCTTCTCCGATAGTTGTGTTTAAATTAATGATATAAGAGTTCAAGGAACTCCCATCCTAAGTACCAAATTCGATGAAATATAGGACCTGAAAATATAGGAAATGGACATTATAATATCCTTAAATTAGATACAAAACACCTACTTAATTAGAAATGATTTAAACGTCACTCAGTAAAGGTCGTTCATAGTGTATAGGTACATTTGACACAAAATAATCTTTAAGAGTCACTCATAATTATCGTGGGTGGTTAGTAGTCCAATAAAGTTCGGTCTTTGAACCTTAAGAACTGAGGACGGAAATGAAGTAGGAGGCATAGACCAAGTAGTGGTCTGGGGTAACGAAGGTAAAGGCTTTGCGTAGAGTACAGGCCGATGGAGAACGACGGATCAAGTCAGTGGACAGCACACGACGGACCTATTGACGTCATCAGTTCACGGTGACCACCTTTCTTGGTCTCCTGGATGACGACGGGAGAGACCAGACCACATAAGAGACCCTTCTCGGTCCTACTGAAGAAGCATTCTACATTCAGTCCCCTACAGTGACGAGGAGTGTCTTGGTCAGTCCCTAACTATCACCTGGATCCCGTCCTAGGTGTGAGGGCCAGTGTCGGCCGTTCCGGGCGCGAAGACCGAGTGACCCACGCTCAAAGTCAACGAGCCAAGACAAGGGACGTGTGTCCGCGCCGTCGTGAAAGACGGGACGTCGGTACAGGAACAAGGGAGCCGGCAAGTCAGGGAGGACGTTCAAGAGACGCACTGGCCGGGAAAACAAGAATCGGCAGTGGAGAAGCCTCTATGGAGGAAACTACACATCAAGAAAGTATCCATCTGCCTAAGGTCAGGTGGACTAGGTAAATGAACAAATGGTACACAAAGGAGGTTATCTTTGGGACATAGAGAAAGAGAGAGACAGAAGAGTAAAGGGGTCTTAGGTAGTATTGTTCGGTTTGGACATTTTTGGTGAAAATCAACTTTAGATTCTACACTATGTCAACATCCTACGTCACAATATAATACACAGAGATTCTTTTAATTTTACTATGGTCAATTTGATACCGTGTCACAATTTATGATAGTTAACATTCTATCAGAACGGAAAACTTTATAATTTTACAACTTTTTTACGTAGAAACTTAACTACTTAATACATGGAACAACTTGTTTATTTACTTACATGAAATGAGTTAGTACTAATAATAAAAAATCACTAGAAAACTCCTTTATTAAGACTTTTTTATCTGTACATGTCCGGTCTCTAACGGATCCAGTACTCATCACAAAATAATACCTTTTCCCCTACAATCATGCTTCTTCATACTTATTACGAACATACTCATTAACGAGGTTAATAATGGAATGGTCGTTATTAAGTGTAAAATATCCGGAGCGTACCCGGTCCTTTGAACTTAAGAGTTATCTGTGAAACTCTCTGAGTACGGCAGACCTTCATCTAAGTCCGAGACACGACATTTTCCTCCCTTCTGTCTATTTTATCCAACCCTAATTGTATATGTATGATGATATATACTTTATCAGTCGTTCCCGGATGACATATCGTGTCATTTAAGATGAGTTATGACATTATTGGATGTACCCTTTTATTAGACCTTTTCTTATCTACATACATACGACGACGACGATTCAGCGAAGTCAGTACAGGCTGAGACACGCTGGGGTATCTGCCGTCGGGTGGTCCGACATGGTAGGGACCCTAAGAGGTCCGTTCTTGTGACCTCCCCCCACGGCAAAGGAAGAGGTCACGTACTTTCACTTTTCACTTTCACTTCAGTGAATCAGTACAGACTGAGAATCGATGGGGTACCTGACCTCGGATGGTCCGAGGAGGCAGGTACCCTAAAAGGTCCGTTCTCACGACCTCACCCCACGGTAACGGAAGAGGCTCTACATACATACACATATTGATTTAATAAAACGAAATACGGACTTTGCTTGTGATGTGACATTTAGTCGGTAAGAAGAACGACGTACGAGTCAGTACAGGCTGAGAAACACTGAGGTACCTGACATCGGGTGGTCCGAGGAGACAGGTACTTTAAAAGGTCTATTCTTATGACCTCACCCAACGGTAAAGGATGAGGTCCCCTGGAAGGGTTGAGTCCTAGTTTGGACGTAGAGAACGCAGAGGACGTAATCGTCCACCTAAGAAATGGTGGCACGGTGGACCCTTCGGGTTTAGTTGATATACGGTTATATTTTATTTTTAATTTTATTTCTTTTTGTATTTTCGATTATTTTTCCCTTCTTATGTTTTCTTTTTCCCTTCTGTCTTTTCTACCCCTGTCCGTAACCTCTCAACCATCACCCTCCCAGTACCCTCTAATAGTATAACGAAGACAAATTATTTTATACTCTAGTAAACCGAGTCACATCGTCCCATCTCTAAAACCTCGAAAGTCTCTCTTCTCTTCCATACTTCATCCGTTTTACGTCTCCCACGCGTCGTTTTCCTTTGCCAAGAAACCCTTACCTCATCTGAACGTCCGTCTATAGACTCTTCGCACTTCTTCTGCTCCGAAACAAACCTGGAGTCTGTCATCCACAGGGTCACACTATACTCGAGGACGACGACCGTCTCCCTGTTCTGTTGGGTGAGAGAGCTCGACGCACCTAGTAGACCGGGGACATGACGTACGAAATTCTGGACTGATGACCCCACCGACACTTTAATGATGAAGGTAGCAATGATAAATAAATGAATTTATTTGAATGTCCGTTCCCTCCCCTCCAATTTGTGACTGGAAATAAGGTCGAGAATGAGGGGGGTTCATACGCCGAGGGGTCATTCGTCCTCAGTGAACTCTACATGGTTCACTTGAGAAGACACATCTTACTTTTCTTTAACAGAAAAGTGTACGTCTTTTGTCTTCAAAAGTTAAAAGTATCCACAGGTGAAGTCTGAGGATTCCACCGTAGTATGAGACGGGAGAACAAGCCTAGGGTCAAATAGCCGTGTCGGAGACTGAAGCCGAGATTGACTTTTATTAAATTATATTTTGTATTAAACCCAACATTATTGATTGTTCATATTATTATTCTAGACTAACATTGATATTCGTCTGAGTAGTTTTTTCATTTTTTTAGACGAAACCCGATTATAAACTTTTCGTAGAGACCTGGTAGAAACTTGTTATCATCGTATTCTACTATACCTTTGAATGGAAAGTTGTCCGGTCATGATTATTCCACCGAATAGGTTTCAATCTAAAAAAACCAATAGTCAGACCGAATACAAGAAATGACCACAATTTATACAACAAGGGTCCGTAGGATATCTCACATCGAAGAATGGATGGAAAGGAGCTCTATTTGTCGTTTCAAGTTTCAATGACACTTGAATCCCAGGAACAATTAACGAGTAATATCTACAAAAGAAAGGGGTCTAGTCCACTGAAAAAGCGTAAGGAGAGAGGTAGAATTATCACCCGAAAAGAGTAATTCCAGTTACTCGAAGTGGAGTTTTACAGTTCAAGTGGTTCACCCTTTCTTTACCAAACCCCAGCAAAGGTAAGTCTCGAAAGTGACGGAGGCAAACGACGGGATTCTACCCGTTTTTCTCTGATACTACGGTCCTGACATTTCCCAAAAACAATGATAAATACCTTTTGTTCGGGTTCAGTAGGAATTTTTCATCAAATAAAGAAATTTAGGAAACTTTGAATTAACACAGGTACGAAACATGAACTTAGAATATGACATTAAAAATTACGATCGGTAAAGAACTCAAGAGATAGTTTATTTATCATTTACACAGTAAGGTCATGTCAGGGAGAGGGGAGACGATTAGATTGAGACATCAAGAAAATTCCTCAAGTAAAATATTTAATGGAGTCTTCGTCGGTCTAGAGTCTCCCTAAAAAAATGTCAAAATACTAACCAAATTAAAAGAATGAACAAGCATACTAAGAGTACTGTACCCTTGTCAATATACAAGAAATGGACTCTTTCAGTCCCCCTTCCCAAAAAAGAAAAATCGTTATTAAAAATCTGATAACCTACAACGTATATCTTCATTTTAGGATAAAATAAAACCAGTAGTATTTCAATTTACACGGGATTCAGATCACGACTCATTCCGATACCATTCTTTTTAAACTCGAAGGAACCACCGAGTCTACTACTTCTTAGACGGACGTTACGTCCTCTGGACTCAAACTAGGGACCCAGACCTTAGTTATAGGGACCTCTTCCTTTACCGTTGGGTGAGGTCCTAAGAACGGACCCTTTAGGACACCTGTCTCCTCGGACCGTCCTTGAAACATCATTCCAACTTTTTAGACTTTGTGGAAAAGTACGTTCGACAAGAAAATACACCGAGTAACAGACTTACGACAGAGTAGGACGTCCAACGTCTCCTAACTTACTATTAAACGAAGGGCCCACTCGGACATTACATCCGGGTAAGGTCAAGAGTATAAAGTATTAGTAATATAAATTACTATCTCTTACGAATTTATGGGATAGTCAGTAAAACCTTTGCAATATATCATTAATAAACCATAGTGGACTGTACCCATGGTTTCACTAATAGTAAATAATACATACGATGTCTCAGTACTTTTCACTGTCTATTAGGAAACGATATTAATACTTCATTCGTAATGGTATACTTTTCTCTTCTCTCACATTATTGGTCACGGAAAAAAAAGAGAGGGTAAACAAGAAAGTGTGTCCATGTCGAACCGGTTCACCTTTAGTTTACGGGATAGTGACTCACGAAACTTAAGGACCTTCTTTGCTACCAACAGATATTGGACTGTGTACTTCTGAGGTAGTTTATGTTCATGAAGAACCTTGAACCGGCATAACTACGGTCGTGGTTCGGTACAGGAGTCACGTTCGTGAAATGTTGGAAGTTCTTTTTTCCTGTATAAGGGTGGGGAAGGTCTAGTCTTTCGTTTATGTTTCATTCGTACAAGTGGTCTCAACACCCAATCTACAGTGTATCACTCTCGTCGGTTCAATCCGGTTGAACACCATCCGTAACTCACCCGAAGGAAGGGAATAGCCTCAGGTTCCACTCATATGTTGCCGACATTAAGACTTTTACACACCAAACCCCTGCGACGATTTATCCTCTCATGTACACTCCTAAATTAATTTCAAGAGGAAACCGAAATTGGGTAAATTTTAAGTGAGTATCGGTTTAATTTTCTGATCAAAAATTTCATTAATAGTGACGACAATGATTTATAATTTATTTACACACAATCAACGAGTCAGTACAGACTGAGAAACACTGGGGTACCTGACCTCGGGCGGTCCGAGGAGGTAGGTACCTTAAAAGATCCGTTCTCATGACCCCACCCAACGGTAAGAGAAGAGGTCCCCTAGAAGGGTTGGGTCCCTAGTTTGGGTCCAGAGGACGTAACGTCCGTCTACGAAATGGTAGACTCTAAAAAAAGTCACCTGGGTTATTCATTTTATCACATTATACGATAAATGAGTAAATAAGTCGTTTATGTTTTACGGTACGACCCGTCACACGATTCAAACCCCCTAAGTCACCGTTTGTACTGTATCAGGAACGAGTTTTCTACAGATTACTTCCACTCTTTCAGTATACAAGATTTTACTATCACGTCATACTCGTCAGTATTCCCCCTTTCCGTCCCTACCCTACGTAACCCTCTGACCCTAATCGTACACGCGTGACGACTATGGTACATGTCTTGCCCATTGATTACACTTGTATGACACATCGTGTCTCTTCAGATAAGTCACGAGACACTACCGGACTTACCCTTCCTTTAGGTTTTTTCCTCCCCTACATGCATGTACATATCGCCCACGTGAAACGACATGCCATATTTGATTGCGTTGAGAGCAGGTCACTTTTGGACTTTTTTACTACACTCATCAGTATTTTGTTTTTGCACTTCGGGCGATCTGAACACGAAACGCTTGTGACTGTCTTCCCCCCCGACCGTCCAGTCCTTTCCGAAGGACCTCTTCCACGTCAAGACGTCCGTGTATGTGTCCCCTCTAGTAAAGTCTCGTTCCCTCCTCATTCACGGTCCGGGTCTCCGTCTCCGTCCGAACGACTTTCGTTCACGAACCATCTTGATCACCTTTCTCTTACTTCTTGTCCGTCGTCCAGTCCATAAATTCTCGTCTAGTACAACTCAGAAAGTGGGACATTGAGTCCGAACTTAAATTCAGACGACCGCAATGTCTTTCCAGTAAGACCGTCGTATACCTTCTATCGTCTCCTTCCGTTCTGACTTCCGTTCTGACTTGTGTCGTCGTAGTCGTCCCCGTTGGGAACGAAGTGACGGGACTGACATGTAACCTTAGAGGACCCCTCGAAAGTCCGTGTGGTCAAGAGTCAGGGATTCGGGAGGGATGGTTGATAGAAGGCTTAAAAACTTGGAGTGGTTCACCGAGATTATCCGTCGTCTTGACCCTTGGAACCGTTATTTACTTCGTCTTCATTTATGTTTGCTTTACAACAACTAGTCCTTCGTCAAAAAATTGACGAACCATTATCCACTCTCTACTTTTGGAGTTTTATTTCACTTTGAAAAAAAAATAAAATATAAAAAATATAAATAAAATAATTTGTTGAGTTCTTTGTATTTTGATCATGTCTAAACCCCCTACCAATAATGACAAAAGGAATTAATGAAAAGATCTTCTCTACTATATATTGTCTTCACCATTTATTAGAAGGACAAGATATGAGACGTCTCAAAATCCCGATTAAGTTTATTAAAGACTTCGTCACTGAAAAATTACGAACCATGTCACAAAATATGCCTCTTCCTTTACCGTTGGGTGAGGTCTTAAGAATGAACCCTTTAGGGTGCCTAGCTTCTCCGACGCCCCGATGTCCGGCACTCCAGAGTTCGCAGTCTGTACTGAATCACTGATTTGGTCGTGGTGGGTGTCACAAGTGTATCGTAAAAGTAGTACTTTAAGGTTCAAGAGTGCAATCGTAATTGATGGACTAAATGTACGGGTATGGACAGACCTAGAATACTCATTTCTCTTGTGTCTGTACCTATGAGTTCGTTTCCTTGACACTGTAAGTATTAGTGTCATACCGTGGGATTCGACTAGGGTAAAACCTCCTAATTGGTTACGAATAAACAATCCAAGTGACATAAAAAATTTTAAGTCAAACGGGTTATTGTCTTAGGTTTAACCATATTAAACAGTATTAAAATTCTCATCACTTAAGTTCATGAACTTACGTTATTTAACTTAGTACTCCGTTGTCTTTCTCTTTTCAAATGACGATTATAGTTGTACAAACTCGTTACATTTTAGAGAAGTATTATAAGGAATCTCAGATATAACACAAAACATATATAACTACTTTGGGAATCTTATCTATAAAGTTAAAGAAAGACTCAGTTCAGTATAATTATTATAGGACTAGGTTCTACAGTAAGAAACTCCCAACTAACACCAAAGACGACAGTCAAGTCTCCGTGAATTGTAGGTTCCAATTTTAACGAAGTTTTATAATATCGATAAAATATGGTCCTTTATGAAAATCACCTAAGGGTGTACCGAGTCACCATTTCTTAGGCGGACGGTAACGTCCTCTGTCTAAACTAGGGACCCAGCCCTTCTAGTGAACCTCATCCTTTACCGTTGGGTGAGGTCGTAAGAACGGACCTTTTAAGGTACCTATCTCCTCGGACCGCTCGATATCAGACACCCCAGTGTTTCTCAGTCTGTGCTAACTCATACGTACGTATATGAAGATCATATAGTGTGTACAATATAGTATAAACTTATAAGGTAAGTTTATCCAAAAATATTGTAAAAACATAAGAAGTATCCCTTTTTCCTATTTGTCTGATATAATCGTTCGTCCTTGTTCTTGAGAATAGAACAAGTCCGGGAGTAAGTTGTAGAAAACCGTTGTCAAGTCCTTTATCTCGAAAAGTAATACAAGACTTGAGGTGTTTTAAGATTATACTTTATCTTGTTCGTGTAAGGACTTAACTCTTTGAATGCAACTCTGTTGGAACGGACACCTGTTTAGGTCAGAAAGAGTAAGGATTGTAAACAGAAGACTTTGAGTACTCCGGTTCTTCAAAGTGGTAAGGTGAAGATACTCTAACTAAAGTGAACGGTAAATCTTTAGATTAAAGATTGGATTTCTCAAAGATATTAAGTAATTACGTCGAGGGTTACGTACAATTATGTCTCTTGATCAATCGAACCTCCTTTATTTTTACCGACCCGACATTACCACGAGTCCACTGCGGACCTCTGTCCGTGTAGTGGTCGTGGACTTCCAAAAGAGGTATCGTTAATAGTAGACCCTAAAATACCACATAAACACACCAATAAACGAATCAGAGAGGGTGACCAGAGATCCTCTGGTCCAGGTCTGAACGAATGACGACTATTGGACACAGTTCGTGAGACAGACTATCTCAGAACAGAGTTTTATGTAAAGTACTCCCTTGATTAGTTACCCGGTCACGTATTTATTATTAAACATGACATTATGTACACCCACCTTTTACGACTCGCGTATCCTCTTCTTTCCCGTCCTCTCCAACCCTTTCGAAGTAATTTCCCGTTTACGTAATTCGATTTGGAACTTTACAACTTAAACGATACGACCTTTTCCACCCAGTCTCGTGTCCGAAGTTTGGTCTAAATTTAAGAGTCGGACGGTATACGATCGAGACATTGGGATTCTTGTCGAAGACGTAGAAAATGACCACCATCTTTATTATGGACAGTATTCTCACATTATTCCTAATTCATTCTAGTGTGTATATTTCACGTATCGTGGTACAGACTATATAGGATTCACGAGTTGTGTACGATCTTTAATCATACGAATAATAGTAATAATCCTTTTCAGTCGTCTTACTTGTTGGACCCAATAATCCCTCCCCTACCTCCTTAGTTTTTCTTATCTCCACCTTATTTTCTAACCCACTGACTACCTACCAGTCTCACTTTCCCCCTACTTTGTCTGAAACTCAAGAAACTCAAATTTCTTGGAAAACCTCGTAGTTTCTCTTCAGATCCTCCGAACCTAGATTACGATCCTGACTCGACTACCTTTAGTAATTATAAACCCTTCTCCTCCTCCAGTGACTTAAGTGTCTTTACTTTTGATACACAAACCCTCCATCCTTTTCAATCAAAGAGCACCCTTTCTTATCTCCTAACGTTTATTAAATTTATATGAATAAAATGAGGATCCTCAAAATGACTCCATGCCCGTTAAGACCCAAAGGAAGAATAAAGGTTCACATCTGGTTCTTTACTAGGGGGAAAAGTGTAATAAACCTCATTCAACTTCTTGTACGTATTTAGTTGTTCCCTCGTACGACCTTTATTGGGAAAAATACCAAAGGAACTCCGTTTTGAGTGTCAGTAAGGGTGAGAAGAAGGGTGTTTATAATTCGACTTGGAACTATTAAGTGTCTTACCACGAAACTGAGTAGTATTCCACTTTTTTCGGTTATTTTGTAGGACCCCTTTGCGGGAGACACAAGAATGGAATACAGAATACATAATGAAAGGGAGAAAATTGATATTTAGAAGATCAATCTTCAGTGTCAAATATTTCGACGTGTTTATGTAATAAAGAAGTACACTCTCTCTTGGAAAGATTCCAGAAATTCTTACATTAGTTCAGTTGCCCAGACAACGAGGATTGACTATCTGAAATTTTATACGAATTCACTTTCCGACCTTAAGACCATGATGGGTTGAATGAAAGAAGGACACAGACAGTAAGTCAGAGGTTACTGGACAGGATATGAGGTCTTTCTACGGAGAAACCGTAGAAAACCTGACGAAGAGGTGCGAAGGAATCGTAGAGTTAAGGACAAACCCAAGTCGGCTCCAAACCGTAACCGTCCCTTCCTCTCTCACCTTTCTCTCGTAGCACACACGTAATAAGACAGGTACCCTAAAGGGTCCGTTCTTATGACCTCACCCGACGGAAAAGGAAGAGGTCTCCTAGAAAGGTTGGGTCCCTACCTTGGGCTTAGAGGACGTCACGTTTGTTCAGAGGACGTGACATCCACCTAAGAAATGGTTGCCTCGGTCGTCCCTTCCGGGTAAGGGAAGGATGAAGTCACGTTTCGAGATCGTCATCGACACAGGGAGGCGCTGACACCGAAGGGAGATCTCCCGGGAGGGGACGGGGGCGGGTACAAAGATTGCGAGTGATCCGAGGTCTTTCAAGTAGGGAACGGAGAAACCGGGATCCTCACCGCTACTGAAGGATGATGAAGACGAAGATCCCTGGACGGTCAGAAAACAAGTTTAGTGGACGTGGAGAGGTCAGTATGAAGATTATTTGTCAAAAGTAAATATCTTTGTATCTGATTTTTCAGTTATTTTACACGAATTCGAAGGAAGATCATTTCTGTTAAACTCCTAAGAAAAAGGTAGGTATTTTTACAAACGTCGAAAGGGCACCTTCACGTCAATCGCACGACGAGACGAGGAGTCAAAAGGGAGCTGTGGTAGTGAAATTCAACTGTCACAAATGTTTAACTCTCAGTCGAACACGTGGTCGGACCGTTCTAGTCAAATCGAGTACTGTGTGTGACTTAAGAGAACCGTCGTTACGTAGTACTTACAGTCCTCGACTCTCTTTTGTTCACATCAAAGAATTTACTAACAACGATCGTATCTAAACACTCCCTCTATCTACCTTAAGAACTAAGACCAAACTTCTTCGGTAAACACCCCTCCCTAGCCAATCCTCCAACCCTCATTGTATCTGTCTCACTCACTCACTTCAGCGAATCAGCACAGGCTGAGAAACACTGGGGTACCTGACATTGGAATAGTCCGAGGAGGTTGGTACCCTAAAAGGTCCGTTCTTATGACCTCACCCAACAGAAAAGGAAGAGTCCCCTAGAAGGGCTGGGTCCCTAACTTGGGCCCAGAGGACGTACCGTCCGTCTACGAAATGGCAGACTCGGTGGTCCCTTCGACCATATCTGTGTGATGATATATATTTCATCTATTAATTGTTCCTGGATGACATATCGTATCCTTTGAGATGAATCATAAGACATTATTTGATTTACCATTTTCTCAACCTTCTTTTTACACACACACGAGTCAGTGAAGTCAGCACAGGTTCAGAAACGTTGGGTCATCTGCCATCGGGTGTTCCGAGGAGGTAGGTACCCTAAGAGGTCCACACTTATGACCTCACCCAACGGCACGGGAGGAGGTCCCCTAGAAGGGCTGGGTCCGTAGTTTGAACAGAGATGATACAGAGGATGCAACCGTCCACCCAAGTAATGGACCCTATGGGGAATTCTTCTTGTCTACATATGCATATTGACTTAGTGAAACGACATGTGGACTTTAATCATGTCATAACATTCAGTTGATTTAAAAAATTTTGTCCTTTCGGTAGCATTTGTCGCCTACAATATATACACCAGTGACTTTTTTTACACAGTACGGGTTAATACTACGTTCCGGATTATTAAAATAATCTTACGTAAACATGGAGATCAAAGATTGCTCTACCAAACGACTTTAACCAGAAACAAAGGAAAGAACTACGTATTTAATCGGTATTATAAAATGTCTCGGAAAGGAACACGTACTTTGAAGATTGTTGTTTTCGGTTTATAACTTTAAGTGAACTTTAAAATCGGATGTAGATTCGAATTATTTCTTTTTTGATGTTATTAAAATTGTAATCTCCGAGTACCGAAGACACTTAACTGGACGGTATCCTAACTCTTGACAAACAAAAAAAGTGAAATAGTGCAGTAGGGAACCTAGAAATCGTGTACTCCGTGCACTTCTTAGTGAAGAAAAACTACTGGACGACCTATCACCCATTTTCGTTCGGTCCAGACCACAAGTAACATCTTTCAAGACATTCTGCAATCCTGACACGTGAAGAGTGGATGGAATGAGAGATAAAGATGAAACGGTATCAATGGGTAAGTTTTGACATTCCGTCACCAGGCGTTGGAAAAACCGTGGTGCCTGACTAAAGCACCTTCTGTTAAAAAGGTACCTGGTCCCCCTCCACCTACAAAGTTCCCGTGATGTAAATACACGTTGAGGTGGAGTTCAGTAGTCCTAAATCCAGGGTCTCCGACCATCGGAAACGATATTCCCTTGGAGTACGTAAATCAGACACACACACTTCCACATTTTCACAATCAACAAGTCAGTACAGACTAAGAAACTCTGGGGTACCTGACATCGGGTGCTCAGAGGAGACAGGTACCTTAAGAGGTCCGTTCTTATGACCTCACCCACCGGTAAGGGAAGAGGTACCCTAGAAGGGGTAGGTCCCTAGTTTGGGTCCAACGGGCGTAACGTCCATTAAGAATTGGTAGACTCGGTGGGACACGTCGAGGTGGAGTCTAGTAGTCTGTAATCTAGGGTCTCTGCCCCCCGGAAACGACATTGCCTTAGGGTACGTAAGCAGATGCACACGTATTTAGGAGAGATGTTTTACGGATGGTTCACTGGGAAGTCTGTGACTTCCGAAGGTAACAGTCCCTTGGACGATGAATATCTCAGTAAGGGAAGACAAAACTTTCTCAGTAACAATGGAAGTCTGACTCTAGAGAAAGAGGACGAAGTGGACAACCAGTGTCTCTCTTGAGGGTGAAAGAGTACATGTGAGACATGAATCTACCGGGAGAACCGCGAAGGCGACATAGAGACTCTCTCCAATCAGAAAACACAACAGAAGGCTCATCCCACAGGAAAACTTTTGACCTACTACAGTAGGACGGCACCGATCCCTCAACCCCAAATATATTTAATCTCGTCTTAGAAGGTCCTGAAATATAAGTAGATACTTCTCCACTCAGGAGTATCTGAGTGTATGAGGTGACCAAGAACGAAAGATCCAAATCTCCTCCTCAGATATTTACGAACTTCTACAAAAGTCCGTTCTCCCTAATCATATCTTGTCACTAAGAGTTTCTTCCCTCCTTCCTGAGAGAAGTTTCCTGTCTTAGGGATAAGGGTTCAAGGTTGTATGACAGGATCTTTTCGAACGGAGAGTCACTTTTTGTTTTCAGTCATAACTTCACTTACACATATGTACGTACGAATCAGTGAAGTCGACACGGGTCAAGAAACGCTGGAGACCTGGTATCGGGTCGTCCGAGGAGACAGACATCCTAAAAAGGTCCGTTCCTATGACCTCACTCAACGATATGGGAGGAGGTCCCCTAGAAGGGGTGGGTCCCTAGCTTGGACTCAGAAGACAGACAGACGTAACCATCCGTCCAAGAAATGGTAATCGAGGTGGATAACACGTTATTTAAACACACAACGAATACATTTTCCTCGGACCTTTGGTTATTCTCCTTCCACCCATTCCACTAAATATACTTATTTGTGGTAGAGGTAAATCCAATAGAACAGTACAGAATAAGACGGAAAAACAGGAATAAACCAGGGGTTGGAAGTCCTTTCAAAGGGAAAGTAAAAGGGTACATCAAATTCGATATGACACTCTTTAATTCCCTTCCCAGTGAACCGGTGCAAACCTGGCACAAGTTCCTCGTCACGGAGTACCTCGATACATAATAACCGTGACGTAAGTCCCACTCTTAGGGTTCATCGTCCATTTTAGAATCCTTAATTTTTAGTTTCGTTCTTAAGTTCAGTAGAAGGGTACACCTCTGGGAAGGGGGTGACGGTGAGGAAGACAATCTAAACTAGAATTTTCCCTCGTCTAACACGAAGGAACTTTCATAAATTTCGGTACGCAACCTCTGAAGAAAAGAGGAGACATTATGAGTCGTGGAGGAGTGTTAGAGGAGGAGAAACTCTTTTGGTGAAATTCGACAATACCTTGAAAAAGTGATCACCATTTCTTGTGCGGACGTTTATGTCCTCTGAGTCCTCAACACCTAAGTTAGGGACCGAACCCCTCTAGGGGACCTCTTCCTGTACCGGTGGGCGAGGTCATAAGAACAGACCTCTTAGGGTACCTGTCTCCTCGGACCGTCCGATACCAGGTACCCCAGTGTTTCTCAACCTGTGATGACTTCCCTGAAAATATTAATACTCTACAGTGTTAATAAATGTATATATAACTAATCAAAGAAAGTCTGCGAGATCAGACTGTAGGTATTCAACATATACCAAGTAGACTCTTCAAAGACCTGGTGTCATACGAAACTTTTTGTGCAGTCCTCATATCCTTGGAATTACATTTTACTAACTTGAGACAAAGAACCCGCGTAACCACTCTCAGTCCCGACTGGGTCTACTTCACCAAGAAGAAAGGTCCAGGGTGCGCTCGTGAACGACAAGGGGACCACGCGACACAAACGAGTCCGGAGTCACCGTCGAGCCCAACCCGAGACGTGACACTAGGGTACTGAAAAGGGTCACTGTGGGATGAGCAGAAAGTTCCGGAATAAGAAAGACTGAAGACGAGAAACCGGGAAGGAACTCCGTCAAAAGGGTACCGAGGGTGAACAGGTCCGAAGGTGAAGTCATCAATAGTGTACCAAAATATCGAGAAGTCCAACTATAAAAAGACGCAAGGCATTAAACTCCTGTTATAAGGGTAAGAAAGACTATACAGATTTTAATCACGTGAGTCATAGACAATAAAGTTCCACGAATATTCATAAACAACTTATCTTTTACTTAAAACCTCACAAAAAAAAAATAATAAACAGAATTAGACTTCAAGAAAATTATTATTTCGTTTAAGAAGAACCTTTTGGTTGAATTAAGTATAACCGGTACGATGTAAATATGCACCTACAACAGATTACAAATCTCAAACTAGTCATTTCTAAAACACTAAATGAATTTTATTAATACATGTATCCTGACACATCATAAAGTACTTCTTTTTTGAAAAGATCCTACAAGAAACCAAAAATTAAAACATAAATAAAACACCCAATAAAGAAATAACCGTACTGCTTGACAATTCTCTTTTATGTCAAACGAATGCTGTTCACCCAACCAAATTAAACAGGAGTCTCTCAGTGACATCGGGTCCTAAGATCTTTTCGATTCCTTTAAGTTTTCATTTTTTACATTATATTCCAAGAAAATATAAAGTACCTAATACCTTGTTCAATTACTTCTAAGGATAGAGACTATTGAAATAAAAACTTTGAGAACATCGGAACGGACAACATCTTCTCAATGTGTAATTAGTACTACAAAACATTTTATAGTACACTTATATTATAAATCATTTGTAGTAGGCCATTAGATTCTGTGTCATTATGGTAGAGTCGGTGAAGAACATTTAATCTGTACAACCAAAAAGAACCTTTAAGTACACTACAATCGGTTACTCGTTATGAACGACACACGTCTTAGTAAGTAAAATGTTTCTTGAATGAGTTCACGGATGGTACACGGTCTTCAAGACACAATGAATTGAGTCCTTTATGTCTTACTTACTCTTCGGTCGGAAACGGAAGACACTTGAACATCGGACAATCCCTCTAATCTGTCGATGTACAGATTACATTTAAGATGTTCTATGGCTTTGACCAACCCTCTTTATCCCTTCTGTAGGACTTCGTTCATCGTAAACTAGATCATTTCCAAAGTTATCTAACACAAGTAACCTGAAAAAGGTCAATGCTCTTCGTCCCGATACGAGGGAGAATTCGAGGTAGTACATTACATAAAATCATATTTCGACGTCCCTTTATCCTTCCCGTTCTTTCGGCAGGTTCGACGGTGGGTACCCCGGAGTACCTCTTGACCTGGGATCGAGACCCTCGCACTCTCGGGGAGTCAACACAATGAGCTTCACTTACAGACAACAGGGGAAGAGGTCGCCAGACACGACGCCAGTGAGTCGAAAAGAGACAGAAACGGACATATCGTTTCCATCTCACGAACACATACATAGGGACAAAGCGAAGAGTTCTTTTTTTTTTTTAGACAGAACAGATTAGAGACAAGTGGTTCCTCGTACGAGGCGTGTCTCGAGGACGGTCGTCGGAGTATCCAACGAACGGTAGTTCGTCTAGGGACGAAAATCGGATCCCTGAGTAAGGACCACAGTAGTCCACACCGGTGACGCTACCCCAGTACAGGAGATCTCGACACGAAGAGTTTGAAATCGCACCCCTGGAACACTTTGGTGTCCGGCACCAAATCATCCAGACCCCACCCTGTACTTAAAAACAGCCGTTGTTCGAGGGTTCACTACGACGTGATGTGAGACTCATCGTACCTATGTCGTGCCATACGACACACACTCATATTAATGAGTCTTCCGTCCGTGAGGCACACCCTTCAGACACTAATACCCTACCGTAAAGCATACCTCCTTCTATGTCACAATTACAGATGTCCACAAAGCACACTCAGGTTGAAACTCATGCCAATTCCTTCTGGGACGACGACCCTCCCTAACCCCCGTCCTCCTCTTCCCCTACTGTCTCCTACTCTACCGACCTACCGCAGTCGCTGAGCTACCTGTACTCAAACTCACTTGAGACCCTCAACCACTACCTGTCCCTCCAGACCGGACGACACTAAGTACGTGTTTCTCAGCCTGGGCTGACTCGCTGACTTGACTTGACTTGACTTCCAACCTCACTTATTCATTCAGTAGCAGTTCGCTTTTTCAGTCAGAAGTTTGTTAAATCCACGTCAGAAACCTATTGTTCCACCAACCCTAACGGACAATCAGGAACATAATAAAATTACGTTTCACTTCACTTTCAGTGAGTCAACACAGGTTGAGAAATACTGGGATACCTGAGTTCAGGTACCTTAAGAGGTCCGGTCTTATGACCTCAACCATCGGAAACGGAAGAGATCCCCTAGAAGGGTTGGGTCCCTAGCTTGGTCCCAGAGGACTTAACGTCCGTCTAAGAAACGGTTGACTCGATACTCCCTTAGGTTTCATTCCGCTATAAATAAAAGGACAAAAGTCACTCTCTGTCATTCGTCCGCCCAGACTTAAATTCAATAAATAGAAGTGAACTCTTGAACCACGTTTTGAGGAGAGTGTCAAAGGACGGTTCAGACACAACAGTCACTCCTGACCGGCATCCTAGACGTCACTTTGAATCAACAAATAAAACACTACAACCTTCGGTCTTAGGACCCCACCTATGGTTTATGGACTAAGGAATAGTAGGACCATGGAATCCTCTTGGTGTATAAAGGTTAACAGAAGTAATCTGTAGACATCTATTCTATCAAGTCGTAGTCAGTGTTTTTAGGAACTCGGTAATATCACAGACTGTAAGAAACTCAATTAGGGTCAAAGTTCCGTGTACAATATCAATAAGAAACCGATAAGTAACGTATTTATATTATTAGATTCTGACCGTAATTTTTGGTTACTCAATAAAAAAAATTTAAATTGTTACCATCTCAATTAAATCTTAACACATATTACAGATTATCTTCTCTTGACTTAATTTATAAGTTCGGAGACAGTATCACCGTCTTCGTTCTCCATTGCACTCAGAAAAAATAAAGGGGTAAAGTAAGTAATATAATTTTTTTATAAGTATATCCGGGGTATACTATAAATGTACCACAAGAAGTAACAAAAGTCACTAGTAAAATGTAACAAAATAATGGACCTTAAATGGATGAAACTGAGTAAGAAGAATGAAATTCTTATTTAATTAAATTGAAATTACTAGTCTTTTCCGTTTTTACCAATAAAATTTACTGATTTTTTTAGTAGAAAAATTTTTTGTGTTCTCTAAAGGATCAAATAGACTCATTTTAGAACTTTCTCTAAAAGTTTCAATTGGAATATAAAAATCACAATATCTTAAGATTAAATGACTAATCTAATTGGTGTACTGAAAGAAACTGGAACTGTAAAATGAAAACTTAGTAGTTTCATTCTTACGTCAAATCATACTCCTTCACAAAATTGTGTTACCTTTCTTACGACCGGAACCTCAGTGTTAAAATGAACGATACAAAGAGACCCGTTCAATAAATTAGAGACACTCGTAATCACAGGAGTAGACATTTGCATACAACAAGCATGACTGAAACCTCGTACTCAAACAACTATTTTTACTTATTAAGCACATTACGTTGTCGTATTTGTAATAGCATATTGTCGTAAAATTATTTATATGTACTTCTAAAATTTTTTAACTACTGTTTTACGACAAGACAAAACGGTAGTTCAATTTCGTTTTCATAAAAACAATGAGTATAAACGTGTCGTTCTTGTAATAGACAAGAACTGTATCCACGTATGACGTCACGAATCAATATTGTCTTCACAACTGACATTAACGGTAAGTCAATCGGATATCTAACCTTGGTGACAAAAGTTTTTTTCTTTCATCACCGGAATACATGTCAAATGGTCTTCTGAACGATTGAGTAGAAGTTTCATATCAGTCATTTTATTGAGTAGAAGTTTCATATCAGTCATTTTAGTGAGTACGGCTCACTCCATTCTTCGTCCTCGTGTCTCCTCTTATCAGTGAATAGTAACAAATATCACTGTATAAAATAATTAGTGAAATTAGTTTGTCTATCTTTTCAGTTCAATACGGGTAGACAAAGATCTCACTCCTGGGCTTTATACCAAACTCTCACCCTATGAGGTAACAATAAGTATTACGTCCTTCAGTCTATTTTACAGAAAGAACACTTCTCCTTCTGTCTATAAAAATTTTGTATGTGTACGTAAGATATGTGGAGACGCGTCACTGGTATGTCTCTGTAGAAGACTATCAAAGGATCCATGTCCGGTGTTCTGGTGGTATGTATGTCAAAAGATTATTCTAGGAAACATAATAAAAATATTAATTAGAGGGAATATACTCATCGTTTGGTCCCCATAGGTAATAGTATAGTTTACGACCACATCACCAAATAGACGACCACACAAAAAATAAACTACTTTGTAGAACACCACCCGCCCCGAAACTCAAATATTTTCACTTACTTCGGTTCTCGTTACCTTTACGGACCCTTTGACCAAGTTCCCGGTCCGTTCGAGGTCCCACCATCGGACTCACCCCTAAACCCCGTAAAACTGGAAGTCTAAAATGGAGACACGAAGTTAAACTCCCGAAAAGAATTCCGGTTCAACTAAAGGTTTTGTAGGGTTCACAAATTAAGACGACACCAGATGTCTGTCGGTCTAGTAGGTCCGGTTTCGGCAAGAAAGGAGGATTATATTCTCATCAGTATAGAATGGACATCAAAACCAAAATAGGTACCCCTCCATAAAATTTAAACCTGGTTAATATCGGAAAGTCGATTAAAGAGTTTCGTAGTGGTAAGAATAGAAGAATCTGTGAAATTTATATAGGTGATCATGAATTGTAATGAAAAGGAATGTGTCTAGGTCACGGGGTGAACGGTTAAGCAGACCACAAAATTCACGGTGAGAGGAACCGTACTTCCACAATTGACGTTCCTCATGTTTTTTCCTCTGTTTGACAACGCAGTGACCCGGTCGCTTTAACTCGTACCCGTCGCCTTACGGGTCTTCACAGGTTTCACGTTCCACTCTGGTGGAAATCCTCCTTCCCCCAGTGACTTGTTATTATAAATGTTACAACTTCACTAAGATACACATTGAAAGGATTACGTCCGTACCTCTTTTTCTTATGAACGACAAAGTAAAATCTTCTCATTAATATACCGATTTTCCTTCTAAAATATATCTGTTTATATATCTTTTTTATATATCACATATAAAAACAAGTGTAATATAAAGTCTTAGATTTAAATTCAGATGTACATCTGAGGAATTTAAAACTCCTACCCAGAATTTGAAGTTTTAGGAATAAAAGGTAAATTTTTACCTTTAAATATTTGTCCTTTTTTGAGTACTTTTCAGATATTTCATAATAAAGATCAGATGTAATCGTTTGACACAATATTAGTGAAGAGTTTAATCCATCCTACACTTAGGAACATTCGGAAACAAACAAACAAAGAGAGACGGTAACGCATAGTAAAATCCCAATGTAATTTGACCGGCAAAGGAAAAAATCTGACCACTCCCTCTTTGATTTTCGAGTCCAGAAATACCTAGGGTAAAAAGTTAAAAGAAAACTATTAGTATGTTTATTAGTTCTCAACCGTCCGTAAACTCGTCTCTGGATCTACAACCTACAGTTGACACGTCTGTCGGTCCCTTTCCTTAAAGAGGACATCTCTTTAGTCGTGTATTTAGGTCGGTCTTTTGAAACCTAAACCACGAATGGTCCGTCCCTAGACAGATTCAAAAAGAGAAAGATTTCGAGTGACGTCTTTTAATATACACATATATACATATACATATGAGGTGGTACACACCAAAAGTCAAAAACGGTTTAAATAAAAACTTTTAGTACAGAGTCAAGTCAAGTCAGTCAAGTCACCTTTGACCCGGTCTAATAGAAAATTCTTATTAAAACGGTAAAGAAAGTCCTCTTGAATCGTGGTTCCATTTTCTTTAAACTTAATAGTCTTTTTTAAATTTTTAATTAGTACACTTGGGTTGAACTTCATCTTATTCATATAAGACTTCGAATATCTACTTTTTTTATATATATACGTGTCTACCTGATGTGGTTGCAGTATATGATCAAATATGCATATAATTATCAGTCATTTCGTAACGGATTTTATAGTACAACACAAGAATCATTGACCTTCTTTTAAAACTTTATCAAACGTACCGGACCGGGACAATTTTCACCATAGATACCTACAGACTCAATTTTTCGAAGGAAACAAACAGACATCTTCCGTTTAGGTACATGTCAATAGGGAAACCAAAATTCTGACAAAGTCTAACGACGTAACTAACGAGACATGTGAATAAAAAGTGGGCAACTTCTTGTTACTCTCTTACTCAGGAAAGGGGGAAGGAGGACGGAAAAGTCAAATAAGTCTCGACGACGAGGGAAAGTTTGATTTATTTCCGGTCGTCCTCAAACCCTCGGGACAAATTCAGTAAGATGAACTGTGAAACAAGTATTATGACATATAAAGAGAGACTTTTCGACACTTTGTCAACGGTCAACCGGACCGACCGTCTTACACAAGAGTCACTTCTTATGACGTTGTAAAGTACAATCCCTATAAGACTTACTCAACTCCATCATGTATTTTTGTATGTAAACAATGACATTAGGAAATTAGATTGCAATTTACCTGAGACTAAGTAACTTTCTTTTTCGTGGGTCGACATTACTTAAATGACTTACGTGACTGCCAAGGGGTGTCAAAATTGTTTATATTTGTCAATTCTCTTTTGTATGTACGACCAAAAGAAAACTTTATTATCGATTTTTCAACTCCAAAATTTTCCTTAATGGAAAACTAATCTTCGCTTGTCCCGGTTCCTTGGTACCTTACTCAAATGTAAGTAAGGTACACCTCGTCTCTTGGGTGAAAGATCACTCTAAGTCCAAGGTACTTTAAACACAGTCCAATGTAGTATAAAATACTGAACAAAACTTATGTCTAACAAAATCCCAAAAAAATTCGGACACTGAAATTTTAAAACATAAACGAATTAAGACTAAAACAACAACAACCCGGTATTTTAAAATAAAAACGGGTACTTTGGAGAGATTCTCATCCTTGGGTGTCCCTCTATAATGAGTCACTTAATTATGAAAAAAATTACCCGGTTCCGAAATAAAAGGATTTATGAGAAAATTCTAAATATTCATTTTTTCGTTCTACGATCCTCGAATACTTTTTTTAAAAGTCTATCACGAAGGTCCACTTGTTTGGTTAATAGTATATAAAAATATGCTTATACAAAAATAATTACTATTAGATTACACAAATTTTAAAACAACCCTGGTTTCATATAAATACATGGGACGTACCCATATAACCTAACTAGGTATTAATATTATTAATAAAACTAAAAATTCACTAAAAAAGGGTATTTTAGTACATTGTATACTATCTTTAAGCCTTTTATCTCTTTTTTTTAAGTGGTGAGATTATATGAGTGATACTTGTATAGTCACAGAACAACGAGAAACTAGAAAAGGGATAAATTCATTGAAATTTTTTTACCATTATACCCCTATTAAACTATAGGGCATAAAGAAGGTAAATTGAAAAGTTTGGTAAGAATTCAATGATTCACCAAAATATCGTACATAATTCACTTTCTTTCACTTTCACAATCAACAAGTCAGTACAGGTTGAGAAACGTTGAGCACCTGACATCGGACGGTTCGAGGAGACAGGTACCTTAAGAGGTCCGTTCTTATGACTTCACCCAAGGGTAAGGGAAGAGGTCCCCTAGAAGGGTTGGGTCCCTAGTTTGGGTCCAGAAGACGTAACGTCCGTCTAAGAAATGGTAGACTCGGTGGTCCCTTCGGGTTGTAAATAATTGATACATTATAAACGAATTTATAGGAGGTGGATAATCTATGGTTTTGACCAAAACAAACCCTAACCTTAAGAAATTTTTATATTGGGATATAATATTAAACAATTACTATGAGTAGACCTTATATATAAAAAGGTATACAACCTGGAAAAGACTTCTATCTTAGTGATCCAATTTTCCTATAGTTATATAAGTTATAAATCATGTATAACGGTTAAACAAAAGATTTTTCTAACTTTGTTGAATAGTGGTCTTATCGAATTTTTTGATAACGATATACTAGTAAAGAATAATAAATCGTAAAGTCCATAAAAATTTACGAATAAATTATTAAATTTTTATGAAACAAGAATATAAAACTTAACTCATATAAAAAATTTTATACATGAAATTTTCTCTCGACCTGTGTAAAAGTCAGGGAAAATGGGTTATGAAACCCGTTCGGTCATATTTCGGTCGTCCTTCAATTTTATTTCTTTGTTAATATAATTTTTACATATATATTTCATTCATAGTAGAGAAGTTTTTATAAAGAATTTATAACATTTTACAATTACAATAATTTTTACCCACTATTTAAGTATGTACAGATAATCTGGCAATAGAAATTAAAAATTTACAACTTTTAGCAAGTACTAATTTTCATTTATTTTGGATTGTTCCCTTGTCTTCCTGAGATTGTAGTCTAAAGACCTCGACGAATGTGTAGATATAAACGGGGACGTTAGAGATTCCTACACTGACAACGTAAAAGTAAAAAATAGGAGTGTATTTTCAATTTGAAACTTATGAACCAAATGAATTCGCTTCAAACCAATGATAAAGAGTTTTACCAATCGAAAAAATTTAACCTTTTAAATTTGTAGGGACGACGTTTAATGGAAGAAGGAATTACAGTCTATTCTCTTTATAAATACATTTGTAAATATATTACACCTTGTTTATGTCAGTATCGGTTGTTCTACTGTCCGTCGACTGGTGAACTTAAAAAGAGAATGTATTTATTGGTGTATAGTGATAAATCTTGTAAAATGTTTCGTGACTTCTCTCTTAATTAATCTTTCAATATGTGAAGTATTCGATTATAAATTCATTACACTAAATACTTAATTCCCATTAATTCAGTAAATAAAATAAAGTCAAGTCGAGTCAGTGAGTCAAAACAGACTGAGAAACGTTGGGGTACCTGACGTCGTACGATCCGGAGGGACAGGTAGTGGTTGAGGGTCTCAAATGGGTTTGAGTACAAGTAACTCAGCCTCTACGGTAGGTTGGTAGAGTAGGAGACAGCAGGGGAAGAGGAGAACGGGAGTTAGAAAGTGTCGTAGTCTCAGAAAAGGTCACTCAGTCGAGAAGTATGGTCCACCGGTTTCATAACCTCAAAGTCGAAGTTGTAGTCAGGAAGGTCACTTGTGAGTCCTGACTAGAGGAAATCCTACCTGACCAACCTAGAGGTACGTCAGATTCCCTGAGAGTTCTCAGAAGAGGTTGTGGTTTTTCGTAGTCAAGAAACCGCAAGTCGAAAGAAATATCAGGTTGAGAGTTTAGACATATACTGATTACCTTTTTGGTATCGGAACTGATCTATCTGAAAACTACCGTTTCATTACAGAGGCGAAAAATTATGCGATAAATCCAACCAGTATTGAAAGGAAGGTTCCTCATTCGCAGAAAATTAAAGTACCGACGTCAGTGGTAGACGTCACTAAAACTTCGGGGGGTTTCATTTCAGTCGGTGACAAAGGTGACAAAGGGGTAGATAAACGGTACTTCACTACCCTGGTCTACGATACTATAAGCAAAAGACTTACAACTCGAAATTCGGTTGAAAGAGTGAGAGGAGAAAGTGAAAGTAGTTCTCCGAGAAATCAAGAAGAAGTGAAAGACGGTATTCCTACCATAGTAGACGTATAGACTCCAATAACTATAAAGAGGGCAGTATGAACTAAGGGCGAAGTTCTACTACATGAGACATGAGAACTAAGGTCAAAGAGTACTACATGAGACGTATATTCAATTTATTCGTCCCACTGTTATATGTCGGAACTACATGAGGAAAGGGATAAACCTTGGTCAGACAACAAAGTACAGGTCAAGATTGACAACGAAGGACTGGACGTATGTTCAAAGAGTTCTCCGTCCAGTCCACCAGACCATAAGGGTAGAGAAAGTCTTAAAAGGTGTCAAATAACACTAGGTGTGACAGTTCCGAAACCGTATCAGTTATTTCGTCTTTATCTACAAAAGCGTGTCTCAGCCTGTACTGACTTCACTGAATCGTCGTCGTCGTCGTCGTCTACAAAAAGACCTTGAGAGAACGAAAAAGCTACTAGGTCGTCTACGACCGTTGAACTAGAGAGCAAGGAGACGGAAAAGATTTTGGTCGAACTTGTAGACCTTCAAGTGTCAAGTGTATAACGACTTCGGAACGAACCTCTTAAAACTCGTAATGAAACGATCACACACTCTACTCACGTTAACACGCCATCAAACTCGTAAGAAACCGTAACGGAAAGAAACCCTAACCTTACTTTTGACTGGAAAAGGTCAGGACACCGATGACGACTCAAAAGGTCTAAACGACNGACCTTCAAGTGTCAAGTGTATAACGGCTTCGGAACGAACCTCTTAAAACTCGTAATGAAACGATCACACACTCTACTCACGTTAACACGCCATCAAACTCGTAAGAAACCGTAACGGAAAGAAACCCTAACCTTACTTTTGACTGGAAAAGGTCAGGACACCGATGACGACTCAAAAGGTCTAAACGACCGTATAACTCACGTCGTGAAAGTGTCATCGTAGAAAATCCTAACTTTATCGAGTTGACCTTAAGGTAGTGGAGGTGATCGAAACAAGTATCACTACGAAAGATTCCGGGTGAACTGAAGTGTAAGGTCCTACAGACCGAGATCCACTCACTAGTGTGGTAGCACTAATAGACCCAGCACTTCTAGAAAAAACATGTCAAGAAGGTACATAAGAACGGTGGAGTAGAATTATAGAAGACGAAGACAATCCAGATTTGGTAAAGACAGGAAATAGCTCGGGTAGACACGTACTTTACAAGGGAACCATAGAGATTAAAAGAACTTCTCTAGAGATCAGAAAGTGTAAGATAATAAAAGGAGACAAAGAAACACGACTAGTGACTCTTTCCGAAAGAATAGAGAGGAACGATACAAAACCTTGAGACGTAAGTTTACCCATATAGAAAGGAAAAGAGGAAACGAAAAGCGAAGTGAAAAGAATCGATAAACATTCCGGAGGAGTCTGTCGGTAAAACGACAAAACGTAAAGAAAAAGAACCCCTACCAGAACTAGGGACAGAGAATATGTTACAGTGCGTGGAGGTAGGTATCAAGTTGTCCGTGAGATAGTCTAGGTCAGGGAATTTAGATAAAGAGTGAAGGTGACACATTAGTATTTCCTAAACTAAATCCAGTATGGACTTACGAGTCACCAAAAGGGGTGAAAGAAGTTAAATTCAGACTTTAACCGTTATTCCTCAAGTACTAGGCTCGGTATCAGGCGAGGGCCAGAACAAAAACGACTGACATATCTCGAAGAGGTAGAAACCGATGTTTCTTACATTAGTCAGACTAAAGCCACAACCGGTAGACCACTACAGGTACACATCTCAGAAGAGAACAAACAATAAAGTCACAGTTGTACAAAGGATAAACATCCTCCGCCCTGTGAAGAGATAGAAAAAAAAAAAATTTCTTTACGGTTCTGTACTTGTCCCTCCCGACTCAAGATTATACGGTAGAACAAAATAAGTATTTTACGTAACCGTATCTCACGAGACAGAAAGAAACACCACAAACGTGTCGTTATTACGATCGTTATGATAGATGTCCATGACTATAATTAATGTATAATGAGAGGTAACAGCAATATGTCAAAATAATCAATAGAGTAGTTTAGGAGTGTACACTATGATTCTACGATTCAAGGTCACACGGTAGATCTAGAATTAATAATTTACGAAAAACTACTGCGATTCTACAAAGTGTCCTTCTCTTCCCCCACCGTCTCCTACTCTACCAACCTACCGTAGTAACTGGGTCACTTGTACTCAAACTCGTTTGAGGTCCTCTATCACTTCCTGTCCCTTCGGACTGCACGACGTCAAGTACCTCAGCGTTTCTCAACTTACGCTGAATCACTACTTTGTTATCGTAGTTTAAAGTTTAATTATCCATGGTACCGTAATTTTCTGTTATTATTATTTTACTATCCAAGTTATCATACACTCAATGTAAATACAGAGTAAATTTAGAGATTCCTTTCAACACTCTTACTATGTCTTTGTCGAAGTCTCTCCGATTCATTGACCGGCTTTTCCGTCTGTCTCTTTTCACTTAATATAAGTAGGTATTAAATAATACTTAAAGTTTAATTTCTTTAAATGAACAGTTCTATAAAGGGAAGTCTATAAAATAAGAGAATTTAGGATATTTTCCGACGAGACCCCTTTTTTACATAACTAAGTACCTTTACTAAGTAAAGGAGGACAAGTATAGTTTAATCGTGTTTAGAGACAGATATTCAAGAATATAGACTCGATGTCGACACATCGAATACCAACGGTTCCTTTCTTAAATCTTATAATTACAACCTTAAAAAATCTATTAGGACGTCAAGAGACCGTGAAGTACACGGTGACGTTTTCATACGAGTCCCCGACCACTGACGAAAATCTATCACGGACAATATCTCCTATTTTATCGAAAAGGAACTGGTGACTAGTGGGTGAAATTGGGAGGTCTAACGAACTGTAGTGATGCAAACTAAGTCATCAATAGTGACGATGACAAAAGAACTTCACGGTTTTAGATCTGCAATCAACACTCTTCTCGGACTAACAAACCACCGTCTATAAAAGATCCTATATTTGACATAACGTAGGTACTGGGTAAAAAATACTGATTATTGAAACTACAACTAATCGACGGGCTCTAATTTACATATTACAATCATGTATGTCGTAAAGTAACTTTAGTCATATAACAGAATTAAAATTATACTCTGCCAAATCAACGATTCAGCATAGACTGAGGACGCTGGGGTACCTAATATCGGACGGTCCGAGGAGACAGGTACCCTAAGAGGTCCGTTCTTATGACCTCACCCAATGGTAAAGGAAGAGGTCCCCTAGAAGGACTGGGTCCTTAGTTTGGGTCCAGAGGACTTAACGTCCGTCCGAGAAAGGACTGACTCGATGCTCCCTTAGGGGTAAATTTTTTTTATATCTTATTATTTATCTATATATATTTGTTTTATTATATCTTATAGTTTATAAGATATAAGTGGACAACAATAAGAATGTCTCATCATCTTATCTTATTGTTATTCACTTATAAAGTTGTACATTTACAAGTCCATGGTACCGTAATTTTCTGTTCTTCGTCGTTAGTCTAAAAACTTGGGTAAATTTTACCCAAGTGTTTAAACCTAAATTCTTTGATACTTCCTTTCGAATTTATAATAGGTACGGATAGGAAAATAAACTTCTGTTATATCATATAAATATACATATAGATACGAATATTTATATACACATATATGTATACTTATGTACACTAATATAACGATCTTTTACGTCCTATGTAATTTTGGTGTGTATGTAGAAACTTTGTATATATTTTACCTCAATCTCAGATTTAGTTCGCTAGAAAGAGTCAAATAAGACATCAATATATCGTTAATCTTTTAATAGATAATTTTGGTATGTTTGTTATAAAACACAAATATACATTCTACTTCAATCCAAGGCACAAGTATATAAATATTTATCTGAGAGAATATCAGATCACATAATCTTTTATTATACCCACCTTGAATTAGGAGAAGACTCGTTTTACAGACTTTGTAACTTCTTGTTGGACTTTGCGGTCGTAGTCGGCGGAAACACTGACGGTTTGCAGAGGAATGGTTTCTTTAAGACTTTGCAGAGGTTCCCCGACTCTCAGGTACACTCGCGAGACTATCTCCACGCCCGAAGACTCTCCTAAAGATCACTCGACACACCCGTGCCTTCTCTCCCCATTTTTAGACGGGTAAAAGACACACCTATGGTTGCCCCGGTCAAATCTAGATTTCCTAAATTTTCAAAGACACTACCAAGTAAAGGAAAGGAAAAGTAAAGTAAAGGTCGAAATTTTTAACGAAAAATAAAGACGTCGGTTGAGTCGTACCTTAAGGTCTGTCCCACGTGCAAAACGACCAACGTCGTCAGTCATCCGTTTATCAATCCTCTCCATGCTGCTTTCTAGACGCAGGTCTCCGTATTTGTCGTAGAAGTGAACGAACGGAAGTACCCGAAGAGGTTGTGTCTAGGGAGACGACAGGGGTTCTACCCGGAAGAGTATCAGAGAGGTAGAGTCACTTACCGTCGTGGTCGGAAGATCGACGAGTTCAGTTCTTAGACTGGAGTAAGAGAGTGTGGGGTGCATGGTAGTCAGTAGTTGAAGACATCTAGTGTGGTAGTTTTATTTAAGTCTTAAACTGATTTAGAGTCGTGGGGGTGACAGTGATTAGACCAAGTCCTGTGGTTGTAGAAAAAGAGAGCTTCTGAAAACGGTGTTGGAGGACTACCAAAGAACGAGGAGTGTCACAGAATTGGGTCGTCGGTCTTCCTCGGACAAATTTGTATTCCTTCTAATGTATGAGGGACGAGTTTTAGGAGGTACAGAGGGAAGAGTGTGTCTCGTTTTCGATCAGGAATGTCACTGATTCTGTGTAGTGTGAAACGAGTGTGGAGGTGGGGTAATAGGGAGACTGGAGTAAAAGTGAAGGAAGCGGGAGGTGGTCGGTGGGACGGGAGGAACGATACGAAGTCTTCCTGGTCCGCACAAGGGAAGAGTCCCAGAGGTATGGACAAGAAGGAAAACGTAAGGGGTCTATGGATGTGTGGGTCGAGAGAGGGAAGTACAGAAGCTTGTTTTAAGTCGAAGAGTCATTAGTGAAAGAGGATGGAATACGGGAAATATCCGAAACAAAACAAAACAAAAAAAGAGGTATCGTGGTATCACGATAGTGATAAATTTTGTCACCTATATAAAACGTAGAACTCTCGTCCCCAAAACTAGACAAAAATAGGAACTCTATGGAACTTGTAAATTTTCGTCACGACCCGTGACAAGTCCTGACTTCCCTGTCAACTACTTACTTACTTCCAGTAAAATGAAATGAGGAATGTACGTGAAAATCACTCTGAGGTAGTGCCCGAGACATGTTGTACCAACAAAAAGAATGCTTTGGGTGTATTCCCTTGTGTGTCTCCAATGCGTCCTTCTACTGTTTTGTGACAACATGAAGTTATCCCGAAACGTATCTCATAATATCTACTCAAGTACCATTTTCCCCATAGAGGTAAGTAGAACGTCTTTGGTCCCTCTCCGATACAACAACTCTTAAGGACCCACCTAAAACTGTATTACTTTCCATAGGTCCCCACTCTCATATTGTGAATTTCGTGTCCTGTGTCCCGGTCCTTTACTCACAACACATCACCTCGGTGTTCATAAAACACCAAGGAAATCTCACTCCAAGTGTCTTCCTTCACCACTTTCCACCCCCATTGTCTATGTTTGTCTTCGGACCCGGAACGTACATTACAATTCTTTAAACCTAAAGTAGGAGGTCTGACTTTCAACATTTGTTCCCTTACCACACCATAGGTTAAATATAGTCATAAAATCCAACCAACGACAACTAGGACACTTCCATCAACATCTGAAGATCTTCCTTTACCACTAACATACTCGATTCCATTACCAGTCTCCGACCTCTTCTCCTCTTCCCGAGCTATTTATAGGACCCCGACTTTGACAGACTAGAACTATCTATCGACCTTCACTCTTCTCCTATTATTGAGCTATAAGTCGGATGCATAGATTTACCTACCACTACTGTGGTATCTTACACGTTCACAGGTGACGAGTCAGTACGGACTGAGTCGCTGGGGTATCTGACGTCGGGCGGTCCGAGGAGGCAGGTACCCTAAAAGGTCCGTTCTTATGACCTCACCCAACGGTAAGGGAAGAGGTCTCCTGGAAGGACTGGTTCTCTAACTCGGGCCCAGAGGACGTAGTGTCCGTTTAAGAAATGGTAGACCTAGTACCATGGGTCTATAGTATTTGACTCTATTTCATTACCTCTATCTCAATGAAAACAACAACCCGATCCCTTGGAACGTCCCTAATACTCAAACCAAAACGAATAAACTGAACCTCTACCGACATTCCGTATGTCCACATATACTGGGGGTTTGTCAACGAGATACTGAGACGTCGTGTCCTCGCTCCAGACGTCACCACTAAATTCTTGCTTTAGGTCACCTCCCTTCAACTCCGGTAAACTCATACCCTCTCTGATGTGTCTCTCATACGTTCCACCACTAAGTACCTACCTCAATTCCCTATTCACTTCTTTATCCTCGGATTCTCTCTATCCTCGTAGACCCTTTCTTTTTTCCACAGTAACTTCGTTTTCATGTAGGTTCCAGTCTCCCTTCATCACTGGTTGACTAATTTACTGTGACTCTTTATGTTAGTACATTCTTAATTTTTACATAAGTAACCTAAACCGCTAATCTCCCGTACCTATTATGAGTGAACAAGAAAATTATTTATTCCGTATAACTCTTGTACGGTACACTGTCCTAGACACGTTGACGGAGATTATTTTATTGTTTGTTCTACACACACTATACCTGGGAAAGTCTCGAATAGTTGACCCTCTCATCTCTCAAACTCGTCTCTCTATGTATATTCATTGCTCCAAATGTTATCTCTGACTCTTTATGACACTCTCCCGACCATATCCAACGAAGAGTAAAATACCTACTACTACAACAAGTCAGCGAGTCAACACAGGTTGAGAAACGCTGACGTACCTAACGTCGTACGGTTCGAAGAGACAGGAGGTGATAGAAGGCTTCAAACAAGTTTAAGTACAGGTGACTCCGCCACTACAATAGATTAGTAGAGTGAAGTACATAGTAAAGTACCTATGTCACGGGACTTATGTGACAAAACCCTTACCAGAGGGATGGAGACTCAGAAGAATTGACCACTTGAAGTGAACAGGAAACAGTTTAGTTGCCTGTGAAGGAGTCTGTTCGGACAAGACTGGGAACCTAGTCTAGTTCGAGGAAGACAGTTCATGAGAAGTAGGGAAGAGGAAGTATCGTAAACAGTATCGAATACTCAGAGATAAATAAACATGTTAAATAGTGCAGGTAGTCAACCTGGTATTTCTTCCGTCGCACGGTTTCTTAGGTACGGAAGCTTGATTATGACCTCTTCTGACTCTCAGGGAACCTGTCGCACCTCTAGTTTGGTCAGTTAGGATTTCCTTTAGATGGAACTTATAAGTAACCTTCCTGACTACGATTTCGACTCTGAGGTTATCAAACCAGTGGACTACGCTTGTCGACTGAGTAACTTTTTCAGGGACTACGACCCTTTGTAACTCCCGTCCTCTTCTCCCGTAGTCTCCTACTCTACCGACCTACCGTAGTGGTTACTTGTACTTGAACCCGTTTGAAATCCTCTATCACTCCCTGTCCTACCGGACAGCACGATGTCAGGTACCCCAGCTTTTCTCGACCCGTACTGACCCACTGACTTGTTGTCGTTGTCGTAGTTATACAATCTGATTTTCGAGGAATTCCCGTCTTCGGTACAACCGAAAATAGTCACTCGTTTATTTATAAATAACTTAATTACCTCCTTATTGATAAAGGACCTCTTTGTGTCAACTAGACCTACAAAGTCATTGTACCCTAACGTCAGCTGACCCCTTCTTAATTCTTTACTCATTCTTTTCGTCACTCTGATCTGACACGAAAATTCTTGAATCAATTTTACCTTTCCACTCCCATTAGTAACCGATCTTCCAGTACACCTTAATTTCCCTCCTAAATAATCCTACCCCTCTGAACACTTGATAATCGTCCGATTCACCACGTGTCGGTGTCTTCCCTCCCCCGTTTCTACTTACTCTTCCTCCCCTTTTGTCTGTGGACCTTTAAAGACTCCTGTACCCAATACCTTAGTTCCCTTCATACCAGTTCTTCTTCCTTCTTTGAATCCCCGATTAAACATCATGTCAAGATGAGACTCCTTATTCTTGACCTGTCAGAAGAGTGAGAAGAAGTTTCTTACACAGTAGTATTTAGTTAGTATTCTGACTTAATATATACTTTAAGAGATATTCTTTCTTTTGGTCATGTAAGTCAAGTCAAGTCAGCGAGTCAGTACAGACTGAGAAACGCTGGGGTACCTGACGTCGTGCGGTCCGGAGGGACAGGTACTGGTGGAGGGCCTCAAGTGCGTCTGAGTATGGGTAACTCAGCCACTACGGTAGGTTGGTAGAGTAGGAGACAGCAGGGAAAGAGGACGGAAGTTAGAAAGGGTCGTAGTCCCAGAAAAGGTCACTCAGTCGAGAAGCGTAGTCCACCGGTTTCATGTAATGTAATCTCTTGTTAACTCCAATCTCATACCGAAATTTTTTAATTGTATCGTCCTCTGTGGTTTGTTAAAACTTTAGTTGTAGAATAAAATAAAAAATGTCTTATCAAATGGTCTTATCTCCACTGGTCTCAACTGTGATGTCCTAAGGACGACGAATCGATGGGAAAGGGACAGAAGATCAGGTCAAAAACTACCAATGATAAAATCAAGAAAACTCATAGAAAGTGGAAATTTATGACAGCTCTCTGAAGACAGGTCACAGATTGTCAAATCCGTATCTACTCCTAGATCAGGGGGATGTCAAGAACGATGGAGAGACAAAGGGTAAAAGACATTCGACATTGAAAGAAAAATATAACAGTTTAAATTATTGGAGGTGTGAGATAAGACTGCAACTGATGAAAAAAGGGATTTCTTGCTAAGATTATAAACTTTTGGTCAACTCACAAATGCATAGTTCTTGGATATTAATTCCTTGTTCCTAATGTAAAGGGACAGATACCTTAGGGTCGAAGATCCTTTGTACGGGGGAACGCAGAAACACGTGAGACAAAGAGTTAATACGACATCAAACAATACGGAGTATAAACTTGGAATGTACGGGAAATAAAACAAAACGAAAAGGACTTTCAGGAATAACATAAAGAAGGAAGGAATGACCCTTATCTTTATGGGTGAAATAAATAGTACAATAAATTATAAATCAAGGAATATTTAAAATAACGAACAACATATAAGGTAACAATAAAAAACTTCTGTAAGAACTTCGGTCGACTGAAGGACAAGATCTAACCTGACTGACGAAACCTCGGGTAAGCGACTCTAAAGAATGCGGAAAAAATACACACCGACGCAACAGGAAGAACTAAACGTGTAAGTGAACTACTTCACGAAGGAATTCAGTACCGGGGTCTTTCCCGTGTCTCCTCAGAATCGTAGAGATCTTAACAAAGTAAAAACGGGAATGATAACACATAAAGTGTTAACCCGTTCATTAAGATCCATGTACAAAAATTAGTCCAGAAACTTCCGAGACGTATATACAAACGAGAATTTTATAGGGACACAACCCCACAGAAACGACCGAGTTGCAATCTCTTAGACGGACGGTCAAGTCCTCTGCACACAAGGTAGGGACCAGGTCCTTCTAGGGCGTACGGTGCATTGTCGATTCGGGCACACGGTGTTGAGAACTAGGACACGAGACCTCGGGCCCTCGACGTCAAGGACTCGGGTGCACGACGTCGATGCTTCGGACACGGGACCTCGGGTACGGGAAGAGGGGTTGTTCTCTTCGACGACGTCACTCTTCGGGCGTGTGACGTGGATCTCCCATCGGGGGTACGTGGTGTTACCTTCGTTTCGGGCCTGCCGTCACTTCTGGGTCGTGCCGGTTTCTATTTTAATGATTTTTTTTTTTAGGGACCCAACACCTCTTAATCGTATCACTCTATTCAATCCTAGATTCTCAATCAGTAGCCCAGGGGTTTTGGAAGAGAGTATTAATAACAAAGATTAAGTAGGGAGGGTTATATTTTCCGTGACTCCGTTTACGTACATAATTTTAGTAAAATATGTATCTGATTTAGAGTGACCCTTGTCATTATTTATTGTCAATTAAATCAATAGTAAAGGGTGAATTTCCTATTTTATTTAGAAGTCAAAAGCCACTTTCACCTCTATTTCTGAACATCCGTCTACACATGACTAAATCACTATTTTGCCCAACCTACAAGTCGTCATGTAAATAACAATAAAAAGGTGGAATCTTAATTCGTCTTAGACATACTTTTATTTGTCGACTTAAGATCGAGTCGTCTTGATCTTAAATTCTATCAAACACCCGTAAAACAATTTGATTCACATTTGTCGAGGGGAGACCCTCATCTATGTAACTATTAGAGAATAACGTCCACAAGTATGCAGGACATTTCTTACAGTATCCGAGTCTCCACCAGGTACGACAGTAAAGGTAGATGACGATGACACACCTGAATTATAGTTTGAGTATAATTTATTTATAGACCGTATAGGACTTGTAAAATAGAATACTGAACATTTATATCTCTATATATTCGTTGTACATCACAAATTATAAGTCGAGGAATACATAGTCGGCAGAAATAAACTATATCTACCTCTCTTCTTTGGGACAGACACCATTGTTTAGTTTACTACAAACACCGGATACCCGTCAGTCAAATTAGATCACGTAATCTTTATAGAGTAGACAGAATTGAGACAGAGGTAGAGAATTAATTTATGTCTTAAAACTACGATTTAATGTCAACCCGTTAATCAAAGAAAAAATCGTCTCTATTTGACTACTTACAAAACTTCGATATTATTCTTACAAAAATTTCGAAGTGACTCTTTATTTTACCTGAAATGTATTTACATTAAATAAATAAATATCGTATCAAATTTCCAAATAACTTTTAAAATTATCGTTCGGAAGTAAGGTTTCCTATTCCTTCAGTTTCTTTTTTATAGTTAAACGAAAGAGTCTTTTTCACTGGAAAAAAGAATTAAATCAAATAATAAAAAATTATATTTATATAAATAAAATTAACCTCCAATTAATGAAATGTTATAACATAACCAAACGGTACATAGTTGTACTTAGGCGGTGTCTATATGTGTACAAGGGGTAGGACTTGGGAGGAGGGAGGGGCATGGTAGGGAGAAATTTGGCTGAAAATTTTCGAAACTACAAAAGTTTTTCACTGGAGCTTATAAGTCCCTTGAGTAAATCGTGTACTTTAAACAGTAGGAGACCCACAGTCTTCAAGTTTTAATATTGAACGAATAATCGTTTACACTTTTCAGTACAGAGAACAATGTTCAATTGAACCTAATACAGTCAAGTAAAGAGAAAATCGGACTTCAATATTTTATAAGTATATATTAGTTCTATATAAACGTCATCATAATTTCCTAAGTGATACATGGACTGTCTTCAAGACTTTGGTAAAAAGTACCAATTCAGTAACGACAATACACACATTTTATAAGTTTAATGAGATACCTTGGTATATTGGACGTTGTATATCCTAAGGATATCTCATAATAGTCTCGAATCTTAAAATAGTGAAGAACACATCTGTATAATAACCTGATTGTCTTGAAATCATCGGACGATACAAAACTCACAACAAAAACTTTATTCCTTTCTGAATTTTATCCGGTCTTTAATGTCAGAAACCATAAATTTACTTATTACTTATATGGTGTATTTCTAAAATCTTGTGTTATTTTTCATAATGTTTGTCTACATTTTGTTGTCACTTTTAACTTATACTTTAAAACTCCGTTTACTTGACAGTCACTGTTCAAATTAAATAATCTTGTTCCAAGGACAACCCTTTTCAAACTTATAATAAAATTTCCTTCTTACACCTAAGCAGGCCTCTCGTTGATTCGGTTCGTCTTTCTGAGTCTGTACGGAGCACGTCCTCCGTCCGTCCTACTGTGACAGTCGTTTCTTATGCTAACTGGGAGACCAAAATAGAAATTCAAATACTATTCTCCCACGAATGGAAGGACCCATCGAATTTACCATTTCTGGGACGGACGTTACGCTCTCTGGACCCAAGTTAGGGACCCAACGTTTCTTAGGGGACCTCTTCCGTACCGTTGGGTGAGGTCATAAGAACGGACCTCTTCAGGTACCTGTCTCCTCGGACTGCCCGATGTCAGGTACCCCAGTGTGTCTCAGTTGTGTTGACTCGTTGTTTGTGAACGTAAGTACAATCGTATTATTGTTTTATCTGTACTTAGTCTTAGGAAAGAGGTAAGTAAGTTCGTCTCATGAGAAGACTCGAGACCAATACTTATTTGTACGGTCAGAATACCAACCAGTACTCCCATTTCTACGATACATACACGTTTCAAACCATATATTATCCGAGGTTCGTTTATGATCGGGAAGAGGGAAATATCCAGTGTATGTTGTGATACCATATACCGATCCTTTGGACAATTCTAAATAAAAGAGGTATAGTTCTAGTTTATGTCGTATGTCAGGTTTCCAACTCCGATACTTCTTCATTGGAAATAAAACCTACGAATCGTCAACAGAGACTTGTACAAAAGAGGATTACGAGTCCACCAAATTTCCTACTCTTTATTAAGTTCCCAATTTATCCCGGAACGGGATGAAGCAAGGATTTACGGTAGACGAGACGATTCACCTACGTCAGTGTCGTCAACAAGCAGTCCGAATAAGTATCTTTGTCCGGGACACCCAGATAGTCCCCTCTTCAATGGTCCTTCGACGTCTCGAATTCGACGTCTCTACGAGTGGACGTACCCTGGGAAACATCCGTAGGTTAAACATTAAACGTACGAAGAGGAAATTCGTATACACACGAGTCAGTAGATATTGAGACACTGAAGTACCTGACATCGGGTGGTCAGAGGAGACAGGTACCGTAAAAGGTCCGTTCTTATGACCTCACCCAACGGTAAAAGAAGAGGATCTCTAGGAGTACTGGGTCCTAACCCAAGGACGTAACTGTCCGCCTGAGAAATGGTGACGTGGGGGACTCGGGGAGATTAATCTATTGGAAGTCCGAGGTGTTTTGGACCCAGGTGAGAGTTCCCTGACAGTCTATTTTCCCTTTTTTTTTTAGTTATGTCAACTTTTTCTACTCCACCAGTTATCGTCCTTTTCGTTCAAACCGAAGATAACTGGTTTATTACTAACCATCAATGGAAACTTGTGACTACGGGTATACGGGAACTGGTATCGATCAGGAACGGACAGGTCCTTCCATGAGAGATCAGATCGTAGTCAGATTCTTAGTACGTATACTTCTTCACTATTTCCTCCAGTGGACCGTTAGTCCCTTACAGTCAATATGACGGGTCATAAACCAAGGAGTATCAAAATCCACTCACTTCCCCCTCCCTATTTACCTTGGTCATAACATGACTAGACTGAGTCATACACGCAGGTTTTACCCAATCAGGGAGATACATATAATAGTGTAAAAATAAGAGTATTCATTATATTATATTCATTCATAATAATAGATTTAACATCGGACCCTCTATTCTTCATTGGAGTCGATAATGGACATTGAACTGCCGTTGTTGAAGACATAAAAGGACAATTGAACTGTTGCTGTTGTCAATGCGTCCATCGTAACATATGTGTCAGGACATGTCCGTAAACGTTGATTGTAATCTCGACCCTTGATTTTACCATGACGTCTATGTGAATATGGATGACCCCGAAAGGACCACCGAGTCGACCATTTCTCAGGCGGGCCGACCCAAGTCAGGGACCCAATCCTTCTAGGGGACCTCTTCCCTTTCCGATGGGTGAGGTCATAAGACTGGACCTTTTAAGGTGCCTGACTTATCAGGTACCCCAACGTTTCTCAGTCTGTATTGACTCGCTGAAAGTGAAAGTGAAAGGTGGATAACAGTAAGGGAATGTGTTTCTCTTTAAAGATAGGGAATTTTTTAAAATACATTAGGAAAGAAAATTTCGTAGGAGAAGTAGAGAAGAATAAAGGGTCCGGTGGAGTAAAAACGAATAGTATCGTAGTTGTTTTATATGCAAGTGTCATAAAATTTAACGGAGGATTAGTAACTCATTCTACATACAAATCTTTCTATTCACTTAAAAGAAGTCCTACACAAACAAATATAGTCAGTTTTATCCGGTTGTCGAAGTCGTAGACTTTACAATTACTCGAAATGTGTAGATTTCCCAAACTATATTTCTACCGGAATTTCCTACACTAATATTCGTTTGAGTGTCGAAGTCCTTACGATAGATTCCGAAAATAAAACTACTTTGAACATAGAAACCAAGGTATGTAGGAAATAATTTGTAAGTTATTCGAACAAGAAGAAAGAGAGAAAGAGACAATGTCTAGGTGTAGGTCTCTTGACTTCCCACACTGGTATACTGGACAAGGGTCACATTGTGATTAAAAACAATAGCGACACCCCTCTCTATGGCGGTCGAGGCAAAGAAACCTCTGGTGTGGAGTTTGGAGTCATATAAACCTACGTTTATGGCGATGGAGGGCCTCTCTGGAGTGGATTCCTCTAATCACGCTCCCAGTCAGACACCACTCACAGGTTGTAATAAATATCCCTAGAAGGAGTCCTTCATGCGCCACTACTACTATCTCGAATCTTTACATTAGGCTGTCGATACTATTTAGAGTCGTGGACCGTACGTAAGATCGTCTCGGAAATCGACTTTTATCCTCCTTCTGTAAAAGAGAGAAAAACACAAATTTTATTCTTTCTCAAACAATCGTCCTGTGATGGATATACTCGTTCACCTAAAACAAGCTTTTTGCTTATTAACTTATATGACGTCTTTACACTTCAGTAATCAGAAGACTTTGGGATAACATTCACTAAACTATTTTCCCTTGTGACAGTGTAAATAAAAACATCACTACTATGGATCGTTGCCCAGAATTGTATATCGGAGACAAATAAGTGCCTTCTGTATTGTCATGTTCAAAATTTTGGGGACACAAAGGAAAACCCCGGGTAAAAGTACACACACATGCACACATGAGCACACAGTCCTACATGGACTGTCTCGTCCCTCGTCGACCGGAATATTCAAGAGAGAGGATGTGTATAAAAAGGTGGAAGTCCTGTCGACAGTCTGGTAGAGTTTGACGACAGTCTGGTAGCGTTCATACCGTCCTTTTACACCTGAAAAGAGGATACCTGTTTGTCCCTTCTTATGTTATTAGGCACAATGGGTAAGGTAAAATGTTTTACCTTATTTTACTAAAACATTCGTCACAAAAATTTATTTTCTCGTCAAGTCAAAGTTTGTAGAGTAGGGATGTTTTCCGTCCTGTTCCTCAATGAGACAGTCAGGGTTCGAACGAAGGAGGGACGGTGCCTTCTCTCTCCTATCTACTGTCGTTTCGGGACGACTGGAGACAGAAAGGGACTAGATGTCAAACCCTTCAGACGTGTACAGGAACCTATCTCTGCCCTTTTCCCGGACGGGAGGAGAGTATGGACCTCCTACTCTTTGTTCCAGAAGTAAAGTACAGTGGTAGACGGGTCGATATCTAGTCTCCAAGACGGAGATCTCTTATTCCGTCTTGTCGTCAACCTCCTATTAATCGTAGGAGACTGTACCTTCATAGAGGGATCATCCCTCATCCGTCTAAAAAGTCACTTACCGAAGGACCCATCGAGTTTGTCATTTCTTAGACGGGTGTTACGCCCCCTGGATCTAAGTCAGGGACCTAGCCCTGCTAGGGGACCTCTTCCCGTACCGTTGGGTGAGATCATAGGAACGGACCTCTTAGGGTACCTGTCTCCTCGAACCGCCCGGTGTCACGTACCCAAACGTTTCTCAGTCTGTACTGACTCACTGATTATGAAAGTGAAAGTGAAAAAGTCCCTCATCCGCCTAAAAAGTCACTTAGCATAACCCTTATTTTCACTGTCTTTTTACGAATCAAGAGTATAATAAGGTATGTTTATAAGTTTCATAATTTCGTATGTGACCACTTCTTTTATGTCCAGAAATTAACTAAAGAACAACCGTTCATCGAATATATGTTTTTACGGAATACGTTTTCTTTACCTCCGGGGGTTTTTCATTTATAGTTAAAAAAATTTTTTTTTTCTTTTCAGACCTTGGTCTTAACTTCTTTATTAATAATCATCAGTCTCTTTACATTTAATTTTATTTTACTCCAAAGAAACCTAATAACTACTCGTTTATAAAACAGTTCAATTATGAGACACGACTTAAAGGTATAAGATAACTTAATTAACCTTTAAAACACGTCAAGAAAATGTTTATTCAAACTGCCATTGCACTATCTGTAAAATTTTATATTATTTAGATCCGACTGTTACCACACGAACGTTCATATTAAATTTTATCGTCTTTTCCCTTGTTTTTTTATTCATGATTTTATAAATTTATTCTATCCTATATACCTATACTATCTTATAACAAAGTCGATAACTCTTATCATAAAATTTTCTTAATAATAACTAGATCCTTATTGTCTTAGACTCGAATTGACAGGAGTTCTGTCAAAATTTTTATCTGAATTTGTACATAGTTTATAACTAACGTACTAATATTATTCAAATAACGAAGGGTCTCTCTTTCTCTCGTGCATAGACCAACTCAGGACACTACAAACTTTTGTTATCACGATATTGAAACGTCAATACAAAATAGTGAGAATACTTTTATAGTGAATACTTTTAACTATTAATGAATTTTTTCTTTATAGTTACTCGTGTGTGACTCGATGTACATGTCCTCTTTTGCCTAATTTTATACGTACAGTCATATAAGATTTGAATTCGTATCGAAATGCTCACATGTTTTATATTAACAAGTTACCCTAAATCATAACGTACTATTTAATATAGTAACCACTTTTTACATTCATTTGGAGTACCAATCTGTAAAACAGTTGACTTACCGTTAAAAAAGTTTTAATCCATAATTTTTTATATAAAGGATTTTTTTTTATAAAAGATAGATATATAAAAGACACCAAGGTCTCTGGGAAAGAATTCTTATTTTTTATAATTGTAAAAAGACTGTTTAAAGGTTGTTTGTTCGTCGTAATACAAAGACAAAAGATTACATCAACTTCACTTCACTTCACTTCAACGAGTCAGCACAGGCTGAGAAACGCTGGGGTACCTGACATCGGGTGGTCCGAGGAGGTAGGTACCTTAAAAGATCCGTTCTCATGACCTCACCCAACGGTAAAGGAAGAGGTCCCCTAGAAGGGCTGGGCCCCTAGCTTGGGTCCAGAGGGTGTAACGTCCCTCTACGAAATGGCAGACTCGGTGGTTCCTCGACCAATTAGGTTTAATCGTAGGAATAAATATCTTACCACAACGACGAACTAAGAATTTATCGTCACACTAAGATGACGTCTCAGGGAGGTAAGGAAGGAGAAGAGAACACAAACCCACGACATCGACAACGATGCAGTGTACGAAACTCTAGTTCTAATGGTACATTACTATTTCCAATGCTAGATTTCTGTAATTGATAATCGGAGATAAAAACACGATCACGGAAAATTGTGGTCGTCCTAAGGCCAACACTGGAGACACGACATTGATCTCATATAACATTAGTGACGAGTCAATAAGTAAGTCTTCTTTTTTACGACCAACTACGGTGACCGTAGGAATGGTCACAAATCGGAAGAACATTCCCGAAGGAAAAATTCAAACGATTTTACTAAGTAAACTTATTGGAAGTCATATAACACACAGATGACCATTAAAAGAGATTGTTGTCGTAACTTTGTAGGGCAAACAGTAAGTCATATAATCTACAAGCACAATAATCAAAAGAAACCTGGGTCCTTTATTTATTTAGTGTAAAAGTCTACACCCGAACCCGTGATGATCGCGAGGCAAAACACTCGATTAATCTAAAAGAAAACGGCCGAGTCCTACACAGTGAGGGAAAAATTAGAAAGTCTTATAAATTTTTTTTTACTTTCTCTAGATTTCCTTTTCGTATTTCGACTTACCAAGACCACCTCATTTCACTCAGTCATCGAAATCTTAAAAGAACCAACATATTCCATTCATTAAATCCTCTACCTACTGAGTACACGAGTCCTGAACTCACTTCAATGACTTAACATGTATAAACAAGATGTGGACTATGTAAAGGTCTCTTTATAACGGAATTAATATTACTGAGGAATTTTTATGTGTGACACTATAAATTTTCGCAACGACTTAAACATAAAACCAAAATCAAATTCTGAGAGATTTACCAAACGGAAAACAAAAGGTCGACCTTTTAACAAGCAACGTGGAGATTAAGACCAGAACCCTAATCGTGATCCCCGGTATCGTCAACAGTAGCCATTCTTTGTGAATTACATAAATTCTATTCTTAAGAGACCCACGACATCTCTCTTGTGCGCACATTTATATTATCACTAAGTCAATCATTCGTCCCCTCTATGGACAGGGCACGAACGAGATCTATTCGGTAGTCGTGTACTAAATATCTAAGTCTCCCCACACAAAGTATATCCTACATAAACACACCGTGAAAAAGTCAGGTCCTTATGAGAGTAAGTATAAAGAATATTTCGTAATAATTGGGAGAAAATTATGTTTTTAATTACATTGATCTTAAAATGACTTTCTAAGGTCACCTGTTCTTGGGTCTAAAAGGTTAAGACTCAAGTCAAATCTCGTAGTTTCTTTTCTCCGAGACCAAGTCAAACTAATCAAGATTATTTTCCTAAGGGACCCAGTTTTTATGTAAACTACACACATCCTTGTGTACGGGTTGTATTTTAACTCGTGACTGTTTATCTTTTACATAGTCACTATTTATATCAAAGTAAGTATGTCCATATAATTTTATGTGTAAAGTTCGTCACTAAGACTCTGAGCCCTCACGAAATATTCTTGGTACTTCCGACCAATTTTGTGTTCAATTACCCAGGAACGGGATCAAAGACTAAGTGATATCTCTATCCTGGGTACGTAAAGATCAAGATTTTCCAATCCACTGCGAATACGACTACCAAGTGCCTGGTGTGAAACTCTTGGTAACGAAATCTCTTAAATTTTCGTTTGTACTATCGATTTCCGACGAACCTATTAACAAGGTGCATTATCTATCCTAAAGAGAAAAAAAGGATTCATTTAACTAAAATATACATTTCAAGACATATCGTTCAATAAGCATACAAGTTCTGTCTATCTTAATATTTCATTGACTGTAAATATTCAAGAATGTTACTCACTCCGAAATACTTCATCTACGATAAAGACGTAAAATGTCAAGTCCTTTAATTTCGATCAGTGATCCTGGAGTGTTTACCATCTTAACCCGTAGTTTCGACTGTAAACGAGGTGGTGCGTAGAAGAACTCATTGTACAATTTACCGGACTTTGGTTTCGTACTTATAGTCACACTTTCTATATTGGTCCCAATTATTTCTTCTGAATTTGAATTCAAAACTATAAAACTAAAATTTTTTAAGTATAGTTTTGACCACAGTGTCTGAGACAATTTTCCACTTCTCTCTCAAATTTTTTGTTTTTTTCTTATTTCTTCTCTTAGAACTCTTTGATTCATGTAAAGTATCGTATCCATAGAAGAGAGAAGAGTACATAATGATTTATTACTAATAATTATTTATCGAACGTTTTACTTGTAAACTTTTATCTTTGCAATGTTTAGATATCATGCTTTTCGGACAAGAAAATTAATCGAAAGTAGAAAAAGAAAATTAGGGGTCCAAATAAACATAAAGGATAGATAACGGAAACATTTTTTGTCTCTTTTGCTAGTGCCTGTCCTTACGTGACCATTTAAGTCCACTCCAGTGCACTGTCGCGACCAGACCCATTCTTGACGTGTCCTACTATGTGCGCAGTCTCCCGACGTGGAACGCTGGCGGACCTCCTTGGAGGACGGAGGAGAAGGGGCACAAGAGACGTCCGGTGTTTCGGAGATCGAGGTCACGTAAGGGTTGTACCTTAGGACAGGAAAGGCATATGTCTAACGACGAAAATGCTTTGCCAGTGAAAGTATCTGATATTTGTAGATATAGTATCTGAGAAGTACCAAGAACCTTCTGTTATGAAATTAATCTTGGTCAATAGGAGTTTTGACAGACTCGCACACAGAGGACTCGTAACGGATCTGACAGAAACAGGGACTGAGAGGGAGGCCCGGAAGAAGACTCTGAACCCCACTTATTGAGTTCACGGTGGACGTGTGGTTCGTTCCGGTGGAAAGTCTTCTGCCTCCGAATGGTGCACGTGGACAAAGGTAGACACAGGGTTCGTATATTAAGGAACGAGGAGGTCTCCGAGATTAACAATGCTTAGAGTTACGGGTTTTTCCTTGATTACTTTGATTTACTCTTCTGAGACTTCACATATGCGCATCCCCACACTTACACACACATATATGTATAGACATAATTTTGATCCAGGTATGGAACAAGAACAGCTGAAGGTGCGGAGATGTGATAAAAAGGCGTAAAAACATCTGCATAAATTTCTGCTAGCAAGGAAACACCCGTATTAAACCATTACATGACTTAATTTCAGTCACATCTGTCGTCCGCTAAAACTACAACTGGGAAAGACAAAGAACGACAAAAAGACACACAGAGTCTACGTCTGTGTCTTTAAACACGTCCCAGTGGAGTTCCTAATAGTTTGAAATATTTGACTTTTTTTGCCTCTCCGACGAAGACCCTTTAAGAGCTCTGGATTTGTAAGTCAGAAGAAAAGTCTAAAGAATGTACAACCGTATGAACGAAGTGAGATATCAATTAAATTTACTCAAACGACATCTCTCTTGACGACTCCGGAAACTTGTATAGGGGTAAGACGATTAACAAATTGGTTAAACACTACTATTATTAATACGAAATCTAATTCGTATACCATAATAAATTTTGGGGTGGGAGAGTGGAGAGGAAAGAGAGAGAGATAAACAGGGGTTCGAAAAGTATTTTTGTTTATGACAAAAACTTCCTAAAAAGAATGCAAATGACGAAGTCACGTATTATTACACAACCATAGAAGAATACCTGCCAACTAAACTTTGTTTTGAAAGATACAAGTGTCCAAATAGATTTTGTATTTGACGAAAATCTCTTCCTTCGTCTTTTACTTTTTTTTTAAAAAAAAAAGTCTTGTAAAATGGTTTGACTCTTCAGAAATTTTCTTTTCCTGCTCATTGATTTAACACAAAATAAAACAAAAGTAATACTCACAAGTAGTAATTTCTGGGGATTCTTCGGATTTCAAAGGTGAACAGATGTTTAGGAATTGTAATCAATAACCGTAACTACATCGGTAAATGAACAGTCGACGGAAAAGAATTAACTTTATCTAATACACTATTTTGTACGTAATTGTACCTATCAAACAGAACAACCCGAAGTCTCATATTGCAAATAGTAAAAATAAACTAGATTTTTCAGGTACTATCACTTCAAATACACGTGTCTATTGTTCGGTCGTGAAGGTAAGAGAGACTCATTGTGAGTCTTTTTGAAATGACGACCTGAGCAGACAAAGGTCAACCTCCTCCGACACAGGTAAATACCAGGATCTTATCGTATAAAGTTTTCGTATCGTACTATGTTCTTCAGTACGACATCGAAGTGTCTAAGAAGGTACGGAGACGTGACAAAAGGGCAAGTAGGTTGATAGATAGTCAGGTTGTTTATACATAGCTCACGGATCAGGTGTAGGAAATCATACTCTTGACTCTCTTACCTTTCAAGATCGGGATTTAGGTGTATCAAAACAGTATTTTCACGAATTAAAAACATTTAATCAGAAAGGGAAGGACCTGAATCCACAATCAAATTACTGCACACGTACACTACTTAAGACTTAGATCACCTACACAGATACATACTATACACATACATATATATAAACCCATATATGTACCGACGTATACTTATGTATATATGGTTGATCGATTTATTATATGAGAGACCAGGACCTATTAGATAAAGGAATCCAATAACATAGACACACAGACAACAGAAACCGGATGAGTCCCTAAAAAATAAGGAAAGAAACTTATTGAAGAGAAAACCTCTATAAAAATATAATAAACCTTTACAAGGTCAAAAGGTGAATCTCTCGTCACAGACAATAGTCACTTCCGAGAAAGTAGTTGTGAACACTATCACACGTGTCGTAACGTGTCCTAAAAGTAAAAATATAAAGCACCTGAAAAATTTTAATTACACACGTAAAAAGTGAAGGTCTCAACGATATATAGACCGGAAAGGGACGATCACTGAATATCATCCATAAACACTTAAAAAAACGATTCACAGTAATTCTAGAATTTTTCCTTCCTCTTTCTATTTTCTCTAATAAATATACAATCACGGTTGTAACTTCCATTTTGTTGGAATGGAAAACCTCCTTTAAAATCTTTACGGAAATCTTTTTCTTCATACACGTATTCTACTCATAGAAAAATAGGTTCCGAATAGTAAAATCATAAAAAATAATATTTACGTTATATACGAGGAAATTTTTTTAGTCGATATTCCTTAATATTTTATGTTTAAGGAGACGAAAAGGGGTGGGGAATAAGAGATCCCCATTGGTGAGAATTACTAAACCATATCCAGAAAGGTCTATGATAGATTTTTATATGTTTATTCATTCATACACACACACACACATAGACACATACATAAGTAAAACATGTTTATCTTATTATTATACGAATGACAGGACACTGATAAAAAGTAAAATGATACATACCCATCTGTATAAAGGTATTCACAAATTTATATCAATGGAGTAAGAAAACATTTAATGATGTATAAGGTAACTCCCCGTATGTAATTAAATAAATTAGTCAGGGGATAATTTACCTGTAGTTCTAACAAAAGTGAAGAGACAATGTTTTGTAACCACTTCTGGGAAATGTATATAAAAACAGTGACACACTTGTAAAAGTATTCAAAATTTTAAACCAAAAATATAAACATTATTTTAAAATTACGTAAAACCTACTTACTTCTAGTATCTCTATTATATAAATTCTGGGAAAAGAACCTCTTTTTCAATACATTTTCACGTGGTAAAAATTTCTTTTCGTATAAAACGTCCTATTAAACAGGAGTACGAACTAATCGGTTTATTTATAGAACGGTTGTGTTTTCTTTTAAGTAGAATAAGGTTATTTTTATTTTACGTTACTCTACAGATATTATATTACTCTCTTTCTATGTAACTACAAACCTAACGGATCAAAATTTTGAACTCCTTAAATTCACTTTACCGATTTCACTAGTATAGACAGTGTAAAATTTTTGTGATAGGTACAAGTACGTACAACAAGGTGTCTCCTTGAATTGGTACGGCAACACTTTTCGTCCTTCGTTATACAACCATTAGTACTTACTGGTGTCATAGGTGTCCTTTTATTGAAACTCACATGTATTTCAACTACCACACGACCCCACGAATATTTGTCTTGTCATACCGTACATGAAATGATACTAAGGGTCGTAGAGGACTTCCTGAAGACACACATCTCAATTCTTCTTTTCTCCTTAGTGTGGAAAACCGTGTTTGTCGTAAGAGAACGGTGGTGGGACTAAAAGACTATCCACGATAACAAAGGATTTCCATCCCGTCTGACCTTTTGTTTCTATTAATTTGTGACCAGTCCAATGTTGGACCCTAGAAATTAACACGACAGGAAAGACCCTATAGCCTAAGTACTCACGGATAGTCCTTTAAGGGACAGAACACACTGGGTAGTAGAGAACTCAGGGTTCCGGTGTCCACTCAGAAATAGAAAACTAGGATAGTGGGTTTGTCTACCGGGTTCCGAGGGGATGTTATGGAAGTTTGTCAAAAGGTCAGGGGTTTGTTGGGTTGGAGTAAAAGAGGTGAGGAGACTCTGAGATTGACCGAGGAGACGTCATCTTTTCTCCTCCCCTCCTCACCCAATTTTTGGGTGAATCCTTGGACGTTCCGTCAAAGTAAGGAGGACCTGGAAGCAGTTTAATGTCATGTAGACGGTTGTGTAGCTAGATCAAAGAGGGAATAATTCGTTACGTCAACAAAAATTGTGATGTTAAAATATTCGAGATAACTTAAGTACTAATATTATCACCGGATTCATTATAATTAACCATATGAAGTAATTCATGGTTCTATTTTTAAGTATGGTTTACGGTAAAATATAAACTTAAAAAATACGTTCGACGTGTATACGGAATTACAGTCAGAAGGGTAACCTAACACACGAATTGGAAAGTATAAACACCGACTCTAGACAGAGTTGAGAACTTTCATTGGAAAGGACACCAGTCGAAATAACAAAAGACAATTACGGATAATATTTATATCGGAATTCCAGGTTATTACGTGAAATTTTATGAACACAGTAAAATTCATTAGACTGTCTCAACTTCTTTGATTAACGTTACAAAACTACCTCTGTCATCTTATTGTCACAATCGTTTATCTACAGTGGAGAAATTTAGACCGTCCGCTCGTCCCTCCTCCCATCTTAGTCTTCGACTTTTACATTTGGTTCATTTCGTATGGACTTTTTCTATATCGGTTCTAAGGCTTTGTATATCATTAAGACTTTCAACCATAATCCTCGAGTTTGGATCGTTCGTCAATTATGTACAATGCATTATTGGAGTAACCTTATAAACCAATTTTATAAGTTAATTAAAGGTGACGTACAAAATCGACGTAAAAAATAAAAAGTACTTTAGATATTTTCTTTAAGATGGTTGATCATGGTATCATTTAGTTTTGATGGTAATTATCGGTCACATTCGTATAAAACAAACAAGTTTAGTAACATAAAATTAATACTGTAGAAGGAGACCTTTTATTCAACGTTTAGGGTAAAATTATACTTATAGGTATTACTAACAAAATTATTAATACTTTATTCATATTTAAACCAGACTTACTTTAGTCTCAGGTTTAAACCCCTCATAAGTTCTAACACTTTACGACGGAAAGGTTACGTTTGGAAATTTCTCTTTCTGTGAAGAAACATTTAGTATCTCCCCAAAGTGACCACCGAGTCTACCATTTCTTAGGTGGACTTTACGCCCTCTGGACCCAAGCTAGGCCCTGACCCTTCTAGGGGGCTTCCTCCCGTCCCGATGGGCGACGTCATGAGAACGAACCTCTTAGAGGTACCTGTCTCCTCGGACATCCGATGTCAGGTACCCCCGGCGTTTCTCAGCCTGTGCTGACTCCCTGATTCGCGTCGTGTCTCCCATTTCGACATGAGTAAAGTCTCGGTTGACAACACACCCCGAACATGACATGTAGTGACAAGACCCCGACCTTGAAATCAGTGAATTAGTCTTAGGTTCTTTGTCTCAGAGTCATCACACTCTCAACGTCAGCAGAAAAACCTAGTAATCGACTTCGGAAGTTTATAGTGTATCAAATGTAAAGGAGTACTTTTTTTTTCATAATCAGTGAGTCAGTACAGACTGAGACGTTGGGATACCTGATATATTGGAGTACCACGGTCAAATCGTCGTACATTGAACGGTACAATCTTTAATACAAGAAAAAACCGATTTCTTCACTGACAAAACTCTGATAGTTATACCGGAATTTTCCGTTACTTAATTTTTTTTTTTGTATTTTCTAACGATGATGGTAAAAAACCGGTGAAGGAAAATCAAATGTTTTCTTTAAAGTAACCCACATAAATTGAGACGAAACGAATCTAATGTGTTGGAATAATCGTATCTTTTATAAAAAAACAAAAAAAAGTCCCGATAGGGTGTAAAAACAACGAGACTAGACAGTATGATGAAAAAAGGGACGAACATTTCACTATAAGTGTATGAACTTGTAGTTCAAAGACAAAAGAAAGATCTAAAGAATTAATAGAACGAAAACGGGAGACGTCAGGGGAAGGATAGAACTGACTTGCACCCTATTGAAGACAGACTGGTAATTGAAAAAACTGAGATTACTTTAAGTTTGACTTTCCTGAGGTGTTAAACCGGGACCATCATCTATACATTCAACTTTGTACGGTCCTGTTGAACCTTGTGACAGGGAGAAGAACTATCCTCGACCTTGTGGGACCCGACGGGAGAACAACAATGGGTCAGGAATTCAGGACAGCCTAAGAAACACTGGGGTGCCTGCCGTCGTGCGGTCTGGGTCGGGAGACTATACTTCATTTTACTTACTCTTCTACAGTCAACTTAGTCTCTCGGATCTTTATGAGATTTTGCATCGAAAGTTTTAACGAAGTCCTGATGACATTCCAGTTATAACACAAACGTAGAACCAACCTGTCTTTCGTGCACACCTGTAAGTAAGTCACACTGGGGGTTCAGTAAGAACTAAGTAGGTCTTACCGGTCTACACACGGACCCCCAGAGACAAAGTTGTTTTTAGGGTGTCGAACCAGAATTCCGACCTAAATATTACAACAGTGTAAACATACATTCTGAACTGGTACCTAGGTATAAGACACTTGTAATAATCTGAAAGACTATCAGATGTCACCTACCGTAACTTACATTGAGTATAGTCGGGAAAAGATCTCTTTGGAACGTTTCAAACGTTTACAAGTTGTAAAAGTAACTATACTTTTGGGTGTGAGTTCCATATAATCATATCCAAATAATGCATTATACCTTCTTGAATTCCTTCCCAGTTCGAACCCACAAGTTACGGGGGGTTTAACGACTCTATTACAATGAAGTCTAAAAAGGAACATCGACCGGGTCATGAAACCAATAGTCAAGGGACATTTCAATCCACAAGTGGAGTACGAGGGTGACCTCTTTATCACACTTATTAATTCAGTTCCAGAATTTTTATTATAAAAAGTGATATATAATAAAGAAGATACAGGTTTATATGGAAATAAGAAAGTTCATTTGTGATAGATTTATATACTATCTTCATAGACTTTAAAAGTCAAATATGTTTTAATCGTATGAAACACAAGGAAACATTTCTTTTAAGATCTATTTCACACGAAAAATAGTCGACTAATGTTTGGGAAAGAAATTCTGTATAATAAAATTTAAGATATACCGTTCTCGAATTAAAACAATAAACTAGTATAAGTAGTATTAATTTTCAGAAATCTACCAGAACTTTTTTCATTTGGATGGAACATAAAACATACTTTGAATCTTGTGATTAACCATATAACCGTTTATATATATATATATATATATGTGTGTGTGTGTGTGGAATTGTTCCTGTTAGAATGTCTAAAAATTATATTTTTAATTAACTGTTAGAACAAATAATACTTTCTGTAATAATCAAATTATTCATTATTCAAGACTCTATAGTATTTTCATTAAAACACAACTTTCTTGTACTTTTGTCACCGTATTTTTACAACAATCCAATTGTGTAATAATTCTTCGGTGTTGTTAATCAACAAAACAAAGATAACGTTTGTTTTAATAATCTACAGAAGTACTTTGTTTAAATAAATCTACATATATATACAACGTTTTAACACCCGGATAAGAGAAAAAGTTTTTCTTACATTTTATGATTTCTCTTTTTGTAAACTCAGAAATTAGACAGCAATAACATATAAATCTTTAACGTCAAGATTTCTTATTTAAAATGAAGGAAACTTAATGGTCTTATATAAGGTAAATTTAATGTAAGAGTGTTTGTTATCGTTTACTCTTCCTACACAATTAAAATTCTACTCACTGAAAGTGATCATCCCACATGGTCTAGAACAGGTATCAGAGTAATGTAAGAAAAGTAAAAGACATTGTAATTATTACAGTATGAGGAAAAGTATCATTATATACTCGGACCAACTTTTCTCTAAAGAAACGAAAAAGTTACTGTGACCGTTTATAAATACATTAAAATGAAAAATAGGGAAAGATGTAAAGTAACCAGTATGATAATTGAAACCATAAGTATTTTGATCCACCTCCTTCAGTAAAACTTATATAAAATTCTTTCTCCGTACATCTTTATTCTTTTATCTTTTATAATTATGCGAAAACATCTTTAAGGATTTTCTTTTAACCTTTCCTTTGTTTAAGACAATACTACTTTTACAACTTTTTAACCCTCACAAAGTCTGAAATTAAAGAATGGAAAAATATCACTAGTCGAAGATTAGAGGTTCACCAACAAAGTACGACAACCAAGGTACTTAACACGAAAATCGTATTATATATTGAGGAGGAGGGGTGATAAGATCACAAATATGTAATTAATGAAAATTCTTTTCTTCTTTAATCACTCAATTCCAGTCCCTTTGACCCAAATAATGGTAAAAGGTTATCGTGATTACATATTAGGGAAATCGGAAGGTATACCACGAAACACACTACTCTCATACACTGTAAATAGACACAATAATCACGGAATAAAGAAGTGAACTGAAACAAAGAATAGACTTCTCGGTATATAAAAACACTCACAAAGAAACAGGAAGATACATTTCACGACTACTCTGTGAAATCCTTATATATATATACATCTAACGTAAACGGTCAAGTAAGTGACATAAAAGAGGTCTTGTCGTCCAATCGGTTATATAAAAAGAATTTAAGTAGAAGTAAAAATTCGATTTCATAAAATTTTTTCCTAGAATTCGTGGCATTTGACTTCGGTAATGTTGACTTTACATAAAAATTCGGTGGTTTTTCTTACGACTAATAATTTGAAATTTTGTTCTCAACCTTACCGATATTCAGAAATATCGAGGTTAATCCTGTTTTAATGTTTCGTAATTTTTAATTTCATTAATATACCATGAAGTCCTTAAACTGGTCAAATGATGGTGAACAGAAACTATTATGAAACAGAGGTGTCTCTACGGCTTCTTAACTACCACAAACGACAAATTTACCTCGATGTGTAAGTGTCACCCGAAATACTTGTCACTCTGTAAACCTGTTATATAATAGGACGAGAAGAACCAGAAACGGAAAACACAGTCAAAATATGTTTTTCGACCACCACAACATAAGAGATACATGGTATCATATATTAACCTGAAAAGGACTACTTACATATTACGTATTAATTTTATTTAGTACACAAATCTTTTCTGTTTCTGTGTCCAACATATACGTTTATACACATTTATAAACTGTTTCTTTTTTCTCCTCTTCTTAGAAGGACGGTTGTCTATTGCAGGACGACCTACCCTGTACCTTTAATTGTCTAAAAAAAAAAAATTCGTCACTTTAAATTTTTAAATAATGGAGTTCTTAAAAGTCACCTATACATAGTCACATTGCTAGGAAGAAGTATTTATGTAAGAGTGAACGACGACCGCCATTTTCGTTGGGTGCACAGTCTAGTGTGTTTAAAATCCCAGTTCGGAAAGTTTTCTACCTGTGGAACATTCTGAGACCTCGGGTTAAAACCTGAAAATCATTACAGGGATACCGAGACACGACACCAACCCGAAGATGTAAATAAAAAAACAACAAAAACCAACTAACAAAATCTTACCTTCCCATTAGAATTAGTACTCTAGTCTAGAGTACCTCCCCATATTGTTGTAAGTGAGATGAACCTACGTCTAGTATTTCCCTTGGTCGATGCGACAGTGACATACTTTTGACAACACACCTAAGGACACCTCACGACAAATGAACGTACTACACACGTCCTGTAGTACGTGGCAGTAGATCGTTACGGATTATTTTCAAAAATTTTCTCTTCTGAGAACCACAAAAAGGGTCATCTAAACCTTAAATTCTGTAGTTTTCCATTATAACCCGTCACGGTTTCAATGTACATACATTCATTTAGACCTTGCAATGAGTTCAGTACAGACGTGATCTAAGAATTCTTACCTTTTCGTCCTTACGTGTCTTTAAGTGACCACACGCAAAACCTTCCGCCCAGCACAACACAACGACACCGTCTAAAACTCCTTTCGTGTGTCCTGTCACTGCTAGTAAGACGTACCTCACACTATTTCTGTGCTTGTGACATTTTCATTCTCAAACCGAATCCCATCACTAACGAGGAGTCTGTCTTCCCCGGCCGTACCTCACCCTTTTCGTCTTTGACGATTGGTAATTTCGATTTATATATGCGGAAGGAATATTACGGAAGGATCTATATAGTCCCTTTGTTCCCGTAAACAACCGGTTTCCTGTGCATATTCGTAAGGACAGTTGTCACTTCACCTGTTCATGTGACCCCATATAAATGTATATAAATATGCTACTTTATAATATTCTGTTATTGTTACTTTTTATTATTAAAAATTTTAGATGTCTCGTTACGTACCCGAAGGGACTACCGACACCATTTCTTAACTGGACGGTTACGTCCTCTGTGTCCAATCTAGGGACCCAGTCCTTCTACGGGACCTCTTCTTTTACCGTTGTATGAGGTCATAAGAACGGACCCTTTAGGGTACTTGTCTCCTCGGACCCTCCGATGTCAGGTACACCAACGTTTTATCAACCTGTATTGATGAGTTGTTGTCTCGTTACGTGTTTTTACACCAACTGAGAGTGCCTACGACAACTTGTTTACTTCGGTCTGCGTTGTTCCTATACAACTATCTTGGTAGTTGTGTCTACTTTGAGTAGTTACCACTATTTTCTATGTTGTGACCAATGAAACCGTCACCCCTGCCTGTCAGTAACTGATCTTTCCCTACTACTCTTTATGTCATAGTGAAGTAGACCCACAATCTGCTCCGTGACCGGTCTCCTGCCTACCCCACACACCCCGGGACCGCGACGAACGGCGGAGGGACGTCCCGGGTGTAGGTGACAACGGGTGGGGACACCTGTTCCCAAGGTTCTCTTCACCCAGAGGACGTGCACGTGTTCCCCGCCCTCTCGCTCCGACACTGTAGACACGCAGTCGTTGTGTAGGGCTCCGACAGAGTAGGACACATACATTTCCTTCAACAAGACAAACGAACAGAAAATTAACTCCTCAATTAAAAATTCAAGTTAGATTACAATACCGCTCCGATCTTCTATCGATAGACGTCTCAGGACCAACGTAGAAGGTTAAGTGGTCTAGTGAAGATTTGGACCGACTGCTTAAGAGATGCAGAGTTAATTTGTCATAGGGTTTCTTTTCCTTGTCTTCCTCTTACCCTACTTTCCCTCTTTCTTTCCTTTCTCCTTTCTTTTCCTGTAAACTCTTCGATCTTATCCTTCTTCCTCGGTCCTCAATGGACTTTCTTGGACCTAGGTCCACCTCTACTTCACTTTAGTCCTGTCAACCTTTGGGGTAGACTAAAATCTTGATTTCCGTAAAAAAACACACACTGTAATCTCACAGACTAAGGGGAGTTTGTAATCTTAATTGGTGACAATTTAATAAACAATCGTAACACACACAGAAGTCAGTGAAGTCAGTACAGGAATCGGGACATCCGAGGAGACAGGTACCCTAAGAGGTCCACTCTTATGACCTTGCCCAACGGTACGGGAGGAGGTCCCCTATAAGGACTCGGTCCCTGACTTGGGTACTGAGAATACAAAGGACGTAATCGGCCGTCCGAGAATGGTGATCGTGGTGGGTCTTTCGAGTGACTGACTCAGATTTATTGAACGAGGTAGTATTTCGGACAGTCCCTGTCTCGACTCTAGACTTGGGTCCGACTCCTTCTGGGAACTCAGTGTCGTGATCTAACGAAGGAGTAGAGGAGAATAATTGGTCCCTTAGTCCGTTCGATGGAATAGGTAAAAAATTGTAGACGTTAAAAAACGTTTCTTTCACTTTCTACGGGTTAACACAGACTGAGAAACATTGAGGTACCTGACTACCAGGTACCTTAAGAGGTCCAGTTTTGTGACCTCACCCATCGAAAAGGGAAGAGGTCCCCTAGAAGGGTTGGGTCCCTGACTTGGGTCCAGAGGACGTAACGACCGTCTAAGAAATGGTCGATTCGGTGTTCTCTTCGGGTTTTTATGACCTCACCCATCGGATAGGGAAGAGGTCGCCTAGAAGGACTGGGTCCTTAGCTTGGTCCCAGAGGACGTAACGTCCACCTAAGAAATGGTTGACTCGATGGTCCCTGTTTCCTTGTAACCCTTTATCCCTTATTATTGAGTGTGTCTCAACTCCGAGGGTAGTGTACTCTGACACACAGACGTTCGTGTGTCTTATTACGGTCACTACAAGAGACTAAATAAACAACTCTTGGATAAGTTATAAAAAATAAATCAATTAATAAAAAAATCATTTGTATATAACTCGAGGAGGAAACATTTTGCTATATATTACATATACGTAAAGTCTCTTCTGGCCCGGGGTTGTGGTCAGATTACCTCTCTCACGATCCGTTTCCAAATTCCATATGTCGTAGTCCTAAACTGAATGTATAGTTATGTAGTACTTTCCTAATAGTGTCATTTCAAATCACTTGTGGGTAGTAGAGTATATTTATCTTTTTGAAAAATTTATCTTTTTTGTTAAAAAGAAACACTACTCTTGAAATTCTAAATGAAAGAATTTTTGAAGGTTTACAGTGTACTCGTCGCAATTAATATAAATAGGATAACACGTAATATAGGGATCATGAATAACGATTTTCAAACACGGAAAACTAACTGAAGTAGGTTAGTAACAATGGGGATGAGGGACGGAGACCATTGGTGTCTTGAATTAGACAAAAAGACACTCAAATAAAAACTTCATATTAATAGATCTTGTGACAGTCAAGGACAATGTGTTGTGTCATTAAACTAAAAAGATATGTAAAGTTTCACTAGTGGTGTCATTCAGATCACTGGTATACAATTGTATGTTTCTACGATGTGCCCATAACTAATATATGGAGTATGATCCGTAAAGTATGGACATAGAGTAATTAAAATGTGGACTTTCAAACACCTCTCCACATTCGAAAGTCTACTGAACTTAAGAATTCGTTCCTTGAAGCTAGTGTACTCATTCTACGAGACCCCATGATTTTGACATTGAACTTGGGTTTCTTGACCGAAGACGACGGACGAGGACCCACTATACCGGAACCTTGTCCATAAGCCAGAAAGACATCTGTTAAAGGGAAGGAACTTATATCATCTTGGTCTAAAGAGTGGAATAATACACTTGTCATTATACATTACTTGAGTTTGATGTCGTAATTTTTGGTAAGTATTGACATATGTCAATTTAAAACGAAATTGTTGACGTGTTAACCTTATTTATATGACCCCTATTTACAAGTATGTCCTCCAAGTTTCATCATAAGTTACTTACCGTTGAGGGAAGACGAAGGGAGTGTTTTTTGTGTGAACTGGGTCTCTTACAAGAATTATTAGCGACCCAAAATTGTACACTCGAGTCAACAAGTCAGCACAGGTTGAGAGACACTGGGATACTTGACATCGGGTTGTCAGAGCATCACTGGGGTTTAATTATCTAAAGAGTAGGACCAATAATTAAGTTACAACTTAATTACATCACCGAACGGTTTAATCTTAAAACCAAATGGATCAATCTGTACTAACGTCTGAAATTCTGAGAAACTCTGAACAAAGAGAATCAACTAGATGATAAATTTAATCCAAGTCCTTCATGGGCGTACTCCTGTCGGGTTCTTTAGTAGGTCCGTAAGGTACTCCCTCCAACCCCATGAGGGGGACGTGTGTGTCGGTCGTCGTGTCTTCGGGAAAGTTGTAGGTCTTTATCTAGAGGGTAACTCGGAGACAAATAGAGGAGACTGGTATTTTTCGTCGACCGAGCCGTCCTTTCTGACCACCGACGTTAATTGAGGTCCTCTGACATTCGGGTCAGGGTTCGTTGTACTTATTTCCGATGAGTTTCTTGAAAACCTCAGTACAACGATCGAGTAACGATCCTGGTAAGCCAGTAGACTCCTCCTTTAGACACTCGATTTGTGGTCTGTTTGACGTTGTAAAGGACATCGGTGGTCTCCGTGAGTCTTAGTAGTGTAATAAGACCCTCTACGAAGTCTTACTACTAGTTTATAGATTTTTTACTAATTTACGACTACCGTAAAACAATTTACTTTTCGTAGGTTTTTTTTTTTTTTTTCCTAACGAACTAGGGTAACAAAAGGAGAAGACACTGAACATAAGTTTGAAAACGAGTTATAATCTGATTATCCTCGAAGGGAATATCGAGTCAGTCATTTCTTAGACGGACGTTAAGTCCTCTGGGTCCAAACTAAGGGACCAACCCTTCTAGGAGACCTCTTCCTTTACCGTTGGGTGAGGTCATAAGAACGGACCTCTTAGGGTACCTGTCTCCTCGGACCGTCCGATGTCAGGTACGCAAGCTTTCTCAGTCTGTGCTGAATCGCTGATTTTCTTTCTCTCTCTGATTATCATCAACGTTTCTTTTTCGACTTAGTCTTAAAAATTTCGGTGACCTCCGTTATTCTCCAGACATAACCTTGTGAAATGTGAAGTAGCGATTCGTTAATGGTCCAGTAATCCTTTGTTGCAGTTTGTAGAGAGTATAAAAACATTCTCGGGAATTCTGGTGATAAAAACAACGAATAAAAGATATGTTTACTTAATTATTTCCGGATCCTTTAACGTCGTTTAATTAAGTGATACGTACACAGGTCCTCGTCTTTGTCCTTCATAGTTCACGTTGGTTTACTGGTAGACTCCGAGTAAAGTTTAAATATAATTGAACCATAATAATTATAAGAACTCGAGTACGAGTCATCACTGACTGAAAAGTGCTGGGGCACCTGACACCGAGGGGTCCGAGGAGACAGGCACCCTAAGAGGTCCGTTCTTATGACCTCCTCCAACGGTAAAGGAAGAGGTCTCCTAGAAGGGTTGGGTCCCTAGCTTGGGGACAGAGAACGTAGAGGACGTGACCGGTCGTCTAAGAAATGGTGGTCGCGGTGGGCCCTGCGGGTAATTTATTCGGTTCTTTCCGGGGTTCAAAAATGGGGGTTTTGAAGAGACCCCGGGTTGTTAACGAAAATTTCGATGTCCATCCGTAAAACATAATATTTTCAGATCGAGAAACGAAAATAACGTAGATTTTAAACAAAAAATATTTTGATTTTATTTATAAAGATCCCACGTCAAAGATGTTACAACATTTGGGAGATATCGACTACCTAGGGACGACTTATGTTATTTTTATTTTTGGTCAATGACCTTTTCCATTCTTATTCGTTTTGATTCGTCCAACACCACCCTTTAGTTTATACCTCTTCGTCGGGGGAAGCACCCTCCCAGAGCTAACAAAAGGAACTTACAAAACGAGGTTCCGTACTAACATCTCCTGTGTCGACGTTTTTAAAGTCAACTTGGGGGACGGTAGAAGTGGACGGAAGTCTTGATTCTTTTGTCCCGTCCTCCCCGTAACACCTCCCCTCTCTCATCTCTTCCTCTTTACTTACTTTTCTCCTTTAGAGTCGTCTCTTTGTCTTAGATAAAAATTTTCTTGGTTTATTTTGAGAGTCTGACCTTTTTACGTTGTAGACCTTTTTAAGTGACCAACTTAAGTCTTGATATTGTCTCTATCGACTCACTTCACAGTCATTTGAACTCCTGTCTAGTTATTCTTTATAATATAGACTTCTTATCTTTCTTAAAAAATTTTTACTTATCTTAGAATTCTTAGAGAGTTTCAGCGAGTCAGCACAGGTTGAAAAACACTGGGGCACGTGACGTCGGGTGGTCCGAGGAGACAGGTACCCTAAGAGGTCCGGTCTTATGATCTCACCCATCGGTAAGGGAAGAGGTCCCCTAGAAGGGTTGGGTCCCTAGCTTGGGTCCAAAGGTCTTAACGTCCACCTAAAAATTGGCAGACTCGGTGGTCCCTTCGGGACACATCCTACTATAGTTTTTAAGAGTATATACATTTGAATTTGAGGATCTGTCTCTCTTCTTTCTCTAACCTCCTATCTGATGTTAACCTGTGTTCTTTAGAAAACCCTTTTATCATTGAACTAACACCATTACTAAATATGTGGGCACCTTTGAGTAAGTTGACATGTGAAGTTTATATTTTCAAATTACAGGTAAGATATAGTCACTCAGTCAAATTTACTAAATTTTAATATATGTGTACGCTTTTTCATTTACAAGAATGTGGGTTTATTCTAAAAACCCAAAAAATTATAAGAAAAAGTATAAAAGATTTAAGAGTAATATATGTACAGAAAAACACAAAGTAAGTTCAAGATACAAAATTTTAACCCTTTTTAATTTTAACAAAGATTTGTTCGTTGAAATGAAACGGTCGTTTCCAGACAGATCAGTTTCGATACCAAAAAGACTATCAGTACATACCTACACTCTCAACCTGGTATTTCTTTCGACTCGTGACTTCTTAACTACGAAAACTTGACGTCACAACCTCTTCTGAGAACTCTCATGAAACCTGTCGTTCCTCTAGGTTGGTCGGGTAGGATTTCCTTTAGTCAGAACTTATAAGTCACTTTCCTGACTACAACTTCGACTTTGAGGTTATGAAACCGGTGAACTACGTTTCTTGACTGAGTGAACTTTTCTGGGACTACGACCCTTTCTAACTCCCGTCCTCCTCTTCCCCTCCTGTCTCCTACTCTACCAACCTACCGTAGTGACTGAGTTACCTGTACTTAAACTCATCCGAGACCCTCGACCACTATCTGTCCCTTCGGACCACACGACATCAGGTACCCCAGCGTTTCTCAGCCTGTGCTGACTCGCTGACTTGACTTGACTTGACTTTATTCGTTGAATCAAATTTATATCATAACGAATAGACCAAAACAGAAACCCATGAAAGATAATTTCAAAATCTCTTTTAAATTCATAATATAAACAGAATGGATAACCTATACGACACACAAATCTCACAAAGAACAAAATAAAATAAACTTTATCGTACGGAGGATAATTCAAAACTAAACACCGACAGACTTTCTGTTCCTTTTGTGTTTTTACGAATTTAGTTTTTATCGACAGAATGGTATGAATTTACCAAGTTTGGATTCGGTTTTTCTCATATAAGGTTAGACGAGTCACATATACCTAATTTTAATGGATGACTCAAGTAATAATTGAAAAATTTCAAAATAATTACTTTTAGTCGTCTTAGTGGTACAAAACAATAATACTATTAACAAAGGTATTGGTAAAATTTGTGACGTACTCTTAAAACAGAGAAGAATTCGTATAAAGAAGATCATACACTGATATTCTTGAGTATAAAACACTTACACCCGTCTTCTTGATCAAATAATTCATTTACAAAGAAACAGAGACTATCAAATGACTATATATATTTACAATTTATCTTCTTCGGGTTCCGTTAACTAAAATATTTGGTAACATAACGGTGATAAAAGAGGAAAAATATTCCGGGGAACCCAAAATAGTGTATTGAAAAAAAATTTAATCTTCAATGTTTAATTCTCGGTTTACCAAAATTAAATGTCAATTCGATTTTTCTTTCGTTTAATTCACAAAACATCTGTTTTTAAATTGATTATTGGATAAACCACAACGACTGTCACTAATGTAAAGTAGTGGAGTAATAGTAGTATATCGGAATCATTATCCGGATCTCAGAGTCCGACACGGGAGGTTTTGTCGTCTCGGGTTCTAGTCTAGAACGAACATCCATTATCAAATAAGACCGTACACTTAGACTCTTTGTTCTCGTCGTCGACCCTCTTACTTTGTCCTTTACTCTCACCTAAATAGTTTCCGACGTAATAGTTCCGTGACGACGGAGACGCCCGTGGAGCGGAGTTAGTTAGGAGCTCCAGGGAGACTTCTCGATCCATCTTACAAAGAGTTTAACAGGTGGGACTTTTGTCTCCTCCCCTACAAATAGGTGGACGAGACTAAGGGTAATCAACTCCCAACGAGGTACCTTGTTTTGAGGGAGTATGAAGGTACATGCACTTAGAGTTCCCGAGTCGTCAGAGGCGTCTCGTAGGTTACTTCGTCTTCGTCTCTTGAGGGTTCTGCCTTTGGTCTCCTTCCTCGACAGTCTAACGGGAACGGTCGTTGACTGACGGAGCACGTCGACTTCTGTTTCCTACCCGACTCTGCACTCTCGTATTCGCCATTGTTACGCCGCAAGATCCCTACTTGTTTGGTTGTCTCCTCTTGGTTCTGTTAAACAATCCGATTAGGGTAATCGGAGACTATGTGTTGTGTGTGTGTGCGCACACACGCGTAGGACTGAGACCGCAGGTAGCCTAAAGCTCTTAGTTAACACAAGAGAAGGTCTGAGATGCAAGCCATTATAGTTCAATCCTCAAAGTTTAGTCGTTTCTACACTCACAAAACGTGATGTCTTTGGCCGTCCGAAATGTGTAGTCTCGTAAAAACAAACAAAGAAATCACCCTCACCCCGTCTCTCGACGGAATGTCGCACGGTGGTGACAGACATACTACACATGCACATACGTACACGAACGTATATGTATCTGTGTGTACTGTTTCCAAAGTGAATCAACATTTAACATTCAATTTGTTAAAACCATTTTATTATTTTTATTTAAAATTTCATCATGATAAAACTAAAGTTTTATCTTTGATAGTATCCTCGGAAACATACTTCCTTATTTGAACTTTCGTAGTCATTTTATAATTACGTGGTGGAGGGATTTGTGTCTAATTCACCCCTTCTTTTCTCGGGTCGACTCTATCATCGGTATACTGTTAGACAATGCCGGACTGACCATATGTGTACTTTAAAGAGTCTGTAAGTTCCTGATCTGCGTATCATGTTCATCGGGAGGTTAAGGAAGTTTCAAGGACTAAAAAAAAATTTTCGTACAAAATTGTAACTTTATCGGTAAACCCCGGATTTAAGTTTAATGGCTTAAGTAGCATAACGAATATTGAAGAACGTCAAACTTTCTAGAATGAACATTGAAGCCTAGGTGTTCAAAGTTGGTTAAATCTCCTGTTAGACCAATGGTTTCCATCGTTTCGAACGGTGTCTTTTTATAATCAAGTTTCCCGGTCTTGTATGTTTTCCTCTTTTTAAGACGTTTTCGGTCACGAAGTCAAGACACCAATAGAAAAGACAGTCCTCGGTTTACATTTAAGATAAATGTAAATAGGGTCCGATGAATAACCATTTATAGGATTGCATTCTGATAATGATGTAAATTTTAAAGTGTTAAATTTAAAGAAAGTACTACAAAGGTGAAATCTTATTTGAACTTTATCTTCGAAGAACATCCTTTGTGAGACAACTCACAAGTCGTAAAGTCGACGACCACTTTGCGACAATCGTCGTAGTCATAATCGACTTGGTTCTACACCAATAATTTCAGTCTTATTACTTTCACTAATGGGACCTTAGAGAGAAACGAGAGAGTGAGAAAAAATTATATATTGAGACAACCAGGACTATGTTTTTATAAATTAGAAACGGAAAGGTTTTACTGGGTCCCAGTACATCGATTGTTACTGAAATCTGATCAATTTAATTTAATAAGAATGGAACAGTGCAGTGAAGTAACATAGTAGTTGACTTAAATCATAGTTTCCACTTAAATGAATTCAACGAGGAAGGGAACGAAATAAAAAGACTATTTGTATTCTTGTAACATCATTCACAGGTTGTGAATGTCGTTGAAAAAAATATCGAATGTACTACTAACGAAAATTGTGAATTTGGATTATAGTGTGACGAATATCCTCTCCACTTTACTTTTACGATTTACGATACATAAATTACCTGTACTTCTCTTTCTACGTAACACTTTACGAACTCTTTGAAAACTGAAGTACTTTAGTCTCCGAAATCAAAGTCTGTCTGAATGGAGTGGTTCTTAACGGATTGGTATATTATAACCCGTTTAATTAATTAGAGAGATTCGGAGTCAAAGAAGTAGATATTTGTTCTCTACGTTATATTGGATTGAGAGTCTCGAGAACTTTTAATACTGATTCTACTATATATAGTTTCGTAGTTGTGTTACGTGCCTTGTTACAATCTAAGTTTTCTAGTTTGGTTTTATTTTGTAACAATAAAAGTCTTTATTAAAGTAGATATTTTGCCTCTATTATCGAGTAAAGTTCCCTATAACACTCCTTATTTTATCAGATGTGTACATTAACGGATCTTTTTTTAAGAATTATACTCCATCTATTAGTTCTTTACTATGGACAATAAGCTAAATAACGGTGACTTGGTTCAAGAAAATGTACGAACAAAATATTTCGAATATTAAACCTCGGGAGACCACAAGTATGACCCGTGACGTTAAAACTTAGTCAACCATCTCAATGCGAATCTAGCCAATAAAGGAGTTTGATAATAAACGTATACTAAAACAGTTAGGTTTTCTGGACAATGAATAAATTATAAAATTAAATTGAATAAAGAATTCCCTTTTAGCTGTATAAAGGATTTGGTAAAAAGATAGTAATACTATTTATAATTTCGTGATACAAAAATTGTAGACACATACCTACACTCAACCTGACACTTCTTCCGACTCGTGGTTTTTTAACTACGAAAACTTGACACAACAACCTCTTCTGAGAACTCTCAGGGAACCTGACGTTCCTCTAGGTTGGTCAGGTAAGACTTCCTCTAGTCGGGACCCTAAAGAAACCTTCCTTACTACGATTTCGACTTTGAGGTCATGAAACCGGTGGAGTACGCTTCTCAACTGAGCAACCTTTTCTGAGACTACGAGCCTCCCTAACCCCCGTCTTCTTCCCCTGCTGTCTCCTACTCTACCGACCTACCGTAGTGTCTGAGCTACCTGTACTCAGACTCACTTGAGGTCCTCAACCACTACCTGTCCCTCCGGACCGCACCACGCTAAGTACCCCAGTGTTTCTCAGCCTGTCCTGACTCGCTGACTTGACTTTATGTATTGACAATTGTATCTTGTAACATTAAACCCATGGTTGGTCTTAATATGGAGTATGTTGTCACTCTTTGGAGTAAAATAAAATAAAATAAAAGTAAAATATATTTATCTAAAGTAATATACGTACCAATCCTCTCGAAAGTTAAAAATTCGTTCAAAAATCTTGTTACTTAGAATTTCTTAGTACTCTGCAATCAAACTGCCTGTTCTCCTGTTGCCTAAAAAAACTTGTCTCTAATTCATGTACATTTACGTCTCCCGACACCTTCGTGAACGGAGTACCGTCTTTGACGGTCGCCGACCTGGACTCCAGGTGCACTCTCCGCCCGCACCGGTGTAGTCCCAGCCGGAGGACACAGGACCCCTTTTGCCTGAGGAAAGGACATCTCAGTAATAAAAGGGTTCTTAACTCAAGGTACTTTAAAATCATTTATGAAGAGTGGTAGAGAGTTTTTCTTTTACGCACACACACACACGCACGCGCGCGCGCGCGCTCACGCACGCACACCACAATTCAAACGTTTTTCGACTCAATTTGGTTTAATGTGTTATAAAAAAATAACGTCTCCAACGTTTTCGTGACATTTTGAAATTCCCCTTTAATTTTGCCATTATACGTCTAAAGCATTGGCACAAACTAGAAACCTCACCAAATCAAAAACTTTGCAGAACACTCTTTTCATTCCTTGCGGGACCCTAATACCTCTCAAGAAAAAATATTTCTATCATTATTGTACTAATCTAGACATAAAGTCTTTTTAGTAGCAATTGTCATACCACCGATTGAACCCTCTTTTTTTTCATCTCCGACGGTTTACGCAATCTAATACCGACTTAGTGGGGACACGATACGAATCAGAGAGTCAGTACAGACTGAGAAACTCTGGGGTACCTGACATCGGACGGTCCGAGGAGACAGGTACCCCTGAGAGGTCTGTTCTTATAACCTCACCCAACGGTACGGGAGGAGGTCTTGAAGGGTTCGGTCCCTATCTTGGGTCCAGAGGACGTAACGCCCACCCAAGACAGCTCAGACTCGGTGGTCCCTTCGAGACTTAGTGGGCATCATGTACATCTTTTGTATTGTGTCAGTGATGTATACAGTACTAAATCTGATATTATCACTTTTTATTAAAATCCTGTCATGTTTAAACTTTCCTCATTAAATACGGACTTTTCTTTTTCTGTGCTTAATTTATTTCATTACCTCGAATAACCTTCCTTACTGTTTTGGATTCTCTATTTCTCTTTCCTGTCTTCTTCTCCGAAGAATCTTACAGTCTTTTTATAAGGTACGGTTCTTTAATCATGTTGTCATTTATATAGACTCATTATCTTTTATTAGTACTACTACCTTATTTTACATATGATCTACGATTTGTCGTTGTTTAATATTTTTTTAATAAAGAAAAAATAAACTTATTAATAAAACACATGAAATTTCAGAAGAACCACGAAAACACCTTTTACTGTCTACCTCCACCTTATGAATTGAATACTTTATGTTTAGTCAACACCGAGAATGATAGTAATACTCAATAGTTTCGGTCTGACACTCACATACATACATCACTAACCATCACAAAACCGTTTTTACTCAACCTCTATCTTTCTCCACCTTAATTTTTTTTTTTTAGAGAATTCCATCTTTCGTTTTGAGGAACTTATAAATTCTCCTTTTTTTTCCCTCCTTTTAGAAAAGGTCTCCTATAATTTAATAAGTTCGTCCAACTACCTAGGACAAACGAGAGTTTGACTAACATAATTGGTCGTAAATCTTGTCAACGAGATGAGTAAACTGTCAATACCCCTTATTAATGAGTAAAAGGAATAGCTTGACCAAACTTTACAGTGTAACACACTCTCAAGGACGTCGAACAGTCTAACACAATTAAAACAAGTAAAAAGATCACTTACAAAATTTGACAACTGGGTCGAGTACTTATGTCGTCGGGAAAAGAAAGAGAAGACTTTGTCTATCCACTAACCCATTGTCTGTGGTAACCTATACGTCTTTTACTTCGTAGGACTATATCTCCATTCAGTTATAAAAATTTTCTTTCAGTTGTATTAAAAAAGAAGAAAAGTTTAAGAAGGTAACTATAATACACTGTAAATAAAGTCCACTTAAATTAGTTAATTTAAAACAAAAATTAAATATACAAGTGACTGATAAGGGATTATGATAATATCTTACTTAACACCAACACTATAAAAATTGACAAGGTTCCTTGTCTCCCTTTCTTTTAATCTTTGATCCTCTGTCAGACCTCAAATACAATTCTTGTGTTCAACTCCTTAAATTAGATCCAAGTATCAGGGCGAGGTGTCAAGAATCGACAGACTGGATTCGGTCAAAGAAACAGACTTTCTACCTACTTCTATTACGGAGAGAGGTTTCTCTAAAATACGTATACACTTGTTAATAAAATAACAACACCTTGTCAGATTTTAATGTAACAATTATAATTAAATTATGATAATGAAACCCAAAATAAAAAGTTTTACTTTTAATCTTGTTCTCGGACTATCATACTTGGTAAACCATGAGGCCTAAGAGGAACCCAAGGTGATTAAATAGGTTGGAATAGATATTGATTAAGGGTCTTAATTAGGGGGTAAAGTTGCACCGACCAGAACAACTGGTTCGAAGGATTGAAGGTAAAGAGCTCTAAGGTCGACCTAGTACGGAAGTTCCTACAGGAGTGAGCAGGGTTTGTTTTGTAGTTCGTGTCCTAGGATTAAGAGAAAATTCCATAGGTGTATATATGTATACTAGTATTTAATCACTATAATTCGTAAACATTCTTGTACAAACGAAAAATTATTGACGGAGAATTCAATAGACCTTTTAACGGAACATCCTCTTACAGTCAGTAGTTCTCAATCCTCATTAAAAACCGTTTCTCGACATAACTACACCACTTCTTAGACGGACTGTTACTTCCTCTATAGTCTCTACCCCTAAGCTAGGGACCAAACCCTTCGAGGGGACCTCTTCCCTTACCGTTGGGTGAGGTCATAAGAACGGACCTTTTACGGTACCTGTCTCCTCGGACCTCCCGATATCAGGTACCCCAGCGTTTCTCAGTCTGTGTTGACTTCACTGAATCGTATGTCGCGTCGTGCTTTATGAGATTCACCAACGGACAGGTGAGACGGGTAAATATTCGAGTAGGATCTACTTATCCTATTATGAATATGCACATCAGTAATGAAGGAGTTTCTAGTCTTTTATTCCTTTTGATCCTTACTCTTTTGGAACGTAATAATTTAAAGATAAACCGTTGATTTTTGGAGTTTAGAGATTAAGAGTATACTATCTGGTCTCTAGGATTATGGTGACGTGTTATTTTTTATATTTATAGGAATTTGATAATTTTTACAATTTATGTGAAAAATTTACTTCTCTTCCCGATTTTTTCTCAGCCCCTCTATATTCCTGTTCTGACTTAATACTCTACAGACCCCTTCATTCGATGGAACCTTCGTATACGTCTAAGAATAAAGGTAAGTCTCTCTTTAATTTTTTTTTTTTCCCAGAAGATTGATGTTTTTTACCCTTCGGTTTACCTTCTTATCAGAAGTATTTCAAATCTGAGTTGTTTTTTATGTTCCTTGGATCCTTATTTACATTGTTTCAAGTTTCGGAGATAATTCTTATACTATTTCAAATTACTTTTCCAACCAAAAGTAAGGTTAGGACTCCTTTCCGTTACGGTTTCTTACAAGTTCGTGTTAACGTGAGTAGAGTGTTCGATCGTTTCATTACGAGTTTTAAGAGATTCGGTTCGAAGTTGTCATTCACTTGGTAGTTGAAGGTCTTCAAGTTCGACCTAAATCTTTTCCGTCTCCTTCGTCTCTAGTTTAACGGTTACAGACGACCTAGTAACTTTTTCCTGTTGTCAAGGTCTTTTTGTAGATAAAGACGAAATAACTGATACGGTTTCGGAAACTGACACACCTAGTGTTCTTTGATGTCTTTTAAGAATTTCTCTACCCTTATAGTCTGGTGGACTGGACGGAGGACTCTTTAAACATACGTCCACTCCTTCGTTGTCAATCTTGACTTGTACCTTGTTGTCTGACCAAGGTTTATCCTTTTCCTCATGTAGTTCCGACATATAACAGTGGGACGAATAAATTGAATATATGTCTCATGGAGTACACTTTACGGTCCAACCTACTTCCGTGTTCGACCTTAGTTCTAACGGTCCTCTTTATAGTCATTGGAGTCTATACGTTTACTGCGTGGGAATACCGTCTTTAGTTTCTTCTTGATTTCTCGGAGAACTACTTTCACTTTCTCCTCTCACTTTTACAACCAAATTTCGAGTTGTAAATCTTTTGATTCTAGTACCTTAGGTCAGGGTAGTGAAGCACCGTTAATCTACCCCTTTGTTACCTTTGTCATTCTATGAAATAAAAGAACTCGAGGTTTTAGTGACGTCTACCACTGACGTCGGTACTTTAAATTTTCTACGAACGAGGAACCTTCTTTTCGGTACTGGTTGGATCTGTCGTATAATTTTTCGTCTCTGTAATAAAACGGTTGTTTTCAGGTAGATCAGTTTCGATACCAAAAAGGCCATCAGTACATACCTACACTCTCAACCTGATATTTCTTTCGACTCGTGACTTCTTAACTACGAAAACTTGACACCACAACCGCTTCTGAGAACTCACAGGGAACATGACGTTCCTCTAGGTTGGTCAGGTAAGACTTCCTCTGGTCAGGACTTATAAGTGACCTTCCTGACTACTACTCCGACTTTGAGGTTAAGAAACCGGTGGACTACGTTTCTTGGCTGAGTGACCTTTTCTGGGACTACGACCCTTTCTGACTACCACCCTCCTCTTCCCCTCCTGTCTCCTACTCTACCGACCTACCGTAGTGGTTGAACTACCTGTACTCAAACTAGTTCGAGGTCCTCAACCACTACCTGTTCCTTCGAACCACACGACGTCAGGTACCCCAGTGTTTCTCAACCTGTGCTGACTCACTGACTTGACTTGACTTTCGAATTAACTTTCTATAACTTTCTGTATTTAATTACCTCAACCAATGATACCAGTACCTACCCTCTAAGTTTAAAGAAATTTAAATAGATATCCAAGATACTATAAAACTAGTTTTAACATCATAGTCAAAAATATCTTAAACAGAACGATTAAGATCTTACTAACACTTTCTTATTTCTCGATACATACCGGTTCTGTGTAAACTTCTTTACGTTCGATCTTCAACAAGGACTCGTCTAAACGTCAAATCATATTTTATGACATTTAATTCTAAGACGTCATAACAGGATTCCTATCTATGTGACTAGTTACCCTACCTTATCTATAATGTCTTTAATTTGGTGTATGTGTAACAAATCAGAACTATTTTGGTAAAGTGTCCAAAAGTGTCATTAAAAAAATTTCCAAACTTTACTTGAATCCTGTTTAGACATATATACTTGTTGTTTTCTTTTAAATTTCTAAAAATTGTATTTTACATAAACGAACTTAAAACATTTACATTTTACATTTATGAAGGATTCAATTAAAACTGAATTATAATGTACCCTATATAAACTGAACACTTAAAAAGGACATGATAAACGAAGTAGTTATCCTTTCAAGAGGCCTCTTTGTCTAAAGAGAAGTAAGTACTTCTGAATGATGTTTTTTGTTCTTGAGTCTCTGTCGAGTACTTTTACAAAAAAGGACTTGTTAAAAACATATACAAGTAAAAGTAAGTTTAACAATTTATGACGTTATAATTTAATTATCTTATAAACTTGTTAACTTCAAATATCATGAAGATTCTGAAAAATTTAAGGTTTTATCAAGAATAAATGAAACCCCAAATAAAAAAGAAGAAGGTGTTAATACAACCGTGATGTGTCATATATATTTTATATTACCCGATATATGTCATGAAATTTAGTTAAAATTTAACGAAAGAAGGTACAATATCAAGCGTTTTAGTGTTCAATTAAGATGAGTGAGTAAGTGTAGGGATCGTCTCGATTAAACTAACTCAGAATTGATTCTGTTCGCATGGATGGTCCGGTCCAGGAACTTAAACTGTATTTGATCATATTGTCTCCCCGAAGAGGACACCGAGTTCACCATTTCTTAGACGGACGTCACGTTCTCTGAGTCCTCTATGACCAAGCTAGGGACCCAGTCCTTCTAGGGAACCTCCTCCTTTGACGTTGAGTTAGGTCATAAGAACCTTTTAAGGTGCCTGTGTCGTCGGACCACCTGATGTCAGGTATCTGAGCGTTTCTCAGTCTGCACTGATTCGTGTATACGTAGAGGTTACATTGTTTCCAATGCGACTGTACAAGAATAACTGGATGACGTCAAAAGTACTAGTTAAACAAAACAGATGTTGTAAATGAATTCTGGGTCAAATCTACTAAAGTTCCACGGTTTCAGTGAAACTTCAAATCTTTTCTCGCTAGCACCAGTACTTTGTTAGGAAACGGTAAAACGTCACAACAGACACTAGATAGGATACCGGTATCTGTTGTCCACACCTGACAGTAATTCTAAAACGACACACCGAGTCCTTTGAGTTTGTCCCCGAGACATAGTTGGATCTCCCCACCCTAGTCCTCCCTCTGTCCTCCCTCCAAGTTTTCCCTCCCCTACATACGTATGGATACCGACTAAGTACAACTCCAAACTGTCTTTTGTTTTTTTAAGACATTTTGTTAATAGGAAGTTATTTTTTATTATTATTCTATAGTAGATCTAAAGACGATTTGGTTTATTTACTCGGAGGACCGAGGACATTTTGATAGGGAGTCCTGGAATAGTTATTAGAGACACAGCAAAATGAATTGGAAAGAGATTAAAAAGTTACAGTAAATGTTTGTTACTTCGGCCTTCACGTGTAACACAAGCTTTTTCGTACCGGGTATGGACGGAAAGACGAAAACAAAATGTTCTTACCATACCAGTATAGGTAAATAGATCTCCAGTTTGGGACTGTTTCTGTCGGTGACCTACGTGTCGGTGATTGGTGTTCTCGGTAGAGTGGTCGTTGTTCGGCAAGACCTCGGAAAACATTACTTTAACACGAAAAGTTATTTGTTTAGTCTTTAGGAGATCCCTTACTCCCTTTTTGTGTTTATTAGTCTCTTGACTGACACATCACCTCTGGAACAGAAAAGTAGGGTAGGAAGACACGGAGAAAACCTCGAAGGTACAAAAGTAGTGGACCGGGACAGGACCCGACCGGATCGAGATCAACTGTTGTGTGAGGGAAAGAGAGAAAGGAATCACGATGATTTTCTCAACTTGTAAAAACCTTTGTGTTGTTTGTGATTTGTCTTTGTGTATTGGTTGTTCCTGGACGACATATTGTGTACCTTGAGACGAGTCACAATACTCTGTCGAACCTACCCTCCTCTCAAACCTCCTCTTGCCTATGTACATATACATACCGGTTCAGGGAAGCGACAAGTGGACTTTGATAGTGTTGTAACAATTAACTGATGTGAGGTTATGTTTTATTTTACAAAGTTGTTTTGTTCTGTGATTCGTCTCTTTTTTGATGGGGGTTTTGGGTTTTTTGTTCTTCTATGTTTGTCGGACCTTTATCGGCTGAAACCGTTTGATGTCCAAAACTTCAGACGACGATGACGAAGACGATTCAGCGAAGTCAGCACAGGCTGAGACACGCTGGGGTATCTACCGGAAGATGGTCCGAAGAGACAGGGACCCTAAGAGGTCCGTTCTTGTGACCTCACCCAACGGTAAAGGAAGAGGTTACGTACTTTCACTTTTCACTTTCACTTCAGCGAGTCAGCACAGTTTGAGAATCGCTGGAGTACCTGACGTCGGATGGTCCGAGGAGGCAGGTACCCTAAAAGGTTCGTTCTCATGATCTCACCCCCCGGTAACGGAAGAGGAAACTTTAGATTCTTTTGGTTTACTTTCTTTCACTCTCACTTTCAACGAGTCAATACAGACTGAGAAACACTGGGGTACCTGATATGTCAGGTACCTTAAGAGGTGCGGTCTTATGACCTCACCCATCGGAAAGGGAAGAGGTCCCCTAGAAGGGTTGGGTCCCTAGCTTGGATCCAGAGGTCGTAAGAAATGGTCGACTCGATAGTTCCTTCGGGCTACGATGGAGAGTTTACTGACCACGTCCTGATCCGAAGAAAGAACGGTCTCAGAGTCTAAGAAACACAGACTACCCGTGCAAGGTTGGACTTCCGGGTGTATTCATTACGAAAGGGGTAGGAGAAACAATATGCAGAGGGTCCTTTTCTCCAACCCGATTCTTACGACAGTGACCTTGCAGTTCACACATGGACCCGTCTTGACTATACCTGGGTAAGCTGGAGTTCCTTCTCGTACCTGAAGATCGTGAAAGGAGTACGTCTGCATGTCTCTTTTCGGTGTCCCTAGTAAGACGGAGGAGAATGGGAGAGAGGAATCCTTGGTCCATTTCGGGGAGAATCAGGAAAAATCCTGGTGCCACAGACAAGTCCGTCGTCTATTCCTTACTGACTACTCTTCCCTTCTTCTACTGTCCTTTCAAGGTCTCGTCGATACACACCTTTACTTCCCGTTCTTGGGGAAGAACGATCCGGGTTTCCGGGAGGGATATGCCACACACGATTCAACTAAATCAGTACAGGTTGAGAAACGTTGGGATACATGATATCGGACGGTTCGAGAAGACAGGTACCCTAAGAGGTCCGTTCTTGTGAACTCACCCAACGGCACGGGAGGAGGTCCCCTAGGAGGACGGGGTCCCTAGCTTGGGTACAGAGAAGGTAGAGGACGTGACCGTCCGCCCGAGAATTGGTGGTCGCGGTGGACCCTTCGGAGGGACATGACACCCCCGGAGGAATGGGTGGGTCCCATTCGTAAAGATAAGTATTACTGGAAGTTCTTTATTTCAGTACCGAGAATCGACTCCCGTCGAACCGGACGGTCTTCTGTAAACTGTTGTCCCTCTGTAAAAACTAACGAGTTTGACACAGATCACAGATCACTTGTTTCCAGTCCCTTCCAGGATGGGTAGGATGCCGTGTTCCTTCCTAATCGTTCACTTTTTACCGTTGTCCAGGAAGGGACCGTCAGGTGACCAATTCTGACGGAAGGTAACGCCCCCCGACGTCCAAGCTAGGGACCGGTCCCTCGATTCTAGGATGTACGGACCACTGGTTTTTTGGTTTTGTATTTTGTCTTCGCTATGACTTTGTTTAAGTTAATTTCTGAAATTTTTACCGTTGTCACAACTCCAATTCTTCTGGAATCTTTTAATTATGTAAAATTTACATAAAATCTCTTACGATAAAATTTTACTAAGATGTAAAATTTCGAAATTTCAGATTTCCTCATTCAAAATCATAAACACACATGATTAGGAGTCCCATGTTAATTTATTATACGGAGAAAAGTCACCCTTTTTTTGTGGAAATAGGAGATTTAAGAAACTTGTAGATACATATTAAATACTGGGTCTCTTTTGTAAATCTTTAAAACCTCCTTGAACCTTTTTCGTTTTAGACATGTGATCCAGAAAACATTTCCTAAAATATATCACTAGTTAAATAACTCCTCAAAAACTCCCTATTTGTGTAGAGTATACCCTATGTTCCCTTAAGTAACTATAAAAGGATGTAGTGAACCTTCCTACCCTTTAAGTTCCACTATGGGTAAAATAGGATTGTAAAGAGTTTTGATGAACCTGTAATCTCAAAGGGTCCCCTATCAGTCCCGGTTCAGAAGGAACGAGACGACCCTCCTCCCTTCCTGTCCCATTCTCCGTGTCCGTCTGGATGAGATTCGAGAGGAAGTTTGAAGAGAAGGAAGGGGCTGAGGGGACCTTCCTCCCTGTCTTTTAAAAAACGAAACAGACGAGTGTAAAGAAAAAGTAATATGAGACAAATGGGTCCACCACTGAAAAATTGGACTTGCGAGTTTAAAAGTATAGGAAATTCATAAAATTTAAAATCAAAGTTCATGTTCGAAATCGTAGTCAATCTGAATCCAACTTTATCACTGAAATGGTATAAAATCCATAGACACGAACTAAAATGTGAGAATGTTACTATTAATAATCATTATTAATATCACTTATATACAGGTATACATACACACATATATATATGTATAATTATATAAGTAGAAGTCTATGACACCTGTCAAAGATTTTGTCAGTAAGAGTTAGAACCTTCGTATATTTATAATGGATCTTTCGAAAGTTATAATAGATCCCTTGAAAGTTTAGATTTGCAGACGTCTCACCCTCGGTCCACCAATCTTTACAAATTTTCGGGGAAGGGACACAACACTCCCACGTGGTCACCCGACCCTTTGTGACGAGACCGGGGTCTTCTATCCTCCCTTTCTTGTGTAATTAATTATGACGTCTCTTGTAGGACGGTGTTTTACGGTGTTTTATGGCTTTGAGTCCGTGCCTCTCCGTGTCTTTGAGCGGAGGTCAAGTGAAGTCAGCACAGTCTGTGAAACGCTGTGGGACCTGACTCGGACGGACCGAGGAGACAGGTACCGTAAGAGGTCCGTTTCTATGACCTCACCCAACGGTACTGCAGGAGGTCCCCTAGAAGGACTGGGTTCCTGACTTGGGCGTAGAAGACGTGACGTCCACCTAAGAAATGGCGTGTCGGTAGCCCCTTCGGGGGAGGTCAATGTATCGATCACGAAAAGTAGTTTTCCGTAGTTTACGTACAAGGTTTGCTGGGTTAGTTTTTTACCCGGTTTCTTGAGTTGTCTGTAAAGAGGTTTCTGTATGTCTACCGATTGTTTGTGACCTTTTCTACGAGTTGTAGTGAGTACTAGTCTCTTTACGTTTAGTTTTGGTGTTACTCCATGGTAAAGCACGACGAGTCTTACCGACGATAGGTTTTCAGATGTTTGTTGTTTACGACCCCTCCCACACCTCGTTTTCCCTTGGGAGAATGTGACGACTATCCTTACGTTGGATCATGTCGGTGACACCTCTTGTCACATCGCTAAGGAATTTTTAAACCTTTATCTTGACGGTATGCTGGGTCGTCAGGGTGACGGCCCGTATGTGTGACTCCTTTGGTCTTCACTTTCTCTGTGTACATGGGGTTACAAGTAGTGTCGTGACAAATGTTATCGGTCCTGTACCTTCGTTGGATCTACAGGTGACCGTCTTCTTACCTATTCTTTCAATACCATGTATATGTGCTACCTCATAATGAGTCGGTAATTTTACTTATATAAACTCAGTCAAGATTACTCAACCCACTTTGACCTCGGATAATATGTCTGACTTCATTCAGTCTTTCTTTCAGTGGTTATGTCATATAATTACATATATATACCTCGAATCTTTCTACCATTTCACTCCAGTGAGTCAGCACAGACTGAGAAAAGTTGGGGCACCTGATATCGGATGGTCCGAAGAGTCAGGTACCTTAGAAGGTCCGTTCTCATGACCTCACCCAACGGTAAAGGAAGAAGTCCCCTAGAAGGACTGGGACCCCAACTTAGGCCTAGAGGGCGTAACGACCGTCTCTGAAATGGGAGACTCGGACATTGTTACTGGGATATACGTTCTGTCGTTTTCTCTGTGTCTACATTTCTTGTCTGAAAACCTGAGACACCCTCTTCCATTCCCATCCTACTAAACTCTCTTATCGTAACTTTGTACATATAATGGTATACACTTTGTCTACTGGTCAGGTTCAAACTACGTACTCTGTCCGGTGAGTTTCGGCCACGTGACCCTGTTGGGTCACCCTACCCACCCCTCCCTCCAGTCTCCCTCCAAGTCCTACCCCCTGTGTACATGTGGGCACCGACTAAGTACAGTTACATACCGTTTTGGTGGTGTTATAACATTTCATTAATCGGAGGTTGATTTTATTTGTTTAATTAAAAAAATTTTTCGTATAAGAAGTCACATAATCATTCCTAGTGCCAGTCTCACCGTATTGAATAGACAGGAAAGGACAAAAATGGAGTTTAAAGAGACAAGACGGGTGGAGGGTTCCCGGGGGAGTCGGGCCCAGACTCACACGAGACCCCTCAAAATTCACTGGGCCCTTGAATAAATCCGTTCTGACAACCATGTGGTAGGGAAACAGGTCCATTCTAAGGGTGACGTTGAGAGGGAGACTTCTTTCCAGTTAACACCTCACTTGTCCAAAAGTAATTGAATTGGTTTGTGTGTGGGTAACAAAAGGTCCACCTAATAGATGTCTCTGTTTCTTGTGTTCCCACTTCTACCGACAAAAGGAATCGAAATTTCTTCACTTCCTTTAAGTGGTAGGATTCACGGTTCTTTTTCCTCCTACATTTGTGTTAGAGGAAACTGATTTGGTAATTGGACCAATTAAGGAGGTAGGAAGTTCTGAGTCGACTCCGTTCGTAGGCGTTTCTTTGGAAGGAAACAGAGGAGGGGGTAGACTCAATCCTCTCGAGGGAATAAACGGGTCGACGCATGAACCGAATTGAGACGTGACGAAATATAATGTAAATATAAGACAATATAAAAATAATGTGACGTGACGAAATATCTCGTAGACGGAAGAGTACTCAGGTACTTGTTGGACCCATTTTTCCCAGTACGGAGAAGGACAGAGAAGTCATAGATCGTGTCAGGAACCGTGTATCTTCTAGAAGTCATCGACAAAGACTTAGTTATAGTTATAAAGGAATATTACTTGTCACTATCTTCTGTAGTTCTCCCGTCTGGAGTTGTAAAACATTTAATCTTTTTACTCAGTCTCGAATCTTCTTCAAATCTACTGAGTTCCACCTTTCAGTAATTGACAAAAATCGAGGAAAATTGACGATCCTCAGTTGAGATTGGACAACAAATTAGAGGTCCCATCTCTCCTGGCCTTGTTACTTTATCCGAGATTTTTCACTAAATTAGTGGCTAAGACTAAGTAGGAAACCACGCAGGAACAAGCGATAGTGGTCTTTGGTAAATTTTCGGTACGAACCGCAAGATATCTCGCTAAAATTACCGGCACTAATGTTTAGTCCCTGGAGAAGTCATATTGTTCTTTGTGACTATACAAATATGTGTAAGGTCCGTTAATACTCACAAGGAGAAAGTTCGTTGTTATACAGAGAGAATTACAAATAATCTGATATAAGACTCTCATTGATATCTTTGATGATCAGTCAACAAATGAGTTATTTAGTAAAATATCGATACTTAGACATATTCCGAGAAACCGTCCGTTACTCTCCGAGTTATATTTCTGGGTGTGACCGTTACGTCCTCTGGATCCAAGTTAGGGACCCAGTCCCTCTAAGGGACCTCTTCCTTTACCGTTGGGTGAACGGATCTTTTAAGGTGACAGTCTCCTCGGACCGTCCGATGTCAGGTGCCTCAGTGTTTCTCAGCCTGTGCTGACTCACTGATTGTGAAAGAGTGAAAGTTATACTCTCTGGGTGTGCCCTGGGACTATCTGAAATGGTAGATTCTCTCCTGTTTTTTACTTTGGTTGACTCGTTATGTCGTTTAGTAAGTTCTGCTTTTCATTCATTTCTGATATGACATAAAACGTCTACTTCTACCATATCTACCCTCCTTTTCAATGGCTCTGTCGATTTCTAGACTCCTCCACGCCGTCCTCGACCATAAAGAATCAGGGACGGTACGAAAGACCAGTGTACCGGTCCAGTCCAGTCCGATCCTTGTCTCTACATGTAAAGATCAGAAAACAGAGTTTTTACACTGACGAGTAGTTGGATACCCATGTCGGGTACCCGAAGTCTAATCTTTTTAATATGTCGACTACGAAAAATAACCGTCTAAGACATAGACACTTAAACGGAGGGATGTTTTTACACACTGTGGTCTCAGTTATGTCACGAAAGCACCAGGGAGGACCTGTTCCCGTCTCGGGGCTTTTTCAACCCTCCTGACCACATACGGAGGATCGTTCCCTTAGTTTTCCGATCGGAGGTGGAAGAAGAAAGTTGAGAGTCTACCATGTGTTCACGGGAAGAGTGTCTGATGTCACTTCCGATGACACTTCCGATCGAGAAGACAAATTTTTCCGGAGGAGCGGATCAACCACCATGTCACCACTTGTATCGACGGAAGGTTCGCCATCTGGACCCAAGTTAGGGGTCGGTTGCGTCGTCCGACTAGAAACCCCGAATTTACCGTTGGGTGCGGTCACAAGAACGGACCTCTTAGGGTCCCTGCCCCCTCGGACCACCCGACGGCAGATACCCCAGCGTGTCTCAACCTGTGCTGACTTCACTGAATCGTCGTCGTCCACCACGATCACCATTTCTAGGGTGGACGGTTACGGTCTCTGATTCTCTGTACCCAAGTTAGGGACCCAACCCTTCTAGGGGACCTCTTCCCGTACCGTTGGGTGACGTCATAAGGACGGACCTCTTAGGGTACCTGTCTCCTTGGACTGTTCGATTTCAGGTATCCCAGCGTTTCTCAGACTGTGTTGACTTCCCTGAATCGTGCGTACGAGCACGCGTGACTCGGATCACGACTTCTCGGTTCCCCATAGGATTCACGGACTTCCGACAGACACGGAATCCCTCTTTGTGTGTATTACTTATTCGAAGTCTTCAAGACAAGTTCAAAAGATTCAATTTATTCGAATTATCACGACACCCGACCCTCACAAGTTATAATCACTCACTTGTCGTACATAATTTACTTTGTCTTTGTGTGTAGTTTGTTTCAATATATGATTAGTCAACTGTTTTTTATAACTCAGGTCTCCAAGTCCCCTTGGATGGTGACATAAATGGTCTTCGCTCCTAGCGAATAACATTTCGAGGGAAGGAAGGGGAGAAGTCCCGTAACCCGGGGACACGAACGTTCGGGTACCTAGAACGGTAGCCAGCCGTTGCCGTAAGTGTTCTTTGACAGGGTATTTGTGTGTGTGTGTTTGTATGGGAAAGTAGAGGCCATAAGACTGTGGTTCACAGTTGTCACCATGAAAGAAGCGGATCCTATAACTAAGGATTAGTAAAGAAAAACAACTACTAACTATGGGAAAAGGAACTAAATTTGCATGTGTATTAAAATCGGGTGTACGAGGCAACCGTATTTCAGGTCTCGGTGGCCTGGTGAACTCACATATTCCCGGTGACAAATTACTAAAGAGTTATAAGTTCAGACACTTGGCCGTCTGCTAAGACTGCTAACTCTGGAGCCAACTAACCTGGAGCCACTATAGGTTTTCTTTTTTACGAAAATACAAACACCTAATAAAGTTACTTGATGTATCTTTCACCCATAGTTATTTACATAAATGTTTTTTTTTCTTTTCTTTTAACTTCCGTCGCGCCTGGAGTTCGGCGGAAGTCTGTAGCGACCCGCCTCGTCCGAGGGACTCGGGCCTCGCGCGCGGGGGCCGGCCTACGGGCTTAGCCGGCCGTCCACCGCGGGTCGCCACCCGACGTCGGGGCGCTCCAGACCCGGTCCATCTGACCTTCCCCTCCTCCATTGACCCTCGCCCGTCGTCTCCGGCGGGGCGCCGGGGGCGGGCGAGGTGCGGCGCGAGCGACGTGCGCACGCCCCTCTCCTGCGCCGGTCGACGCAAGGCTCTAGGCCGTGGCGGCGACGAAGAGGCGGTCCGCGGCCCGCAGGGGCGGTGAGAGTTAGGCTTCAGCCGGTGATACCTCCGCGTCCGAGCTCCACTCACCAGCGGCTAGAGGGGCTCCCAGTCCGGGATCCCGAGGGTTTCCGGGAAAGAGGAGTAGTGGATTGAAACGAGGGGCCGGCTCGCCTACCCACTGGAGTGGGGCGTACAGGTGGTGAGACGAGGAGGGGCGCGGACGCCCTGTTAAGGACGAGGGGGTTTGAGTCCTGCACGACACCCGACCCCTGGTCACCTCTCCTGGCAGCTGTCCTTTGCGCGGGGGCCTAACGAGCTGAAGAAAGGGTCGGTCAGCGCGAGCGCGAAGGGTGTGGGGCGCCCGCGGGCGTCCTGGACAACCCGTCCCAGGCCTCTTGCGGAAAGCAGGGGAAGAGGGGCGCCCCTCACCCCTCTCCGGCGCTGCTGAGGACGGCATGTGCCACCCGAGCGCAGGACGTGGAGGGCTTAGGGCTCGACTCGCGTCGCGCGCGGCTCCACGACCGAGGCGGCTCTGGGAACCAGAGGGCCTGTGCGCTCCCCAAACGTCGCGCACGTGGACGGAAGGCTCCGGCCCCTCACGCAATGGGCGGGCGACTAAAAGCGTCGAGCTGCGCTCGCAGGGCCAAAGGAAGCCAGCCCCCCGCTGGAGACGGAGGGAACCGCGCGCCCCGGAAGCTCGAGGCCCGCAGCGACCGAGGTCCTCGGGCTCTCCCGAAGTGGCTCCCGTCGGACCACAGAACTCCAGCGGTCGTCCCTTCCCGATCCCTTAGGGCTACCTTAGCACGGTCTTACCTTCATTTACCATACACATTTCTTCGTCTCCACCTGCTTACACCTCGCCCTCTGACCACCCTTCAGACTGAGATATCTCAGAGAGAACCCTCGTTACGGCTCTTCCTTACTTACGCCTCAAGTCGGAAGAAGTCCGAAATCTTGTTAGTAGTGGTGGAAAGAAGGTGCCCTTTAAGATACATCCGAAAATTTAGTTTATTCTCGGGGCAAATTTTTTAATTTTTTTGCTTGTCCAAGTACTGGGATAGACGAGGGGAAAATCCCCGAACACAGGATGTACTCTCGTTGAACCGTCTACGACCCAGACCTCAGTGGGTTGTCCAAACCGACGGTCCGAATGTTACCAGACTTGTCATGCTTGATAGGAGTAAGAAAGATAGTCGGTTCTAGACCAGGTATTTCGACAACGAAGGTCATAAAAAGGAGGTGATAGATAGATTTGTCCTCTCCTCTTAAGTTGGTTCCCACCCCTTAAAAACATACACACGACACACGAGTCAGGACAACCTGGGAAACGTTGGGGTACTTGACATCGGATGGTCCGAGGTGACAGGTACCTTAAAAGGTCCGTTCTATGACCTCACCCAACGGTACGGGAGAAGGTCCCCTTTATAAGGTTGAGTCCCTAGTTTGGAAGTACAGAACACAGAGGGCGTGACCGACCGTCTAAGAAATGGTGACACAGAGGACCCTTCGAGGACCCCTCGAAGAATCAGATTAAGTTTTCAACTCTAGTCCAACCTCCGGAGGTGAGGATTTGACTTCGTCCATCCCTGTCGACCTCGAAAGATTGGACCAAACTGTTACTCTTAATAAACGTCAAAATTTATGTCCGGGACCGGGTAAGGCCTAGATCGTTTGACTTTAGAGACCCCGGACCCGTACCCATATAAACTTTCGAAGGGTTCACTTGGACAATAAGTCACTCCAACCTCTCTTTTTGGTGTCGTCCATCCTTTGTAAGTAGTCTAACCTGGGTGACCACAAGGGCCAAACGAAATTAACACTCTAAATGAAACGTTTGTGAGGTCACGAAAGGAAACGGTTCGTGACACGATGCTCCTTGTTTGTACCGGGCCTAGGGACGAGACACTTTAAATATCATCTCTTTCTCTGTCTATAATTGAACTCTCAATAAACTATTGATTTGTCTTTATAACGTTGGTAGATTTACTATTCTTCTCCTGGTGTCCCATCACTTTCGGACTTCCTTCGAGGGTGGGATCATTCCATCACTTCAACGAGTCAGCACAGGTGGAGAGACGTCGGGGTACCTGACATCGGATGGTCCGAGGAGGCAGGTACCCAAAAGGGTCCGTCCTTAGGACCTCACTCAGCGGTCACTCTCGGACTTCTTTCGAGGGTCGGGTCGTCCACTATCAGTTAGGTCGTCTCAAACGAGTGACACAGGGACGAAGACGAGAAACACGAAATGTACCCAACTGAGTGACGAAGTGTCGTCAAGGTACTCGCTCCATCACACCAGGAAGGGTAAGAGGTCTTTCCTTTGTTCGGTCTATACATTTAAGGAATATTGTTGTTCATATATTATAACGTCTCACCTACGACATTTCCGGATGAGGGGTGCCTTTCGGATGGTGAAAGTCTTCTCTTGGTTTTGACTTCAGGGATGGACGAGCAGGAGAGAAACCGGGGGAGACGGAGAAAGGGGGAAGTACACTTCGGGAGGGTCCCTCTGACCTAATCCCACTACCAGTCGGTCCCCCCGTTTTCACTTATCTCAACTCTTTATGAACCCTTCTTTTTTTACCATTGAACCTAACCGACACTTCCTACCGCCTACTGAACCCTTCCTTTGTTACCATTGAACCTAACCGACAGTTCCCACTGAAAGTTGAAATATCAAAATGTTAGACCACCCACTATAAACGGGGAATTTAAGAGTAGAAGGGGTAATTCAAGAGGTAAAAGTCTGAAAAAAAAAAAAAAAAAACCAGTCAATTCGTCGTCTGTATAATTCAAGAAATTTTTACTTTACAAAGCGTTTTACAAATACCACAATAATTTCTCTAGAAGAAAGATAAACCATGTAAAGAGACCGATTTATTAACGGAGAATCTAAGATTCTCTCAGGACATCAAAGGATTTCCGTTCGAAGATTGGAGTCGTGACAAATAAAATCTCAATAGATCTCACCTCTTCCTTTACCGTTGGGTGAGGCTACAAGAACGGACCTCTTAGGGTCCCTACCCCCTCGGACCACCCGACGGCAGATACCCCAGTGTGTCTCAGCCTGTGCTGACTTCACTGAATCGTCGTCTTACCCCTACCGAAGAGAAAGACGGGGAACTAGATCTCTTTTCGTTTGTACTTACTTCAATTACCAGTCACGATAACTCTATAGGAGTCCATGAAATATCATGGAGAAGGACCTCCTCCCACACCCTTGGGAGAGGTCATAAGAACGGACCTCTTAGGGTTCCTGTCTCCTCGGACCCCCGAAGGGCAGGGACCCCAACGTTTCTCAGCCTGTCCTGACTTCGCGGAGTCGTGCGTGAAATGTCATGTCTACGATACCTGAAGCAAACGTGTGTTTAGAGGTATTTACGTCATCACCCAGAATCTTCACTTTACGACGACAATCCAAGAAACTGAAACATCTTGTCTAATGAACGTTGTCTTGTTCTTCTGTAAGACCCTTCAACCGTCTTCCTTTTTGTGTCTTCACCCCAATCCTTGTTAAGGTCCTCCTCTCCGACCTCTTGACACACGTTACTCTCCGGGTGTTCTCCGACGACAACGGTCAACAAAAGGACCATGATCTCTTAAAACGAAATTATTTCAACTATACAATCTCTCTCTCAAATAAAACCTTACATCGTAAAAGGACTTTATAAACCGTCAGGAAATTTCTTCTAAGGACTAGAAAACCTTGGTGGAAAGTGTAAAGTAATGAGATCTTTAATTGAAAAACAGAAAGGGTTACAGAACTTACAATGTTCCTTTTTAAAGTGAATTATGAACATACATAAGTCTAATTATTAACATAATCACCGGATACTAACGACATTGACATCCCATTCCCTCAATCTCTTCCCCTCCAAACCTTCTTCTTACTCTGATCGTGAAATATCTTTGTCTAGTGGAAATTACCCCACTCTTCCCCGTCGTCAGTCTAATCACTCGACGACGTGATTGGGTTCTTTTCTCATTCATATATATCCGTATATACACCTTTCGATGACAGAATTCCCCCGGACAAGAGGTTCCAACAAGTCTCATCAAGACAGAATTTGCCGACCCCGTTCCTTAAGACCTATAACCGGTCTCCGACCTGACCGACCCTCGACCCGTGTTAGTTGTAATTACAGGAAAAAAAAAAGGGAAGAAACAAAATGTATCTTACCACCCCTCCTGGACCTCCCCTCAAAATTGAGGTCCAATAAAACTCGGTACATTGAAAGGAAGTTATTGTTTAATGATGTTTATATCACCGAATTTTGTTGTCTTTACATAAGAGAGTGTCAAGACCTCCGAACTTCAGGTTTTAATGGTGACGACCTCGTCCAATCCTACAGTCGTTCCGAAGCTAGAAAGACCTACGAGAGTCTTTACGAAAAAGGAACGGAGGAGGTTGGTGACCGGTGCAGAGAAGTCGGAGACGGGAACACCAGGGCAACGGAAGAGAAGACAGTCTAGAGGGAGATTCTTATAAACACTATAAAGGAAACCTCGAGTGGACCTCTCAGATTCTATTAGAACGGTAGGGTTCTAAGAAAAGGGTATTTTCCACTATAAATGTCCGGGGTCCCTGGTCCTGGACTATAGAAACCCCCGGTTATAAGTCGGTTGATATCATTGATAGAAAATATAAGTCTGTAAGATAAGTCCTCCTAAGAGTCTTCAGGTACTTACTGAATTTCATTATTTACAGTCTAATTCGGACAAACGTCTAAGGTAATTTCACTTTACAGTACAAATAGAATGCAAGGAGAAACGAGTGCCCTGCAAACAAACCCGGACAGAACAAGGTCCTTCTTCAGTCCCGTGAAATATGTCTCTTTACTTTGTGTCCTTCTATTACCTTCAATCTACTTTCTTTTGTTTGTCTATTCTTGGTTTTTATTTCGTTTCTTACTCGAGATCTTTTTTATTTATGGCAACATAGGAAAAATAATTGTAAGGTACGTTTGTTTAAGAACGAAACATTCGTTTCGTATAATAACAAAAAACTGTTTTGTCATTTTATTAGGGAAGAGAGAGTTTCTCGTTCTCCAATTCAGAGAATATAACATCCCTAGTCTAATGGGTTTCTTTATCTTTAGACAAAAGGTGCAAAGTCCACCATGTTAGTATTTGGAGTTAGATACCTTCGATCCATAATATGGAAAACTAAATACTGAAAATTTTTATAATACTTCTCATAAGAATGACAGAAGTTTCGATGAAAGATGACAAGATGAAAGGGAGATTTATTTTTAGAATTTCATCCATCACTACATGTATATTCTATTTCAGTTAGTAAACATTGTTTAGTATATGACAATCCGAAGGGACTACCGAGTCACCATCTCTTTAGGTGGACGGTCACATCCTCTGTGTTCGAACTAGGGACCTGACCTTTCTATGGGACCTCTTCCTTTACCGTTGGGTCATAACCTTTACCACGAGGTCATAAGAACGACCCTTTAGGGTGCCTGTCTCCTCGGACCGTCGGATACCCAGGTAGTCCAGTGTTTTCTTAGTCTGTGTTGAATTGCTAATTTGTCGTCGTACATGACAACAACGTTAATTTACAAAATATTTTACCTCAGTGTGCTTAGTATCTATATTAAAACAACAGCAACAACAAGTCAACGATTCAACACAGGTTGAGAAACACTGGGGTACCTGACGTCGTACGGTCCAAGGAGACAGGAGGTGACAGAGATCCTCAACCGAGTAAACACAGGTAACTCTACCACTACGATAGATTGGTAAAGTAGGAGACGACGGGGGGAGAAGAAAACGGAAGTCAGAAGAGATCGTACTCCCAGAAAAGGTTCCTCAACTGAGAAGTATAGTCCACTGGTTTCATAACCTCGAAGTCGAAGTCGTAGTCAGGAAGGTTACTTATAAGTCCTAACTAAAGGAAGTCCTAACTGACCAAACTAGAGAAACGTCAGGTTCCCTAAGAGCTCTCAAGAGAGGTCGTGATGTCAAGTCTTCGTAGTTGAGAAATGACGAGTCGGAAGAAACACCAGATCGAAATACCAAAAATACCAGATTGAGAGTATAGGTATGTACTGACGACTCTTTTGGTATCGAAACTGATATACCTGAAAATAGCCGTTTCACGAAAAATTGTACGACAGATCCAAACAGTATCGAAAGGAAGGTTCCTCGTTTAAAGAAAATTAAAGTACCGACGTCAGTGACAGACGTCACTAAAACCTCGGGTCCTTCTATTTTAGACAGTGACAAAGGTGAAAAAGGGGTAGATAAACGGTACTTCATAACCCTGACCTTTGGTACTACAATCACAGAAATTACAACTCAAAGTTCAGTCGAAAAAGTGAGAGGAGAAAATGGGAGTAGTTCTCCGAGAAATAAAGGACAAGCGAAAGACGGTAATCTCAACCATAGTAGACATGTCGACCACAACAACTGTAAAGAGTGCCGTCAGAACTAAGGTCGAACACTAAGTAGGTCGAGTCGTGTGATCTTCGATAAAACTTAACGCAAGAGATTATATACGGAACAAAAGAATTATGAAAAACCGTCCGTCTTAAACTCTTCAACGAAGTTTTTTGAATCTTCATATACTCAGGTAAAAAGACCAATTCGTATTCTAAACCATGAACCACAATTATACAACGGAGCACATAAGAAGTGTTATGTTGGAGACTTGATTTAGACGTAAAAATATGATACCTTGACTCTGACTCGTGTGAACGAATGAAGGAGATTAAATGGTCGGTTACACACACGACACACCGAATCAGTACAGGCTGAGAAACACTGTGGTACCTGGTATCGGACGGTACGAGGAGACCCGTCCTCTAAAGGGTCCGTTCTTATGACCCCACCCAACGGTAAAGGAAGAGGTCCCCTAGAAGGGGTCGGTGCCTAGCTTGAGTACAGATGATGTAATATTCGTCTAAGAAATAGGAGACTCGGTGGTCGCTTCGGAGCCCTTGATTCATTTATTATTTATTCATGAAATCGTTGATAGGAAATTTTATACATTTAGTAGATATGAATTTTTGACCCTTAACCTCTTTTCTCCCACCGTCGGGGTCAATGGTCGGACCGAACGAAAGGTACATGCACTTACAAGCAGTAACGACGTCAAGACCTTACAGGGGTCGTTGTGAAACTTCGGCGAAGGATTTGACTGAGTCCTACGTCAATTCTTGTGTACTTTCTACTGGGATTTGACACCTAAAAGTTCGAACAGTAAGATGAACAGTAACTTACAAATACTTTACTTCACATTAAATAAATTTTAGATACGTAATTTAATTCTTAGTAATAATTACGTGGTTCCTTCCGTCATCTTGTAAAATTACTTAAACTCAACCGATTTTCTTTCGAAACCCAGGAGTTCCTTTCTACTTAAAATTTATCAAAGAGTGTCACACTCAGCAAATATTTACAACGTAAAACTCCGTCTCGTACACTTTCAGGGTCTTATTTTGGTGTTTAGAGGTTCTTATGGGGAAATAGTGGTTGGATAATGAAGAAGGAGTCTTCTCTTTTTAGACTACGAACCGATAAACACGATATCGGTTTACTATATGGTGTATGACTTTTTGACACGGATATGCAATATAGAGTAGAGGTCTGAATATAGATCAATAAACGTCGAATGTGTTTAATGTAAAAGAGACTGCATATAGATTTTGCGTCTTAGGTGGTTCGGGAACCTTTGACGTTTTACGGCAAAAAAATATTAATCTGTGAAGAAAACAGTTAGTTATCGTTCTCGTCGAACAGTTCCTAGGACCTTTGTCTTGACTAAGTAAGTCTTCTTTTACTATTGATACCCCTGTTACTCTCCCCAGAGAAGTCTAAAGAGCGAAAGTCTCAGGGACCGACAACCTATAAAAAACAAACAAAAGGGGACTAAAGGCGGGGGACATACACTTACTCGACTCTCATCACTATTACTCTTGTCATTTATCAGATATTTATAACGGTTGTAAACCCTAAAGTCTTAAGTACATCCTAAGTAAAGATGTACTTCTGTAGTACCTTTCTACCAAGGGAATGAATTCTCAGCTCTATTCAGTCATCCTTTAACTTCAGAAACTAGGAGTAATAAGGAGAAAACTATGGGGTCCTAGGTAGAAGAACGAAAGACGTTTCAAATAAAGTTTACTACCTTTCCAAGAATATTCGTGAGGATTAAATGTGTAAAGAGGATTAAATGTGTAAGGTACTTCCTGTAATGACTGTTCCTTTTACAGACAAATAACACCTGAATGACACACGGCCTGGACCAAGGTTAACAAATATACTCTACAAGGCAGTCTAAGGGTCTCGGGTGGGAGTCACTGAGACATGGACTTTCTTCCTTCGAATAAGACTCCTAATCCTGAGCGTAAACAGGGACACTAGTGACTCTCTTACATATCTCCATTCTTGTGTGTACGTCTTGAAAAAACTTTATACTAGAACGATAAAACCCTCCCCTCTCACGACTTCTTAACTACGAAAACTTGACACCACGACCTCTTCTGAGAACGCTCAGGGAACCTGACGTCCCTCTAGGTTGATCAGGTAGGATTTCCTCTGGTCAGGACCCACAAGTAACCTTCCTGACTACGACTCTGACTTTGAGGTTATGAAACCGGTGGAATATGCTTCTCAACTGAGTGACCTTTTCGGAGACTACGACCCTCCCCAACCCCCGTCCTCCTCTTCCCCTGTTGTCTCCTACTCTACCGACCTACCGTAGCGACTGAGCTACGTGTACTCAAACTCACTTGAGGTCCTCAACCACTACCTGTCCCTCCGGACCGCACGACGCTAAGTACCCCAGCGTTTCTCAGCCTGTGCTGACTCGCTGACTTGACTTGACTTGTCTTGACTAGGTGGTCGGTCTTCCGTCGACCAATAAGGTACCGTCACGAGTTACGTACACGGAATGCCTAAGAGAACGTACGTCCTATTCCCGCCTCGCCTCTGGAACCGGAGAGGAAAGGTCTTTGCTAAAACTGTAAACTCTCTTTTTCCGGGAACATAAATGTTTGTCTTTTAGATTATGTAAGCTTTTCGTTTAGAACATAACCTTTTTTTTTTTCACCCAACTCATGCATTTTTTGTCCCTTTTGTGTGTAGATTTGTTACTAAGTATATATGTAAACTTTTCTTAACCTTAGTGTTATAATGGATGGGGGGATTACTGAATGTAAGAAGTAAATGTAAATTTTTATATAAAATAAAAACTTAACCTCCTATTAACGAAATGTTACAACACGACCAAAGACGGCATACTGATACGTTTATTCAGTATTAGTACATATATAGGGGAGGAAGCACTCGGACGGAGGGGGGGAAGGTAGGGTGAGTTGAATTTAAGAAACTAATACATACAATACCCCAACGACTGAAGGAAGTAATTCTCTCAACCTGTTTATTATCACCATAATCTTGATTGTGAAAAAAATAAGAAAATAAATCAAATTTTAAAATTTTAAATAAAAATTAACCTCCTATTAACGAAATGTCACAACACAACCAAAGACGGTATGTAGTTGTCCTTAGTCGGTGTCTATGTATACACGGGAGAGAGACTTGGATGTATACTTAGAGGGAGGGTGGGGTAGGGTGGGGTAGGGTAGGGAGATCCAAGAGTGTCTCGTGTCCCAACTCGAGGGACGTAGTATGTCGTTTAAAGGTGACCGATGGATAAAATGTATACCATTACCTATATAAAGTTCCGAGGAGAGAGTTAAGTAAGGTGGGAGAGGAAGGGGGCGACACAGGCAATTAGACAAGAGATACAGACGTAGAGATGACGAGGGCAGTCTATCCAAGTAGTCCTAGTAACAGGATCTAAGGTATATATACGCAATTATATACTATAAACCAAAAGACTAAATGAAGTAAAACATAGTGTCCGAGATCTAAGTAGGTGGAGTGACCTTGACTGAGTCTAAACAAGGAAAAATACCGACTCATTATAAGGTAACATATATACAAGGTATTGAAAAAATAGGTAAGTAGACAGCTACCTGTAGATCCAATAAGATAGAGGACGAATAACATTTATTACGACGTCACTTATGACTCCACAGAAAATCTTGACACCAAAAGGGTCCAAAAAACAGGTCACCACCCTAAAGACCCAGTATGCCATCAAAATAAGGATTATATAAAAAATTTCTTTAGAGGTATGATAAGAGGTATTACCCACATAGTTAAATGTAAGAGTGGTTGTCACGTCCTCCCGAGGGAAAAGAGGTGTAGAGAGGTCGTAAACAACAAACATCTAAAAAAAAAAAATAGTACCGATAAGACTGACAACATTCTACTATATATAGAGTAACATCAAAACTAAAAGTAAATAGAATATTATTCGTTACAACTCATAAAAAAAGTCCACAAATAATCGGCAGACATACAGAAGAAACCTCTTGACAGAGAAATCCAGAAGGAGGGTAATAAACTAAAAGAACAAACAAAAAGACTATAACTCGACGTACTTTACGAAATAAAACCTCTCTTTAGGAAACAGTCAACGAAGTAAACGTCAATGGAAGAGGGTAACACTCCCAACAGAAAAGTGGAACAAATACCAAAGGAAACGACACGTTTTCGAAAATTCAAACTAATCCGGAGTAAACAAATAAAAAAAGTAACTAAAGGTAATGACATCCTCCACCCAGTATCTCCTAGAACGATACTAAATACATTTTCTCATAAAACAGATACAGAAGGGACATGCTCAAAATATCAAAGACCAGAATGTAAATCCAGAAATTAGGTGAAACTCAAATAGAAACACATACCACAATCCCTCACAAGATTAAAGTAAGAAAGTGTGTATCGACAGGTCAAAAGGGTCGTGACGAATAACTTCTCTGACAGAAAAGGAGTGTCATACAAGAACGGAGAAAGCAGTTTCTACTCCACGGGTGTCCACGCGCCCACGTAGAGACCCGAGAGAGAGCACAAGGTAACCGGACATAAAGACGAAAACACGGTCCTGGTGTGACAGAACTACTGGATGACCGGAGTGAACCGTGTCAGCGAGTCAGGGAGGAGGGACCTCGCGAACCGAGAGAACCAAAGGTCCTACGATTCACGAAAGGGGGTGAGGAAGTGTTCGGGACGGAGTCAGCGGAAAGAAAGACAGACGTGAGTAAGAGAACCACTCGAAGGGTGTGAAAATTTAAGGTAGACTTTTGATTGTTGAGGGCGTACACAAAAGGGTCGGACCTGGACCGGGGAGTGGAAGTCGGACAAGTGAACGACAGAGATGTACTTACGGATTATTCGTAGAACTTGAATTACACAGACTGTAACTTAAAGACTAGAAGAAAGGACCTTTATTGGGATCTTAGGGTCATAGAGGGTTTCAATAGGCGTAGAGTCGATTGTGGTGGTAAAGTTGGTGTCATCGGGGTTTGGACAGCAACCTTTCCGGGGTAGTATCGGGTAAAGGTCAGACAGTACGATCGAGATGAAAGTTTTTATACTTTTTCACACACAATCAACGAGTCAGTAACGGTTGACAAACACTGGGGTACGTGACATCGGACGGTCCGAAGAGACAGACACCCTAAAGGGTCCGTATTTATGACCTCACCCAACGGTAAAGGAGAAGACCCCACCTCCCCCCCAGAAGGGTTGGATCCCTAGCTTGGGTCCAGAGGACGTAACGTCCGTCTAAGAAATGGTAGACTCGATGGTCTCTTAGGGGGAAAGTTTTATACGGATCTCAGTTTGCTGAACGTGGGAGAGACGTGGAGGGTCTGCTACCAGACCCGGTGGTAGTAGAGAGTGACTGAGAGACGACCTCAAAGGATCGACCAGAGGGACGAAACCGGGACCGGACAGAAGTCCAACAAGGAGGTGTACCACGCCTCTCACTGGGAGAGTTTTGTACACCGTGGTACGGTGAGCAGGGAAGTCCTAAGCCGTCAGTCGAGAGGAAAACGAGTCCTATTTCCCGCCCCAGGAACGACACCGGTGCTCCGACGCGGTACTAGCCAGGGGGAAGAAGGAGCAAAGGAGGGACTGGAGTAGAGGATTGCCTGAGGGAGACTCAAGGGGGCCGACGGAGGAGTGTCGGAAAGGTGAGTGATTCAGAGGACGGAGTCTTTGAGAGGGAGCCGACGGAGGGGACGAGCACAGGAGTAGGAGCAAAGGTCAGCCCCAGTGGGAAGCAGGACCGTCGGCCCGGGACAACGCTCCTCTGTCAAGAGGTAGTCAGAGAGCTCAAAGACGTGCCGCCCAGAACCCTCGTTTCCGTAAGTGTCGACTAAGGGAGACCTGACAGAAACGTCCCTCCAAAACGTATCGTCCGGTGGAACCTTCTGTCTCTGGCGGAGGGAATCCCCATCCATCCAAATAGCAGGCTCTATTATTTCTAGTCCTGAGGTCGCTCTGGGCTACAGACGTCTAGACAAATTTTAGTCTCGTAGGATTAGAGCCACAACGAGAGTCTTTGAGTAGGGTGACACATTAGTCTGTTGTGGACCGGGAGTCGCATAGTGGGACGGTCTTAATCCCGAGTCCCTCGGCCACGTTACTACAATGGTACCGATGACGATAGTGACACTCATTATTTAAGAGAGACAAGACACTGGGTCCTCAGCCCACAAAAGACGGTCGTAGAGGCTTCGACCGTCCGATTAAACAAACAAGCGGTTCACCCCGCTTTAGGTTGGGAAGTGTTAAGAACTGTGGGCAGGACTCGGTAATTGAAGTCTACCGGGACAAAATCCGAAGGAGATCGACGCGGAACAGGCCTCACTCGTCAGACATCCGGGTGGATCTTGGACACAGAGAAGAGGATCCGACAGGAGCCCCAGGGGTCCTGAGGTCTTGCGAGACGCATTTGTCGGGAGTCACCCGACGGTCCGAGCGCACGGGGAAGCGCCCGCCTGGTACAACGGTCGCAATTGTCAGAAGTAGGTCTCGATACTGTCTCGACTGACGAGAATCTCCACCGTCACCACATGCCCGTTACATGACGAACAGCTTCACACTAGGGAACTGGTCGGAGTAATCGAAGTGGAGCCTTGAACAATCTTTACGTATAGGAATTTCGGGGTGAGACCCGAAGGGCCCACCACGATCACCATTTCTTGGGCGGACGGTCACATCCTCTGTACTCTACTCTCAAGTCAGGGACCCAACCCTTCCAGGGGACCTCCTCCCGTATCGTTAGGTGAGGTCATAAGAACGGACCTCTTAGGGTACCTGTCTCCTCGGACCGCCCGATGTCAGGTACCCCAGTGTGTCTCGACCTGTGCTGACTTCGACGAATCGTACGTACGTGCGTTCGGGGTAAAGATCTGGCTGACTTTGTCTCGGAAACCTCTGCTCGGTAGAGACAGAGGTCACGGGAAGGTTACTAAGACTACGTGTGAGACGAACTTTGAAGGCTATATTTGAGTGGCCCGACCCAAAGACGTACGTGCACATACGGGGATGAACAAGAGTACCACCTGTCTGGGGTCCCACTGGGGTCACTCCTTACTAAAGACCAAACGTATGGGGACACACTAGGGAGGCGGACCTAAAGTCCAGACAAACGAGTGGAGAACGAGCTCTCCAACCCAGTTTACAGGAAACTCGAGGACTGATCGAACAAGAACTTTCAGAGTAATTTTAAGAAATAGTGTACAACGAAAAATTTATATTTTCATACATATGTACATACATGGTCTACAGGGTCCACCACGATCGTCATTTCTTGGGTCGACAGTTACGTCCTCTGTATTCTTTGAATCCAAACCAGGGACCAAGTGCTTTTGGGGACCTCCTCCCGTACCGTTGGGTGAGGTCATAAAAACGGACCTCTTAGGGTACCTATCTCCTCGGACCGTCCGACGTCAGGTGTCCTAACATTTCTCAACCCGTACAAACTTCACTGAATCGTACATACGCACACACACACACACACACACACACACACATATTACGACGACAAGGATATATATATATGTTTTGATATTTCGTCGTTATTACCTTGATACGAACAAAGGTAAAGATACACCTTTCGACGACGACGATTCAGCGAAGTCAGCACAGACTGAGACACGTTGGGGTATCTGTCGTCGAGTGGTCCGAAGGAGGCAGGGACCCTAAGAGGTCCGTTCTTATGACTTCACCCAACAGTAAAGGAAGAGGTTACGTACTTTCACTTTTCACTTTCACTTCAGCGAGTCAATACAGGTTGAGGATCGCTGGGGTACCTGACGTCGGGTGGTCCGAGGAGGTAGGTACCCTAAAAGGTCCGTTCTCATGACCTCACCCAACGGTAACGGAAGAGGCTTCAAACGTCGGTTTAATCTGTAAAAGAAAAGGATTGCATTAAGGATTTTAAATTCAGACCTACGACCAGGAAACGTAAATCTCTTACTGACATGTGGGTGTATTCAACAAAGAGATCCGACTCCTATACTCACATAGTACACCCCTCTTCAGTCCTCCTTCTTTATCTTCTTTTTTTTCTTTCTCCAAGACCGTATATTTCCCTGAGGTCGGATCACCACCCTTCTGTCTACAACAGAGTATCTTAACTTAAGTACTTGACTTAACTCAAGTCAATGAAAAACCTACACACTGCAAATTGACTTCAGAGTCAAAAGAGTAGACTTTTTAACACTCTCACCCCGCAAACCACTACTGACTCTGTTACGGGTACTCCGTGAATCCTGTCACGAACCCATGATAAGGTCATTACTTTTCCTTTACACTCTAAGTAAATAATTTGGTTTCAGGAAAGAATACTCGAATGGTGGGATAAAAACAGTATCGTCAATCCACAGTTCGATGATAGAAATTACGTAAGAAAATAGTCCTTTAAGAAACCTAAAACATGTGGTGGATGGTACACTAATTTTTATCGAGAGACCTCGATTCCTTTCTACTCATCCAACTTCTATCTTTATTTATATATTCAACGACCTTAAACCTGTAGACCGGACGTACGTCTCAAGAAAAGACCTCACATTTAAAATGGATCATTTCGTGTGACGTTAAAACGATTGTTCTCCCATAAAATTTACTAACGAGGAAACCAGGAAGAACCTAGTTTTGAATCTCTGTCCGTCTGTATGTTTCGGCACAAGTAGTAAACCTGTGTAAAACTCCTACACACGAGTCAACGAGTCAGCACAGACTGAGAAACACTGGGGTCCCTGGGCGGTCCGAGGAGACAGGTAAAGGGTCTGTTCTTATGACCTCACCCAAAGACAAAGGATGAGGTCCCCTAGAAGGACTGGGTCCCTAATTTCGTCGCAGAGAACACAGAGGACGTAACCGTCCACCTAAGAAATGGTGCTCGCGACGAACCCTTCGGGAAGACTCCTACTTACTCAATTTAAGAAACGAAGGTAAAGGCGACGAAGAGAGTACTATTAAAGTTACTAGTAGCCTCCACCCCCTCACGACCGTCACGAATAGAAAAGTCTACCGTCTAGAATAAAGACCGGAAAACACCAAACCTACAACTAATAATGTCACGTCGGAACGACTTCGTCACGCCTCGGGTACCTCGTTCCACACACAAGCCCACCGTCCGGAAACTTGTAGGACCACAGACAACGAATCGTCGTGTGAACTCTAAAGGTTCATAAGACTTTTCGTGGATTACTGTTTACATCCAAAGACGAGAACGATAAAGTCTCCAAAGTTTTTTATTCCGTGTTTACTTTTGATGTATATATATATATATATACATACACGACACGCTTCAGTGAAGTCAGTATAGGCTGAGGAACACTGGGATACCCGGTATCGGGCAGTCCGAGGAGACAGGTACCCTAAGAGGTCCGTCCTTATGACCTCACCCAACGGAACGGAGGAGGTTCCTCCGTATATATATATACGTATATAAAACGTATACGTAGGGTTAGATAAAGGAAATAAGACGGAAGAAAAAGAAGTATCGTGATACCGTAAAATATAATACGTATTGACAAACGGAGGTAAAAGAGAGTTGATAATAAATTTGAGGAACTCCCGTCCCTTGAAACAGAAGAAATAAAAGTATAGGGGTCACAGACCTTGTTACTGACCAGGTACCTTTTGTGAGACATTTATGAACACCTCCTTTGTTTTTACTTCTTCACTTATCATGACTCACCTATTGTAGAACAGATTGGGGTCGTCCCACATTATCCCCTACTGGTAGAGTTAAAAATATTCTTTACCGATCAAAAACTTTTTTTTTAATAACATTGAAGAGTAGTTTAGAAAGACTTAATTTCTTCGCGATCATTCTCACTACCCGAAGGGACCACCGAGTCGTCAGTTCTCAGACGGCCCAAGTTAGGGACTCAGTCTTTCTAGGGGACCTCCTCCTGTACCGTTGGGCGAGAATCGTAAGAACGGATCTCTTACGATACGTGTCTCCTCGGACCACCCGACGTCAGGGATCCCAACGTGTCTCAGCCTGTGCTACCTTCTTTGAGTCGTGCGTGCGTACGTCATTCTCACTACCATTCTTAAGAGTCATAAGAAAAAGACAGCACTAATGGACGTTGTGACTTCATGGCTTCTACTGAAATTCGAATCCTCGACTCCCTACCGCTATCTTTTTATTTTCGACCCCTTCTTGATTCAACGGGGAGAATTCTTTTCCTCTCACTCTCCTGAGACCTCTCCCCCTCCCCCTTTATGTCCTTCCTCCCTTCCTTCCTGGGGGTTTTCGCTCGGAACCTCTCTCTTTTCCTTTATGTCGCCCTGTGTTCTTCTCTACGGACCTCCGACTACTCTCTCTGTCCTGTTCTCCACGAAGATTACCACGAAAGGGTCCTTTATTCCAGTTAGTGGAGGATCAAAAGGGGATCTATAGAACTAAGTTACTTCTTAAAGAAAAAATTTTACCTCGAAACAACCATTCTGTCGAGTTTTCTTTTCTCCAGTGACCTGTGGACTATATATAAACTGTTCGTTTCTTTATCTATGATCCAAAGAGGTTCAGAGGTAATTCGGTGATAACTTGTCTATGCATTATCTAAAGTCCTACTCGACACGTCTACTTGGCACACGGGACCCAAGGGTCCAAAAGGACCGACAGGACCACGTCTCAGGTTCTTCCGTTTCCTCCCTGGTCTTTCTCTCTGACATTGGGTGAGAGAACTCCTACGAAATAAACTCGTCGACTAAAAGTCACGGCACCCTTTGGAACGTAGTCGTTATGAAGTAGTACGACAAAATGGACCTGTTTACTTTCAGAGTAAGTATCTTTATTTTCGATGGCCTTAAACCATCGTAAAAGAGGACATTACACGTCCACCGGACTAGACGAACGAGAAAACATCTCTAAATGCTCTTCCATACAGGAATAAGAATGTAGGTGAGAAGACGGACAACGTTCTTCAATGACTTAATTTGAACTTTTCGTGAATAAAGGAAGGGACTTGCTCGGTGGAGGGAGTCCAGAAACGACTACCGGACACTCCGAAACTTTATAACTACAGATACGCAGGTAAAAGGAGGGTTAAAGTGACTGGAAAGTAACCTCTCATAAAAATCGAAACAACTCTTAAATCCCGTTTAAGATTAAAGACTCCCGTAGAGAATATCCACCCATAAGAAAGTCAAAGTATTTTGAGTTCTACATAAGACATTTTACTTATAAACTGAGTCCCAATCGGAAATATGATTATTTCAACATATGATACTTCATTTAAATTTTATTCGAGGGTTCCTTACTGACACATTACATTTTCGTAAAAAAAAAACCATTTTAGATTAGAATTATGTTTATCTACATTAGTAAAACTATTAGTTTACAAACAACTCCGGGATACATTTATGATGATAACACGACAATTTTACAGAGACTGAAGGATCATTTATGTCATTTACGACGACGATTGTGTAATCGAAAAACTCGACACTCGACACAAATAGGTGTGTGGTCACTTCTCGAGAGAACTGACACGATCTACCGTACGAGTGGTAACCTGTAAAAAGACACAGAGGTAAAGGGTTCGGGCGAAAGATCTAAGGGTCCAAAACAGGTGGACCTTAGGACCAAGGAAAGCATAGTTGAACTGTCCAGGGTAGGTTGACGATTACTTGAAGACTAAAAGAGGGACCTCAATTAGGGACAGAAAAGGGTTGAAGGTACCGTGAAACTTAGACAACACAGGAATTCCTGGTCGTAGTAGTGGCTCTCGACCCTCTTCAAGTAATCACTAGAGTATGTCAGAGGAGTAAAGCGTCTACTTTTGTGAGGTTCTAGACCCGACCCCCACCCAGCAACCGAGTCCGACCAAAGAAAAAAAAAAAAGAAAAAGTCCGACCAAAGAAAATGCACCCAAAAGAAGGACGGAGCGCCGGGACACTAGGACAGCACACACACGGAAGAGGGAAGACTTAGTGCGACACTAAACAAGAACCCGGGAGAACTTTTCTGATAAACCTTCACAAAAAAAAAAAAAAATTTTTTTTTTGTCAATTGTAAAATAAATAACGTTAGTCTAAGTCTTATAAATGTAAGAATTCGAACGTTTAGAATAGGATAAATATTTTACTCGTTTACGATTATTAATGACAATTTCCTTGAAACTTATCATACTACAATTTTATCAGACTATAATTGGTTATATATGTACATCGACTATATCAGTTAAAGTGCAAACTCATGAAGTCAAGAAGGTCAACTGATAGGACGGGTTAATGAATTTAGAACATTTAGATCTTCAACTTATATATTTATCTCATTTAGATTTTAAGAGAATTTACAAGATTACAATAAATGTTTAAATCATTCTAAAGATGGAATTTTAGTGTAAATTTAGTTACTGGATTAATTCACAAATTTTAACATTAATATTTGGGCTATCAGAGAGTTTTCTACTTTGAGAGTGTTGGCATTATACTTTAAGGTTTATAAGTCTACGGAAGGGTGTTCAAACGGTCAAGACACCAGAATAAGTAAAGAAGTACGCCGTCAATGGACTTTATAGATACACAGTTCCGTAACAAGATTTGAGGTCTTTTTTTATTCGTTTGTTTTTCTTTTAAAGACGGGAGTCCTTTAAAGAAGGGGGATAAACTCCCTCCTTTCACTTTCAGCGAGTCAGTACAGGTTGAGAAACACTCGGGTACCTGATATGTCAGGTACCTTAAGAGATCCGGTCTTATGACCTCATCCATTGGAAAGGAAAGAGGTCCCCTAGAAGGGTTGGGTCCCTAGCTTAGGTCTCACCTAAGAAATGGTCGACTCGGTATTCCCTTTGGGCAAACTCCCTTCTCCGTTTATCATTGGTACCCGACGGAGGGCCTGACATCGGGCGGTCCGAGGAGACAGGTACCTTAAGAGATCCGTTCTTATGATCGAACCCAACGGTAAGAGAAGAGGTCCCGCAGAAGACATGGGTCCCTAACCTGGGTCCAGAGGACGTAATGTCCGTCTAAGAAATGACGACGTGGTGGACCCTTCGGGTACATTTATCATTTGTTGTATTTAATTAATTTCTACATGATGTGATCTACATAACCAGTAACAATTTCTTTTGTCACTTGTCAACTTCCCCCACCACCTCACTACCAGTATCTACTAAGACGTAGAAACACCCCAATTATGAGACGTGTCTCTGAAATGAGAGAATTAACTCGAATGAAAGGTCCTCTGTCTCAACCGAAAGACTCATGTACACTTCAACGAGTTCCTGTTCTCTAAATCCAACCTTGTAACGGACGTAAGAGTGACCCCTGGGACCACTTATGGGACTTGACGACACAGACGTTAAGACCCTGAAGATCTCCCTTTAGACGTCGGGGGTGAACTAACCTAAAACGTAAAGAAACGGAGAATACTTGACACTTGGAAGAAAGGTGGGTCTCCATTTCTGGAGACGACATAGAGACTTTAGGAAGTATAAGAAACTCAGTGAGTCAGAATTGTCTGTGTGGACTGACGTAAGAACCGTAGGAAGTATCAAGAGAGGAAGTAAACCTGTGTTGAAGGGGCCAGTGAAAGAACAAGTTGAAATCGAGAGGACCGTTGTCTCTTGAAGTTCTTCTTTTTGTGACACGAAACAAGGTAATGAGACAAATAGTGACACACGACACCTTGTGTCACCTAATGGGTTCTTTCGGGAGTCCTGTACAACGAATTTCGTCATTCATGGCCCTTGCGAGGGACCGCCAGACACTAATGCTAACTCCCGAGAGTGACGGCGTCGGGCCCAAGAGAAGGACCAGTCCCTTCGGAAAGAAGAAGGAGAGGTGGACGGTGGATGGTTGGAGGAGTCACTGACATGGTGCGAAACCCGAAAGGACCACCGAGTCTACCATTTCTTAAGCGGATATTACGTCCTCTGGTCCAAACTAGGGACCCAGCCCTTCTAGGGGACCTCTTCCTTTACCGTTGGGGGTAGGGTTATAAGAACGGACCTCTTAAGGTGCCTGTCTCCTCGCACCACCCGACGTCAGGTACCCCAGTGTTTCTCAGGTTGTACTGACTCGTTAATCGTATTCTTGTCGTCAATCACAACGAGTTTCTTTCTGTCCCAGTAGGGTGAGTCGGAGGACCAATTTCAGTTGACGAGTCTCCGACCTGAGGGAGCTCTCACTTACAACAACAAGTCAGAGGTTCAGTCCAGGTCGGGAAACACTGGGGTACCTGACGTGGTGTGGTCCGGAGGGACAGAGAATGGTAGAGGGCTTCAAACGGGTTCAAGTACAGGTAACTTAGACACTATGGTAGGTCTCCTATGTAGCGTAGGAGACAGTGGGAGAAGAAAACAGGAGTTAGAAAGGGTCGTAGTCCTAGAAAAGGTCACTCAGCCGAGAAGCGTAGTCCACCGGTTTCATGACCTCGAAGTCGAAATCGTAGTCAGGAAGGTTACTCATAAGTCCCAACTAAAGGAAAGTCTCAACTGACAAAATACAGGAACGACAGGTTCCCTGAGAGTTCTCAGAAGAGGTCGTGGTGCCAAGTTTGTGAAAGTTAAGAAACCACGAGACGGAAGAAATACCAGGTTGAGAGTGTAGATATATACTGATGACCTTTCTGGTATCGGAACTGAGATACCTGGAGACAGCCGTTTCACTACAGAAACGAAAAATCATGGGACAGATCCAAACAGTAGCGAAAGGAAGGTTCTTCGTTAACAGAAGATTAAAGTACTGATTTCAGTGGTAGACGTCACTAAAATCTCGGGTTCTTCTCCTTCAGACAGTGACGAAGGTGGAAAAGGGGAGGACAAACGGTACTTTACTACCTTGACCTACGGCACTAGAATAAAAAAAATTATAACTCAAAATTCGACCGAGAAAGTAAGAGGAGAAAGTGGGAGTAGTTCTCCGAGAAATGAGGGAGTAACGAAAGACGGTAATGTCAGGATAGTAGACGTATAGACTCCAATAACTATAAAGAGGAGCGTCAGACCTAAGGTCGAACATTGAGTAGGTCAGACCGTAAAGTGTACTACATGAGACGTATATTCAATTTACTCGTCCCACTGTTATACGTTGGAACAGTATGAGTTCACACTTATCTTAATATTATTAGGGGTGTACGGAGATTCGGGAAACGATTGATTCTTGGTGATAACCTTATGACTAAAGGTATCATAATCACCAACTTATAAATAAAATATTTAAGGAATTTTGCAAAGTGTCCGTCTAGTAAAAAAGGGGAAAGATAAATCCGAAATCCCATTACACTCAACATATGACAAAACGAAGATGGTACGACTATTAAAGTAACACAGACCATATATAAATTCCGTCTTCAAAAAAGGTACCTATCGAAGTTACATCGTCTTACTAAAAAGTAAAGAAAGAAAAGTGAACCATCATGATTGAAAAAAAAAGATCAGGAAGTCACATGAATGAGACTTACGGTCACTAGAAAAATACCTGTCTTTATTACTCTTCCGTCGAGAATGAACTTCACTCAGAAAAGACGAGAGTTCTTACTATTACAACAAACTCGTAAGATTCTTTTAAAGTTTTTATCAAAAATTCTCCCGACACAACGGGACCCCTCATCGTAGAAGCTCCGTTAGACCAATTCTCTCTCTCTCTCAAACTTTCGGTAAAGCTGTTCCTTTCAGTGAAAGATGGAGCTCAGACTTACGTGGACCTAGGTAGTGCTCCGTCTTGAGGCTAAGGGAGAACTGCGATGGTAAAGTAATAGAGAATAGGTATCAAGACCAATAACGACAAGAAGACAGTCGAGAGATAGTGTACTCATTAACAAGGTGAGTCTCAGAAACCCTTAGTAGTCTATACAGTCAAAGGGATACAGAAGAGTATCAACAATATGTTCGGGATAAAATAAAAACATATTAATAATAGAGTAGTATATACTACAACATTCAGTTAAGTTGAGACAATACCTCACTTCCACCTTCTGTTCCTTTCTTCCTTTTCTTTCCGTCCGAACATAAACAATACTAAAGTTCTTGTCTATAAACTTTAACTTGGAAAAGGGTCCCAATGGATGGTGGACGATATCAATTGACCTGTCAATCACGGTTCGTACCAAATATTGAAAAAATTTGACTCGTTTTAAAGTGAAATTGAAACTCCAAGGACTTTCATGATTGTTTAACCTTAAACGTTTAATTTAAGTTATGTATTAAAATTTTATTTATTTATTTAAGTCGTATAGATACACACACATAAGTCGAAAAGAAATAGTCTCCTATATTTCCTCTCACACTTAATGGGGAAAGACATCTTAAGTTGAATATTAACTTTTGTACTCACCCTAAGAAAGTGTAGATATATTTTGTGACAAAGGGTCAAAAAGAATACTATGTAAGTCCATAGTTTTTACAAAAGATAAATGAACGAGTTTCAAGGAAACTTATTTCTTTATCTTAGTATGGTTGAGGGTCGAGACCACCGGGTGTCTTACCGTCGGTTTACTGAACGATAATGGTATTGGGAAATATGAACGACTTACGATAAGTCATGTAGGTTAACACTCATAAGTGTCAGAAAAGTCCCCCACACTTCCTCCGACCGTAACGAGAACACGTCCAATGTTTCGACCTTTGTCTTCTCCCCCCTTTATTACCGTATCTCATCAGAATCTTTAACCCAAGTTCAGATGTCAAACGGAAAGAGAAATTCTAGGTCTTTCCACTTTTTAGACTACCGTCACTTGTGCTACAGTATAATAATTACTTAATAATTAAATGTATGAAGGTTAGTTAAACATCGTTACTCCATCGTTTGGACAATTATATACTAGATTTACTAATCGTATTCATTGTTACGGTCTGGTTTGAAGCCCTTCTGTTTCTCCAACATTATATTCTATGGAGAGGTCCTCCTAAATCCTTATTGGGTCCCTTGATGCATTGTCTAGATTCTGAGTCCTTTGTAATAGCCGGTATCATGTTTTTCTTGATTCCGACGACCCTCAAGTCCCTATGACAGTTCCACTGGTCGATAAGACGGACCGATACATGTACGATAAAAGATCTCTTTTTTCTCTCTCTGCTTTAGTTTGGTTCTAAATTGGTCTTAGTACCTTAAATTTATAGTCTGATTCTTATCGATATCTTAAACCCACAAGAGGTGATCGTGACTCCTATCTTGATCTGTCTCCGTATACAATGAGATACTATTGTAAATAATTTACTATTCGTAGAAGACATACGACCCGTTACATAACGACAAGTCGGCGAGTCAGTACCTGACGTCGTGTCGTCCGAAGGACAGGACGTGGTAGAGGGCCTCAAACGAGTTTGAGCACAGGTAACTCAGTTACTACGGTAGGTTGGTAGAGTAGGAGACAGTGAGGGAAGAGGAGGACGGAAGTCAGAAAGGGTCGTAGTCCCAGGAAAGGTTACTCAGTCGAGAAGCGTAGTTCACCGGCTTCATAACCTCAAAGTCGAAGTCGTAGTCAGGAAGGTTACTTATAAGTCACAACTAAAGAAAATCCTACGTGACCAAACTAGAGGAACGACAAGTTCCCTGAGAGTTCTCAGAAGAGGTCGTGAACTCTTCACAGGTTTTCGTAGTCAAGAAGTCACGAGAGGAAGAAATCCCAGGCTGAGAGTGTAGGTATGTACTGATGACCTATCTGACGTCGGAATCGATATGTCTGGAAACAACCGTCTCACTACAGAGACGAAAAGTTACGTGACAAATCTAAGACGACGATGTCACTACTGGGTCTTCCCCATGATTTTACACAGTCGTATCTATTAACACCGGTAAGTCCTATCTAGACAAAGGGACCCGTACCATACTCGGTATCCAGAGACCTGTTAAAGAGAGAAAAGAGTCCAAAGTTTCCTCTCGACCTCACTCAACCACAACCTACCATGTCCCAGACTCCTCAGAGAGCCCATAATCCCTCTAAGACCCCGTCAACTGAAAACAAACCTTTCACCTCAAACTCACGACACGCGGACCACCGAGACGGGATGTAGTGGGGAAGTCCGATCAAGAACACCAGGGTCGATGGAGATCCTACACAGACCGAACTCCCTCCGTCCTGATACAAGGGACCGTCGACATGAAAGATCTTTAGTCAATTCGTATATTACTGTCTCACGGACCCTACCGTCTTTCCGTATCTACAGCTCATTTGCGGGTCCCCGTAAAATAATTCGGTCTTGGGCATTTACATTCAGTGAACCGACCTACAACATGTCTAGCCAAATTTGTCGTCGACACGGAAGAGCCTCCGCTCCACGTTTCGTGTGCCACCACGTCCCTTGTACACATTTGGACTTGTTCGCGTGTCGCGTCGTGACAAAAACTGGTGCGTCTCCGTGTTCGACGGAAAAAGTCCCAAGCACTCGACTTCAGCACTCGTTTCACCACATCCTCAACGTAAAAATCTTGCACTCCACTTTCGTCACCGACGGAGACATATCTGTCAGTCCTCTCCAACGACTCCCCCGCCAAAACTCTCGACCAACTTCCATCTTTCCCTCCCTTGGACGGTAAATCTACCTACTACTGAAAGGTCCGCGACCCACGACGCAGAAAAATTAAAAAAAGAAAATTTTTTACATAAGAAATTAACCTCCCTTTAACGAAATGTTACAACACAACCAAAGACGACACTTTATTTTCTCTCACTCACAATAAACGAGTCAGTGCAGGTTGAGAAAAGTTGGGGTATCTGACATATCGGGTGGTCCGAGGAGACAGGTACCCTAAGAGGTCCGTTCTTATGATCTCACCCAACGGTAAGGGAAGAGGTCCCCTAGAAGGGTTGGGTCCCTAGCTTGGGGTCAGAGGACGTAACGTCCGTCTAAGAAATGACAGACTCGGTGGTCCTTTCGGGAAGTCGTTGTGTTCAGTCGACATTAATGTGTATATAGTGGACGGAAAACACGGAGGGAGGGTCGGGGGACAGGGTGAGTAGTGTCTCCCGAAGGGACTATCGAGTCAACCATTTCTTAGGTGGACGTTACGTCCTCTGGGACCAAACTAAGGACCCAACCCTTCTGGGGGACCTCTTCTCTATCCGATGGGTGAGGTCATAAGAACCTGAAGGGAACACCGAGTCAACCATTTCTTAGATGGACGTTACGTCCTCTGGACCCAAGTTAGGAACCCGACCCTGCTAGGGGACCTCTTCCTTTGTCGATGGGTAAGGACATAAGACCGGACCTCTTAAGGTACCTGACATATCAGGTGCCCCAGCGTTTCTCAGCCTGTGTTGACTCGTTGAAAGTGAAAGTGAAACTCTGAAATTCATTAAACACGTGGGTCATGAGTGTTTAATGACACACACAAATATATGGTGTAACATTGTATGTGCGTGTGTCTGTGTGTGTGTGTATACCACCACTAATTCTTACGTTACTTTCCATAAAACTCATGAAGCACTTTGAGACTCCTGTCGGTTTCTTTGTTTAAGGGTAAGAAACTCCTTAAAGGTTATCTTGGCTAGGAATATGTTATTTGTTTTTACTTTTTTTTTTCTTACTTTTCGTCGTAACTCGTACATATATATTTTGACTTCGTAGATCTTCCAAGTCCCACCGGTCGGGTCCAGTGTTGATATTTCCTCTTGAAGAACCTTCTCACTCGAACTTCGTACCGAAACATCAATCCTAACTGTCCTGTTTTCACGACCTAACGAAGAGCCGGAAAACCGATTCTAGTTCACATCTAATATTCATAACCCTTCTTCGAATCTATCAACTTCACACGGATCACTTCCCGGAACTTCACCGTGTCCAACCCGACAACCGTAAACATACTGAGGTGACCTTCCAGAATTCCCTTCATACAAAAAATTTTTTTTATGTGTGTACTGTAATACGTGTGATGTTATACGTTTTATTTATTAGTTGTTCTACGCTCGACGAGGCCAGAAAAACCTTTTGTTGACCCGTCGTAGATAATTTTAAATTTAAGCAGAGAACTTTAAAAAACTTTGGGTTTGATGGGATACATTACCATTGACGTGCTTCTATAGGTAACGTCGTGACTAATATCACCCATGGAAGGGTCGGTCTTTTTTCACTTCATTTATTCACAGGTAGTTTCCCCGTTACAAACTTATGTATGTCATAAACCGATAGTACTTGATAAGTGGTCAGGGAATTTCGTCAATCAAAACCTACATGGTAAATCGTACGTATCAGTAATACTTAACAATTCATTGTTATCGTTCTCTGTCTTCTCATGTACTGACACTACGATAAAAACAGTTTGTCACCGTTTTTCGCGTAGGAGGCTTCTGAGGATTCTGCGAAGTCAGTACAGGCTGAGACACGCTGGGGTACCTGCCGTCGAGTGGTCCGAAGGGGCAGGGACCCTAAGAGGTCCGTTCTTGTGACCTCACCCAACGGTAAAGGAAGAGGTTACGTACTTTCACTTTTCACTTGCACTTCAGCGCGTCAGCACAGGCTGAGACACGCTGGTGTATCTGTCGTCGGGTGGTCCGGGGGGGGAGGGACCCTAAGAGGTCCGTTCTTGTGACCTCACCCAACGGTAAAGGAAGAGGTTACGTACTTTCACTTTTCAGTTTCACTTCAGTGAGTCAGCACAGGCTGAGAAGTGCTGGGGCACCTGACGTCGGATGGTCCGAGGAGACCGGTACCCTAAAAGGTCCGTTCTCGTGACCTCACCCGACGGTGACGTTTACATACACATCAATACATAAATATGTACACATGTATGTATATCTGTGTACGTAACCGTCGTTTATTTGTTTCGGAATACAACAGAATTTAGGTCTTTGACAGTCTACGTGAAAAGAAAAATACGGAGGAGTAGATGGTTCAAAAAAATACCGTAATTTTGTACTTTCCAAAATCGACCCCAAACCTCCCTCCCCATTCCCCTCGTAAAGTGGAAATTCTTATTAATTATCTCTAGAACAAAACTTTCAAAGACAACTCTTCCACCGGTCCTAAATACCGTAACGGACAACTTATTCTACAGGGTATCCAGAGGTTCGCATAACATGTAAGGCGATTTCGGTAGCCTATCCCCATCCAAAGCCTTGTTCAATGGTATCGACTCTTTTGATTACTGAGGTCACCTCTGATGTCACGCAGAGATGAGACAGTTCAACCATAGACTCACCTTTCCGTGTAAAAATAGGAACCCCCTAGAAGAAGGACATCATTCACAACTAAGAAGGAGGAAGATTCATATCGATTTTCCTGGAGTGAATAGGACCGAACGAGGATGGTAAGGGAACAACCTTTCTCCCTGGATACGTCACTCACACACTTTTAAATCTAGAACATAATTTGCTTCATTTCGCAGGAAGAATCTACACAAAAAGTTTGAAAAGTTTGGAACTACGTTTTATTGGTTATGTAGAATACAATGTAAGACAATATAACCACACATATACATATACCAACACGGATATATATATATATATATATATATGTGTGTGTGTGTGTATATATATCTTATTACCGATACTTCCTTTTAAAGTACTTTGTAATGAACGGGATTGAGACACATAAGGATCATTAAAGATGAGATAAGAGTAGATGGAACAAAATAAAGTAATTTTTTTTGCGATCAGTGTCTGAGAATTCAACTGAATGACTAGGTGATTTACCCCATCACTGGACGTAAATTTTTTTTTTTTACGTAGTCTTTTGTGGATAGTTCGACCCACAGACCGGAAGGGATCAGTCTTCTAAAGGTGACCCGACAAATCCGTCGATGAGTCACTCTAGTTTAGGTCTGGCTCTACAAGAGACGAAACAACTCATGTACGGTCATTCCGGTCGAATACCCCTTCCGTAAGTCCCTCGTCCAAGGAATTCTATAACCCAACCGGGTTTTCAAGTGAGTTCAAAAGGGTAATGTAGCATCCCTTTTCGGATTCGTTTGAAAACCCGGTTGGGTTATCAAAAGTCAGAATTCCTTTCGTAACACACTATGAAAATCTCTTAATCGAATTTTACCCTCGTCTATGAAAAAATGACGACACCATCTACGGAATCCATCATTAAAAAGAGGTCGTCAACCTAAACAGTATTCTTCCGACTAGTAGGACTATATTTATCTTCCGTAGGGTCAATTAAAGTGGAGACGGGATTCGTAAGAAAAGATGAATTCGAAATTTTAACATACGAATTTATCTTTCTTTTTTCAAGGTATGGTATGAATTGTTGTTAATTCATATAAAAATATCATTAATAGGGTCAACCCGTTTGACGATTTAATTAAGAAACATCCTGGTCATCTCTAGTCAACGCGTGGAGTAAAGTTTATGCCCTAAACACACCCAGTATTAGTATCTCCGACGACTACATCCGTAACTTTCACCTTCACAAGTGTTTAGACTGAGGATGAAACTGACGTTTCCTTTTACTGTACATAATATAGATTGATCTAAACTCTCGTTGTTTAAAATTTTTCTGTCGTCTTTTACCTGAGACGGATGCCGCAGGATCCTATGGATTAAATTCTACATATATTGTTTGTAAAAATCCATAAGTAATCCTTTCTTTCGGAAATATAGGACGGTAGTTGAAATAAAAAAATTAGATTGTACAAAAAGTACCAGTAATTGTGACTACGGAAACTAAAACGTCCACAACAGTTTTCTATCAATTAGTGTACTCCTTTCTCGTCTCAACGCCAACCGTTGGAGAGAGAAACATCATGAAAAGGTATTCTGAAGAAAGTTGTTGGAGTAACAAGAAGGGAAAAATGAGACCTCATCTAGATTATAACTTCCTTGAACTAAAACAAAGGAATAATGTACTCACAAACTTTATTTAACTCGGTGTTCTTCTTATATTTCATTTTTGGTATCGTCATTATGAATGTCAATTACTTTGTGAATTATTTTTCCCACAAGAAATCTTTCTACCGTTACTACTGGGACATACGTTCTGTCGTTTTTTTCTGTGTCTACACATATTGCCTGAAAACCTGAGTCTCCCTCTCCCTCTCCCACCCTACTAAACCCTCTTACCGTAACATTGTACATATGATAGTACATTCTTAACTTAGCGGTCAGATACAGGCTGCGTCCTATGTCGTACGAACCCCGACCACGTGCCCCTACTGGGTCTCTCTGCAATACCCCTCCCTCCACTCACCCCCCAAGTACAAACCTTTGTGTACATGTGGGTACCACCTAAGTACAGTTACATACCGTTTTGGTTATGTCATAACATTTAATTTTATTTCCTTTTTTTTTTTTTCTGTCACTTTCAGTTTAGTATCCAGAAGGATTTTATAGGGAAAGGTAAACGGGAGGGAAGGATCTTAAGAGATGGTTGTGACTTCGTAACCTCAAATCCTATCTTTCCTTCATACCTATCTCGAAAGACGAGATTCCAGTAAAGGGTGTAGAAATTTCTTTCTGTCGGAGTTCTCGGTCTCATCTTTATCGAAAATATTAGATATGACCAGTATTAAACTTGATAAGGATGACCGACACTGAAACATTGACCGTTCTTAATTATGCGGAAAGAATCAAAAATATCCTGACAGTTTTTACTTCTGTGGTTTGAACACTGGCCAGGGTTCACTTAGTCTGACAACAAGAACCACGGGATAAACGTCTTATTCAGGATCCAGTAAGAGAGGCTTTTGTCACGACTTCATCCACCGTAAACCCTCAGTGACGTTTTGGGTCTTACTCCTATCCTTTAGTTACTTCGCCTTACGGTAGTTGTAATGTAACCGTACGAAACCTCAAAAATGTCACATGGGTTGTATTAGAGAAAACGATCTGGTTCCTTTGTTATACCTCAGTAGGTTATGACAACAGAGACGTGATAAATGACTACTGTCACCAAACATAATACAGCATACTACCAGGTACCTTAGAATTGACCTAAGACTTAAGTAAACAGAAGGTTTGATATCGAAACAAAAAAGACTCTCACTTAAGAACCACTGGAACCCTAAAACAAAACAAGAACTACAGACGAACCAATAAAACAAGTCTAATATAAAAGAGGTAAGGAAATAAGAGTTATCACAAGGATTGGAATAAAGGGTCACCTACTAAAACGTCCTCTTGTCTGACAGGAAACTGTGAACCTAGAGTGGGTAACAGGTGAACGAACTACACAAAACACTCGTGTCCGTAAAGATTTACCTCTCTGAGTTACAGGAGAAAGTCAAGGTAGTTTTATACCTAAATTAATCAAAGGGAAATTAAAGTTTTCCTTTACCTCTTCCCTACTACTACACAAGTTATGACCCCCGTATAATAAAGAACATCCACTTAGTCGCATCTCCTTGGATGGGTCATGGTTTATAGTGATGACGTCGTGACATGCACGGGTTCGTGTCACCACAAAAGGTAAGCTGACCGATAAGAGTGTACGTCAAACAGTTTTATCTCTTTGTCCCACGTCTATAAGGTTCATAATTATATTTCTGTTTGTATGAGACTCGAATAGATAGAGCAATGATAGACCTCTCTCTCTCAAGACTCGTTTCCTTCTTCACCTATTGACACCCCGTAGTGTTCAGGAGTGGCCGGAAGTCTACGAACTAAAAGGGAACAAGGAGGAAGACGAGTGACCTGTGGTTGTATGGAACAGTAATACTTGAAAATGACAAAAAATTGTTTTTCAAATTTTTTTTCTTGGTTATAACTGTGTCACATTATTGTACCTTGAACGATAAGATTTCGTGTTATATCTTAGTATTTTCCAAACTTGTCCTAATACTTATTTCTTGGACTTTATCGTTGATGTGTCGGTGGTTTGAAAGGATCAGTACGACAACGTCTTCTGACAGGGGGGGAGTAGCGAGGGAGTCCCGGAGACAACGTTCTCTCAACGACCCCACCCCCCACCAATTCCCACCGAAATGAGGTTCACCTTTAACAACAAGAGGACTACTTTGACCGACCGTAAGTCCTGGTCCATGAATCGAGAACCGTATACTGACAGTGGGTCGGTGTGACTGTGGACGGGAATTACGGTTCCCAAAGTCTTGGTCGTAGTACTCCAAGAAACCCCAATTAAGTATCGTTATTATGAAAACTCTTTTTCCCCCTTTAGGATTAAAAGGAACAGATCTTCACGGAGTCTTCCTAGCGGTTTACATGAACGACCATTGGACCGGTGGAGTACGCTTCTCAACTGAGTAACCTTTTCTGAGACTACGACCCTCCCTAACCCCCCGTCCTCCTCTTCCCCTGCTGTCTCCTACTCTACCGACCTACCGTAGTGCCTGAGTTACCTGTACTCAGACTCACTTGAGGCCCTCAACCACTACCTGTCCCTCCGGACCGCACGACACTAGGTACCCCAGCGTTTCTCAGCCTGTGCTGACTCGCTGACTTGACTTGACTTGACTTCCTTCTTTACCTGTACGTCTGGAACAGGGAATTTACCTTTTTTGTGGACGATACTGTAGTGAACCGGTGGCTCCCTACGCAATGATCGGGAAGAACCCTTTCGCCCCGACCCATACAAAATAAAAGAAAAGTACGTCGCCATGGAGTGTCACTCAGAAAGACGACGGGTCGAAGTCAAGACTCCTTTAGTCAAGTCAAGTCAAGTCAAGTCAGCGAGTCAGCACAGACTAAGAAACGCTGGGGTACCTGACGTCGTGCGGTCCGGAGGGACAGGTGATAGAGGAACAGGAGGAACCGTTCGTAAATTAGGATTCCCGTGGCTACAAGTACATCGTGACGGATCGACCAACAAACATTATTAGTCACGACTGTAGATAAGTAATAGAAAGACACAATCTGTAATATGGGTTCTCAAATGTATTAAATTAGAATAAATTAGAAGGCCTGCTAAAAAACTTCTGCACTGATAATAAAAGAGATAAAATGTCTACTCCTTTCGCTGCGAATCTCTTCGATTCACTCTATCGGTCCTGACGAGTCAAGAATTTACACAACGGTCCTGATCCAGGTCCAGGTAGAATAAGGTTTCCTCTATAAGACTTCAATATGACTCTAAGAGTCATCTCTCCCAATCTGGTCCCGATTCTGGACAGGGGTCACCCCACCCCGTCTTCCTGGATCCCCTAAAAAAGGTTCGACAAACGACACAAGGAGGAGGCAGAAGGGGAGAAAGAAGGAAAAGACCACGGAGAGAAGGACCCATCTGACCACCCCCACCCCCCCCTCACGGTAGGGATGACGGTAAGTGACGGTGTCACTCAGTGACGAGGACTCTCACACAGTACCGAGAAGCCCCCTGGTACTTCCATTTAACGACTCTTGGTCACCCGACCCCCTCCGACTGTTTAGGGGTCGGTTAAAAAGACACTGAAGGACACACTCCGGAAGAGAGATGCTACCGTATCGAAGTCCCCGTACGTGTCACCGCCTCACGATTCCGTTCGACCTTTGTCGGAGACACCTATACTCTTTGTGTACGTATTTTTTTATCCTTTGCACAGATATTTTACATGTACACACACACGTCAGTCAGTACAGACTGAGAAACCCTGGGATACGTGACATCGGGCGGTCTGAGGAGACACAGGCACCTTAAAAGGTCCGTTCTTATGACCTTACCCAACGGTAGAGGATGAGGTCTCCTAAAAGGACTGGGTCCCTAGTCTTGGTACAGAGGACATAACCATCCGCTAAGAAATGGAGACACGGAAACGCACATGTGTATGTATTCGTTTCGTGTATAAGTACTTTTTACTCATACATTTACTCTTTTTTATATATATATGTATCTATAAAATATACATTTAGATATACAGATCCATATCTATAACTACACTTTCATAACCTGAGATCCATGCATAAAGGAGGGGAGGGTTAAGGTTGTAGTTGGAATCATTTTCACGTGTCGACAATACGCAAGTAACGTGTCGTCAAGAGGAAACTCTGAACGTTCTGACTCGACCCCTCTACTACTCCTACTTCCGTACGGGTCCGGAAGTTCCTCGAGTGTTAGGTTTCCTGAAAACAAAAGGAACTCCTATTACAACTGTCAAGTTACATATCTAGTGACGAGAATCTCGTAGCGTTAAATCTGTCGGTCTCGTAAGACACCTTTTCAAAAGACTTTTCATTTTTTTTAATTTTTTACTTATGTCCTGGGGTACTGTAAATTAGCCATTCTCAACTGATCCTGGCGGAAACCTCAAGGTCGCATAAATGAGTTAACTATAACTCACGCTGAAAAAAAAACAAAAGAACCGTAGGACATCAAACGTTAACCAATCTTCACCCGTCAAGTGTCGTCCCTTTCTAGACCTTCTTCGTCCTTATCTAGACCTTCGAGTCATAAAGGCTCAAAAGACAAATTCCTACTTTCCCGGTAAATATTGAGTCGTCGGGTACTCCAGTAGGGACTCATGTAGTATCGTAGTCCTTTCAGCACAAAAGAGGAAATTCGTGTAGAGGATAGGACGGTAGGGAGACGAGTTTTCGGACAGAAAGAAAAAGGTAGAGGACGGAGGTCAGAGGAAAGGTAGAAAAAAGGTTAAGTCCTAGGAGATCCTAGGTCTGGTTTACAAGAAAAACCATGTAAAGAATAGGGAAGGCCTCTTCCGTTACCGTTGGGTGAGGTCATGAGAACGGACCTTTTAGGACACCTACCTCCTCGGAGCATCCGACGTCAGGTACCCCAGAGTTTCTCAGCCTGTGTTGATCACTGAAGTGAAAGTGAAAAGTGAAAGTACGTAACCTCTTCCTTACTGTTGGGTGAGGTCACAAGAACGGACCTCTTAGGGTCCCTACCCCCTCGGACCACCCGACGGCAGATACCCCAGCGTATCTCAGCCTGTTTTCACTGAATCGTCGTCGTCGTCGTCGAATGGGGAAGGGGATTTTCGGATTGAAGTCTACCAGTTCGTTGAGAAGTAAGAACATGATTTGGACTCGAAACAACCAAGAATATGAAACGGTTACGAGAAGGATATTCTAGAGGGAGGGGTAATGATGGACAGTTCTAAGAGGATAAAGCACTCTGGTTATAATTTGTTGTAAAGACTCTTCTGGAACTCCTAATCAAAAACCTTAATTTGTAAAGGATAGAGTACGGTTATCATACGACAAATTTGTGAACCGATTTCACAAATAATGTAAGAAAGAATTAAATATAAATCGACACGTGTGACTCCTCGAGATGAGACAAGAAACTCCCATTCTTCGTATAGTACGTAAAAAACACAGAGAAATTACTTTCTTTCTAAAACATATTTTACTCATAAAATTTTCGTAATTCATTTGAAATCCAGATACTCTTCGCGTGACTATACTGTAAGGGACCATTATGTCCCATTCAGTCGTAACAGTAGAGCACAACGAAATTAGTCATGAACGCACAAAACTAAGAAACTACAAGGTTCGGCCAAAATTGGAATCCCGAAAACTCGATCGAGAACGGACAGGGATCTTTACAGAAAGGAAAACCTCAAAATTTAAAGTCGAGGAAGAACCCCGGTCGCGTTACTGGGTAGAATCTCTCCGAAGAAAACTGAAGAGTCTGGTGACGACCAGGACAAAACTCTGCCTTTGGGAAGGAGGTCAACGAGACAGCTCCACGGGTCGGTGTCGGAATACTCAACAACGAATGGACGAGTTCACAGAGAATTCAAAGTGCTCTCGTTTTCCGAAACAGACGAGACTATTAGTGACATAAAGATCTTTGATCCGGTCCCGGTTAGACACCGTGGCGAATATAGTATAATACAGTAAATTTAGTTAACAAGAGTTAGAACTGACGGATAGTCACAGTGGACACCCTGAATTTTTTTGCGTTTACACGTTCCAACTGGAGTTTCTAAGGTTGAGTCAACTGAACCTCACTACGGAATTTAAATCGAGACTTCCATACTGAGTAGTTTCCGAGTCCTTTTGTTCCTTTCTATTCTAAACGTATTGAAGGTTTCAACACCAACAAAAGATTCTGAAGGATATAAAAGACAATTCTGGAGTAGAGTATAGGAATTAGGAAGACTGACAGTGTCTCTCTATTATTCTTCTAGTTTGTACTTGAACGTAGTCTTTGTAGACCCCGTCAAGGTTTCACAATTAATGGTAAAGTCTTTATATTCTCGAATTAATATCAAACTTACAACTTTGTTCAAACCCATACAACGGGACGTTTATGTCCTTTACATTTATTTATAGTAGAATCGAAGACAGATTTATAGTCTGACTGTTAGCGGTTTACCAAAAATTCTCTGTATGATGTACAATTTAACAATAAAAAAAGAGAATCGAATATATTCTGTGTACTGTAACTAATTACTTGAACTGTACTTATAAATAAAATAGGTATTATACATGAAGCCACAAATAGTCTAAGGTAATTTTAATATGTCGTTCAAAGTCACCTTTATCTCGAAGGGAAAAGAAGTACGAATACATACACTGTAGTCTGAGATAAGAATGTGAGAGGTAGATGGAGTAGTGGTACTATAGATTTGTCTAAATACTCAGACTGCGCGACAGGTACAAAATGTATACTCCGTGTCTCCACTCTCGTTTCTCCTCAGGAACCTCGGTGAATGGGCCTCTCACCGTCTTGGTCGTAATCTTAACGACGGGGAATCATCGTTTCCATATCAGTATAAGGATTTAGAAAGCCGTGTTTTTACTTTTTTGTTGTTGGTATTTAGATAAGGAACCTCTATGAACCGGTTTGGGCACGAAAAGCAGCCTTATCAGTACACCACTGAGAGGGTGATTCCTCGAGGCCTTTTCTCAGAGGGTTGAAAAAGATCTGAAACTCCTCGATGTAAATTAAATATTAGACTTTTGTAAAGACTTGTGTCTGCGTATTAGAACGAATGACTTTACAGTAAAGTAGAACAAACAACGAACGACTCTTTTCTCGACGCCGAGAAAAGTTGTACGGAGGATATATACTTGCCAGAAAGTATCTCTCTTTCTCTACAAGGAAAGGGTCTAATGTCAAAGAAAAATACACAATAGTGAAACTGACAGATTTAGGAACTTAGAAAATTGAAAAAGTAGAACCATCCAGACAATAGAAGTATTAGAGATTACTTATCAAGAGTTGTTGTGTATAGACGGGAAACTAGGTCAAGGCATGACTCGCCATACTTAGTTCAAGTGTACGAATCTTTACGTTCTCTACATTGAAACGAATAAAAAGACTAAGAGGAAAAAAAAAAAATAGAGAAAGCTCAAGAAAAAGATTGTCACTCTTAAAACCCCTTTACAAACAGAAGGTTCAGTCTTTAGTGAAGGGAGAAAGAGGGACGGTCCGGGATTTCATTTCTGAGAAAACTCACAATTCACATGCTGAGTCTTGAGATTCTCCGTCTTGTGCACGGTCCATGATTCAGCGAAATCAGCACAGACTGAAAAAACGTTGGGGTACCGATCCGAGGAGACAGGTACCCTAAGAGGTCCGTTCTTGTGACCTCATCCAACGGTAAAGGAAGAGATCCCCTAGAAGGGCTGGGTCCCTAGATTGGGCACACAGAATTATAGAGGACATAACCGTCCACTCAAGAAATGGTGATCTCCGTCTTGTCAACCTACTTAAAAAAATTTCGTTTCAGACAAAAGATGAGTTTCATTTTATATTGCACGATTAGTACACACGTTTGAACAATAAAGACTTTATTGTACATTAAATTATAAAAGAATTTCAATCGGGTATGAAGTCTTTGTTCTCAAAGAAAGGTTACTGATGAGAGTAAACTCGAGATAGGGTTTGCTAGTAATTTTTGAACCGGTTCAACAAAAAGTAAAGTAGAATCACGATCTCTAAGTCTAACCACCGTCCTTGATCCATTTGTTATCACAGACATTAACCACTACACCTTCTCAGGTTTCTCTTGACTTACTTCGGGTAATCGGAAACCTCCACTCTCCAATGTGGTAGGTCAAAAGTTTCTCCGTAAACTCACAGAAAATGGACTCTGTCACCTCAGTGATTACAGAGGTCTTTTTTTCCTCTATTCCCGCTTCCCTCGCCTACAATACCCGAAGGGCCCACCTCGATCACCATTTCTTGGATGGATGGTACGTCCTGAAGGGACCACCGAGTCTGCCATTTTCGTAGACGGATGTTACGCCCTCTGGGCCCAAGTTAGGGACCCAGCCCTTCTAGGGAACCTCTTCCTTTACCGTTGGGTGAGGTCATGAGAACGGACCTCTCAGGGTACCTGTCTCCTCGGACCACCCGACGTCAGGTACCCCAGTGCTTCCCAGCCTGTGCTGACTCGCTGAAGTGAAAGAAAGAAAGATGGTACGTCCTCTCCATTCTTGGATACGTCCTCTGTATTCTCTACGTCCAAGTTAGGGACCCAGTCCTTCTAGAGGACTCCTCCCTGCCGTTGGGTGAGGTCATAAGAACGGACCTCTTAGGTTACCTGTCTCCTCGGACCGTCCGATGTCAGGTACCCCAGTGTGTCTTAGCCTGTGCTAACTTCGCTGAATCGTACGTGCGTACGTGCGTCTTTTTCGTCTCCTTGTACCGAGCTGGCAAAAGAGAGACACTTGTGGTTAAAAGAGTAGATATTCAATCCTTACTACTATGAATTGGCATACTTAATTACTCGCAGTTTGGGTGACCGAATCACGGACTGTGTGACTCTTGCACACAGTCGAGGGAGGACCGTCGGCATTATCACCTGTACCCCGTGGAGGTACGAAGGTCCTCTTGAAGAAGTCACCAAGGGTCGTCCCACACTAAGACGGGACGTCTCCTGTAACCCGTCACAGACCTCTGTCCAGCAGAGTCGACCCCCTTCCGAGGATGGCTACAGATAGACCGTCTCTGGGACATTTGAGGACTCGTAGGATGTCACACGTCTCGTCTGAAGGTATTGTTTCTTAGGAGACTGGGGTTTACAGTATAACACGACCCCAACTCCGCGGGTAGGTTGACTTTTCAGTATCGTTTTTTCTTGTTCAAACCGAGTAAAAGGAAGTAGGAATCCTTTTTCTTGTACATTTATATGATTGTAGCAAAATTGTATTGTAATGACTGGAGAAGACCGTGAATTCCTAGGGTTCTCGGATGTCTTAGATCTGTGACGACACTTTGCCTTAGACTAAGACCACTTTCTTTTGAAAAAGAAATTTACATTCCCACAAAAACAAACAAATAAACTTAAATTTGTTCGGTAGAATGGATGAGTCGACTAATACCTAACTTCCCAGATTCCGACCTATAATAACTAAAAGTAAAAATAGTTTTTATGTCGGATTTTTTTACAAAACAATCTAAACACACTAAGTGATTTATTAATGACTACAAACGTACTGTGTATTTTGGTTCTTTTTCAGTTCACAATTTAAGAAACTGTAAATAAAGTTAAGTTTACTCTGAGACTTCCTTTTTCTGTAGTTTAAATTGAACGGAAGTATATGTTCCTTTTACACGATCTTAACTCATGAATGTAGTACTTTATAGTCTACAGTTACTTTTTAAAATTTACTGAATGAAGTGTTCTTACGAAACCTTAGTATCCCGTCACAATTTCGAACTGAAAAGAACACAAAGGCGCAACAACGTGGTGTCCTACTTCAGAGAAATCACCTACTAATGGTGGACTGACGGACGCAACCCAAAGGACCCTGTGTAGCGGTACCAAATCTCGACGACACACACACACGATTCAGCGAAGTCAGTACAGACTGAGAAACACCGTCATACTTGACATCGGGTGGTCCGAGGAGACAGGTACCCTAAGTTGTCCGCTCTTATGACCTTACCCAACGGTACGGGGCGAGGCCCCCTAGAAGGGTTGGGTCCTTACCTTGGCGTCCGAGGACGTAACGTCCGCTTAAGAAATGACGACTCGGGACCCCTTCGGGAATCTCAACGGTCGTGCACAATTTGAGGACTCCACGTAGAAAGATTTTCTTACATGTAAAATTTCGGTGACTAATAATAAATTTGGGAAGAAAGTCAGTAAAATGAACTTCTGAAACCAAAACACCAAAACAAACGGTGGTGGACCTCTTCTTCAAATTTTTTCCTGGTCCTCGAAAGGACAAAGGTACAAACACACACACACAATCTACGAGTCAACATAGGTTGTGAAACGCTGGGGTAGCTGACATACATCGGACGGTCCAAGAAACTAAGTACCCTAAGAGGTCCGTTCTTATGACCTCACCTAACAGTAAAGGAAGAGGTCCCCTAGCAGGGTTGGGTCCCTATTTTGGGTCCAAAGGACGTAACGTCCGTCCAAGAAATAACAAACTTAGTAGTCCCTTCGGGCAAAGGTACAAATCATACGGTATTTGAGTGAATTATTTAAGAATTCTATCAAACTAGAAAATTTTTTTTTTATCAAGATCTGAATCAGCAAACAATTTTTATACAACTTTAAACTAACGTCAACATGCCTTAACATGAGTGATGTTTGATTTATGTATAAAAGAAACTTTTTTAAACGTAAGTTTTATATCCTTTACGAAAGTGTTTTATCTCCGTTTACTATATGTGTCAAAGAGTAGTCAAGTTGTACTGGACTAAAAATTTACAAGGAGTTATCAGTAACGAGGGGTCTTACTCGTTTCCCACCATACAGACTCTCACACCCCTGTCGTCTGGTCGAAGACCATTGAAGACTGACGTTACCAGACACTCGCGACATACTCTAGGTACCTGTGACCCCGAAACGCAAGAGGGACAGGGAGGGGACGACTAGAGTTTTCCGTGGCAGAAGAGTCAAGTCAAGTCAACGAGTCAGTACAGGCTGAGAAACACTGGGGTACTTGATATCGTATGGTCCGAAGGGACAGGTAGTGGTTGAGGGTCTCGAATAAGTTTGAGTACAGGTAGTTCAACAAATACGGTAGGTTAGTAGAGTAGGAGACAACAGGACGGAAGTTAGAAAGGGTCGTAGTCCCTGAAAAGGTTACTTAGTCAAGAAGCGTAGTCACCGGTTTCATAACCTCAAAGTCAAGTCAGGAGGGTTACTTATAAGTCCTGACTAAAGGAAATCCTAACTGACCAAACTAAAGGAACGTCAGGTTCCCTGAGAGTTCTCAGAAGAGGTTGAGGTGTCAAGTTTTCGTAGGTAAGAAGTCGCGAAGGGACATCGAGTTTGCCATTTCTTAGACAGACGCTACGTCCTCTGGTCCCAAACTAGGGACCCAGCCCTTCTAGGTTCTTAACGTTAGGTGTGGTCATAAGAACGGACCTCTTAAGGTGCCTGTCTCTTCGGACCACCCGATGTCAAGTACCCCAGTGTTTCTCCGTCTGTGTTGACTCACTGATTGTCTGTGTGTGCCAAAAGAAATATCAGGTTAGGTATGCACTGATGACCTTTTTGGTATCGAAACTGACCTGCCTGGAAACAACCGTTTCATTACAGAGACGAAAGATTATACGATAGATCCAACCTGTATCGGAAAGAAGGTTCTTCGGTCACAGAAAATTAAAGTACCGATATCAGTGGTGATGTTACTAAAACCTCTGGGGATTTTATTTCAGAGAGTGACAAAAGTAACAAAGAGGTAGATAAACGGTACTACATTACTCTGGTCTACGGTACTAGAATCAAAAAACTTACAACTCAAAATGTGGTTGAAAAAGTGAGAGAAGAAAGTGAAAGTAATTCTCCGAGAAATCAAGACAGAAACGAAAGACGGTATATCCACCACAGTAGACGTATATACTCCAATAACTATAAAGCGGACCTTTAGAACTAAGGTCGAAGACGAAGCAGGTCGGACCGTAAAACGTACTACATGAGACGTATATTCAATTTATTCGTTCCACTGTCATATATCGGAACTACATGAGGAAAGGGTTAAAACTTGGTCAGGTAACAAGGTACAGGTAAAGATTGAGAAGGAAGAACCAAACGTACATCTAAAGAGTACTCCGTCCAGTTCACCAGACCATAAGGGTAGATAAAGTCTTAAAAGGTGTCAAACAACACATGGTGTGTCAGTTTCCGAAACCGTATCAGTTATTTCGTCTTCATCTACAAAAAGATCTGGAGAGAACGAAAGAGATACTAGGTTGCCTACAACCGTTAAACTAGAGACCAAGGAGACGAAAAAGATTTACGTCGAACTTGTAGACCTTCAACTACCAAGTGAATGATAGTTTCGGACCGAGTCTCTTAAAACTCGTAATGAAACGATTGTACACTCTACTTACGTTAACAACTCATCAAACTTGTAAGAAACTGTAACGGAAAGAAATCCTAGCCTTACTTTTGATTGGAAAAGGTCAGGACACCGGTGGTGACTCAAAAGATTTAAACGACAGTGTAACTCACGTCGTGAAAGTGTCGTAGTAGAAAGTCCTAAACTTTATCGAGTTGACGTTAAGGTAGTGAGGGTGATCGAAACAAGTATCACTACCAAGGATTCTGGGTGAACTGAAGTGTAAGGTCCTACAAACTGAGATCCATTCACTAGTGTGGTAGCACCAATAGACCCAGTAATTCTAGAAAAAACAAATCAAGAAGACTCTTAGGAACGGCGGAGAAGAATTATAGATTAAATTAAGTCTACTGGCAATATAGATGATGGTACCCGTTCTTAGGGAATCTTCTTTAACTTATCGGGAGTATCAGTGTTTTCTCAGGTTTTACGTCATGTACCCACGTTAGAGTTTTTGTTGTCTTACGATAGATAAACAAAGGTTCCGTTTGGTAAGTTATAGTGATGATGTTCAGATACGGGGTTGGTCATTACGACTTCCACGTCTTCGACTTACCAAGCTACTTCTAGATGTTCTGGCAGATCTTGATTGTGGGGTTTTTCTACAGGAAAAGTAGTATCCTCTGACCTTACGTTTTTATCCTTCAGTTCTCTATGGACCTCATTGTCCGTTTAAACCGGAACCTCATGTTTTACTTCGTCCCGTTTCCAATTGTCTCAAAACGGTTCTCTTGAGAGACCAGTATCGTTTGTGAGAGAAGGTTGTTGTGTTCTCTTTTGAGATGTACACCTGTATTGGTCTACCAGTTATGGCTTTAGTCTAACTAGTATAAGAAACGTCAGTTTCTACCACGTCGAGATATGTCATTCGTTTTTGTTCTGGTCCTCGACTGATACCGAGTCTAGTACTTCAGGAATAACGGTTTAAGTCTGAATTTAACTTCTTTCATCCCTTTTGGTGATGTGGTAAGTCCATGCTGGATTCAGTTTAGGGAATACTAATATGTCACCTTCACTCTTTATCTAAGTTCCCCAATCTAGACTATGTCACGGACTTCTTGATACTTGTCTCCAAGCACTGTAACATGCCCTCCGTCACTAGTTCTGGTAGGGGGTCTTTTTCTTTACGTTTTTCCGTTTCACCAACAGACTCCTCCAGAATGTTTATAGAGTCTTTTCTTCTCTTCGATCTCCGTTTCCTCTTTTCTTTTCTATATGGGTAAACTTAAGTCTCAAGGTTTATTATCGTTCCTTTCTATTCGTTCGGAAGGAGTCACTAGTTACGTTTCTTTATCTCCTTTTGTTATCTTACCCTTTCTGATCTCTAGGGAAGTTCTTTTAATCTCTATGGTTCCCTTGACAGAGGAGTCGGTGGAAGATTTTAGGTCTCGGAACCCTGAAGGGAACGCCAGGTTACAAATTCTGGGGTGTAACGGTCACGTCCCCCGTGTACAAGCTAGGGACCAGTCCTAAGGTGTACGGTGTCACACACCGGTTATACATTCATTTATTTACTTACAAATTTTGTATTATTATTTCCTTTTATTTTAGACCTGGGGAAAACGGGTCCAGGTAAAACGAGTCGAACACAATTCAAAAGAAACCCATACAAGGAAATGGTTGAGAAATAAACCTTAATTTTAGTGGTAAGTGCTAAGTCTTCACACGTAACAGAGGGTGACCACGGTTTCTACATCTGACTTTACTCAATAAATTACCAAATATGGATATGACACATATACGACAGGAACACCACTATTGTAACTGTGTTAACTTTTCTGAGTAGATAAGAAAAATGAGGATGCATAAAATTTTCAGATAGAAGGAAGGTTTTTATCCGATACTAAAACCTAACGTCAAACATTCTTGACCGTTGAGAGAACGAGTCTTTCTAAGGGACTAAGTCAGTAAAAAGAACAGAAAAGATAAAAGAACCACTAAAAACTGGTCTCCAAGGTCAGTAAGAGGATAATATACGATGTTGACACGATTCACGACCTCTAAGTCTGTATTACTTCTGTCTCAGACATAAGAGCTTCACAAGAAGTAAGTCAAGTCAGCGAGTCAGCACAGGCTGAGAAACGCTGCGGTACTTAGCGTCGTGCGGTCCGGAGGGACAGGTAGTGGTTGAGGGCCTGATTATTTAGGCCTTTAGTCACACTACTCACGACCTCGTCTTGGTCAGTCTTGTCTATTCTACGTATGTACTCCTTCGTCCATTAAGTCCCTTTTCGAAGTGTCACACCCACGGTAAACCGGACCCGAGGGGTCCACCGAGTCTGCTATTTCATAGACGGACGTTACACCCTCTGGGTTCAAGTCAGGGACCCAACCCTTCTAGGGGACCTCTTCCCTTACCGTTGGGTGAGGTCATAGGAACGGACCTCTTAGGGCACTTGTCTCCTCGGACAACCCGATGACAGGTGTCCTAATGTCTCAGCATGCACTAAATCGCTGACTGTGAAAGTGAAAGAAAGTGAAAGACTCCAACTTCCTGAAGGGTCCACTGCGATCACCATTTCTTGAGTAGACGGTGACGTCCTCTGTATTCTCTGTGCCTAAGTTAGGGATCCAACCCTTCTAGGGGACCTCCTCCCGTACCGTTGGGTGAGGTCATAAGAACGAATCTCTTAGGGTAACTGTCCTCGGACCTCCCAATGACAGGTATCGTAGCGTCTCAGCCTGTAGTGACTTCGCTGAGTCGGTCTCCGTTCGACTCCTACTTCGTCACAACTTGCGTACTTCTACTGTCCCTACCCATACTGAACGGTTTCTCGTCGTACTCATCTCCTAACCCTCGACTCTAACGGGTCACGAGACTCTTACCGACTACTCGACTGCGTCCACCTCTCGTCCGACGGACTATTTCTGAGGGCTTCTGGAGTCACATCTCCCCGAGATAGGTCAGAACTACGAGACGATTCTACCAATATAAAATAAGACGTAGATCATTCCTCGGTAGTTTCCGAGAGACCACTACGACATCTGGTCGAATAGGAATCCACTCGATTCACACTACATCCCCGGGGTTCCTTGGGTTGATCTTACTATCCCTGACAAAAAGAATTCCATATAGATAAAATCTTTTAAACTTCTTATATCTTTTCTCCTTTATTTACTTTTTCAGTGGATATTTAGGTGAAGGGTCATTATGAGTAAAATTTCTAAAAACACCTAAATGAGGTATATCAGAAAAGGATACGTATCTTTTATATACGTAAAATGTATTTTAAACAAAATTTTAAAGTTTAATGTCAAAATATACAAAATTTTAATCGTACTATAAAACTCGAAAATTAACAATAGTAATTAACAAAAAGACCTTTTGACCACAAAATTTTACGTTTTACAAACAAAAATTGTCTGAATAGTATTTCACAGTTTTACTAGGAGGTAAAAAAACTGTAAATTGTAAAGTGAAAGAACAACAATCAAAAGTTATAAACAGAAATTCTCTCAAACGACTTGTGTGGTCAATCATAACAATTTTTATCGTGTAGTCACTATAACATATTTAAAAGTAACTAAGGTGACTTTGTTCTATTATTTATTTACAAACAAGACTTACCTTTACTCCGTAAACGAAACTACCATCACTCTCATTAAACTCAATCTGTAATCTTTTCTGAAAGAATGAAATTGTCATCCTCTGTATAACATTGGTAACCTGAGGACTTGGATATCAGAGTAAAAGACCTAAATTGAATTTTCTATTTATCGGTTCTGGATTCATGAATAGAAAGAATGGACTTAACTGATCCTATCCATCATAGAACATATATATAAATATGAAAACAATAGGAAAATTTAAAATGAATGTGTATTAAAACCTTAATATTTTACGCTTAAAACTTTTTAAAATTGTCAATGTATGATACAATCAGGTAAGTCCGATGGTATTGTTTTTACGGTATCTGACTCACCGAATTTGTTGTCTTTACATAAATAGTACAAAGACTTCCGATCTTTCAGGCTCTAGTTCCACGGTCGTCTAAGACACAGACCACCCTTAGGTGAAAGATCAAGTATCTGCCGGTAGAAAAACGATACAGAAGTGAACCACCTTCTCCCGCTCTTGAGAGTCCCCAGAGAAAATGTTGCCGTGATTAGGGTAAGTACTCCGGAGGTGGGAGTAATGGATCTTCACAATCAGCGAGTCAGTACAGGTTGAGACACACTGAGGTATCTGACATCGGGCGGTCCGAGGAGGCAGGTCCGTTCTTATGACCGTACCCAACGGTAAAGGAAGAGTTCCCCTAGAAGGGTTGGATCCTTAACTTGGACCCAGAAGACGTGACGTCCGTCGAAGAAATGGTAGACTCGGTGGTCCCTTCGGGAGTACTGGAATAGGGAAGGGTTTCTGGGGTGGAGGATTATAGTAGTGTAACCTCTAATACTAAAGTTGTACACTTAAACCCCCCTGGTGCTTGTAGGTCAGTTAGCGTTTATGAATAACATTGGTCGGTCCATTATGTCTCCATACATCTTGTCAATTAGAAAAGGGACAGGTTAGAGTGGGAAAACGTTATTTATCGTAATTACTAAACCACACATAAAAAAGAGTGGAAGGAGTCATATGAATCTTTGTGTGCCTGTAAGTACAAGTGTATATTTTCCATAAAGACAACTCGTCTCATGACACACGACCTATAAATAGGACTCCCTCGTTTTGTGGTACGTGGTTGCGGTCCTCTCTTGAAATTTGTGAGGACAGGTAACATAGAACTATAACCTCAATGGTTCCTTTTATGTCGTTGTGTCAGTTCGTGAGCTACCTTGTCACGAAACGAATGTATCTTTCTCTCTTTCTAGTCGAAGTAATCACACGGGTCCAGGGAGTCCTGATCGTTCAGGGGAGAGAGTGGGTCCATCTGTTCCCGTTACCTAGAATGAATAGGAAGAGGAAAGATGGTGGTAGTCGTTACCTCTCCTTACTAGGGTTGAGGTGGGGACACCTCGGACTTTATGACTTTCGACCCCATACGAACCTCCGGTAACGGTGTGCGAATTCGTCTCGTTTTTTCGTGGGTGATTCGGACTCTATTCCTTTCTCTAAGGGAATGCTTCACTATTTGGGGTGTCTCCGGTACACCCGAGAAATAGAGAACCATACTTTATAGGGTCCGGGTTCCGGGAAAGAATAAGACGGTCTACCTCCAGACTTCTGGAGTAAGAACTCTGACGGAAAGGGTTGTCAAAAATAAGAAGAAGGGTTTACCCAGTGTCCGTTTGTACTGAGCCGTTAAACGAAATTGTGTATAGTGTTGTATGTCACTTGGAAGCAAGACCAGGTACGTACAGCTAGGTTAAGTAATAAAAATTGTTGACTTTTTATCATGAGACACACTCACAGGACACTCATGAGACACACTCCACGAACAGAGACTGTAAAGATATGATTACTCGTAGGTCCAAAAAAAAAAATCAAAAGATGGCGACGGTTGTTACGACGACATTTATAAATTATGGACAAAAGAATTCAGAAGGAGAGAAGGTATTCTAACTAAGTGTCTTCACCCTCCCGTTCCAGTCTCCCCGAAAGTTAGTCGACAGTGTCAGGTCTTCACTCGCTACACCTCCTTCTGGACAAAGAGATGTTGGAATCGTCGTGTCCGACACACGGGTGCAACCGCAAAAACGATTAGAGAATCCACTTTTTAGTATCCTAAAAATTTAAAATTAAACGTAAAAGGAAGAATAGTCCACCCAAGAAATGGTGATCACGGTGGACCCTTCGGGATTTGAAAGGATCAAGAACGTATAAAATAAAGACGATTTCTAAAGTACTAAGTCTTTGTGTAGAAAGATCGAGGAAATCGTAAATAAAAGGAAGAGTCTAAAGTCCTCTTGTCTCTAAAAGGAGGACCTGTAACAGTAATCACCGATAAACTTTACGATTTCAAAATTATTCACTTTGACCCATTTACACTTACAATAACTTGACAAATTACATTTCCCTTCTGACGGATATGGAGACTGGTTACGAAAAAAATACAAAAATCTCAATCATTACCATAAATCAATTCGTCAATAATTTTATAAATTACAACAGATCAAAAAGAAAACCTTCATTTTGTTAAAACTGTGGAAATTCATATGTATCTTACTCGATTTACGTTAGTCTAGTCAAGTCAAATCTACGAGTCAGTACAGTCTGAGACTCTGGAGTACCTGACGTCGTGCTGTCCGAAGGGACAGGAAGTGGTCGAGGGGCTCGAACGAGTTTGAGCACAAATAGCTCAGGCACTACGGTAGGTTGATAGAGTTACGAAAAATTTACTAGTCCGGAACCTCAGTCTGACACCATGGACATCGACTACCAAATTCTTCTTTCTCCCCTCTCCTTCCCTCTTGGTCTCTTCCCTAAAGAAAAAATTTTTTACTTACAATTAAAAACAACCACTCAAACCTAGGTCCCATCAAATAATGGGACCCGAAAAGAACATTATCTTTTCTCTGGTAGAGGGAAGAACAAGTTTCGTTTTTAGACTCCGACCCACAATTTAAACCTCCTAAATAGAAAACAGTCAAAACCAAAGAAAAAGATTTAAGGTACTTGCCGTTTGAACTTATACATACATACCCCGACCCTCAAGACTTTACTCCTACCCCTACGTTTTCTTTTCCTACTAAATTTTCAAATCTACCAGATGGATAAACCCCAAACAGATATGTGTGAGGGTGTCATCAAAATAAAAAGACGTAGTCACGTCCTCAAATAAGTCTCTTCCTTCAAGGATCTCAGACAAGGTGTCCTTCTAATCGATAAAAACAAAAAGGTGTTGATAAACAAACAAAAAATCAGTGTTTAAACACCGACGATACAAAAATACTGACACAAAAACCCAACGAAACCAGACGCAACGTCTAAATAGGTGGTACGTAGATAAAACACACACAACTTAACACGGAAAGTTCTGATCGTTTACTACTAAACTTTACCCTTTGTATAAGATTCACGGAATTAGAATATGAACTTTGTATCCGGTAACCTCTCGGTTCTTCTAAGCGTTATTTATAAAATGTAGAAAAGTAACTTTTAACTGAAGTACAAAAAGAGACACCAAACCTCACACAAGTGAACTTTACGAACATTCTTTGTCTTCGGTAACCACACTTATCCTTGTACACTGGAGTCCACTCCGTATTTTCGAGTCCAGACGCACCGAGTGGGAAACGAACACTACGTAGCACCAGGGGGCCCTCACTGCAAGTCTTTGTCGGGGACCGTCTTGCGTAGATGGTGTAGTTGACATTCCTTGCATTCGAAGAGACAACGACCGAAAGTAAAGTCTTTTAGATTGATTACAGAATACGAACAAGGGAACTGGGTGAAAATTTGTAACAAAAATTTTTTTGAAAAAAAGATGTCATACGTATCAATAGAAAATAGATATATAAGATTTGTTGTATTTAATTGTGACTACAACCTTTCATATTATGTTGAGACAGGACCCACTGTTCTTCTCTTGGAAAGATGGTGTTTACAACGACAACAAGTCAGGAGTCAGTACAGGCTGACAGACGTTGGGGTACCTGACGTCGTACAGTCCGAAGGGACAGGTAGGGACTCAAACGAGTCTGAGTACAGGTAACTCAACTACTACGGTAGGTGGCACATTACGAGACAGCAGGGGAAGAGGAGGACGGAAGTTAGAAAGGGTCGTAGTACCAGAAAAAGTTACTAAACTGAGAAGAGTAGTCACCGGTTTCAGGACTCATATACAGACAAAAGTCAAACACCCCTACAACCCATTCTAGGACGACAGCCACAAAAGACAATGGTTTACCTCAATTGAAAGAACCCAGTGGGTAGTACAGAACTCCTAGGATTAAGTAGAATTAGAAAGAGTAAAATGAATGAACATAGAAAAAGTTCCTTCATCTTTGAATCTCGACAAAATAGATCTTAATATCTCCATACTTGAGTCCGTCTTGTAACTATCTTACTTTCGATCGGAGTCCAAATTGCATCAAAAACTTCCCTGATCTACGTCAATGTCTTTACCTCACGACCATGGTCCCGTCGACTATGTAACTACACACAACTAACAAGGAAGAGACGGTACAATGAATGGTGAAAACAGTTACCGGCAGTGTGACCAACATTCAGAACCAGTAGAACAACAGTTGTGGTGTCTTTCTATCCACAAGGAGACTGATTTGTAGTCTAAATTACATATCCGTAAACTTATCGTGTATACATTCCAGTACTATCGATTAATTTAATAAGGTGTCTATAAATACCTCATGGTTCATAACTCACTTATTTCATGAAGTCTTAGATTGCCTCCTCTTTCTGTTACTTAGTATGTCAATTTTATACCGTATTCACGATTTGTAGAGCTACAGTAGCTTGAGAGACACAGGAAGGGTTACGAATGGTTTATTACGAAACGACAAGTAAACCAAAGAGTTTATCTATAACAAGACCCTTTCATCTCTCGTGTCTGAAAGGGTAATCTTTAAACTACATGAGCTGTTAGAGGGTCTTTTAGACAATCATTTTCGATAGTAGATTCTCCGACTAATGGTGTCACACTTTATCACTGTATTTTATAGACCTCGATTCTTTTTGGAGACTACTGTCGAACCTTAGACTGTAGTGAGTTTATACGTCGGTTGGGTCACTAGGGTCGGACTTACCAGTCGATCGGAAAGTGTTATTATTACCGGTCGATCAGAAAGTGTGACATGAATTACGCTACTGTAACGGATAGCAATCGAGTCATTTTACTACGGTGTGTCGGTCGGTGAGTGTACCCGGACCCGTCACCGTGAGATCGGTATCCCACTTGTTCCGGGCAGAGAGGAGTTTACGGGTGTCAAAAGTCTCGGAAGTCCTCGTGAGACTTCTACACCCACCCGACCCTCGGGTCCCCTCGGAACCCATTTACCCCGGGCAAGTACGATAGACTCTAAGGATAGGACCCTCCGCTCATTCTCGGGACCAGTCTGAAATCAGTGTCTTTACTAGTAAATCCAAATTCACGTAGGACCTAACTAGACTCGAGGAACTTCTATCTGACGGGAAGCCCCGACCCATCACGAACACATTTGTGACTTCACTTCACTTCACTTCAGTGAGTCAGTGCAGGCTGAGAAACGTTGGGGCACCTGACCTCGGATGGTCCGAGGAGACAGGTACCCTAAGAGGTCCGTCCTCATGATCTCACCCGACGGTAAAGGAAGAGGTCCCCTAGAAGGGTGGGGTCCCTAGTTTGCGCCCTGAGGGCGTAACCTCCGTCTGCGAAATTGGAGACTCGGTGGTCCCTTCGGTGACCCACGGTATATGAAAGACGATTGAAATCAAAAGACAACTTAAAACCACTGGAGTAGTTATGGGTTACGTTTCCATACAAAAGAATATGTTAGTCTTCTGTCAGTGGAACATGTATATGTACTTACTCTTTACCTTCCTTTACAAAGGTATGAATACAACTAGACATAGACATCATCGTACAGTGAAGGTAGAGATCGGTTTCAATCTAAAACTAGTCAGTATTTAAAAACAAATCTCTACTTATATAAAATTGGTCGTAGATTGATACACCCGATCGTGGATTTATCGTATAAAAAATTTTTTCGTCTTTCTACCTCATATTCTTAAATTGAATCAGAAGATGTTGGAGTCTTCGTAGAAATCTATTTTACGAATCATTTTTCGTATTTCAAAAGGAAAGGAAATCAATCGACTAATCATTGAGAGTCCGATTCGTAATGTCTCTACTGAACAAAATCAATGTAATAATTTACTGTGGTTTCGAAATCTTTTGTTACGATAATTACACCACTAAGTACACAAGAAGTATAAAATTCTTCCTGTGGTTTGAAAACGTTCTGTCACGGACTTTACAAAAGAAGTATTTGAACAAATTGATATTGATATCATTATATATCATAGCACACAAAATGACGTTAAATATTACGTTTAATATTACATCGAATATGAGATATATACGATAAATCATCGTTATACATCTCATCAACCCGAAGGAACCACCGAGTCGACCATTTCTTCGGCGGACGTTACGCCCTGTGGACCCAAGATAGGGACCCAACCCTTCTAGGGGACCTCTTCCCTTGCCGATGGGTGAGGTCATAAGACCGGACCTCTTAAGGTACCTCAGGTACCCTACCGTTTCTCAACCTGTGTTGACTCACTGAAAGTAGAGTACATCTCATCATATACAGTATTTTACATTTCTTTCGTTTTTTCTGTTATAAAATCTAATTAAATTCCGTGTGTCGTACAATCGAATAAAAGGATCACAACAACGGTTGAACCATCCTAAGAGCCTTCTCTTTGACTTCTCCTTCCTCTCTCTCTTAAGTCTCTTTCTGCCCCACCATACCTTTGTCCTTACTTATCTTATACTGTATCGTGCACTGTTGGACGACCCAAAACTTACTTCGGAACCACCCTTTTAGAACCCGTTCGATCAACCTTAGTAGTAAACATCTGACGACATCTACCAAAACTTACGATTATAATCTTAAAAGTTTAAATCTTTGTTTAGAGTAGGTGAATTACAAAAAATTTGATCGAAACTGTACTACTCTCATAACACAAGTTTTATAATTAAACTCACAACACATCCAACTCACCACCTCTTTCGGTACCTTTCGTTCCTCTATTTTAAATCGACTCTAAATTTACGAATACTCACACATCACTATCTTCGGATTTAGCGTCATTCGTCATCCGTGTCGTTCGTTATAACCCAACATCGTCACTTTGAAGTTTTCCTATCTGTTTATGCTGTCTATTACTTCTCTATGCCTTTCCCGTAGTTCTTCTGAACTATCCTACATCTTTTGTTCGAATACCAATAGTTTCCCCTTTCTCCCACCCCGTTCCTATTTTGTCCTCAAACCCTCACCCAACGGTAAAGGAAGAGGTCCCCTAGAAGGTCTGGGTCCCTAGCTTGGGTCCAGAGGGTGTAACGTCCGTCTGTGAAATTGGAGACGTGGTGGTCCCTTCGGGGTCTATGTTTGATGATATATATTTTTTCTGTCTTTTGTTCCAGGATGATATATCGTGTCCTTCGACATCAGTTATAGGGTATTCTTTGGAATTACCTTTTCTTATACTTTTTTACATATGTATATATATATATTTTGACTTAGTGAAACGATATATGCTCTTTGATTCTGTAATATTTAGTTGATATGAAGTCACTTGTTTTTCTTCTCAACTATCGAACCAAAAGATAAGATCCCATAACCAAGTTATTCGTAATCAATTCGTTGAGGATATGTTCTCCCAAACCCTCTACTTTCGGGTGGCACCTGAAAAAGGTCACAAACTACCACCACTCCGACGTATACAATGTCGATGTCTGATAGTATCCACTGTCAACCTCAAATACAAAGTGGGGACGAGAGTTTCCGAACTCTATCCAATGGGGGTGGGTCAAGACAGGACGGAATCCCGAGTCCGGAACCAAAATCCTGTACCGTCACGTCTCCGGAGCGACATGACGACAATCGTAAACTCCGGAGACGACTCTGATGTTCCACTACGGATTCTTTGCTATAAAACCGAAGAAACACCTTCTAAATCACTTAGGACACCTTTCCTAAGACTACCTATTTAAACAAAATATCGAAATTAAAGATGGGAAGAGTTTAATTATACATAATCCCCGAAACAAGTGAATTTCTATCAGTATTTAGGTTGTCCTTACTCTAATCGAGTCAACAAAAAGGGAATCCTTTATTCACCTTTATGAAACTTCAAAATACAATTTTCTTACAGATTTCGATAAAAATGGTTTGTAGGATTTCTTTTACACTAATTCATTATTTATAACGTCAGAATTTAAATAATAAACTTTGTACCAATTAAAAGTCCCGAAGGGACCACCGAGTCTCCAATTTCGCAGACGGACGTTACACCCTCTGGACCCAAGCTAGGGACCCAGCCCTTCTAGGGGACCTCTTCCTTTTCCGTTGGGTGAGGTCATAAGAACGGACCTCTTAGGGTACCTGCCTCCTCGGACCATCCGACGTCAGGTACCCCAGCGTTTCTCAGCCTGTGTTGACTCGCTGAAGGAAGGAAGGAAGGAAATTCGATAAAATAACTTGAGAAAAAAAGTTCAGGAATCCTATCGACACACAAGAAAAACTTTTATATGTGATAAGAAGAAACAATCCAATTTAAATAAACAATTAAAGACTTATAACCACGTTTGGGTGTACGTTCTGATAAAACGAAAAATTCTCTTTAAGACATTGAAAAGACATAAACGGTCGTTAAGTCCTATACTAGTGAGTTGACTTTAGTGTCAAATATCAGTAAAATTGAGTATCGACAGATATGACAAAGTTAGTATATGTACTTCGGTGTTGGATTAGGTGACTGAGAACTCTCAGGGAACCTGTTGTTTCTCTAGGTTGGTCAGGTAGGACTTCCTTTAGTTGGGACTTATAAGTAGTCTTCCTGGCTACGACTTCAACTTCGAAGTTTTGAAACCGGTGGACTACGTTTCTCGACTGAGTAACCTTTTCTGGGGTTACGACCCTTTTTAACTTCCGTTTCCTCTTCCCCTGCTGTCTCCTACTCTACCAACCTACCGTAGTGGCTGAGTTACCTGTACTCAAACTCCTTTGAGTCCCTCTATCACTACCTGTCTCTTCGGACCGTACGATGTCAAGTACCCCAGCGTTTCTCAGTCTGTACTGAATCGTTGACTTGTTGTTGTCCTTAGGTGACCTCGTGAACTGTTCCTACGTAATTTTCATATAACTACGGTCACCGATTAAAGTAAAGTTCTGATCTCCCCTCTATAAAATTAGGTCTCGAGTGAGAACTAAACACAAACGGTTGTAAAACAACCTCTTCCTTTACCGTTGGGTGAGGTCATAGGAACGGACCTTTTAGAGTACCTGTCTCCTTGGACCACCTAACATCAGGTACCTCAGCGTTTCTCAACCCGTGTTGACTCACTGATTGTGTGTGTGTGTAAGAAGTTTACCAACACTCTATATCTTCCCAATCTTCAGTCTGATCGGATTTAATATCGGGTTGCTGAACACTGACTAGGTCTGAGGTTTGGGTCCAGGATACTCATTCTCTGGGGTAATCGTTACCGACTCTGGTCGGGTGTTACTGAAGAGACAACCTAGACCAAGTCAAACAACAGTAAGTCGGGGTATACACCCTGACTGGGTAGACTCAGTAACGGCCGGTCACCATCTATGTTACTTTCGTCCTTCTACGATCGTAACCTGTTCATAAATCTGTGGACGGACGAAGGGGTCCTACAGTGGAGAGGTTACGTCTTCGTGCTTAGGACGTCATCTCAGTCTGGACACCTATAAACAATCAAAATAATTTTGTCTAGACATATAAAACGACGTACATGATTTACTTTCCTTTAGTTAGGGTTTATAAGGAATCTTCCTGACTACGACTTCGGGGTTATGAAAACAGTAGACTACACTTCTCGACTGAGTGACCTTTTCTGGGACTACGACCCTTCCTAACTTCCTTCCTCCTCTTCCCCTGTTGTCTCCTGAGCTACTAACCTACCGCAGTGACTGAGTTACCTGTACTCAAACTCGTTCGAGACCCTCAACCACTTCTTGTCCCTTCGGACCGTACGACATCAGGTACCCAGACGTTTCTCGACCCGTACTGACTCACTGAATTACTGTTGATTTACTTTCATTCTACCGGTAGAAACGCATGTTTCATGAGGTGTCGTCCCGGTGTTCTAAATAGGGGTGATGTAGAACCACATGTATGTACACGAGGTAAAACAAAAAATTTGGATAGGGACTAGATAAGGACATAGGGATGGTGGGAACCCGAAACCTATCACGCCTTCTTTTTCACCAAATCAGGTAAGGTCATGTTAGTAAAAATTTCGGGGAAATTCATTATGAGTTAAGGAGTCATTTTAATGGGAGCTCGAGTCTTAAGAGGAAAAAATCGACGGGAAAGGGAACCGGGTCGATTCCCCCACCGATCACATACCTTCGTCCTTCCCGGGTACATCGCGGAACATAAGACGAGACCGAGAAACCCGTCGACCCTGGTACTGCAGAAGACGACGACGACAAAGGACGTCTATAACGAATACTAGAACAGAACGAGTGGACTCAAACCCGGGTCATCGGGAAGGTCCGACTAAGTCGGAGTGAAACCGTGAGTGACCGCAGTCCAGATTGGAAGAAGTAGGTCTGGAGACCGGTCTCGACCCTGGGAGGTGAGGACGACGTCCTGGAGGTGGGGTCCGGTTCCACCGTTCAAAGAGGTATTCATACTGTCCATAAGACCTAGGGTACGTACCAATGAACTACGTCTTCTAACTTAATCCTTTGATTTGTGGTCCCCAGTTAGACGGGGTGGTGGGTCGAGGACGGGTCAAATGGCTCTACACCGACACAAGGTCGAACCATACCCTGCTAGACTTTCTATAAAAAAAAAGGATCTGTGGAGTGGGGTCTTATTTTCCTTTCACCTCCGTCAGAAGGACATAGTCAGTTCCTGGTCCTTTCTTGGGTTACCTACCGTACGAGTTTTTTCCGCGGACTAAGTTTTCCCAAATTACTTCCTTGATGATCTTTCTATCCTTCCTAATTCCCTTTACTTGTCCCCTACAACATCAAGAAGTCTTACTGTCGTCGTCCTTTAGTCATGTCAGGGATTCGACCTCCTCTCCAGTCCCAAGATCCTTGATCTACTCTCGACTCGACATCTTCTTTTGACGGACTGTTCTCGACACCAGAAGCCACCACTTTTCGACTAAGTCACAAAACTATATGACTCGGTTGAGTGACCTTCTCTGGGACTACGACCCCTTTTAACTCTCGTCGTCCTCTTCCCCTGTTGTCTCCTACTCTACCAACCTACCGTAGTGGCTGAGTGACCTGTACTCAAACTCGCGTGAGACCCTCTGCCACTTCCTGTCCCTTCGGACCGCACGACGTCAGGTACCCCAGTGCGTCTCAGTCCGTGCTGACTCACTGATTTGTTGTTTATAAGGTAAATTTCAATAATATTTTTATAACCGACACGAAATGTTGTATAAGAACATAGAATAAACAAAGTATATCATCAAACAGAGAGGATTAGGAGATGGGGATACAAAGGGGAACGGCTAGGAAGAAGGGTGACCATTGGTCATCAAACAAGAAATATAAACACTCCGGCAAAGACAAAATAAATAAATAAAAAAATCTAAGGTGTATCTTTACTATTGTTTGTCATAAACAGAAAGAGACAGACTGAATAAAGTGATCGTATTATGGGAGATCCAGGTAGGTGTAACAACGTTACAGAAGAAATAAAAAAGTAGACAACTACCTGTGCATCTGACGTAGGTATAGAAACATTATTTATTAATACGACACTTATAACCCCATGTATATAGAAAAGTTTAGTCACGAAAACAAAAGAAACTCATTTGTGTGTATTCACTTTAACTACCTAGTATGTCATTCAAGATAAAGACCGAAAAACTTCTTGGAAGTATGACCGAAAGGTATCATCGACGTGGTTAAATGTAAGGGTGATTGTCACGTGTTTCTAAGGGAAAAGAGGAGTAGTCGTAAACAATAAACACCAGATAAACTGTTATCGGTAAGACCACAACCACTATGCTCCCTACTCCGTTATGGAGTAAGAATTAGAATAGGAAGGAAAGACAGTACTAAACGGGAAACCTTGTTGTCTGACCAAGGTTTATCCTTTTCCTCATGCAGTTCCGACATATAACAGTGGGACGAATAAATTGAAGATACGACTGAGGTAGTACTCTTTGTGACCCGACCTTCTTCGTGTCGACCTTAGTTCTAACGGCCCTCTTTATAGTTATTGGAGTCTATACGTCTACTGTGGTGGGAATACCGTCTTTCACTTCTGCTCGATTTTTCGGAGAACTACTTTCACTTTCTCCTCTCGCTTTTTCAACCGAATTTCGAGTTGTAAGTCTTTTGCTTCTAGTACCGTAGGCCAGGGTAGTGAAGTACCCTTTATCTACCCCTTTGTCACCTTTGTCACAGTCTGAAATAAAACCCCCCGAGGTTTTAGTGACGTCTACCATTGACGTCGGTACTTTAATTTTCTGCGAATGAGGAACCTTCTTTTCAATACTGGTTGGATTTATCATATAAGTTTTCGTCTCTGTAATGAAACGACTGATTCCAGGTCGATCAGTTCCGATACCAAAAAGGACACTAGTACATACCTACACTCTCGACCTGACACTTTTTTCGACTCGTGACTTCTTAACTACGAAAACTTGACACCACAACCTCTTCTGAGAACTCTCAGGGAACCTGAACGTTCCTCTAGGTTGGTCAGGTAAGACTTCCTCTAGTTGGGACCCTAAAGAAACCTTCCTTACTACGATTTCGACTTTGAGGTCATGAAACCGGTGGAGCACGTTTCTCAACAGAGTAACCTTTTCTGAGACTACGACCCTCCCTAATCCCCGTCCTCCTCTTCCCCTGTTGGCTCCTACTCTACCGACCTACCGTAGTGACTGAGCTACCTGCACTCACACTCATTTGAGGTCCTCTACCACTACCTGTCCCTCCGGACCACACGACGCTAAGTACCCCAACGTTTCTCAGTGTGCTGACTCGCTGACTTGACTTGACTTGACTTCTTTAGGAAAGAATGGATCTCCAGGTATTTATACTTCAGGGTACAACAGAAGATTTTATAAATATCAAATTATAACCACTTACCACACTTCCATAGGGTAAAATAAAAAAAACTATACCCATTGTTCAACAAGGTCATCTTAAATAACATACCGGAGGGAAATAGGTCTCTACATATTTACGGTCACGACAACATTAAGTACAGTATTTATTTCGAAGGGATATACACACACGGACGTAGGATACGGGGATCTCTTGTCACGTAAACGCAACTGGTCTACGACTACTTGAGGTATCCCTTAGAGATAAAAAAACGATTATTCCGTAAATAGAGTGTACTGTTCAGACTTCAGGGAGCTGTCAGACACCGTGCTACCACAGTGGTTCTTGGGTCCGTGAAGGGTGCGGGGAATGGTTCTCAGACACACCAGTACTACAAAGGAGTGACGACGTCGACACGATCCGAGGTATAGACATATAAAGGTAATGGTTTCAGCTTTTCTCAAAATAAATTATGGAGAATAGAGTTCCAAACAAACATCACTACGAAGGTCACCTACACTACCTTAAGGTCAACTCGACAAAGTTTAGGATTCTCTACTACGACAATTTCACGACGTGAGTTACACAGTCGTTAAATCTTTTGAGTCGTCACCGGTGTCCTGAGCTTTTCCAGTCAAAAGTAAGATTAGGGTTTCTTTCCGTTACGGTTTCTTACAAGTTTGTTGACGTGATAACGTGAGTAGAGTGTACGATCATTTCATTACGAGTTTTAAGAGGTTCGGTCCGAAGTTGTCATACACTTGGCACTTAAAGGTCTACAAGTTCGACCAAAATCTTTTCCGTCTCCTTGGTCTCTAGTTTAACGGTTGTAGACAGCCTAGTAGTTTTTCGTTCTCTCAAGGTCTTTTCGTAGATAAAGACGGAATAACTGATACGGTTTCGGAAACTGACACACCTAGTGTTCTTTGACACCTTTTAAGACTTTCTCTACCCTTATGGGCTGGTGGAATGGACGGAGGAGTCTTTAGACATACGTCCAGTTCTTCGTTGTCAATCTTGGTCTGTACCTTGTCTGACCAAGGTTTAGACCTTTCTTCATTCAGTTCCAACATAACAGTGAGATAAATAAATTGAATATACGTCTCATGTAGTGCACTTTACGGTCCGACCTACTTCGTGTTCGACCTTAGTTCTAAAAACCCTCTTTATAGTTATTGGAGTCTATACCTCTACTGTGGTGGGAATACCGTCTTTCACTTCTTCTTGATTTCTCGGAGAATTACTTTAACTTTCTCCTTTCACTTTTCAACCGAATTTTGAGTTGTAAGTCTTTTGACTCTAGTACCGTAGACCAGGGTAGTGAAGTACCGTTTATCTACCCCTTTGTTACGTTTGTCACTCTCGGAGTGAAATAAAAAACCCGAGGTTTTAGTAACGTCTTTCACTGATGTCGGTACTTTAATTTTCTACGAACGAGGAACCTTCTTTTCGATACTGGTTGGATCTGTCGTATAATTCTTCGTCTGTAATGAAACGGTTGTTTCCAGGTAAATCAGTCACCAAAATGGTCATCAGTACATACCTACACTCTCAACCTGATATTTATTTCGACTCACTACTTCTTAACTACGAAAACTTGACACCACAACCTCTTCTGAGAACTCTCTGGGAACCTGATGTTCCTCTAGGTTGGTCAAGTAGGATTTCCTTTAGTCAGGACTCATAGGTAACCTTGTTGACTACGACTTCGACTTTGAGGTTATGAAACCGGTGGACTACCCTTCTTGACGGAGTAGCCTTTTCTGGGACTACGACCCTTTCTAACTTCCGTCCTCCTCTTCCACTACTGTCTTCCACTTTACCAACCTACCGTAGAGGTTGATCTACCTGTACTCAAACTCGTTCGAGGCCCTCAACCACTACCTGTCCCTTCGGACCGTACGACGTCAGGTGCCTCAGAGTTTCGCAACCTGTACTGATTCCTGACTTAAATTGACTTGACTAGAGTTCCAAAAAAACCCTGGTGGAGTCCTACAGTACTTAAGAACCCCCTCCGAGACAACCAGACAGGAAAGACACGACTCCCAGTTCCGTCCACTAGACGGAACATCTAGGGACACCCCTCCCTCCCATAGATAAAGGTCAAGTGGAATGAGAGTCCCACATCGGGACACCCCTCCGTCTAAATACCTCCCCAGAGAAGTATTTTAGGAGAGGGAGTTATCAGGACCCGAAACAGGGGTCAGGAGACGTAGGGTACCCTGTCACTTTTGGCTCCGACCCTAAGTAGAGACACCGTTTACGTCTTGATTACTTTGGAACAAGTATGGACGTCGAAGGGTGAAAGTGAATTGAAACCCGCTAAGAATCATAAGAAGTGAAAGAACCGTCGAGTAATGTGTAAATCTTACTAAAAGAAACCTTAAAAATCAACAAAAAGTCTCTCTCCCAGTTAGTCTCATAGATCAGGAAGTCTGACACCTTGATCTTAAACCGATTTAAGTAAGAAATTCACTGTCATATAAAATGGTTAGAACGGATTTCCAAACAACCTCTGGCTTGGTGACGTTCCTTCTCTACTTCTACGTTATCGGTCACGACTGAGGGGATCGTACGAGAGGCTCCTTCTTTTTCTTCTCAATTTCCGTCTTGACCAAGTCCATACGAGTCACTAGAACAACGATACGGACAGAGGCCTAAAAGTCTTAATAACAATCTCACTACAACCCAACTGGTTTTTCAAACTCAAAAAGACATTCCAAAATTCTTTACCTCCAGGTAAATATACCTGGTTATATAACCTTGTAAATATACCAGGTTATTTTCCAGGTATCATGTCAATACAACGGAAAGTAAATTATTCTAACTTATCCACAACTTAACATTCTATTAAGTAAAAGATACCATAAAACATTACGATTACCAGGTAATGGGTTACCACTGGTATCCTTTTGTTTACCAGAACTACGAGTTCGTTGTTATTTATCAACATTTGTACGTGGAGTGTAAATCATAGTGTTACGAATTTGGACTACCTTAAGGAAGTTCTGGAGTCAATTCCGCGGTCGATGGAAAATTCTCGTCAACAACAAAAACCAGTCGTCGGATCGAGTTGTTGATGAACCTTTACTAAATAAAAATATTGCTGTTCAGTCACCACCTTCGTTGACCTAAATAATTTAACTACACGACAAAAAGTCTTATCTTGAGACGCCCACCTCTCCCTTGACACTACTGAAATCCGAAGCAATCTAGAACACATCAACGAGGGTCGTAGACCAAGATCTAAGTCCCTCCGACGGACCGAACAGCACTTCTGTTGAGAAGTAAGTTCGGTAAACAGACATAGTGGGTGATCGGGGAGTTGTGAAACGATTCCTCGCAAATGTAACATCCTCCTTTCCCGTCCTCTTCCCCTCGAAGAATACGTCTTCGTCGTTATCCCGTTCTTCCTTTCCCGGTCCCAAGGAGGGGTAAAACTTAGGGACCGAGTCTCCTGTCCTTCGGGGACCAGGTCACCGTTCGTCCCGAGGTGGAAGGACGAAACCGGAGAAGATGACCAAATTTAATTCGAAGTGGAATGGGAGTGGGGTGAAGTAAGTAGGGTCTGAGAGGTTCGAGATTCCAAGACTACCACTCACAAGTACTATCGAGAATTATTCTGACTTCTGTAAAGTCCACGAAAGTGTTCTGTGTGGGATTTTAGTGAAGTACGAGTTTATTTTCTCGTCGAACAAGAAGATCACGTCGTCTCAAATAAAATTATTCCTGTCACGGAGTCTAGTTTACCGGATCAAGAAATCGACCCAGACAGACACCGGTGACTAGGTCTTGGTAGAACAACTGAAGTGTATCCGGTGTGGACGGTCCCAAGTACCTGGTCAGTCGGAACTGTCCCTTGCAGGATCGAGGTGTAAAAGAATTCCGGACCTTAGGACCTAGTACTGAACAAACACAGTCAAAACCACAGGTTTTCAATATAAGATGTCTGGCCACAATCGATTGACTCAGATTCGATTTTAAATTGAGGAAGTGACGACGGCAGGTTCAAATTCAAGTATGTGGAGACATTGTCTGGTTCAAAATATTTTACTGAACTAAAAAGAACACCGTTAATGACTATCTGTCTACCCATCTACCTGTCTGCCTACCTATGTGTGCATGTATGTGGATACAAAACACGCCGACGTAAGATATAAAAGATTTGAAAGTTGTTACTAGCACATAACGAAACTATTAGCTCTTCGTCATTCGGAACCAAGAGTTACCAACGGGGGTACTTATATTTTTGGGGTTCAAAGGTGTGTAAAAACAGAGTAAACCGGTGTAATTGCTAGGAGGTCCCACAGAGTGAGGATTCTGAAAAACTCGGACTGAAGACTTTCATTGTAGTCTGAGGGACATTGAACAAGCACAATAGTCCTAACTACGAAAGTAGGGAATCCTACGTAATCGGACGTACGGAGGACAGAGAGTAAAGACCTAAGGAGCCCACTTCTTCGTGACGCAGAACGATTTCCGCCGTCACACTGAAGACCCCTGTGACCCGTGTCGCGAAACGAGTACGCGTCGTTTTTCGTCTCCTTCAATAGACGATAAAAAGCAAAAGTGTAAGGGTAAAGAAGAGGGAGGCGGCGTCCGGTGGTTACGAAATACGCGTGAGAAAAGAATTTGGGCGAAAAAGACGGGAATGCGTCACGGACGGGAAGCGTGTGTGTGTGTCTAATCCAAGAAAGTCTGGTGTGTACGTTAGTCTACTGGAGTCTACGATCCCAAATTAACATAGTTCCTGTAGAGTCGTCAGAGTGCCGACCGGGATACTTCTTGACTCTGCAGAACATTTGTCGAGTCGAATAGACGGAGTCAAGAGGTGTCTATAAGAAGGTCCTGGGGACGAGTGTTCGTCGAGGAGAGACAAACTACCTTCTAGGGTGACCCAGACAATCGGTGCACCCACCTGTGGAGAGTCTAGTCGGACAACCTAACAAAAGCTCAGTCCGTTAGTCAACACCGGCACTAGGTTCCGTTCTCGAAACGCATCCTCCTGCAGAAGACAGACTGACGAAACGTATTTCCCCCGCGTCCCATACGGCCCGTGGGCCAGAGGGGAAGACGTGTTACGGGAGGGAGCCTAAGAGGGTGACAGACGATCGACACGACCTGGGTGGGACGACGCAAGGGGGGCGTGGGACGAGACGAAAGTGGAATGCGACAAAACATCGGGTATAAGGGTCCTCCTGTGGCAATCGGGAGTCCCACTTAGACATTGACGTAAGGGAGTGCGTTGGTCGTATAACAAGACAAATGGTTCCCGACCGACGTCCTTCTAGACAGGAACTCCTCTCTCTGCATTCGTTTATGACAGGTTCTCCGATGATGTAGAATCTGCCTTCAGACGTAAAATTTTCTCCTTAGACAAGTCAGAACTCAACCAATAACACCAGTACGTTATGTGCACAAAAATTTTCAAGGAAGTCGAAAGGAGACGACGGTGATTCCACGAACCAGGAAGACTCCTTCACTTCCGGCAAAACCCCACTCCGACAGTGAAGTAGGCCGTTGATCGTGACACGGACCGTCGGGGGAGGATCGATTGAGCGGACGTGGGACCGGAGGTAGAGCCTCGAGCGGACGTAGGTGAGCCGGGAGTAAGACGTACTGTTACTCCACTGCCAGGCCTCCTATTCTAGTTACGGAAGTAATTACGTCGACCACATGTACACAAGTGACTAGGTACAGTTATATACCGTTTTTGGTGATGTTATAACATTTCATTAATCGGAGGTTAATTTTATTTATTTAATTAATTTTTCTTTTTTTTTCGTCGACCACATTTACAACTCGGAAAGACCGGTCCGAACAAACGTTTCCGCAACCGGTCACGTTGTAGCCCCCGGAGGAGACCCCGACCGCCTGGACCGGTCCGGTGGTGACGACGGGGTCGACTCCTCTTCTTTCGTCTTCGTTTCTGTCATCTTAGACTTCTCAGACTACTACTGTACCCGAGACCAGAAAAAAGTGATTTGGAGAAATCATTGCGTAAGTTATTTTTCGACTCGAGATTTTTTTCTTTTTTTTCAAGGAAGTTGCGCTGTGGTCATAGTGAAGACTGGACTACGTCACCAAACACATATGTACCTTCCTCACTTCAATTCTAAAGATTACTTGAACTGAGTATCGTGGTTGTTTATATACATAAACATTTAAGATCTTCATCTTATACCCAAAAAAAAAATTTTATTTAGAACAGGTATATATTTCTTTATGATAAACAAAATTCGTAAACAAGAGTAATCAGGAGAATGGTCGACGAGGATTGCAGAAAAGACTCCAGAAATGTGTAGATAAGACACCCCAAAAAAAAAAAAAAGGGATTGAGAGAAAAATTTATTTGAACGAGTAATCAAGACACGATGATTGTAGGGTGAGTGTGAAAGTAAAGTGATTCGACGTAAACTACGAGTCATAAGATATTACACCGAACCAAAAACTTTTCCTACTTCACAACCGTAATATTGACATTCAAACACTAATATATTATTAGTTCATGACGGTTACAGCGGATCTATTTTACTGAGTTCTTTTTATCCATAATTATTCTCATCCTTTTAATGGTCTGTCGTAATGATTCATCTGTCCGGAGAAAACCGACAAGGAAGAACCGCACACCAAAGGGTTCCTTTCGTGTGTCACGGGAGTTCGGTGGACAGAGTCCGACCGTTTATTCACAGGACCCGAGAAGGAAGGAGAGGGTCAAAAAAGGAAGTTCATATATAAAGGAAGACCTGACTTGACCACTTGTTGATTTCGGAAGTATTGGTTATCACAGAATGACATCGTGGGGAGACACAATGAACCCCAAGAGGTCTCTACATCTTGGTTATCCTACATATATCTTTCTCTAAATAAGGTTCCTTAGTCGATTACACTAAGACCCCCGACCGTCGAGGGTTCTGGATGTCAGTCGTTCGACCTGTGGGTCCCCTCAGTTACCACGTCGAACCAGATTTCCCGACCCTTCTCGGCTACAAAGTCAAACTTCGACTTCCGTTCTTTTTTTGTTTTTTCGGTTTGTTGTTGTTCTGTTTTGTTACAGGATCGAGTTTTCGTTCAGTCCGTCTATCTTAAGGGAAAATGAGTTCCCTCCCAGTCGGAAGAACAAAATAAATTCAGTAGTTGGCTAACCCACTCCGGGTGGTTGAAACCCTCTCGTTAGACGAAGTGAGTCAGATAGTCAAATTTACAATTAACGTACGTATTAGTGGGAGTCTCTGTGTCTTATTATAAACTGGTTTACAGAACCATTGGGTACCGGACAGTATGAGAGGGTCCATAATAGACGTAAAATTAAAATTAAGAAGAAATGAGAATCGGTCCCGTCCTCTTCTTCGTACTAAACTTCGTCATACTCGTTCTGCGGTTTCCGACAATGAGGATTTGTAGTATGACTGTTAATTATCAAAATTTTCGATAAAGAAAGAGACATAAACACTGTGTAAAATACATTATATCGTCTTATTTATCTTTTCATTCAGCAGTCAGAAGATTGTATTTAAAATAAAACTTCGATTGAGTAATCAAGTAAACATAAAAACGTAAAAATAACATTGTTTAACTATATTTTAATTGATAAAATTTTACTTAGTAAGTCACCGTAAATCATGAGAATATTACAACACATTGTAGTGAAGACAGATTAAGGTCTCGTAAAAGTAGTAGAGTTTTTCCTTAGGGAATGGACGAGTCGTCAACGACGGGTAAATGGGAAGAAAAGACATCGGTACTCGGTCGTAAGACAGAGACCTAAGTCGATAAGACCCATAAAGTATATTCACGTTAGTATGTTATACACTGGAAGACAGACTAAGGAAAGTAAATCGGTTTACAAAGACTCCGAGTACACATAACATCGAATGTAGTCATGAAGTAGATAAAAACACTGATTTATTATAAGGTAAAATACATATATGATGTTAAATAAATAGGTAAGTAGGAAACTACTTATAAACCTAACAAAAGGACAAAACCGATAACACTTATCAAGACAATACTTGTACATATATGTACATAAACAAACTCATAGAGAAGAGTTAAGAAACCCCTTATATCATCCTTATCTTTACAACCCAGTATACCATTAAGGTGGAAATTGAAAAACCCTTTGACGACCTGACAAAAGGTATCACCGACTTGGTAAAAAAAAAGGTGGTCGTTACATGTTCCCAAAGTTAAAGAGGTGTAGGAGTGGTTATGAATTTAAGGATAAGTAAGTATAAATTCATTGGTTCAAATTTATGGATTAGAACATATATTTATAAATAGGATGTTCCTCTAGAGGATCCCCTACAGTTCTTTGGTCTCTTGGTCTGATAATCAAAGATTGCTTCTGTACTAATTAAATTTTAATTGCCCCTTTCCTATAGAATTTATGAAGTTAATTACTAAATGGACGTGAGGTCGAGTAAGGTTTTACTTAAACTATACCGAATGTTACACCTTAAAGATATGATGGACGTAGTCTCATAGACCCCCATGAACAATTTATTATATATATATATATATATATATATCTGTCCGGAGTGGTTTAAACTCTGTAGTCTTAGAGTCCCGGAATTTTCCCCAGAGGAAGACCTTAAAAGTAAAATTTACACGAGAGACTCACTGAAAATATATTTGACTTTAACTACATTGATCCGGTTTTTAAGAGTAATCAGGTTATTCCCCAACTTAGAGTGGTCCTAGTAGTAAATTTCACAAACACTAATCTCCGGAAAGACGACACAGTCCTGAGACACGAGACGTCTTTCTCTACTCTCACTGGTAAAAGTCAGAACGTACAATTACATTAAATTCTTAATAGAAAATTAAAATGGAAAACCCTAAAAGAATTATTGATAAAACCGTATATAATACAAATCTAGTGACTATATATTTACCTTCGTAATTCTTCGCACTCAGATTGTAAAATAACGTTATCACTCTGAAAGTAATATCACGGACTGTAATCAGGAGTATCTCATTGACTCAAGTACAAAAATGGTAATCTTCAGAAAAGAGATGTTTATGGAAAATTATATACGAAGTTAAAAATTCACTAATCCACACCCTAAATTATAAAGAACTCCTACTACAAACTACTTAACCAGTGAAGTCGTAAAGATAGTGAAAAAACCCTGGTTCCTACAGTAATCTTTAGAATACTTAGGAAATGGGAAAGGAGGGTTGAGGGGTTTTGATTACTTATAGGATGACAGGGGGTCTTAAAACTTATTTAAAGACTCTAAGGTATCTATTTTCCTACTCTTATGGTTCTACAAATTTGGAGAGAGAAGAGGAGATGTAGAAATTAAAAAGAGACGTTCAATTTTTTAAAGATAATGAGAAAAATGTGTAACCTTTTTCGTCATTATGGATTATATAGATGTTTTGGTCTAAGGGTCAGTAAAGTCAGTGAGTTTGTATAATAAATAAGTTTTCTTTCTTCTTTTTTTAGAAAGATATGACTTATTTTGCGACCGGACTTCGGGTTCATAAAAGATACCATTCTCTCGATCTCTATGTTGGAACTCTTTAGAATCCGTCGTCTGATTTACGTCCACTCGAGTGACTGATTCTACTTTTATACCTTATATTGTACTCTCGTTTTCCTATCTCCCTAGACTAAAATTTTACTATTACACAAGAGTAAATTACCTCTCTGACTTTTGTGTCAGGGGGAACCAGTGGGGACTTATATGAGGAAAACCTCATTACTCATATATAGACGTATGACTTCTGAGAACGAACAGTTCTTCTCCATCGCACCTCTGAAGAGACCCCCAGGTCTGAGACACGAAGGCTGTGTTCCCCATACTCAAGCTAGACACCATCCTCTTGATCTAGGGTATACCGTGAACCGTACCGGTTTCTTTTTTCTTTTGTATCCTACGATGATTAATATTGTACAAGAACGGACCTCTTACGGTCCCTGCCCCCTCGGACCACCCGACGGCAGAAACCCCAACGTGTCTCAGTCTGTGCTGACTTCGCTGAATCATCGTCGTCGTCGTCGTACCTTTCACCTTAAGTAAAATCTTTCTGAAGTCTTTTTACAGGTACTTGTATGTTTTTGCAAAGTGTTGGTAATTTTTTTTACCTATTACAATCTGATGATCCTGTAAAACGACCTAATTTTCGAGGTTCTATCACAAGAAAAGACGATCTTATAAAGTCTACCCACTAAGTCATAAAGACGGTCAAGACAAATTCACTAAAAAATTACTTATGTTTCCAAATGTTGTGATAAAAACGTTTTCATCTACCGTAACAACTCTACAAAAAGATCGTCGATACAGAGACCACTGGGTTCCTTGTGTAAACGTTCTACTAACTGTCCCAATCACTACGACAAACACCAGTCCTCACCTCACTGTGAACCTTACATTTACTCCGAATCTACGAAGTAAAAAATTTTTCTTCATTCATCATTTTACGGTCGAACCGTTTTGATGTTACATACGAATCCACACCTACCGTTTTTTTATTGTGACTGATTACCGTAAACTTTTCTTCAATAATCTATATCTGATGTTTTAGTTAAAGGACAAGTTTTTAATATAGATACATATTAAAATCTTTTTGTAAACCTGCTAACTTTTGGTCTTTGACATTCGTCACAGACAAAGGATCATCTAATGTGTACCAAAAATAACAAAAACATAAAACGATATACTCACTTAAAAAATGTTCCTCATCACAAATGTAAATCTTAGTAAGTTTGATTTTTTTAGACGGTAAAATTTTATAATCTGAAGAGATGTCCTACACAAACGATTCCGGAACGTACCCCGACACATTTGTTCTCCCACGGGTCCCACGAAACCTAGTGACTCTCGAAGGCGGGAACATACAAAGTGGACCAGACTGTAAAAGGGGGTAGTAAAAGGGAGGACGAACATCGACCTTCTGCTTTAATGTTGGAATGCCGTTCAAAATAGTCGCTTTCTTTCCGCAGAACACCTCTATTTTGTTTTTGAGCCGTACTTGGACTACTTACTTAATTTTGTCTTGAAATCGTCTCCGACCGTACTGCACGTCTGGTGATGACGCATTCATATAAAAAAAAGAATTTTTCATTAGTGAGTCGGACGACAGAACGGAGAAGATATATAAATAAAAAAAAAGGAAGTTCCGAATAAAACATGACCACAGGTCCCTTTTATAAAAGAGATCTTCATTTTATATATCTTTATACTTACCAGTAATTATATAACGTACTACGTCCGAGATGTGTCATCGAAGTACTTTATTTTGAAACAAGTGGTTTTGAGACAAAAGTGAATCTGATGAAAATACCTCAACATGCCAAAATTTAAGAAAGAGAAGTTATATATACATATAAAAATTGTAAACAATTTATACATGAAATCCGAATACAAAAAGGTATTTTAAGATTTAGGAAACTTATGAACCGTGAGTGATGTATAAAACTTAAAGATAGTTTTTACTAACTGTCAAAATTTTTGACATCTGAATAACTGGTAATTGCATTTCTCTTTTTTGACATAGAAAGTATAAACCCCCTACACGAAAAATAGGCACAATGAGATATCTTACACACACATATATAACCGGAGACGGAGGTCAAGGACCGTGTTTCGAGGGTTTGAGTATATTAAAGAATTCACTATTCTCGCGATCCTCGTAGAAAACAAGAGTACAAACGTGAAACTGGGCCCAAGGACTGTGTCTCAAGGATTTAGGAAACCCTAAAGGTCCCACTGTCCGCATAGGAACCAAGATTACTCTACTGAGAACCACCTGAGGACCTCCTCTCGGCCAGTGGTCTTTCTGGTTCGGTACTAATCTTCGACAGTCAGGGTACGGGGGTAAGAGATACCTCTCTTTTCCTGGACCTTTACCAGATAGTACGGATACTACTTTAGGGTATTTTTAGAGTTTTTATACCGTAAACCTCTCGAAACTCTAACGACTTGGGTGCCTTCACGGTCCGTCCACCACAGGGTCCTCTCTCGTACCTTTCGTACACAAGGGTACCCTTGTACCCCTACCCAAGGGTAGGGGTGTACGGAGAAAGTAGCCCGACAAGTAGACATAGAAAATAGTATATTAAAAATGTTATTTCGTCATATTGGCTCGTTCATTAGACAAAAGAATTCAACACACTCGGTGAGATCGTTTAATTAACTTGAACCCCTCCTCCAACATCCTTGGAGACTAAATATCGGGGAACCTGAAGGGACCACCGAGTCTGTCATGGACGTTACACCTTCTGGGTCTAAGTTAAGGAAGCAGTCCTTCTGAGGGACCTCTTCCCGTACCGTTGGGTCAGGTCATAAGAACGGACCTCTTAAGGTACTTGTCTCCTCGGACACCCGACGTCAGGTACCCCAGCGTCTCAGCCTGTACTGACTCACTGATTGTGAAACCAGTCCCCGTGACCACTATGACACTAAACATAGACTTCACCCCACTCACCCCGCGTCAGAACACCCTGACTTGGGAATTGGACACCCTAGACTACGCTAGAGGTCCATCACAGTCTTAATTTAACATCCTCTGAGTCGACCACAACGTCTTGGAGAACTATACTGTTTGGGGAGGTGTGTTTGTGTAGGCCGCAGTCTTCACAGGACTCACACGACCATTCACACTCTCATGTCCTCTTTGTGACCTCTTCGTTCAAAAAGAAAGAATCTGGTCGTCTTTACAAAAGTCGAAACGATAATAGAAGAACAGACTATAATCCGTTCCATATCTTATTGAAACTCATAAGATGCCAGAACGAAAATACCCCAATGAAAAATTTTAAAGTGTTTTATTAATTGATAACACCATGAAAAGATTACTAAATTTTATAAAACGAACGGTCCACCAGAACACGGTTTCCCTTCTTCCACGGGTTTAGGATCACACTAAAAAGAAGGAAAGCACACAACTCCCCACCCCGGACTACCTTTTTGGTATCTCCGAAGGATAGAAACTGGGGTCTAAGGTGGTAGTTCTTTAAAAACTGGAACACAATACGTAAAAGAAGGGATGATAATGGGAAACCTTGAACTTCTATAATGTAAGGATCAAAGACTCACCCTTTGTCAAAAAGAGAAACGACTATGAAGAGAGGGTGCGTATCTCCCCGAAGGTACTTTACTCTAGTATAATCATGGATAGTATCCATCACTCCTAAGTCACTCACGTCTTGTCGTAGACCGTGAAACATACGGACAAACGACAAGATCCTTCGTGCAGACCACCCCTCTAGGTTCTTAAGACAAAACCGAAGTGTCTGAATCTCTTCCTTGGTACCAACGGTCCCTTCCCCCTTTCTTACCCCCCGTCCCTGCCGATCCCTCAAACCCTACCTGTCCAGGTGACGGTATAAAATTTACCTATTGGTTGTTCCTAGACGACATAACGTGCACCTTAAGACGAGTGACAAAACACCGTCGGACCTACCCTCCCCTCAGACCCCCTCTTACCTATGTACATATGCCGATTTAGGGAACTGACACGTAGACTTTGATAGTGTTGTAACAATTAGCCGATATAGGGTTATGTTCCCGAAGGGACCCCCGAGTCAGTCATTTCTTAGACGGGCTTTACGTCCTTTGGCGGACGTTACGTCCTCTGGACCCAAGTCAGGGACCCACCCCTTCTAGGGGACCTCTTCCCTTACCGTTGGGTGAGATCATAAGAACGGACCCTTTAGGGTACCTGCCTCCACGGTCGACCCGATGTCAGGTATCACAGTGTTTCTCAGTCTGTGCGGAATCGTTGGTTCCGTTTTATTTTACAACTTTTTTTAAGACAAACTCGACACAAATCAGACTCTACGGGTTGTCTGGTTGTTCAACGAGGTTCCCCCGCTGAGTCTCCTTCTTATCCCGATCTCTACCTGTACTCTCAATAGGTGTATGACTACGCCACTTTCGATGTCCTGATCTTGTCTAAAGGAGTCTCGAATCAATCATTTATGTCTACTAATGCCAGAGTGAGTGGAAATCCTTACTACACTTGAAAGGAAACATTTCGTCTTATTTAGAGAAAAAATTCTCCCTCCGGACTCAGATAGTCGTTGTATTAAAGTCCTCTAGTAAGAGAGCGTGGGAAAAAAGAACTGACGATTCCCTTCCTTACTACGACTTCGACTTTGAGGTTATGAAACCGGTGGAGTACGCTTCTCAACTGAGTAACCTTTTCTGAGACTACGACCCTCCCTAACCCCCGTCCTCCTCTTCCTCTACTGTCTCCTACTCTACCGACCTACCGTAGTGGCTGAGCTACCTGTACTCAAACTCACTTGAGGTCCTCAACCACTGCCTGTCCCTCCGGACCGCACGACGTCAAGTACTCCAGTGTTTCTCAGCCTGGGCTGACTCACTGACTTGGCCTGACTTGACTTGACTTCACTTCCCTTTTCAGGACACAACCCTGTTCCCCATCTCATACTAGTATTTTAGATAAAAAGGGGACCTATAAAAATTACCACTTTATTTAATAACAAATAATTTATCAAACGTAGGTAATTTTACGACGACGACGACGACGATTCAGTGAAGTCAGTACAGACTGAGACACACTGGGGTATCTGCCGTCGGGTGGTCCGAGGGGACAGGGACCCTAAGAGGTCCGTTCTTGTGACCTCACCCAACGGTAAAGGAAGAGGTCACGGACTTTCACTTTTCACTTTCCCTTCAACGAGTCAACACAGACTGAGAAACACTGGGGTACCTGACGTCGGGTGGTCCGAGGAGACAGGTACCCTAAAAGGTCCTTTCTCATGACCTCACCCCACGGTAGCGGAAGAGGTTAATTTTACGACGAAAAGTTTTATTTTTTTAATTAATGTATCTTTTTACGATCGATTGTATTATAAGTCACTTTTGAGTAGAGTGAATATTTTATATATATACATCTTTTTTCTGACTTTCCTTTGACCCACTACCTATACACACATTCTAAGAAATAAAAAAGGTAAGTGGGTAGAAAGGAAAAAAAAAGAGGGGACTTAAAAATTTAAGGACGATAATTACATGTAGTATGACTGAAATCTTGTTATAGATACGTAGTACACCACTTTTAAAACTACACTCCCTCACTACTTGACCCCATCCCAATCGAACCTATCTTAATCTAAAGTTTCGTGATTTTCCTTAAAATTGACAGTTCCGTGATGTCCATAAGGTCTCCGTTATAAAACGTACGACTAATTTGTCAGTACTGGATAAATCAAACTAAATATTACTTTACTTTTGGAGACTATACAATTACTTTCTAAAACGTATAAAATCAAACACCATCCCAAGTATAACCTTTCTTTGGTCTACTTATCCTTATTGATGTGTCGTCTAATTTTAATAGAGGGAAAATCTTTCTATTGATATGTCATAATCCAGTTCTCTAGTAGACACAGGGTCCCGAACAACAACGACAACAAAAACAGTATCAAAAAACTAAAGTTTCTGAGATTCTTGTGTGTGTCTTTCAGGGGGATGGGAGAAGAAAAAAGAAGAGACTTCGAAATATTACAAAAATCCGAAATTCCTCCGTGTCCTCTCCACCACCGGAACCCCACTTCTCCACCCCTCTGGTAACCTCCTCTTTAACTTAGAGAAGACCTTTATCTTCCTTTTCATTAAACTTTTGGACTACAGTACAGTACCACCCGATAAGTTTGACTACACGAAGTAAAATCACTCATAAACCGGAAACGATTGGGCATTTTAACGGGGTTGTTATTTGGGGAGACTCAACATAGTATCTGGTTTACCATCAGATGTTTCCCCTCTTCCAGTACCTTACCTTAAAGTTGATAAGGTAGAAAAACCTTCGAATTAAAGTGGGATATATGTCTCATCATTTTTAGATTGTAAGTCGAAAAATTTTTTACGTGTCACGAACTTTTAACTTCGAACCATATACTAAATAAATGAAAAACTAAAACACGAAGATTCTGAAGGTCGGGTAACACCAGTCATTTCTAATAATACAGAATAAATACACCGTAACGACACCGCGGTAATCCAAGTCTTCACGGTCACCTCTAATTTCTGGATTAAAATTTTCTGGTGCATCGGGTAGAGAGAGTACCAACGAGTAAGAATGACCGGAGTAGTATGTTCCATCTTGTATCCAAGATGAAAAGATCTAAGTTCACCATTTAGACACTAAACCACAACACAAATCCCTTGGAAACCTTCTCTTCTTCAGATTTATCAAAAACAGAAACCACTTCACGACGTATACGTTAACAATTTCATAATGAGAGAAAATTTAGGGTATTATCTTTTATCTAAACCCAATATTTTACAGAAGAACATTTTTCTGACAACTTAAATTTAAAAAAAGAAGAAGGACGTACATCTTTTTACGAAATCCAGTCTGGTGAAATCTCCTACTGTATGAAAGACGAAAACTGATAATTGTGACTAAAAGTTTAGTGATCGTGTACTTCTCTCCTTCTCGGGAGACAGTCATACGACCGGTTTGTCGAGTGGACAAGATTACCAATTTCCAATGGGTAAGGAATTTTACATTTCTATGTGTGTGTGTCTATGCTACCTCATAATAAGTTGGTACTCTTTTCCTTTAGGACAACAAACGTTATTATACCCACCCGGAACTCCCGTGATACGATTCACTTCAGTCTCTTCCTATCTTAGATGTACCACAGTGAATATACACCTTAGATTTTTTTTTTTCAGTCTGAGAACCTTTGTCTCTTACGTTCTCGCCAAAGACCTCCACCACCCATACCCACTTTATCCCTCTCCAACGATTCCCATGTTTGATAGTCAACATTCAACTTATTCCAAACTCCTCGATTACATATTATATTACTGGTATCAACTTTTGTGATGACATATTTACTTTAAACGATTCTCTCATCTTGAATTACAAGAGTAGTTATATATGTACACGTACTTACGAATCAACGAATCAGAACAGGATGAGAAACACTGGGGGGTACCTGACATCGGACGGTCCGCAGAGACAGATACCTTAAAAGATCCGTTCTTATGATCACACCTAACGGTAAAGGAAGAGGTCTCCTAGAAGGGCTGGGTCCCTACCTTGGACGAAGAGAACGTAGAGGACGTAACGTCCGTCTAAGAAATGGAAGACTTGGTGGTTCCTTCGGGTATAAGGGGGTTTCGTCCCCAAACGACCTCAACGAAATCTCGTGCGTTCCTGTTTAGAGGGAGTGAGTAAAATTCCAGTGGTACCGAGAGGAGATCTTCCCCTTTCAAGTGCGACGGTTCAGGACTAAAACGTGGAACATGGACTTCAGTCCCTTAGGTTGACCTGAGACAAAGGAGGGCAACCGGAGTGTCCCGAGAACGAGACCAACTAAAGTCCACGACCCCTATGTCACTACTACTTGTTCTACACCAGGGGTGGGAGTCCTTCAAGTCTATTCAGTGTCTCTCCCTGAGTCTTTGGGATTGACGTCGTGTTTCTTGTTACAAACCTTTCTCGACACGTCTCCCCTAATACCCTTGGGACTCCTCTCCGTGTGTTGTGCCTGCAGAATTTCGTTTATGAGAGCTCAAAAGACGGAGGGTCACGTGTTGACTGTCGCTGGACGCCTATAGAATTGTAAAACTGAAAATAAATTCCTTCTACATAATCAGAGGACGAGACGGTTAATGCCTTGAATCGTCACCACACTAAGTGTAAATCGAATTTTATTCTCTACGACGACGACGACGACGACGACGATTCAGCGAAGTCAGCACAGGCTGAGACACGTTGGGGTATCTGTCGTCGGGTGGTCCGAAGGGGCAGGGACCCTAAGAGGTCCGTTCTTGTGACCTCACCTAAAGGTAAAGGAAGAGGTTACGTGCTTTCACTTTTCACTTTCCCTTCAACGAGTCAGTACAGGCTGAGAAGTGCTGGGGTACCTGACGTCGGGTGGTCCGAGAAGGCAGGTACCCTAAAAGGTCCGTTCTCATGACCTCACCCCACGGTAGCGGAAGGGGGTTTTCTACAATCATTAGATTTTACAATTTATGACGAAGGAAAATTTAATCTTCCAACAGTCAAGTTAGTCTTCCAATCGTAAATTCAACAAAAAGTAGTAAACTTATAATAACTTGTATAAAAATACGCCATCTCAACTTTTTGTCAAAATTCCGTTACCGTGGGATGAGGTCATGATAACGGACCTTTTAGGGTACCTACCTCCTCGGACCACCCGACGTCAGGTACCCCAAAGCTTCTCAGTCTGTACTGACTCGCTGAAGTGAAAGTGAAAAGGGAAAGTACGTAACCTCTTCCTTTACCGTTGGGTGAGGTCACAAGAACGGACCTCTTAGGGTCCCTGTCCCCTCGGACCACCCGACGACAGATACCCCAACGTATCTCAGCCTGTGCTGACTTCGCTGAATCGTCGTTGTCGTCGTCATATTTGATACACCCGAAAGGTCCACCGCATCACCATTTCTTAGGTTAGGTGGACGGTCACGTCCTCTGTGTTCTCTGCACCCAAGCTAGGGACCCAGTCCTTCTAGGGGACCTCTTCCTTTACCGTTGGGTAAGGTCATAAGAACGGACCTCTTTGGATACCTGTCTCCTCGGACCGCCCGACGTCAGGAACCCCAGTGGTTTCTCAACCTGTGCTGACTCGTGCCGTGTTTGATACATGTCTTACAGTACCGTGTCACTTCCCTCACTTTACGTCGATACGACTGAAGGAACCCCCAATAGTCACCGGACTGTCTTCCCGGGAAAAAGTTCTACGTCCCACCCCTACATATAATGAATAAGTCAAAATTCTAGTTCGGGTTAATCCTACGTGGTATTCCATGTTCCAGACACGTCACGTATTGAGGTCTTCTCGGGAAGTGAATCCCACATTACACATTATACACAGAAAGGGATAAGGGATCCTTTACAGACAAATCATTACTTACAAATCAAACTAAAATAGTAGATCTATTATGTACTAAAAATGTGAAGGATTTTTGTGTCCGTAACACATTTATTTATTGTATACCACGACTATTATAATATCTGCACAAAGAAGGACGATTGTTTTTTCTTATTATCTTATAGTATAATGATTTTTATCTACCTCTTTGTCACCTTTGTCACAGTCTGAAATAAAACCCCCCGAGGTTTTAGTGACGTCTACCACTAACGTCGGTACTTTAATTTTCTACGAATGAGGAACGTTCCTTTCAATACTGGTTGGATGTATCGTATAAGTTTTCGTCTCTGTAATGAAACGGTTGTTTCCAGACAGATCAGTTCCGATACCAAAAGGGTCACCAGTACATACCTACACTTTCAACCTGACACTTCTTTCGACTCGTGTCTTCTTAACTACGAAAACTTGACACCACAACCTCTTCTGAGAACTCTCAGGGAACCTGACGTTCCTCTAGGTTGGTCAGGTAGAATTTCCTCTAGTCGGGAACCACAAGAAACCTTCCTGACTACGATTTCGACTTTGAGGTCATGAAACCGGTGGAGTACACTTCTCAACTGAGTAACCTTTTCTGAGACTACGACCCTCCCTAACCCCCGTCCTCCTCCTCTGTTGTCTCCTACTCTACCGACCTACCGTAGTGGCTGAACTACCTGTACTCAAACCCACTTGAGGTCCTCAACCACTACCTGTCCCTCCAGACCGTACGATGTTAAGTACCCCAGTGTTTCTCAGCCTGTACTGACTCGCTGACTTGACTTGACTTTCACTAAAGTCAGGGTTCCTTTTGGTTGTTACCATAAAATTTCGTAAACGAATTTCAGACTATCATATGAATCCCGACCTACTGAACACCCTCCACCTTCCCCACCTCCCTATTCCCTTCAAGGGTGTATTACCTAAAGTATCCTGTATCAGAAGAACCTCCACGGTATACGTACTTTCAAGATCCGATTCGTCCCTCGAAACCCCCTTGAATGGACCCCTGTCGCATATAACCTTATACTACCATACACGTAATATTATTAACAAAAAGTCAACACTAGGGTACCTAACGTCGTACGGTTCGAAGGGACAGGAAGTGGCAGAGGGTCTCGAACGAGTTTGAGTACAGGTAACTTAGTCATTACGGTAGGTTGGTAGAGTAAATATTATTAATTAAAAATTTTTTAGTCAAGTTTAAAAAACCAAGTCAACTCTATATTAATATAATTCGTATTATGTACACGTACGCACGACTCAGTGAAGTCAGTACAGGTTGAGAAAACAGTGGGATTCTTGACATCGGGTGGTCCGAGGAGACAGGTACGTAAGAGGTCCGTTCTTATGACCGCGCGCAACGGCACGAGAGGAAGTCCCCTAGAAGGACTGGGTCCCTACCTTGAGTGTAGAGAATACAGAGGACGTAACCGTCCGTCCAAGAAATGGTGACTACAGTGGACCCTTTAGGTTATATTATGTATGTCGAGACATCTTCAGATCCGTCACGTCATATCACTGAACTGAATGTATAAGGGAGTCCAATCCACGAAAACAAAAGACGAAGTAATTAATTGCGAACCTTTAAAGGGTCCGGTCACCTGCGTGGTGACGGAAAGGACGGTGGTACGAGTTTTGGACTTCGGTCAGAAAAACAGAACAAGGTAAACAGTGATCGTTGGAGAACAGTTCAGACAGGCAGACAGAGAAATTAGGTAGTGTGGCGAGACAAGAATGACGGAACTGAGGGTCAAGTCTGGTTGTCTCCACGAAGGGGAAGCTAGTGACTAAGGAAGTAGATCATAAATAAGTCAAAGGGGAAAAAGGACGACGGTCTAGGATCCCTGTGTTTTTACTTACCGAAGGAACAGGAGCCCCTCAGTCGGAACACCCCTGTATCCAAATCCTTGTCCAGTAACGTCATGACATAAGGATTTTGACAGAACTTTTTTCAGTGACATAATCGAATTCTAATACGTGGGAAGAATGAGGTTGGAGAGAGGTATAATGTTTTATTCATGATCAAGTCAAAACGGAAAAATACCAAGGAAAATGGGTGTATTTATCATTTTCGAATGTAAAGAGAAACTTTATATGTAAGAGATTAGACAATCGAAACTACCGATCTCGAAAGTAACAGGAAAGTATCTCAATTATGTAGAGAAATTCTTATTAAAAGATGATAGTTTCGTCAAGGTAATAAACACTAATTTCTAGACGTGTAAGTGTAGATCCGAATGTTTACACATAAAAAATGACTTAAGTCTAACGTACCAGACTGAAAGAACGACTACTCGTCGGTGGTTAGGTAGGAAGGGTTTCTTGTCTTCGTTAACGAAGACACCTAGTAGAAGGATTTAGACAAAACCTTTCCCTTGAAAGTCTTCAAGGAACCACCGAGTCTACCATTTCTTAGACGACGTTACACCCTCTGGACCCAAGCTAGGGACCCAACCCTTCTAGGGGACCTCCTCCCGTACCGTTGGGTGAGGTCATAAGAACGACCTCTTAGGGGTACCTGTCTCCTCGGACCGTCCGACGTCGGGTACCCCAGGGTTTCTCAGACGGTCTGACTCGCTGATTCGGGTGTCCTCTCTCTTCCCGCTAGTTACATAATACCCGCCAGAACTATTATTCGACAAGAATAAAAAGACAAAATAAAGATCGATGTTCTTTTGTGTACTTTGGGACTCAGTACGCCCCGTCTTCCGTTGACGTCGAAAGTCGTTGCAACCCTGTCGGTAGTCGTTCTTCAAACCTCTGTACTCCATGACACCCCTTCTTGGTACACCTTCTCCGATCCGGAAACCGAAAGTCTCTGTTCCTCCCCGTAATAGGTAACTGATCAGAAAGATTCCGTAAGAAAAGAAATTAACCTAATTTTAAAATACACGGACTAGGATAACCACTGACTCTATGTAAAAATATAACCCTGTAAAAGATGGATTTCCAGTCGAATCACCTGGACTAGCGTCTCTACGGGAAAGATGATAAATCATTTTTATCTTCTGTCTCCCATGGAAATTAGTGGTTATTATTCCTCTCTAAGGTTTTCTTACGTCGTGTGTGACTTAAACTTAGTGACATTGAATTTGATTCAATTTTATACGAAAGTCACTTATACGAGACTATTTGATAAGAACGGATGTAAAAACATGTGTATGTCGATCATATATATAAAAAAAGATACGATTTATATATCTATAAATAAGAAAATAAGATTTTTCGATGGTACCTATATACGTGGACCATTATAAGAAAGAAATGAAACCGTTATATAACACTTATATAATTATTTACAAATAATGTAGAAGCAAAAGTCACCTACATAATAGAAGGTCCCGTGTCGACATGGTTTTAAAAATTTGGTCAAGGAAACGTGTAAAACCAATAAAAGACATAAACAATATATTTTAATCCCACTTATAGTTCTAAAACTTGACTCTTGTTACATCATAACTGGTAAAAATAAAAAATATAATATAAGATCTTTCAATAGAATGTATGTCAACGACGACAGTATAAAAAAACGGATAAATTTATGGATAGTATCAAATAAAACTTAAACCGACTATACGAATCCTCTAAAAAGAAATATTTAGTTACAGTAAAAACAGAGATTTTTAGTTCAAGTTAAAAATTTTTGAAGAGTTCATGTAAAATACAAAGAAGAAAAATTTTTGATACACGTATAATAAAATGACCTAAGAATTTAATAACCAAATACATAATGAGACGTCGAAACTACGGATCTCCGTTTATAAATATAGAAACACAAATTCAATAAAAAACTGAAGTTTTTAATGACCGAACACGGGTTGTAAGTACGTAGTAAAATTCTTGAACCGTAAGTACTCCGATCTTAATTCATTCATGTATACGTACTTAGACTCATGTAACGAAATAGAAGTAAAAACGATTATTTCGTTATTGCTTTTCGTTAATTTTAAGAAGTCTCCGTCGTACACTACTTGGTCATGCGTAAAACCTAATAATTAATTGGGATCGAAATAATCTTATTTTAAACGTCAGTAAAGTTACCGTCCTTTCGTAAATAGATTTGATTAATTTATTAAGGAATTTTGTCCTTTCTGGAATAGTGGTCAATATAGGTTCTTTTATATAAAACAGTACAAATATTTTAAACAAAAGGTGTATGAATCAACTTTGTTACTAGTGTCACCATATTATGACGGTTGTCCTTGTCACAAAGAGGTTGACATCCTCTGAAATGTCTGTGGAGACTTCGAACAATTTACGTATAAGGATCTAAGGTGGAGAGAGAGAACTCTAACGTGGAGTTATCCAGAACCTACCGTAGATCCTTAGACAAACTTTATTCGAGGGTCCACTAGACTGAAGTTGACCAATCCACAACTCCTTGGTTCACATTGAATGGACATGGACCCATAAGAGTCAATATTTGCATCTGTTCTCATTGTTCTAGTAGTCCAATAATACGGTCATCGTCTTCTGTCGTACGGTACATACTTTGTAAGTTATTTACGATCAAAAATGGAAACGATTCCTTGACAGAGTCAATGTTCCACCGGGAGGTCCTGTCTTTAATCCGTCTCGGGGACTTGTCCTCATACGACACAAAGTACTCAACATGTCTTACTTCTGACACAAAGTGTGTATATCGCACAACTGTGTGAGTACAAGGACGTACTTGACCCGTATTATAGTTCCACACAATTGACGGAAAGGAGGACAAAGTTACACCGAAACAAAATCGTATTACCTATTAGACAAAGGGTCCTCAAGGTTTGAAAAGCAATTAATGACGAGACACATCTCCTGTGTTGTGAAGGTGATATTTCACACAGATTTTTATAACCCTTTACATCAGAAATAATGATCTCTAAGTTTATACTGGGACATTATAAAACATCTGGATATAAAAGGCTAGATATAAAAAGAGTTCGATTTATAGATTGTAGATATATATTTACTCCTATTCAGGGACACCTTTGTTCAAAATGTTTCCTAATAATGAAAACTAATATGATCTTGTTCATTATATACATTTTTAGTATAAACTTTTAATGAATTCAAATTATGTTATTACTAAGAATTTACTCTTGTTAATCGCCCAAAAGTTAAATCCCAAGTTTAATTGAACAGTTAAATATTTTACTATCACCCCTTTAAATTTTAAAAATAACGTCCGTAAAATCAAACTTGGGGAAACGTCAGACTTTCATAATTATAGTATAATAAAATATAAAACAACCAATGTAGTAGTATAGGGAAATACTTAAGACCCTTGTGTAAAGACTTAAACAAGTTTTTAACGGTCTTTTTAAATCTATGGAATCCTCTTTTTGTCCTGGAGAGTTAAAAAACAAATTTTAGTAATGTTCAATTATGAGTGTCCAAAGGTTTTGAATCTTAAACCTGGAAAATTATTGACTCACTTTTTGTGATACAATTCTAAATTAAATCTACAAAATATTTTTGTTTAGAAAGGACTCGATTCCAGGAGGAAAATAGGACTACTGGGGATTCACTTTCGGGGAGTCGGTCAGGACCTTAAGACGGAGGAGGAGGCAGACAACCTATTGTACCGATTATCGATGGATTGGTCTACTAAAAGAGACTCCAATTGTGCTTCAGTGTAAATACTTTCCTGAGACACTGGTTTACGTTCGATGACCTTAGTAAAAATATTATTATTACAACGGTAGAAGAACCGTGAAGACCCACTTAAACGAGTTTGTCGCACATTCGATCACCTCTCCTTTAGAAACCTGTTCCGAACATATTGAAATTGTCTCTTAGGTCGATATCGGTACTCTTTTTGCCACTCTTCGTGGGCACCGCCTAAGTACAACTACATACCGTTTTGGTTATGTCATAACATTTCATTTTATTTTTTATTGTATTCATTTTAAAACCGATTTTTTTTTTTTTTTCTCAACCATTTCGTTAACACTTCTGTCATTTTTCAGTCACGTGAGTCTTTCTCATTCCTGGCCCCAGGGAATAGAAAAGGGACCCCGAGAGCTTTCGCCTGTCGCCCGTCACACCAGGAAAGAGACGTAGGACTACGCGATTGGAACGAGGAGGAAAAGAGAGGACACGAAGAGACCGACGTCCAGAGTAAGGTAGCCCATTCGCGACGGGGCCCCCGGGTTGACCAAGGGAGGGAGCTTCGAGGGAAGGAGGGGTCTCGTGGTGTCACCCGCACGGAGCCGGGGTTTCGAGAAAAGGACTCACAAGAGCTGGTCCCTCAATGTCTCATATCTCGTGGATTACACAAACGTAGACAAAGTCGTGAACGAATAGAGTAAAGACTTAGTAAATAATTACGTAGTGAAACCGAACGACTCAGTAGGAGTCCCTAGAGAAAGACGTAGTACGGCCACCTGTCTCCAGGAATCTTCTTTTCCTTTCACTTTAACACGTGACGTCTACATAAACTTTGGCCGTCTTTCATTTCAGCTCTTTATCTTGTTAAAGAAGATCTAACAGAACAAAAAGACTTGAAGACTATTGACAATAAATCCGTCTACCAAGTGGAAGTTGAAAGACATGGGAGACCTCAACTTCACCTTTCGGGTTTACAATTATGTACACGTTAACACTCAGGGTCCAGAGACTTAATTCGGAGGCAACCCCACCTTAGAATAATGTATTTAATTTTTTTTTTTTAGAAAGGATTCTTTTGATGGACATAAATTCTCTACGATGACGATTCAGCGAAGTCAGCACAGGCTGAGATACGCTGGGGTATCTACCGTCGGGTGGTCCGAGGGGGCAGGGACCCTAAGAGATCCGTTCTTGTGACCTCACCCAACGGTAGAGGAAGAGGTTACGTAGTTTTACTTTTCACTTTCACTTCAGCGAGTCAGCACAGGTTGGGAGTCGTCGGGGTACCTGACGTCGGAAGGTCCGAGGAGGCAGGTACCCTAAAAGGTCCGTTCTCATGACCTCACCACAGGGTAACGGTAGAGGCTAAATTCTCTACTTATGCACTATTACAACTACTTAAAGAAGATCATTAAGAGAAAAAATTTATATTAAATACTTCTTCATAAAACGGATACTAAAGATTTACCTCACAGACATTTATAGACGACGTAAAGAAACAAGAAAAGAAAGACTCAAGATCATTTCAATGATTGGGATTGGTGTCACCTATAACAATCCCTTCCACTCCCACCCAAACTAGGGAATGGACAGTTCGAAGAACCCTCTCCTCGTCCGTCCTTGACACGACCTTTCACCTACTCCCTTACGAGCGGATCCTTTTACTTGGGGTAAAACGAAGGAGGGAGGTGTGTGGCACTAAAGATTCGTCTTGAGTGTATCTTTATTGTCAGGCAGTCTCCCTGTTACTTAGTCAACGACATCCTAATTATTCCATTCTGTCGACTACGAGAATCTTCAGAGTCTTTTCAACTAGGAACATGGTCAACAGGATCCTACCTCCGCCTTTGGGATCGAGGGTGCAACCTGACACACTTTACACAAATGAACCGCACAAAGGAACTACCTGAGTACAATTGAGACACATCAGGAGACTACTCGAAGTTTACCCTACTGCTCGACAATCGACGGACCGAGATGGACGACCCGAAACGGGGAACAGGGACTGACAGAAGGACTTTGTCCTCCTCCCTCGACCTGGTCTTCAGTACAGGGGTCTCAGTACATGAACCCGACGACCGGACTCGGCCCCCCTTAGTCTGTGAGAGGAGTCTAAAGGACCGAATGTCCCTTTCATATCTCAACCGGTCTTTAAACAAACCCTAAAAGGTATGCTAGAACGTCTTTGGGGTTTACTTGTAAAACCGGTTGGGTTATTTTATTATACGTCGGTGCCTGGTAGACGAGAAGGAAATAAGGAACCTTTACTAACACCGGGTAGGATGGGTTGTTATTGTTTATAGTAGAACCACCCCTCCCGTCCCTTATGAAGTCTGTCAACTGTAACGACAAAATTTTGACACTTACTCCTCAAAGAGTATATGAATATAACATGATAGAAGAAAAGAGAAAAACAAAGGGGAAATTAGACGAAAACGGGACTTCGATGAGGTAAGCGGTAAGGTATTCATACGGACGTTACTCCATTACACATTTAATCAAATGTATTAGAGTTACGTCTTACACATACTTCACAATGACAATAACACCCAAAAAAAGGAAAAAATATACTCCCCTTCACGGTCCTGGATAATATAAGAGAAAAGACTACCGGGGTCCTTTTCTTCCGACTGTTACGATATCTTCTTACCAGCGGCACTTCCCGAGCCCGATAACTGACCTGTGTCATCAATTTAGGTCGTCAAGGACTAAACATACCGGACTCTGTCAAATGGTTTAGATAAAGTCAGAGGTAAGAGAACGGGCATATGATCCTCTTTACTTAGACGGATGAAGTTTACCGACAACACTCTACATACCAGACGTATTTCGTGAGTCATGTTCCGGACCTCGTAAGGTTCGTGTGGACATTTCCCCCTTTAGTAAAATAATGGTGTCGTAATTCACTTTTTTATCCTCTGTTTCTCCCGATGTCAAGATCTTTCCTATTGTAATCCTAAACAATTTCCTATATAATTCCACTTCTCAGACAACTTGTTATTTTTATGGTAATTCGAATAACCAGTCGACTTTTGAGGTCTCTTTCCACAAGGAGACCGAAGGTCAACCACACTGTATCACTATACTAGTCTATTTTAGTTTTACAATCTGACCCTCAGTCTCCTACGTCCAACATCGGGTCAAGACGCTCCCCATTTGAACCGTCGAAACCCTTCTAGTAAAGCCACTATCACCAAAGTAGTGCGAATTTTTATTTCCCGATCTTGGTCTGAAACCCGAGGAGGGTGCCACGAAGGTCCTTGGGAACCCGACGGGACCCCTCCCCGAGTCACCTTCCTGTAGACCGGGGACCTCGGGAGGGAGTGAAGTAAGTCTTGACACAGAGAAGAAAGGGCGAAATATAATGTATAACACCACACTAATGTAAGATCTCCCTCGAGTCAATGAGATTTATCAAGTTCGTGAAACTTCGGTTTAAGAAAGATCCCAATAAACGCCAAAGACGGACAAGAGGTCGTACGTGAGATCACATTAGTCTAATCTCCTCACAGACTAAATAATATGGACGACTACAGAGAAGATGTGACCCCGACACAACACTGAAACGTTCAACATGGTCTCGTAAACTAAAGGGATTACATCCCTTTTTATCTCTCGTTTCTACCGAATCAAATATAAACTTACTGAACGAGGGGATCGTACTCTTGTAACTGGTCACGTGGGACGTCGGGACTCGAAGGAATGAACAATTTAAAACAGACGCACAGGTTTCTTCCGAACTCTTTTTAAGCATACCGAAAAGAGACCCTCTGTCTTTATACCCAGTTTACACAAGGAATACTCGAACGGACTTTAATTGAAAAAAATTTTTTCCCTAAAACGAGTTGATTGTAGGTGATACTTGGTAATCCTACTTGATTCACAGACGGGTGACACCAGGATATGTTGACTACCTATTGTCCATCAGTACACTGGTCGAACCAGTTTATTTTACACGCAACCTTCAGTCCAGGATCATTCATATACGAAAACTTAGTGAGAGTACGTTAAAGTGATCATAAAGTAGTACTCTGTCCATGACATCTCCTAACGAGTATCCTTAAACTGAGTATAAACTCAGTATATGTTTACACTACGACACGAACCAGGGAGACCCGAGTTGTAGCAATTAAGTACGTTGGACCTACGTTTACCTAAAGACTGGTAGGTCTCATAGTCGGAACTGTCTGTTTGAGATTGTTTCTGTTTAAGTAAGTTTTTGTATAAGACGTACAATCAAAAGAGAACTATCATAATGTCGGTACGATGTCGGGTGTGGTGTGTTACTTCGGACACAAAATATTGATCAGAGGGAATATTTCAAAGAAATCCAGTAAAGAGAATAAAATAAAGAAGACGTGAGTTCTCTCTGATCTTTCACCGCATAGTTTATATCATTGTAAGTCAACTTAATAAACTGGACTTTTACTGCTGTCAGTGACAACGACTTTCAACTGTACTTATGATCTAAATTCTAAGTAAAAATTAAGTCAAGGTCAACGGAATCAACCTGACTCAACTATAGTAACCTGAACCAACTATAGTGAAAATTCCCATTACTACAGTAATTGAGTATTAAAGTACATCTGTTTATGTCATAGCCTTTGGTTTTTCGTGGTGACCTTTTAGATTTAGAATCTTCATATTGTACCATACATCTAATAAATTGTGTTACTGACTCAATGTTTATTTTGCAGTCATCTGACGTTCCAAGACAGATCATTCTTGTTTATTCATAGAAGAGACTTTCCTTTGTATTGTGTACACTTATCGTGGTAAAACTAGTTCGTAATCTGTTCATTATTCATATAAAGTTGGATTTTATTTCTTCCGTAACTGAAAGTCTTTGTGACGAAGGACCTGTGACTGTTTTATGAATCAAAATTTTGAATTTTTGAAATTGCAAACTTTTGTATACTTGGAAAAAAGGGGCATCGATAAAGACAGAACAGAGTGTAAGTGATTTTTATTTACTGAAAATTTTAAGGTACACCCTTTTGAACTTGTACTGTAAGAAGTCTATCTGAAAGGTCACCAATATTTTATTGACCCAAACCTTTTCCGCATAACACTATCTTTAGTAATTAATCATTTACTTTTTAATTCGATAGTGAAGAAACTGAGTGACCCTTACTAAATACCAAGTTGTACCTTAATACGGTCAAAATCGGAACGGTTTACGATATAATAAATAAGATATCGACTCGTAGACTGTTAAAATGAATCTTTTTAGGGTACCATCCAATACCAAAGACCTAGATTGGATCGTCTTCATTTTATAGAAAATTTTGTACCAACCACATCCACCGGTTGGTTGTCGATCGAGACCACGTCTCCACTACAAACTTTGGTCTATCGTGTCAACGATTGAGTCGATCCAGAAACCTCGACTGGAGAGAAAAAAACAATAAAATCCTTAAGAGGATGAAAGTTTAGTAAACTCCTCTCCCAACTCTGTTGACAGTGTTCGGAATTCCATGTCTACTTCATTTAAAACGCAGTACCCCAAGTACTTAGTCCTTTCGAATCAGCGAACCAAGGTTTCCACCCCGGTGGTCGTAAACCAAGGTTCCGACGGTGGTTCTTCCGTCGGAACGTGGCTCAGTGAAAAGAAGTGTACATTTAGACATTTATTTTGGTCATAACTTATAACAATAACATATACATGTTTCAACAAGTATATTTGGTAAGTCCTCACTTAACACGTAAGTTCACTTAACCCCAAACGTGACTAGAGAAACGACCAACCTTGAGAATTACGATAATGAGTTCTCCGTCCATGCACTATCTATTTACACCTATCCTGTTTGGTATACACTTGAGACTTAAATCTCACATTCCCTTTAAAGGCATTGTCGAGTCTCGCGGAGACTAAACCACATAGTCATCTTTATTTGAACCGAGGTACCCAATAGGACGGTAGGTGGTGGGGAGTCGATGAATCTAAACAGATGAGGCAAGTGTATAACTCGTGTCGTGTCGTACTTCCGTTTTGCTTCGACTCAGTGTTTTGCATAATAAAACATTACCACGTAAACAAGAGACCTATAAGTGACTCTTCTACGGACAACATATCATCCACGATTTTTTTACCTGACTTAAAGTACAAACTCGTATCTTTTTAATTACATGACTTCTATTTTCTCGTTTTTATCTTCGTTAGATTAGAATTTACATATCTTGTAAATTTTGTCCTTTTTAGTACCTGTGATGATGACTGAAAAATTTTCTATAATGGATTTGTATTAATGTAGAACTATAATAGTGATAAAACATATGTTAGGTAAAGACATAAAGGGATATTGACCCTTTTAATTCTTGTACACACTGGAAATTGATCGAGTTCTCGTCTATATCCGTACACGACTAATGGGTCGACGAAGACTTAGTACGGCGGGGGTGTACACAACGGTCCGCTCTCAAATACTCTAACATTCATTAAGGAAGGACCTCCAGGATGTACGAGAATAGTTAAAACTCGACCTCCCAGGAAGGGAAATCTCCTCCCAAAAATGTACCATAAGAGAAAAGGTCCGGACACTAATCCACAAATTCCGGGTTCTTACTTTAATAATGAGTCGTAAATGGTACGAAAGTAACTGAGGTCAATGCTCGTCAAAGATCAACATGTCAAAATGACGAGACGAACAGTTGCAATAGTAAATAACTCACAAATCCTTGGTCCTCCTCGGTAATATAACGGGGATAAACATCTCTTTTGAAAACTATCCCTCCCTGTACGTCACAGTGTCTCTAAAGAGAATGATTTTATGGATCAAAGTTTTCTCTTCTCAGTTTTTTGGGATCCCCAATTAAAGAGTTGTAAACCAAGAGTCGGAATCTGTCAGGTTCTTCCTACCTAAAACAACAGTCGATTTAAGACTGTGTCCTTTTCAACATGTAAAACCCCAAAGGAAATTTTCTTCCTCTATACTTCTTCGTTTTCTTCTTATTTCTTGTTGGATAAATGAAAACGAAAATCCTTTCAGACCATTCGAATGTCCTGTGTATACTAAGTTCTCAAACTAGGTGTGACAGTCGGAGAGTGAAAAGAGTGGAGTAGACTTACCTTCCCCATGTCGCACGGAGGAGGGAGTCTGTACATGTTTTGGTTGAGGTGGTTGACCTATGATCGGACACAGTTCTGGCGGACTTTCGTCCAGGATACAGGCGTCCTGACGGGTATCTAAAATGTTCTGAGTGTAGGGTGGGTCGAGGACCCAGTACCGGTTACGATCGAAGGGAAAAAGGACGGGTGTGTCACCTCTTCTCGACTATCAGTAAGAAACACAGTTTGGCAGTTAATGTTTAAGGAGTAAGGAAAACAAGGGGTGTGATCTGTCATCTACAAATTGGGAAGGATGTAATAAAAGACACGTCAAATGACAACACAAGACTTAGAAGAGGTTTCGAGGATATTGAAAGAAGTCAATACTTAGGACTCCGACAAAGGACGACTTCCTTACTGAGCACTTAGTCATTCCTACTCACTTTACTGGACGTCCAGCTATACGACATAACATGACTGTGACGAAGTTCGGACTAAAAAGTTTGTGGTGAATCTCCCCGGGTACAAGTATAAACTCAAGATAATCTTTATTACAAGACGACACTTCACTCCAGGCAAGGACGGTAGAAGAGTGTGTCAGACAGTGTGGTAGACCGTAAACATGGGTTACCTAGTAAACCACCTAGTAAGAATCAAATATGGGTTAACACATCAATCAAACTAAAAGGTCCTTTTGAACGGTTGAGTAGGTTCAGTACATTTCCGTCAGGAAAGGTGGCTGTAAGAACATTACGTGTGGGAATATTATGTGTAGGCACATAACGAACTTTAGAACCGACACATTGGACACATGAGTTATTCGTATTAAAGATAAAGTAGATTTTGTTCGTTTGTCTTTCGTCCGGATCTTAGTCGAGGATACTTTGGTATAAACCTTGTGACAAGATGGCACAAGGTCACTTAGTACTCGTTACTGTAGGAGAGGTTGATAACATAACAAGGCATAGTTCGTCTTGTATAAAAGTCACGTGGATGAAAAACTATTCGTGTAACATATCGGATTTAATTTTGGAGTTTTTTCCATTCTGTATAATATGAATAACCAAGAAACACAGGAAAGTTGATCTGTAAAATAATACTCTCTGGTCCTTTGGGTTAAGTCATTAAGTTTCTTTAAAAAAAAACGATTCTCGTCAATATTAAAACCCCTGTATCACTGTTTAAGAACCTACTTTTTGGTAAAACTTCCCTTCTCAAGTGCTCTTCGAATAATAAGTGTAGAGACGAAGTCGTGTACACATGCACGATTCAGTGAAGTCAACACAGGTTGAGACACCGAGATACCCAATCCCAATCCCAACCGTACGGTAAGAAGCTCCCTAGAAGGGTCGGGTCCCTAACTTGGGTTCAGAGAGTTCAGAGGACGTAACCGTCCCTCAAGAAATGGTGATCGCGGTAGACCGCCTCTTCCGTCACCGTGGGGTGAGGTCATGAGAACGGACCTTTTAGGGTACCTGTCTCCTCGGACCACCCGACGTCAGGTACTCCAGCAACTCCCAGCCTGACTCACTGAAGTGAAAGTGAAAAGTGAAAGCACGTAACCTCTTCCTGTACCGTTGGGTGAGGTCACAAGAACGGACCTCTTAGGGTCCCTGTCTCCTCGGACCATCCTCCGGCAGAGACCCCAGTGTGTCTCAGCCTGTGCTGACTTCGCTGCGTCGTCGTCGTCGTCGTCGTCGTCGTCGTCGCGGTAGACCCTTCGGGTGTAGGAACCGAAATCCGTCATGAAGTCATAACATCACACACCAGTAATTTGAGTGTACCAATCCTTTGGGGAAATCAGGTGAGGAAAGAAACGATTTAACGAAACAAAGTTTCACCAAAGGAGGAAGAAATTAAAAGAGAAAACTAAACTCTTCAACTTTTGATCTTCTCTTCTTATTTTGTTTCGGGTCTTCTTATGTAGTCATCAACCATAAGTGGACTGAGTAATGAGACACTGACTTACGCTGATTTCTCCTTCTACTTTTGATAATTATCTCAGTTACTGTAACTTAATCTAAGCAGAGAGTCTTTTATTCGTATCACTTTTTAATCCATCAACTTCGGTTAGGGGACGAAGAAGGGTCACAATTCTATTGTCTCATCTCCTCCTTAGTCACGAGACACGGACTCCAGACGTTTGATTCTACCTATCTGACTTAGGTCGACCAGGGGATAAAAACTCACTAGACATCCGATTCTTTAATAAAAATGAAAAAAGAATTACCATTAATAAGAAGTTTCCTTCTTATTATAAAACATTAAACTTTTAGTTTAATGTACTTTAAGTATAAAGTCACAGGTATGTATGTCGAAAATACCTTGAGTCGGTTCGAATAAGTGAATGTATAATAGAACCGACGAAAGATGGTAACGACTAAACTCATAAACACTGTCTCTGATACACCAAGAGTTCAGATTTTATAAATATTAGACAGTGAAAGGTCTTACTCAAAAGGTTAGAGTTCGTCTCACCTTTTTGAGTTGAATCATTGACTTAAATGTCTCCGTCTCTCTAAAATCACTGTCACCCTCTTTCATATACACACTAAACGCTCTTGACTTGACGAAAGTTTTGGACCAATTTCCAAAATTTTCCGTCCGGTCCGTTAGTCGTCCATGTAAAGGGGCACATCAGATACAGGAACACTCACTAGTATTATTCACTGTCACTCCACATCTATCTTAAAACCCTTATCGGTGTAATAGATAAGACATGGAAAGAAAAGGAGTTTCACAAAAAGGTATAACAATGACCAATTTCCTCCCGGTTCTGAACGTAATTCGGAAACCCCGGTAATTTATAAGAAAAGTTTCTGGAAAATGATTCTTTAAAAAGTTTCATGAATTGGTATAAGGAATTAATATTTAACTAAAGAAGGACTGATATAAGAATAATCGGTTGTTCATATGTTTTTCTCTCGTAGACTTTCGTAGTATTGAAACGTAAAATTCCATATAGGAGGATAATTCTGACGACGGACCTTTCTATACTCCACTGATTACGAATTCGGCACTAAGTAGAGGTTGAGAGTTTCATCTCTGGTCTCTAGTACAAGGGAACTAGGTGGGACGAAAGGTTCTCTGTAAATGGTCTTGAAGTCTAACAGAACAATTCAGAGTTTTCCTTTTCGACCGCAGCGAATTTCCTCAAGGACGTAAACATTTTAACCCCCCTAAATAGATTGTAAGTTAAGACAAAACTAATCGAACCAAGAGACCCACTGACTTCTCTGCCACGTTTAGGTGTCTAGACCTGTACGGGGACTTCCCTGACCCTTAAAATCTACATCTTCCCTGTTTCTCTTATAACGATTTCAATCTGTGTCTCTCACAACATGTTTAATTTCAAAGCTCAGGTCAGGGGTTTGGGTTTATACTAACTGTGGGATCGGGAGACACTTTCCTTTGAATTGAAGAGATGTAGGAACCGTAGGGGAAAAGTACGGGCGAGTTCTTTTGTTCATAAAGACTTGAAGTCTCATTAGGTAGAATAAAAAATTTTAATGCTTTTACTGTTTGATTGACATGGACACGGAGAACCGGGCAAAGTCTGCTTTCATCCGCCCCGCTTGGTGCCGCCGCCGTCGAAGCTCCTCCACGACTCGAGGTGCCGGGTGCGGTCGCGCGTCTCGAGCCGGCCGCCGGGGGCCGACCGGCTCCCCCTCCTCGATGTCACGATCCCGGGGCGGGACGGGCGCGCGGAGCCGTTCCTTCTGGTGACAGGGCGCCCTTCTGTGTCCGGAACTGGGACAAGAAGTTTACCGAAGCGGAGTTTCAAATTAATTTACTAAATGTAAACTTAAGCACAGAAACGACCTGGTGTGTTGGTAAAATCTCAAGGATCTAACAGTAGAAAATTTTACAGTTGAAGTCGTCCATGTGTCAACCAGTACTGGGAACAAAAACACATTAAGTTGTACAAAAGGTTTGGACATCGACAATTAATAAACGAAACTAAAAACGAACTTGAGGATATCCTTCACGTACAGAAACTTCCGATTCACCGGGGAAAGTCAAGACAGGCGACCTACCGAGAGAAAGATTGACCGAGGTCGTCCCTTACTCTACCGTGACGTTTATAGAAGTTTGACGAACACTCGAGGGAGTGGATGACGTTAATTAAGGAATACGAATAAACTCGTTAATTTTATTAACTAAAATTACTATTGAAACTTAGGAATTAAAGAAATGCAAAGTCCCGACAACTACTTGAACTATCCACCATCACATTAAGACGTCTACGACAAAATTTTAGTTGAAGATGACGATTAGACCTCTTATATTGTCCTATGTATTCATTAATATTGGAGACGATGAAATCCTAGGATTTTGTTAGAGGCTAAGACTTTAAGAGAGTTTAGATGGATCTTATCATAAATTGAGTCCATTGATGACTCAATTCATGCGTTCTTTGTCTACGTTTTCCTAAACGATCTTTTACCATCTTCGTCTCAAGACGGTGAGAAAGGTCATACGTTTGACGAGTGTAATTTTTTTTTTAGTAGAANAGGACATCCTTCACGTACAGAAACTTCCGATTCACCGGGGAAAGTCAAGGCAGGCGACCTACCGAGAGAAAGATTGACCGAGGTCGTCCCTTACTCTACCGTGACGTTTATAGAAGTTTGACGAACACTCGAGGGAGTGGATGAAGTTAATTAAGGAATACGAATAAACTCGTTAATTTTATTAACTAAAATTACTATTGAAACTTAGGAATTAAAGAAATTCAAAGTCCCGACAACTACTTGAACTATCCACCATCACATTAAGACGTCTACGACAAAATTTTAGTTGAAGATGACGATTAGACCTCTTATATTGTCCTATGTATTCATTAATATTGGAGACGATGAAATCCTAGGATTTTGTTAGAGGCTAAGACTTTAAGAGAGTTTAGATGGATCTTATCATAAATTGAGTCCATTGATGACTCAATTCATGCGTTCTTTGTCTACGTTTTCCTAAACGATCTTTTACCATCTTCGTCTCAAGACGGTGAGAAAGGTCATACGTTTGACGAGTGTAATTTTTTTTTTAGTAGAATCATGTTAGTCTAAAGACGTCATTGCAAATGGAAAGTGTAGTGTTTGAAGAGAAAAGAAGAGCTACCCTTGCATGCAAACAACAATCCATCGTCCATCGTAAATAATAATCATCACCCACAACCCCCCACCCCCCACATATTAAAGGAGTCAAGACAGAGTAGCGTCGTTTTTAAACTTTACCGTCTGGTCACAACGTCGAGACAATGTCGAGTCAAAATAACCCGTTCGTTTCTTCTCATGTGGGAGCTCCGTACTCCCACCCGGTTGGGTTTTCCTCTCCGGGGTCAGACAGAACCGAAGGAGGAAACTAAGTAAGTAGAGGAGGAGGGGAACTCGGACGGGAGACGGTCAACCCCATCCGTTCTTCCCCCGTACAAACAAAGTGGACTTCAAGAGTGAGGTCAGACGCCTAAAAGAAGACAAGGCAAAAACGTCCGAAAAGAGACAGAAAATCGGTGGTGGTAAAACCTGAGGAAAAAAGATATGATTAATGGACTGTCATCGTAGGATATCGATGTAAAAATTTTCCATGTGAGATCTTACATCTTATCTAAATGGTTGATTTTTTTTTTGGTTGGGTGGGGTTTAAATTTATATCATTATTATATATAATAAATATCTATATAGATTAGGTATATTATACGTATTGTATCATACAAGTAACAAGTAAAACATTGAAGTAATCTATCTTCACCCATAAACACTGTATAACTTTATTTCGATTGAAATTTTTTAAGATGAGTGTAATTACCTCGTCTTGTTAGGTATATGGATTGACTTTTAGTTTGACCAAGTCCCTGTGTCTTAGAGGCTCCGGACCTGAGAACCCTCGTTGTCCACACCCCCACATTTGCTTGGTCTCATCTGCTTACACCTGTTTCCTCGAGACGGTCAGCTTCACAACCGTAAGAGGTATTGGATCGGAAGGTCGGACGACCGACTTCGGTTTGGTACAGATCGACCGAACACTCACACAACGAACGGGTGACGATACCGCACGGGAACCAGAGAGACAGGTCAGATGTCACCGGACCAGTGGAGAATATTTGAGTGACGGTGGAAGAAAACCGGTGTAAGTCGTGTGACGTAACATAATCTTTTACGTCAATGTAACGATATTTGTTTACAGAAGTAAGTGGTTAGGTAAAGATGTGTGTTATCAGAGTTGGAATGTTAGACTTTTGTATCGTACTTTTGACCCGTCTTTTTACCAGTTCTTTTAATCACAATTACGAGTTTCGATTTTATTTGATATAGAATCGACAAATAAAATTTAGTAAGAAGTTTTTAAGATAAAACTACAAAATATTTTTGATATAAGGATAGTGGAGAATAATTAACAATTTAAAAATTTTTAATAAGGGAGACTCGCTCCTCACCATACTACCGGTACTACAGAAAAAAGTAAGACAGTACTCTACACACTACTTATTGGGTGTAGTGAAGTCAAGTCAAGTCAAGTCAACGAGTCAGCACAGGTTGAGAAACACTGGGGTACTTAGTGTCGTGCGGTCCGGAGGGACAGGTAGTGGTTGAGGGCCTCAAGTGAGTTTGAGTACAGGTAGCTCAACCACTACGGTAGGTCGGTAGAGTAGGAGACAGCAGGGGAAGAGGAGGACGGGGGTTAGGGAGGGGCGTAGTCCTAGAAAAGGTTACTCAGTTGAGAATCGTACTCCACCGGTTTCATAACCACAAGGTCGAAGTAGGAGTCAGGAAAGTCACTTGTGGGTCCTGACTAGAGGAAGTCTTACCTGACCAACCTAGAGGAACGTCGGGTTCCCTGAGAGTTCTCAGAAGAGGTTGTGGTGTCAAGTTTTCGTAGTTAAGAAACCGCGAGTCGAAAGAAGTGTCAGGTTGAGAGTGTAGGTATGTACTGATGACCTTTTTGGTATCGGAACTGATCTGCCTGGAAACAACCGTTTCATTATAGAGACGAAAAGTTATATGATAGATCCAACCAGTATTGAAAGGAACGTTCCTCATTCGCAGAAAATTAAAGTACCGACGTTAGTGGTAGACGTCACTAAAACCTCGGGGGGGTTTTATTTCAGACTGTGATTCGGTACGGTACACCCCGGTGGGTTCTGCCCTCCCAGTACCACCTCTCCAGACTGTCTTACACCAGGTGACCTCTTCCCTTACCGTTTGGTGAAGTCACAAGAACGGAACTCTTGGGGTACTTGTCATACTTTTCCGTTTTACTATCCTATCACTTTCCCCTTGAGGGGCCCAGTCATCCACGGGTTATACGATGACCTCTAGTCACCTCTTTATTGAGGTCTTTCTTACTTCCCTACCTCGGTTTCGTTTTTGTTATGGGTCAACACCTACACAGACCACTATCTTCGTTCCACACTACGACATTTCTCGTTACAACGTATCCTTGGACCTTACAGTCCAGGTACTTAGTTCCGTTTAACCTTCACAAGTTTGTCCTCTACCGTTCTCACTTGCAGCTGTAAGATCCTTAGTCGCTTGATTTTACCTGACCTTACCCACTTAAATTGAGTCTACTGGTAACATAGAAGATGACACCCGTCCTTAGGGAATCTTCTTTACCTCATCGGTAGAACCAATTGTTTTCTCAGGATTTGCGTCATGAACCTACGTTAGAGTTTTTGTTGTCTTACTAGAGACAAGCAAGGGTTCCATTTGGTAAGTTGTAGTGTAGTGAATTCATCTTATTAATTTTGTCAGCAACCAACCGTCCAGAGTAAAAGAGTAACGGATTACTGAGACCTCGACGGACACAGAGGGACTGAAACTGCCCGTTCACATAGGGTTAAACTGGGCGACGACTCAACGGGATAAAACAAGTCGACCCGAGTCGAGTGTACGTCATAAAAGTTCACAAGGTGTCATGACTTGTCCTAACCGTGTGTTACCTGTATAAACCGATTGTTTAGTTTTGTCGAAGTCCGATCTAGTCGTGGTTCATATACTTTACTATAATATACATACTATGGTTTTTATGTAGAGTTATTATTTTTTAAGGTTATACTTAACACTAATGTTTTATAAAAACTTCATTCGGTAAGACATTAAATTGGTAAATAGTGAATAATTTAGGACAAAACTACCTCTTATAAGTATTCAAAGTGTGGAAATAGAGTAGTTGATACTGATAACTATCAGTACAGTCGTTTTGTCAGACGTAAAAGGGATTTAATGTGTAAAGAATATCTAGACCAGTACTTAGTACCTTTTGTCTTGTTGACACACGAAATGACACTGGTGAGGACTATTCGGTACGGTGAGTGTCACCAGTTACACTTCTCCTGTGACCCCTAGATTCACTGACAAGACGGTGACATGAAACAAGGCTTTAATGCAGTCGGACTTTCAACAACTTGAAGTGACATATCATCACGTTTTCCAACACTTGAAATTGGGGTTGGGAGAGGAGAGTGAAAAATAGTCCAACCTCACACCTACCCATATTATTTTCTTACATTGGCCCTTCCCAATTAAAACTTAAGTACAACGAATATACTGAAATTGGGAGTAAAACGGTGAAACCCCCAAAGGGACCACCGAGACTACCATTTCTTAGACGGACGTTACACCCTCTGGACCCAAACTAGGGACCCAGTCCCTTCTAGTGGACCTCTTTCCGTACCGTTCGGTGAGGTCATAAGAACGGACTTCTTAAGGTACCTGTCTCCCCGGACCGTCCAAACGTTAGGTCCCAACGTTACTCAACCTGTACTGACTCGCTGATTGTGAAACGGTGGAACAATAATATCCGTATGTATTAAGGGATGGAACCCCTCTATTGGACTCGGGTGGATGGACACTTCCTGTCATTCCTTCACTTTGATTATATAGGTAGGTGAACGGACTCCGAACGGTAAACGTTCCTAACTTATCAGAAAAGTGAACAAAGGAGTGGAGGGAGTCAGAGACTAGGTAACTTCTTGGACCGTTGATCCGGGACCCTTCTACCAATAAAACTCCACGATAGAACGGTAGAAGAACCAGTCGGTCGAAAGGCTTATTTCAACAGAAGGAATTGTGGAAAAGAGTCTACATAACCGGCTAGAAACTGTTCGTCTCCCTCGGACCTAAACCATTGTCCCTCTACCACTATTACACTGTACCTTTCGTTGATAAAGTTTGGACCACAAATTTATATAATAAGGTCATTCGTTCTAAATCCTCATTTACACTTGGGAGTGCACCGTCCATTTACTTTTTGACTCTACTAGCACTGATCATGATTCAGACTGGGTCCTTTTTGAAGGTTTCAGAGACACACCTAAATACTTTTAATGTCGTCCGTTTGTAGGGTTATTTTGAGGTCCCAGTTCCTTGTAGAAGGCCAAGATTTACAGACTTGAAATAGACCCCAATAAAACACACATACTAAAGTACGGTCCTCCTTTTCTTTTTTTTGAGGTTTTATGACTATACCAAGACAAAAGAACGATTAAGATAGAGGTCATGATTGGTCTGAAACAACTGAAGGTTGGTAAATGACCAAAAATGTATCACACCGACACTACGTTGTCGTGAAGTCACGTCTCGTTGTACCGAGAAACGTCACGGCTAGCCGAGATACATGTGCACACACAGCAGAGACTTCTCTAGTGCCGTGGAACGAAGGCCGTCTGACCCATAGGTACCTATGACGTTTCACAAAGGTTTCTTTGCGACGGATCTTAAGAGTGGTACGGTCGGAAAAATCCGGAAGAAGTTTACCTTTGACTGTAGACTTAATTTCCCTATCCGTAGTACGAAGGTGGTTTGAGAACTCGACCGGATGTGCCTGTCGGTAGGAAAGAGGTGGTAAGTCACCGACACGTAGTGAATTTCCGTTCGTCCCTTTAATGAATGGGACACTTTCCCTTTACTTCCCTTCTTCGGTCCAGACTGCACTAACGAGGTATTCCAAGTTACTGGGTCATTATTGAATACATAAAGAACAGACGATTATTTATATTAGTTCCGGACTTTTTATATTTGGTCGGTCCCTTTTCGTCTCCGTCTGTTTAATGTAAACTTTAACGTACGGGTCTAAAGATATGGGTCTACTGTTTTTCCTAACGTCCCTCCCTTGGTACTGGTCCAAAAGTTCAGACACTAGTCCCCGGATTTCGTCCAGTATCACTTAATTTCTAGTCCGACGTCTTGAACTTATTTCGTCGTAAAGTTAACTACCCTCTTACGTAATATTATTAAACAAGAGGGATCTAGGAATAGTGATTCGGTCGGTTTCTTAGAAGAATTTTCGTTAGTATTAAAAGATAACAAGTTACTTAGACCGGAAGCCCCTACATCCAATACTTGAGTCTTATGCTACTAAATCTTAGTTGTTATTCATAAGGTTTCAAATTCTGAAATTGTAAAATAAATCAAGTTTAGGGAGGGAGAGTCGGAGGTTCAGAGGTGGGTACTGTAAAAGCACCGGTGTAAGATATCGAAGAAAATAGTAGGTGTGACATAGTACAAAGAACACGTCAGGTCCGTTAAATTTTATTTGTGTAGGCCCTTTTGGTTGTCTGGTTGTCACCGTTTTGTGTTATGGTGCTCTGTCTTTTGCCTTTACGAACAATGTCCTCACGTCGTTGTATTCCCCCGTAGAGTCCTCGCACCGAGTGACCGCTGCGGTCGATACAAGCGCAAAGAAAGACGGAGCTCAAGTCTTTGTTCGACCTGATAGAGTCCCACTGACTTAAAAGGACGTTCCGTTCTTCTGCCCCCTTCTTTATTACTGTTCTCTTATATAGTTAAAGAGGTCGACCTAGGATCCCGAACGGTCCCCGAACCAAGACGCTAGACTGGGTGTGAAGTGAGGTTGTATCTACTATGTTAGGGTCCAGGACCTCTCCACGAATTCCGTTGGTGAGTCTTGAATGAAAAGTAGTGGGGTCTACGTTGCCTCTCATTTTTACTCTTAATCCTTTTCTTGACGTCGAGTCCGTCTCGACCCCTTTTGACGTTGTTCGTTGTAAATGACCCCTGAGGTCCCTTTGAGCCCCTCCAACCCCGGGAGAGACCTTGTAGACTCTTGTCGGAGACCGGTAAGACTTAGACGTTGACACTCCTGGTTCGTGGATGTGACCTCTTCCCTTACCGTTGGGTGAAGTCACAAGAACGGACCTCTTAGGGTACCTGTCTCCTCGGACCGCCCGACGTCAGGTGCCCCGGTGTTTCTTGGTCTGTTCTGACTCATTGTGAAAGTGAAAGTTCGTGGATGTATACGTTTCTAATCGTCCTTCTGGTCACCCAGGTCCGACAGGGGAGCGAACGTTTGTTCTTACGTTTGTAAATGGGACTTTGGTCGACGAGACAGGACAGAAGGGGAACCGAAGGGACCTGAAGACGGGGCCCGTCATTGGTCCGAGACTCGATCAAATCCACCTGTCTCCGACCGTCCCCGCCACAATTCGGGCGACAGAGAAGGGACTGCCAGAAGAGAACGGTCGCGGGAAACGACGAATGACAAGAAAGGTGTCCCTTGAGATAGGGTAAATAAGGGATGCACGGTAGGGAAGTGAAAGAACGGGATGGACTGTGGACCGACCAGGACGCCACGTCGAAAGGGACATCGAGGGGGTCACGACCGACAAAAGACAGAATGCGTCGAGAATCGTGGTTCGGCCCCGGACAGGAGGTGCTAGGCACAACAAAGGTCCAGTAGGAGACGAGCTGACACATTTCCGACCGGCAGTCTGAATGGTAGTAAGGTGGTTTTGACGAGAATGGTTCCCGCGGCTAGTCGTGGTGCGACGAGTTAGACTGCCGATGAGGACGGGAGAACTTTGAAAGAGGGGAACCCCGAGACCCTGGGGACTAAAAAGGGTAGAAAGGGTAGATCACACACACACACGACTCAGTCAGTCAGTACAGGTTGAGAAACACTGGGTTACCTGACATAGGACGGTCCGAGGAGACAGGTACCTTAAGAGGTCCATTCTTATAACCTCACCTGACGACACGGGAGGACGTCCTCTGGAAGGGTTGGGTCCTACCTTTAGTCCAGAGGACGTGACGTCCACCTAAGAAATGACTGATTCTGTGGTCCCTTCGGGTTAGATCACCTTTCAGGTTTTGGGAGTCCAAGGAGAGTGTTTGTGGCGGTGTATGTTTAGAACAACTGAGATGCGAGTTTTATATAGGTCTTAGACTGGAGAAGAATACAAAAGATAGTACTGGTGGGACAAGTTTGGTCCCGTCCGTCTTACCACTCTTTAGTAAAGAATGTAGCCGATGTGCAAAATATAAATTGACAAGTTATCTTCATCATGTGGTCTCCTCTTTCACGTCACTCAAAATTAGAGTTTAAACCGACACCCGAGTAGTGGGTGAAAGGTCCGAGTTCAAAGAAGGAACCATTGTGTCCCTCGAATTTGATCTACTAGGAAGGTCGAGGGCATAAAAACCTAAGATAGTCATAAGAGTACAAAGTAAAAGATAAAAAAAGTAACACTTACATAGGCTCCTATTGTCACATTTCGTGTTGTGTTTGTACTAATACTGGAATAACACTTTTTCTACGATAGACCCTTGGGCTAGTAACGAAGATTGTGCCGACCGTTTGGAAAAAACACTTCTCAGTCCATCATTTATAATGCCCGAAACACTTGTTAAACCGGAAACACCGGTTGATGAGTTGAGACGTCGACATCGTGTTTTCGTCATATTTGTTATGTATTTCTCACACCGACAAAGTTATTTTGGAATAAATGTGTTGGTCGTCCGGTCAAACCGGGTACCCAATGTCAACTGGCTGAGGACCAAAGGTCCTCAATTTATCTTAAGACAAATTGACTTCAGTTTGTAAAGCTCGTAGTAAATGGAGTTCTTGTCTCCTCTGTTTCGACCAGCACCGGGAGTTGTCGAATGGTGTCTCACCCCACTCATCTGCCCCTAAACCGTTCTTTGGGTTGATCCTTGTAGTATTACCTCTTACGTTCAGTCTGACACTGTAGTGCCACCGTACGAGACCTGGTGCGCCTCTGACTCGTTTTTCTTCCTTGTGAATCAGCACTGTCCCTCCTAACTCTTTCCTTTGGTCTCTCGACTTGTCGGAATCTGATGTCTCGACAAACACGAGTCGACGAGTCAACATAGGCTGAGAAACACCGGGGTACCTGACATCGGGTGGTCCGAAGAGTCAAATACCTTAAAAGGTCCGTTCTTATGATCTCACCCAACGGTAAGGGATTGAGGTCCCCTAGATGGGTTGGGTCCCTATCTTGGGCACAGAGAACGCAGAGGACGTGACCGTCCGCCTAAGAAATATTTGGTGACGCGGTGGGCCGTTCACGTTATTTATAGTTCTAAAATAAAATTCCTTCTCCTTTCGACGGTTTGTTTCTACGCTACTATGGATCTAGATGTTTCCTCTTTTCGTGACTCTACACGTTCCACTTGAGGACTCGGACCCTCTAATTTAATCCACCAATATTGGCGGTCGGTAAGTCTTAGTTACTCCCGGAACGGATCCCGTCTCCATTCACTCGGTTCTGTCATCCGTTTAGTTTAGTTGGGGTAATATTACGTTCAGTCTAGACCCTCGAATAAAACCTCGACCCTGAAAGGAGCTGAACTACTCCGGTGTTTTCCCAGCCCTCTCCAGTGTCGTTCCGGTAGAGATTGTCAAGAGAGTCCTCTCTACCTCCCAGTCGACTCGGACCCCTTGAGACTCCCTTTTCTCGACCTCGAGACGAGGTCCCTCGTTATCCTCTGGGCACCAGTCACGGGGACCGAGGAGTGACGTCTTCAACACGGTTTTGCTTCTCTCGGTTCCGAACGACGGTCCGTCAGAAGATTTGTGTAGTGTATATAGGAGTTTGTTGGGATATTTCATCTGAGATATTAGTAAGAGTTAAATTTTTACTCCGTCTTTCTTCTTTTCTATCACGATTCAGCACAGGCTGAGACCACTAGGGTACTTGACATCGCACGGTCCGAGGAGACAGGTACCCTAAGGGGGTCGTTCTTATGGCCTCACCCAACGGTAAAGGAAGAGGTCCCCTAGAAGGACTGGGTCCTTAACTTAGGTCCAGAGGGTGTAACGTCCGTCTACGAAAATGACGGACTCGATGTGTCCTTCGGGGTTCTTATTCCTTTGCTTCTGGGTCTTGATCCACTTCATTAGATGACCTCCAATGGATTCCACTGACACCGTCTTGGTTCCAAATTTGTTTTCGTCGAAGTCCGGACGCGAAACTTCCTGATGTCGTTGTTACTGCTGAAGTGACGGACCTCGAAGGAGAAAAATTTAGAGAGAGAGACGGAGATGGAATGTACTGGAAGGTGGATAATTCGTGACTGTCTTACGTGAAACTGCAAGTAGTAGAGAGAATTTAGAGTTTTGGTTGGATACCTAGTCCATCCCATGATACTAAAGGTAAAAAATCCCTCCTGTGTCTCTCCAGTCCTCTGGCGGGTCCTCGTGTGTCGGTCATACACACCGCACTTAGACCTCGAGTCTGACGTCCCGCCGTTCCGAGAGAACGTAATCCGTCGGAGTGTGGTACTTAGGATGGAAAAAGAAGAGTCTACGAGGTATACTTTCCCAGTCTCCTCCCGACTTGTTGGTCCCTGAAGGGATTCCATCATAGTCAGTAATGTGGTCCTCGTTCAATTCGGTTGGACTTCACCACGAATAACTTTGGTCGGGACGCATGGACGACACCTCAGCATCTTCAGGACGTCGGAGGGTCCGAACAAGAGTTCCAGAAGTATAAGTCTACGGACTTCTTAGTAGAGTGTGACCAGGTCGACGAAGTGCTTAAATCGAAGACGTGATCTGACCCAGAGTATAAGGATTCATTTCCCTGTTAATTTCGTCGTACTAATCCCGACGTACACACCCACGATTCAACGAAGTCAGCACAGACTGAGATACCTGACATCGGGTGGTCCGAGGAGACAAGTACCCCAAGGGGTCCGTTCTTATGACCTCACCCAACAGTAAAGGAGAAGGTCCCCTAGAAGGGCCGGGTCCCTAACTTGGGCGGAGAGAATGCGGAAGACGTGACCGTCCGTCCAAAAGATGGTGGTCCCGGTGGACCCTTCGGGTGTACTATCCAATACGGTCCTCTTGGACCAGAGACTTTAGTCAATGTCGATTTTCGTGTAAGAGGTGGCCGACATAAAGAGGTGACATATGTTTCGGCAGTGTCTCTGATGAGTGTGCGTCAAGGTGTCGAATTGTGGGTACAAGGTACACCCGCGAGTGTCAAGGTAGATCAGATGGGATACGGACGGTTCAGAGCACACAGGTGTACCCGTGAAGGTTTGTAAAAGGAAGGACAAATCACTGAACAGAAGTTCTGGTAATAAGAAATTAGGTCTAAGACTCATAATTAAAGTTCAATTATAAAGTAGAACTCCGAAGGGGTTACCGATCCACCATTTCTTAGACAGACGATGCGTCCTTTGTACCTCTACACCCAAGCTAGGAACCCAACCCTTTTAGGAGACGTCCTCCTGTGCCGGTAGGTGCCGTCATAAGGACGGACCTCTTGGGGTACCTGCCCCCTCGGACCGCCCGATGTCAGGTACCCCGACGTTCTCAGTCTGTGACTCGTCGATTCGTTGTTGTTGGTTATAAAGTAAGATACGAAGGGGTCACTCGAGGGAGAGGTAGATTACAGTCCAGAGGAAAGGGCAAACTTCACTCAAAGACCGAAAGAGGAAAGCAAACCAAAGGTGAAGAGAGACCCTTCGAGACAGGAACGAAAGTCTTATCTCTCCTTGATTAGTGTAGGGAGACCCAATACTGAGAACTCCTGTGTCGGTCCCAGACTCTTGAGAAGGACGGCCGACAGACACACGCACAACCACCGTCCGTCCGCCACCTCCGTCGCCCGTCCTCCGTCGAATAAATGGCAAGGAGCGGGGTGACCAGGGAGGGAGGAGTCACGTCTGGACGTCGTTCTTCGGCGTCCGTCAGCCGCAGAATCTCGTACGGGTAGTGTGTCGGTGTGCAGGGGCAATTCCGGCGCCTCTTCGTAGGAAGATGCTTCTGGCTCCACAAGGGTCGACTAAAGACACAGTCCAAGAGCAAACATTAGGGTGGGACCTATGACTTAGACGACACGAAAGAGAGTGGTCCCACTACACAACACTTAGTGACTACCAAAGAACCAAAAATAATCTACGTCGAGGCCACCCACAAACGTTTCGTTGTCTTCCTATTCCCAAAGTTCGTCCTTTCTATGTGTACAAGATCCAGGAGTTGTACCTCCTGGTTTCCCTTCTCTCTCTCTTTTCCGCTTCTTCCAGTTTCTATAGGACAGAGGGAACCTCTTTCTGACCGGGGCTAATGTCACGTCTGTGTTTCAATTGGACGTACAGTGCGAGAGGGTGGAATCACTAAGAGGGAGACCCTGGGTCCCGGGAGTATAACGACGTGTAGTTTGAGGGGGGGCTTTACGATGGGAAAATGAAGTCTCCTGTCTTGTCCCCCTGGAGGGCTTCACGAACGTGCGAGTCAGCACAGACTGAAACACGTTGGGGTACCTGACATCGGACGGTCCGAGGAGACAGGTACCCTAAGAGGTCCGTTCTTATGACCTCACCCAACGGTAACGAAAGAGGTCTCTGGAAAACTTCCTCATGAAAAATTGGGTCGACCTAGAAGTCGACGTCTGACCCTTTGTTAAGTTTCCGTCCACACACACAGTCCGTGACCCGTACACCGTCCCTCACCGAGGACGAAACGCGACCCTAAGCTTCCCGAGAAAGAAATTTCGTTTTGAGTCCACCATCTCGTCTGTAGAAAGACACTATGAAGTTCCTTTTTCACTTTTACGAAAGAGAACTGAATGACTTTACACTAAAGTGCGAAGATACCGTCTGTTATTTAATGTTAACGAAATCGATCTGTACTGGGAAACCCGGCTTTCGACAACAATCACCACTTGTCGTCACTAAATGTAAAGTTTTTAGTTAAGTTGACGGTAAAAGATACATTGATCATGATAGACTTCAAGGGACGCAAGTCTTACTGGGATAAAAGACTTTAGTTTTAGTCTGGTGTCCCTGACCTCTGTCTTTTTGTCTCGTATGATACATACAGTCCGTTATAAGATTGACACAACAGCAGTAACAAACCAACGATTCAGCACAGACTGAGAAAGCGTTGAGGAGACAAGTACTCTAAAGAGTCCGTTCTTATGCCCTCACCCAACAGTTAAGGAAGAGGTCCGGTAGAAGGACTGGGTCTCTACCTTGGCCACAGAGGACGTAACCGTCCACCTAAGAAATGGTGACTCGGTGGTCCCTTCGAAAGGTTGACGAATTGTATGATAAATTGAACTGACGGTGTGTTGGGACCTTATCCCCATATGATAATAATCGCGGTAAGACATCTACTCCTTTACCTGTATGTCTCTCCATGGAATGTAACGGGTTCTAGTGTGTCGATCATTTGTCTCCTCGGTGATTAAGCTTGGGACCTTTAGAGTATGGTTTCGGTTGCACAATTATAACTTGTACTAAAAATTTTACACATTATTTCTCGACAAGAGACAAATATCACAAAGGTGTTTCAAGTTTAGATGAACATTAGATACTTACACTAGAATAAACCTTTGTCAGAAACGTCTACATTCGTTTGATTCTTTCTCAGTGTCACCTGATCCTGCCTAGAATTAGATTATTGGTCGTAAGAATGTTCTCCCTTGACCCGGGTCCATGTCTGTGTCCCGCCCCCACCCCGACGCCTCCACCGTGTCCGTCGAAGGGACCCCAGAGTCACCATTTCTTAGGCCGACATTACGTGTGTTACGTCCAAACTAGGGACCCAGCCCAGTGGGTGAGGTCATAAGTTTGGACCTCTTAAGGGTGCCTGTCTCCTCGGACCGCCCGATGTCATGTATCCCAGCGTTTCTCAACCTGAGCTGACTTCGCTGAATCATGCGTACGTGTCTGTGCCCCTTTTGTAGACTGATACCTCCGTCTCGGACCTCGGTACACAAGTCTCCGTTCCGACGGTTTCGACCTCCTCCGTAGTGGTCTTCGGTCCCTCTCCGTTCGTCCCTTAGAAGGAGATCTCGGAAGTTCCTTGTTCGGGGACGGGTGTGGTACTGACCCTGAAGGTCGGAGGTCTTGCTTCTCCGTCCCGATGGGGTCTCATTCCTCCCCGAGCCCCGAGTTCGTTCCTTCCGCCCCCTTCTCCAACCTCCCTTCACTCTTTGACGGGTTCCGTCCCTACCCAATAAAAGGGAAGTCCACCTTCAGTCAAGATCCTCCCCCTGTTGTCCTCGTGATCCGTTCGGGGAAGGGACCTCGGCGGACGATAGTCGTCGTCGTCCCTCCGTGACTCCGGGGTGCCGCGTAGACGGGAACTGGAGTGTGTTAGGCCTGTTGGGAATGCCCAAAGTGTCTACACGTCCACTGAGTCCCTCCACTTACTCGGGTTCTGGTGACTCGGTCCTTCGTCACTCAACCCTTGGGTCAAGACTTGCTGGGATTTCGGGTGTAAAGAGAGTTCCTGGTCTCTGCCCACCCACACTCCGACCGTACCACCTCCTACTCTCGTTACTTAGTCCTTTAGGTCCCCGAGACTCAGTCATAAACGTGGTCCGTAATACCACTCTTCCCTTTACGTCTTGCACCTTCCTTCTTTGTAAAGATAATCGGGACTGTCTGTGGATGTCGTCGACCCTCTACTCTTAGTCTGTTGGGTCTTTCGTCCATGATTCCGTCGATTTTGTGACTGCCCGGTATATTTAAGTCAAAATTATTTTTCGTTGGGTCACGTATATGAATGAAGGGTTTCAAGTATCTCGAGGAAGACCTCTAGGGGACCCTCCTCGACCCAATCGACGAAGTAACGAAGGACTTTCTAGTTTGGTAATAAAATTAGTACAAGTGTAAACAATCAATTGTTAAGTAGATGTTTACGGTTTATTACCTGAGTGCGAAAAGGTTTATTGAGGGTTTCCCCGTCGTCTTATAACCTCTTCTAAATCCGATTGTTCCTCCCGTCAACACATGTAATTTATTTACAGAAAAAATATACATAAATAAGTCCTCGTGAATACAACACCGGACGTCGTGTGACCTGTGTTAGTTCCTGTTACTCCTCCCATACTCTGCTAATGTCTTTATTGTCTTCACTCCGGTTTCCAAAATATAGAACTCCTACTCTCAGGGGTTTGCGTACACTTAAAGTTGGCGTTCACGTATGCACGAGTCAGCGAAGTCGACATAATCTGAAACGCTGGGGTACCTGACATCGGGTGGTCCGAGGGGACAGGTGCCCTAAGAGATTAGTTCTTATGACCTCACCCTACGGTCTGGGAGGAGACCTCCTAGAAGGGTTGAGTCCCTAGTTTGGGAGCAGAGGACGCAGAGGACGTGAGAAATGACGACTCGGTGACCCCTCGGGGAGTTGTCATTCATCATATCAAGTTTTGTTTAGACTGACACCCCTTTTGTCGTTTCACAGTCACTTAATGCTTCGAGTTTATTTAAAAACCATGTGGTAATACAAGTAAAAGATAACAATTATAAAAATAAACGTTTTACATTTCGTGATGTGTTTACCCGTGGATAACAGTGATTGTATTTCCTTTAATGTTCTGTCGTAAAACAATTCGAGTGTCTGAGTGTCCGACTTTTCTCTACAAATTCCCATCACTCGGTTTGGCAGGTGCACGTGGTTAGGGGAGTCGTCGTAGAGACCCCTGAACACAGGAGGGAGTGTGTGTCCGGAGTACCACCCTTGGTTCGTGGGGTTCTCCGACGAGTTCACCTGAAATCCGTCGTAATCGTCCTTCATGGTCACAGAGTATAGTTCGACTTTTGACAGGGACGTTCAAGAAGGTGACACGGATTGGATGGGGAGGACGGAAGAAGGGAGTGTTTTTGTGTTACAGTTAGTCCACCCGCCATTGGGTCGTCTGCTCTTAGAGACACCGGTCACTGACCAGGTTCCCTACCGGTACATTGAGATGGGTCGGTGAGTCGCTGGTCGACGCACCACTCTAGCTCCCTCTCCTCGGGGTCTCATCTCAAGTCTCTCGGTCTTTCGTGTCTTTCCGACTTTACTCTCACTCTCGTGCCTCCCACGAGTCATGTATAAAGAGTAGAGGTTTCAGGGTTCTCGGGGAGAATAAGGTAGAGAAGTAAAGATACAACGAAGTTTTAGGAGTTCATAGGGTAAACCCCCCGTACTCCAGACGTTGGATAAGAGTTTACCGAAACGTTGAGGAAGGGAGTGAAAGATAGTAATAGGAGGTGGAGAAATAGTCGAGGTCAAGTAAACCGGTCTCGAATCCGAGGGACTTTCCTTATGACAAAATTTTTGGTGAAAACCGTTTCACGAATATATTTTCCCCGTTCCAGAATGGTTTTAGTTTACCACTTTGCCATTTTTCGTTATTTTATTTTTACTTATGAAATATATATTGATCAATATCACCCCTCCTTTTTTTTTTTCAATGTCTTGCGTTGGTGAAGGTCTCGTTTGGTATGACCGGTCACAGTTACCAGCCGAGAACATTCATCACAGCGGTAGAACTTACCGAATATCGTAATAAGGTGGGAATCACCATACTTTAAAACCCATAAAACATGAACGTAAGAGGGAACAAAGAAAAAGTATTTAGAGTCGTTTTATACACTCTTTTTTGACTTACAAGTTTTTAATTTTTACAGAGATGTTTATCTAGTGAAAAGAGAGGTGATATTGTCTCCGTAAACGGGTAACGAAAACAAACTTTCCTTACTTGACATATTATATATACATGTCTCTATAGTTTTAGATTTGAGAAGCTTATATTTGAATTTTCAGGACGAGACTGTTCCTTAATAAAATAAGGGAAATTTCACTACATGGGTCGTGACTTATATCACTAACTGCCCACCAGACTGGGTCAGTTTTGTGTTACCTTGGTTTCACAGGTAGTACCATTTACGAGATAAAGATATTTACGTCGAGTACTGACTCAACCGAAAAACCTTTAGTGTATACTGAATAATTGTTCGAAGGACAACTGATTTTAGTGTTACAGGAAATTTTTTGTTTTGTATTGTTTATTCATACAAAACGAGAGAAGGACTTCGACTCGTTACTAAAAACACCTAGATTTGAGCAACTGTGGTAAACAATAATCTGTTAGTCCTGACGTAAACTCTGGAGAATCGACAATAAGGAACAAACCGTCGAATACGGTGTCTTAGTCCGGGAAAAATTTACTAGGAGACTTTAGCTGAAGTGACTTCAGGTCCTGTTCCCAGACTACTATGGTCTGAAAGGGAAGAACTAACACTCGGGACGGTGAGGGTGAAAATTTGACTCAAAACGGAACAAGTGTGTATCTAAACGTCACTATTAAAGGGATCGAAGAAGGACAATCGTTTCGTACAGTTCTTAAACGGACTTCAAGACTCGACTTACTTTGCACTTCGTGGGTCTTTCGTCATAAGTAGTGAGTGTGCAGTAACCACTGCGACGTTTCGCGGTTTCGATTACCGTTTGATATCTGACTCTGCGCCAAACCTTGGGTCGAACGGTAAATGATCGACACCTTAGGACTCGTTCTATGTACAGAAAGACCAAAGAGTAGATATTTTACTCCAATTATCCCCATGGATGGACTTCCCCAAACGACACTCCTACTTTATCAGTGATGTATATTTCATGAATAATAGACCTTGTCCCATTCCTGAGATATTTTATAAGTGATGTACAAAGTGAAAGAAATAGAACGGTGCAAGTGAGGGTATTATTTACCAAGAAGGGGAAAATTGGAGATCAAGAGGTCGTTGAAATTGACAGTCCATACACACATATATATACATAGTACTGAGACAGGAAAATCATTCAAAAGGGAAGCGTCTTCTTATATTATTGGATAATAACGACATAAGGTCGGAGTTCGAGGTAAGGTGATCAAGAATTACTAGGGAAGTCAAGTCAAGTCAAGTCAGTAAGTCAGCACAGACTGAGAAACACTGGGGGTACCTGACGTCGTGCGGTCCGGAGGGACAGGTAGTGGTCGAGGGTCTCAAATGAGTTTGAGTACAGGTAACCCAACCACTACGGTAGGTTGGTAGAGTAGGAGACAACAGGGGAAGGGAAGGACGGAAGTTAGAAAGGGTCGTAGTCCCAGAAAAGTTTACTCAATCAAGAAGTGTAGACCACCGGTTTCATAACCTCAAAGTCAAAGTCGTAGTCAGGAAGGTTACTTGTGAGTCCTGACTAGAGGAAATCCTACCTGACCGACCTAAAGAAACGTCAGGTTCCCTGAGAGTTCTCAGAAGAGGTTATGGTGTCAAGTTTTCGTAGTTAAGAAGCCGTGAGTCGAAAGAAATATCAAGTTGAGAGTGTAGGTACTAAGGATGTTCCGTAGTAAATGGTAGAGCCAAATATTGTATTTCAAACAAAATAAGACAAATCCTCCCCTCAGTCGGATGTTCGTAACGAAAACGGGGGTGGGAGATTTAAAAGAGAAGATGTGGGAGTAAGAGGGAAAGTAGAATCATGGATGAAAGGAGACCCTGTTAGTCGGAAGGTCCCAATAGTTTATAAAAGGGAGGGTGAATGAACCCAAATTTCGGGAGATCTACGTCGCCTGGTCGGAGACCCTTTTACTGTGAAGGACCGGGTCATACATACAAAGTGGAGTTCCTCGGTTCTTTGGGAGTCAATTAATAGAATTCCGTACCAAGTCTGTAGGCTTGGAGTAGGGATTTGTGGTAGACGTATTCCTCGACAAATGAAGGGTGTAGAACCAGACAAGGGTTTAGGATTACTCACCTCCTTCTCCGTTACTTCCTGGTCACGCAGGTTCGGAAACCAAAGAACGGGTTCTTACACGCCACGAATTTCTACAAACGGACAGGAAAGACTACTACTATAAATAAGAGGACACTTAGTCTACCCCACCCGTCGTCGGTCCTCCAAGTTACTCCGGCCCTCCCGAAAGGTAGTGACGGGTCTATACCGTAGGTCATGAGGGACTCGCCGTTCAGGGGAGTTACGGGGAGATCCCCCGCGGTGATCGGTCCTGAGTCGAAGGCAGTCCTGTCTCCATCCAAATGAGAGAGCGGTCCGCGACCTCTAGGGCGGACGACTTGACAAGAAAGAAGTCTTCCAAGACTAAGTAAGGAGCCACCTCACATGGAGTGTAACGAACCCACGAGTGTACCTTTCCCAGAAGAAGGAGACCAGTGAAATTCCGAAGACTAGTGGAATGCCAAGAAGTCGGACACTAAAGAGGAGGTGTTACAGATTTAAGTGGGAACATACTTTGATGGTATGTAGGACTGTGCACCATATATTGGCTCCCTAGAAAAGGAGATACGTATACAGTTGTGGGTCGTAGGATGCCAAACCCCGATTAAGGAAAGACGTTGAGTCATAGTAAAAAAAAAATTAAATAAACCGACGTGGGCCAGAATCAACGCCGTGTACCCTTGAAGCAACGTCGTGTGCCCTAAACCAAGGTACTGGTCCCTAGCTTGAGTCCGAAGGACGAAACCCTCACACCTCAGAATTGGTGACTCGATGGTCCTCTCAGGGACGTTGAGTCATAGCACTTGCTTGACCAAAAATATAGTTGGCTAGTTGGGTCCTTAAGAAATAAGTGATGTCAGATCTGAGGATGTCTCTTTACAAAGGAAACGAGGAGGTAAAAGTGGTTGACAGGACTACGAGTACACAAGACCTGGACATAAGTATCCTACTGGTGTAAGGTATAGAGGGAACAAGGGTATTAAATACCACACAACCTTGAGGACTTAACTCTAAGGGACCCCTGGAAGAACGGAGTTTTCCCCTTATTTACGACAACCGAAGACTCGAGACCGGTGGGAAAGGGGTTCTTGTCGATGACTTCGGGTGGAAGGGACAATTTGGTAGAACTACTTCCGACAACTGAATTTCTGTAAATCCTAGTTAGGGAGACCGGATGTTCTTTTCGTCGAACGTTGTTAGGGACTTAACCCTTGGCAGGTAAGTCGGTTTTTTTTTTTTTTTTTTTTTTTTTTGGGGGGAAGGACTTTAAAAGGTCAGAGACGAAGTTTATGTAGAAAGACAAACGGGGACCCGAGACCAAAATTCTGAGGTTTAGTCGTCTGGGACAAATTAACTACAGTAAAGGATGATTATGTTTAAAATTTTAAATTGGTAATTTAATTTCCTGATTAAATTTTAAACAACAATAACAACAACAAATCGGTCATTGAACACAGACTGAGAAAACATTTGGGTACCTGACGTCGGGTGGTCCGAACAGAATGATTTGTGATTAATATTATTACTAATAAGGACCCAAAATATCTTCAAGAGAGGTTTCTCGAATTTACCGTACCTCTTACGGAAGTTCAAGGTCGATAGAGGTACCAAGCTTACTTTCGGTATGGTGCATAGGACACGAGTCTAGGGGAAAGACGGAGAGGCACGTTTTACTTTGGTTGTGTTGTAGGACAGGGACACAATTCCGAATCTTGTTCGTTTTTGGTTAAGTGACGAATAAGGTGCTTTAGGAATGAAGACCTGCCATTCTGACATTTGGTTAGGTTTCATCTCATTCGTGATAGTCGAACGAGAAGTTCTGGGAACGATTCTGGAACGGAGTGGTCAGGATGGTTGGGTTTCGAAAGTACAAATTTGAAACCCGTTAGAGTAGAACATTCTGTCATCGACGAGAACATTCTAGGTAGGTTTGTAGGAGTCCGGGTCCGGGATGTTGAGATATTTATGGGAGGGAACTAGAAGGAAGGGTTCTATGATTCTGAGATAGTTCCTCATGAGAGAGAATCCCAACCACTTGAATCGACGTAAAGTCGTTACCCCAAAAGACCAAAAGGAAACAAAGTCGTTACCCAAAAAGAAAACGCCTCAGTTGTCAGTTGTGGTTGGAGAAGAGCGGATACAAAAAGAAGAAACCCCTGCAATAGACGACCACGATACAGGGGTTGCTACGTAAGACGGTATAGTACTTGGTCCCGATCCGCATGTGTAGACTGGTCCGTTCTTTATTAATGTGTCTTAATATGAGTGATGTCTGAGGAAGAGATATGATGAAATTCAATGTATTATATCAAAAAAAGAGATCAAAGTGGCTCCTAAAATTACGTCATAAAAGATTTCCATTAATATAAAATGGTCGGACGTTGTCTAGACTTAGTTTTGACGATCAATTATAAGTTATGTTTATGTATTCTTACGTTCCCTTCAACAATCGTACTTAATTTTTTTTTTTTTTTCGACCAGAGAGTTTATAGTGAAATTTTCCAACTATTGAAATCAAATTTTTCGGTCTTCTTCCACTAGACCAATATCGTAAATAAATGGCTAAATTGTGAATTTTTTTTATTAAAAGGTTTACATGATCAATCTACAGTTTTACTTCGGGAAATATCTCTTTGTCCATCTCGACCTGTCTAGACTCAAACTTAGGTCGTTAATTGTAGATAATCGACGCACGGGAAACGGTTCAGTGAATTAAAGAAATTTACGATTCAAGACGTCGGAAGTAAAATAATAGGCATTCTTTCCTCATGATTACGAAGGATTCAAACCATACTTTTAATTTAAACTATGAAATACAAGGACCTTGTACAACTAGTAAGTTGTTTACTGATATTAATAATCGCCATTGCTAACCCTTAACAATCACCATTACTGACGACTAGTCCTATTAGCAGTAGTTTTATTGTTTCCGTCGAGTACTCTATTTACGGGGTCTCCCGGTCAGACGAAATACAAGGGTCGTAGTTGTTCCGTCTTGTTCTTGAGCGTCCACAGGGACGGACGTCGACGAAAGAGTAGATCGAGTTTAACGTCTGATACGCTTCCAAGTAGAGGTAAGCCGTCGTACAAGTAGAACATGGTGCACGGTTTTTAGAGGAATTCAAGATGGGGTAGATGTCTCATTGTCCCGAGGACTCGGAGGGTCTACTTGGAGACGAAGTGAACCCACCCGACTAAATATTAAAGATCTTGTATGGAAATGAACGAACAGTAGTCTCTAAACCAGAGGTACGGGACGAGAAAGACACGACACAGAAGATGAAGGTATGGATTAGTTGGGAAATCTCCAGTTGAGTCTAAGACGAAGCATGTCTTCGGTGAGGCCCGGATACATGAAGTAGACCCAAAATAAATGATAGAAAATGACAAACCGATCTTTTGAAACAGGACACGAGTCTTTAGTAAAATTTGTGAACAACCAACTGAATTCCCCTGTCCTATAGAGAAAGGTCGAGAAAGGACGTGTATGGTGAAGTTTTTCAGCGAAGTGTTTTCTCACGACGATAAGTCTTTTCCCCGATTTATTTTATGTATCACAGACCTAGGTTAAACTCTGTATTTTGTGAATGGAAGTTCCGGGACCTTTTAGGAGTTTAGTGTGAATACAAAGGAACTCTGGTTCCGTCTGAGAAAGTGAACGGTTCTCTTTTGGGTCTCACGTCAAAAGTTAACGACGTGTGTCAGGGGGACGGGTGTAGGACTTAGACATACCAAACGGAGTTTATTAAAAAGAACTGATATTTGATTGGATCTTCTTAACCTGTGTCCGGAGTATGCACTTCTCAGTACGTGAGGGTACCTAGTGTCTGGGATGACTGTGGTCTCAAGTGTCGAATGGCCAGAAACAATTCTACAAGTAGAAACCAGTGATCCCGGTATTGACGGTAGGACATGTACACTAGACTATGCGAGAGACCGAAGACCTGTAAAGACATATGGGTCGGTCAGGCACCCTGAGAGACTATTTTTACTTGTCTTTCTTTAAATATTCTTATGTATAAAATTGATAGACGATACGAGAGACTTCTCTTCAGGTCCCTTATCTCGTGACCCGGTATCAAAGTCATGTATAATTTTTTACAAATTGGTTGAATCCCTCTCTGTAGACCTTAGTTTATTTGCTCACTCCAGTCTCTTACTCTTTCTCTCCCTTCTTATTCGGTATCTATATGTTGTATCTTCACGAAGGGACCACCGAATCTACTATTTCTTAGACAACCGTTACGTTTTCTAAACCCAAGTTAGGGACCAACCCTTCTAGGGACCTCTTCCCTTACCGATGAGTGAGGTCATAAGAACGGACCTCTTAAGGTACTTGTCTCCTCGGACCTCTTGATATCAAGTCCCCCAGTGTTTAAATATGTGTGTGTGTTGGACATTCAGGTTGTCACAATGACTACAAACGTACATGTCTGTATGTGTTCAGGAATCTGTATTTTCCCTTTCGCGACTTGAACTTGTTCACTGTCTCAAGGTTTGAGACTTCGTCTTTCCGAATTATTCATTCCGTAAAGATTACAGAAATGTGATGGCGGTCAGTATGGGACACTAAGATTCCCGGACAGAAAAGAGGAACCCTGAACTGTACAGATTTCAAATATTTGATGTCATTGTCACCGTGCTTTGTTAGACGAAACTCGAACCTCTTTGAGGCGTTTTAGTAATAACCCACACCGGACCTACCCCCACCCACTACCTTCCTCCTAGGGGAGCCTATATTGAAGTCACAGAATGTATTTTAGGAAGGAATTTTTTTTATAAAATCCGTGAGTTTGGGACGTCCTAGTTACCTAAGACAAGAAGGGTGATCGGGTCCCCAGCACTGGGAGGATACATGAGCCCCGTCTGAGCTCGGACCTCTAGGTGTGTAGTGTCGCGGCCGAGGGGAAGTCTTTAGAGAGCGTTCCGGCGGCCCCGGCCCGGGGAGGCTCGCGGTCCGGCTGTGACCCCCGGTGACGCCGAGCCTGAGACGGGCCGGACCCCACCCCGGGTCGTTAGGGCGGTGCGGCAGAACGGAGGAGGCGGGCGCTAGGAGTGCGTGCTGGCGTAGGGAGACTTTCCCGAAGGGAGACGTCCGGGGTGCTCCGCGCCTCTTGGCTCCTTCCCCCGTCCGGAGTCCGGCCCGCCCCTGGCCTTCGGACCAACGGCCCGCCGGCCGGGGCCGGAGAGAGGCGCGTCGGCGCTTGAGTCTGTCGGGAGGGCCGCGGGCGAGTGGAACTCGACGGGGTGGTCGGCGTCCTTGACGTCGTCCAAGGCCCGGGGCGCCGGGCTGTACCAGCGTCGGCCACTCCGGCTTCGGTACGCCGTCGCCTAGGGCTGTCCAAGATCGGCCGGCGCCCCCGGTGGCGAGCTTCGGGGAGGGGGACTTCGAGGAGGGGTACTTCGAGGAGGGGCTTCGGGGCGGGTACGGGGCGGGGGACTTCGAGGCGGGGCGGGGACTTCGAGGAGGGAGGGGGAAGAGGAGACGCAGGGAGATGTAAAGACAGAGTCCAAAAGGAGTTGGGAAGATAGGTCTGAAGGCGGAAAGACCGGGGCCACCGTCGGCAACTCGTAACGTGGTGGGTGCAGTCTCTGAGACATGAACCTCGTAGATCCATACGAAATGAATAAACGATTTGAGACGAGTTGACGTGAGGTAGTTTGAAAACTTCCCGAACGTCAAGGAACCCCTGCCCGTCTCACTCACCGCACCTCCTCCTCCCTCCGAATACAGTATTACGTGGTTTTAGAACGGAGACCTGATCTCCTTCTCTATCTGAGATGGAGGTTCTATCGTTAGATATTTGTAAAAATTGCTCCCGTGTTCCTTTTACTCAACCTTCCCCTGTAATTAATCCTCACTGTTCTCATGACCTTCCTAACCTACGATAAGTATTGACCTCCTGAACCTCCACTCCTATTTACCGATCCCTCACTTTTGTTAGGGTACTACTTTAGGGTTGGAGGGGCTGTGGCGTTCACTATTCTTAGGGGATGGGGTCTTTCAACAAGTCCCGGACAGAGTTGGCCGACAGAATTAAGATAGTTGTTGGTTCCCACGGTCCAAAATTTCCGTGAATCACAATCAGTGAGTCAGTACAGCCTGAGAAACACTGGGTACCTGACATCGGGTGGTCCAAGGACATAGGTACCTCAAGAGGTCCGTTCTTATGACTTCACCCATCGGTAAGGGAAGAGATCCCCTAGAAGGGCTGGGTCCCTAGTTTGAGTCCAGAAGACGAAACGTCTGTCTAGGACATGGTAGACTCGGTAATCACTGCACGGATGACTTCCTGAGGTACTCTCGCCCATCGTATCTTTTATCTGAGATATTCCTCCCTCCTTCATCTCTCTGGTCAATCCTCAGATGACTTCATTAAGAAACCCCTCTACTAAACCGATTTAGGTCCTAAGATCATCACCTCCACCACTCTACAGCTTAACCCCCATATCAAATTTCCATCCTGATTGTCCCAAACACTGTCTAACCTGTACCCCATACTCTCTTTCTCTCCTTAGCTCCTACGGAAGTGTCTAAAACTGGACTGGTTGGTTTTCCAACCTCAACGATACATGACTCGACCTCTTTTGACATTCTCCTCCAACACCCTTCCCACCCTTAGTCGTCAAATCAAACCCTGTACAACTCTATGGATAGTCTCTAGAACCATCTCTACATTTAGATTTCCAGTCCCCTTTCCATTGTTGAAACACATTCGTTGTATCCTGCCAAGCATTTTGGTTCTTTGATCTACTCTGCTACACAACCTCTTCACACCTACTTCTTCTTTCCTACAGACTTCGGAGTCCAGATTCCGTTTGGTTGTAAATCTCAAACCCTCCGGTCCTACTTCATCGGTGACTTTATCTTCTGATTCTCTATCAACATAGGACTTCCGGTTTACTTCCTTCATAAAGTTCTTCCTCTCTTACACTAGTTACTTCAGTCACAATATAGTATAGTCAGTCAGTCAAGTCAAAGAGTCAGTACAGGGTGAGAAACGCTGGGGTACCTGACGTCGTCTGGTCCGGAGGGACAGGTAGTGGTTGAGGGCCTCAAGTGAGTTTGAGTACAGGTATCTCAGTCACTACGGTAGGTTGGTAGAGTAGAAGACAGGAAGAGGAGGACGGAAGTTAGAAAGGGTCGTAGTCCCAGAAAAGTTTACTCAGTCGAGAAGTGTAGTCCACCGGTTTCATAACCTCAAAGTTGAAGTGTCAGCAAGGTTACTTGTCAGTCCTGACTAAAGGAAATCCTACCTGACCAACCTAGAGGAACGTCAGATTCCTTGAGAGTTCTCAGAAGAGGTTGTGGTGTCAAGTTTTCGTAGTTAAGAAGACACGAGTCGAAAGAAATATCAGGTCGAGAGTGTAGGTATGTACTGGTGACCGTTTTTGTATCGCAACTGATCTGTCTGGAAACAACCGTTTTATCACAGAGACGAAAAATTATACGATAGATCGAACTAATAAGGAAAGGAAGGTTCCTTATTCGCAGAAAATTAAAGTACCGACGTCAGTGGTAGACGTCACTAAAACCTCGGTTTTTTATTTTCAGGTGGTGACAAAGGTGACAAAGAGGTAGATAAAGGGTACTTCACCACCCTGGCCTACGACACTAGAATCAAAAGACTTACAACTCGAAATTCAGTTGAAAAAGTGAGAGCAGAAAGTGAAAGTAGTTCTCCGAGAAATCAAGAGGAAGTGAAAGACGGAATTCCCACCACAGTAGACGTATAGACTCCACTAACTATAAAGAGGGTCTTTAGAACTAAGGTCGAACACGAAGAAGGTCGGGTCGTAAAGAGTACTACATGAGACGTATCTTCAATTTATTCGTCCCACTGTTATATGTCGGAACTGCATGTGGAAAGGGATAAACCTTGGTCAGACAACAAGGTACAGATCAAGATTGACAACGAAGGACTGGACGTATGTCTAAAGAGTTCTCCGTCCAGTCCACCAGACCATAAGGGTAGAGAAAGTCTTAAAAGGTGTCAAATAACACTAGGTGTGTCAGTTTNTCGTCTTTATCTACAAAAAGACCTTGAGAGAACGAAAAAGTTACTAGGTCGCCTACAACCGTTAAACTAGAGACCAAGGAGACGGAAAAGATTTTGGTCGAACTTGTGGACCTTCAAGTGCCAAGTGCATAACGACTTCGGACCGAACCTCTTAAAACTCGTAATGAAATGATCGTACACTCTACTCACGTTAACACACCATCAAACTCGTAAGAAACCGTAACGGAAAGAAACCCTAACCTTACTTTTGACTGGAAAAGGTCAGGACACCGGTGACGACTCAAAAGGTTTAAACGACCGTATAACTCACGTCGTGAAGGTGTCGTAGTAGAAAGTCCTAAACTTTGTCGAGTTGACCTTAAGGTAGTAGAGGTGATCGAAACAAGAATCATTACGAAAGATTCCGGGTGAACTGAAGTGTAAGGTCCTACAGACCGAGATCTACTCACTAGTGTGGTAGCACTAATAGGCCCAGTATTTTTAGAAAAAACATGTCAAGAAGACACATAAGAACGGTGGAGAAGAATTATAGAAGACGAAGACAATCCAGGTATGGTAAAGACAAGAAATAGCTCGGATAGAAACGTACTTTACAAGGGCACCATAGAGATTAAAAGAACTTCTCTAGAGATCACAAAGGGTAAGACAAGAAAAGGAGACAAAGAAACGTGACTAACGAACGTCACAAAGAGGTTCCATTGTAAAGGTACAAAGACTACTCTTTTGACTCCCCGTGTCTTCGATTGTTCGACCGGACTCAAAATGTTGGTTACTTGTTACGAAGGTATTAACTTCAAAGCCGGACAGAAGGAGGTTTAGAAAGAAATAACTGTGGAACGACGAAGGGTTGGGAGACCGAAAATCATGGTGTATAACAACACCTTTAATTCTAAGACACACATTTTATCTAAACCACATGACAATAAACACATTTCGTAACCCGTCCACTTGTCTACCGTTACGAACTAGGTTCTTTTAAACGGGTCTTTTACAAATATTTTTACAGAATCCTTGTCTACTTTCTTATCTCTGATTTTGGATACAAGAAAAATTTTTCAAAAAGGAAATCTATGGGTTCTCTCTTTATTACGAAGACGGACGGGACAGAAGTAACTATTTTTCTAAATTATCAACCAGAAATAGTCACTGAGAGTTAGAGGTCCACTGAAAGGGGTTTCCTTGTAAATCATTACAAACCTCTGTAACAGGTTTGGTCTGTCGGTCAGAATAACAGTGTCTTGTGCCACCTCCCACACGCAGATCCTTCGACTCCAGTCCCGACGATGATTTTGATGTTTCGGACACTGTTGGCGGGTGTTGTTTCTTAATCGGTCGGCGTACAGAGAATACGACGTCAATTCTTCGACGTCACATATCGAGGTTTTACTTTTACGAATGTTCATGTGAGTATTACAGCTGTTTAACATTAACCGTCTTTTACCTTCATATAAATACAATTGAACTCACTCTTTTATTTCATTTGTTTGTGAAAAGTGTACATTAGGGAAAAATTTCATCCCATCCGTCCGAGACCTCGAACCGGTGTCTCCAGGACCTTTCCACTCCCCTTAGTCCTTCCGAAACTAGTAAATACATCGATCCAACCCGAAGAGTCTACCGGGTCACCCACTTCTTAGACGGACGTTACATCCTCTGTGCTCAAGACAGGGACCCAGTCTTTCTAGGGGACGTCCCCCCGTACTACTGGGTGAGGTCCTAAGAACGGACCTCTTAGGGTACCTGTCTCCTCGAACCGTGTGACACCAGGTATCCCAACGTTTCTCAGCCTGTGTTGACTTCGTTGACTCGCGTGTGTGTGTATATTGATCCGATTCGTCTCGTCAAGTCGAGCGTCTTCTATTTACATCCTATCATTCAGACACCTCACCTGCTTATAAGGTTGCCCTCATAAACGAGTTCGCTTTCTCGAACCCGAAACAAGAGAAAACGGCGAACGAACGGACAACACGTCATAACGTCACGTTGTTTTATTTAATCCTCACCCGTCCTCACAAGGTAACCTCTTCCGTCACCGTGGGGTGAGGCTATGAGAACGGACCTTTTAGGGCACCTGCCTTCTCGGACCACGCGACGTCAGGTACCCCAGCGATTCTCAGTCTGTGCTGACTCGCTGAAGTCAAAGTGAAAAGTGAAAGTATATAACCTCTTCCTTTACCGTTGGGTGAGGTCACAAGAACGGACCTCTTAGGGTCCCTGTCTCCTCGGACCACCCGACGGCAGATACCCCAGCGTGTCTCAACCTGTGCTGACTACGATGAATCGTCGTCGTCGTCGTCAGAAGGTATTTTGGTCGGTAGTCCCTGTCTCCACCTCCCCACACGAGACGAGTCTACTCGTCGACGTCTCACGTGGGACAGACAACCGACTCCCACTACCGGCTCTGCAACGGTTCTTTCCACATAGAAGAAAGGTCAATTGGAATTCGACTCTTTTCTTCTCAAACCGAGGTACGATTAACAGTACTCATCCACACAATCTTAGTGGGGACCTGTGTAGAACTAATGTCTTACCCCCAAGACGAACATATTTCTACCATAATGTCATAACAAAACCAAACACAAAGTGTAATAATAGACTCATAATTATTTATTAGAGAAGGTACTCAAAAGACCGTTCGACGGTCTGAAAGAGGTATCTATTGGTAGAAGTCACTGATTTCTCAAAGTATTGACGTGTCCTCAGAAGTCGATGACACAGTGAGGTAGGAATAGTGTACCTTGTCTAACCTTGAAAATAGGCAGAACTCACTAACTCTGATGTCAGACGGGGACAAGTAGCCGTCCATAGTAGTCCTTATCCCACCGTAAGGTCCACTTAAAGTGCCTCCTGGAACTACGGTCGGTGACAAACCCCTCGACGACGTACCACTGGATCCCGAAGGGTCCACCAAGTCACCATTGCTTAGACGGACGTTTCCGACCTCTACGTCCTCTACGCCCAAACTAGGGACCCAACCCTTCTAGGGAACCTCCTCCCGTACCGTTGCGTGAGGTCATAAGAGTGGACCTCTTAGGACACCTGTCTCCTCGGACCACCCGACGTCAGGCACTCCAGTGTTTCTCAGTCTGTGCTGATTCGTTGCCTGTTGCCAACGTGCACGAGTGCAAGTCTCTGGATAGTCCATAGAATCTGGTCCACGGTCGCAGGAAAGGGTTCGTGTCTTTTTTTCTTTTTTTTTCTTTGACAGTGTGTATGAGTCGTCATCGTAAAGGTACAATTTATTTTTCTCAATGAGGATATTTTATCGTCGGTTCAATTCATTATATATCTTATTTGGTTTTCTCTGGGTCTTTTGTTAAGACTATTATACTTCGAAGATTGTCAGAAAGAAAGAAAAGTGAAGGTTAATTTTGTTTACGACAACAAGACCGTGTAAGGAGTGATAATTTCTCATTTGGACATACAAAACATTGTTGTGGAGTCCATAGGGTCTCCGGTTTTAAGGTCATTAGAATATGTAGACCTCATTGTACCTTGGGTCTCCTAATTTCCCCGTCCACTAAAAATTTCACACAGATTGTCCTTTTTTTTTTTTTTTTCTTTTGTCGGGGTCTCGTAGGTCGTAAGTAATTTCGGTAGTCTGGTTTTGGACGACCCAACCTGGGTTCTACCACAACCGTGAATTACCAAAGAACCAAACTACAAGTCCTTCTTGTCGCTAAGAAGTCACGTAAAAGTCTCAGTATTTTCCGTTTGGTTTGGTGTGGTTGTAAGTTCTGTCCTACATATCTCCTTCAGACCGCCTTCTCCCCCCTCTTGTCACTCTTACCGTTTATTGTTTCCGTCGCTCGCCACTTACAATGTTCACCACCTTTGTCTGTAACTGAGGTCCTTTTGTTAATCTATATTCCTGTCTATGATTTTGACGTCCCGAATCGGAGTGACTTTCGAGTCCTGTCAGTCCGTCAGAACGTCCTCCGACCACTCTCACATTGTCACCACCTCATAGACGGACGTCACGTCCTCGGGGTCCTCTACACCTAGGTCAGGGACGTAACCCTTCTAGGGGACCTCCTCCCGTACCGTTGGGTGACGTCATAAGAACGGACCTCTTAGAGTACCTGTCTCCGCGGACCGTCCGATATCAGGTGTCCCAGGGTTTCTCAACAGATACTTCGTTAAATCGTACGTACGTAGGCCGTCACTCATGTTCTTCGTACATCTACCTTTACTATTACGGAAAGAAATTTTTTTTTAATAAAAATAAATAAGTAAAAATTAAAAACCACACGACCCAGAAACAACGACTCGTGGTTTCTTAACCACGAAAACTTGGCACCACAACCTCTTCTGAGAACTCCCAGGGAACCTGACGTTCCTCTAGTTGGTTCAGTTAGGATTTTCTTTAGTCAGGACTTATAAGTAACCTTCCTGACTACGACTTCGACTTCGAGGTCATGAAACCGGTTGACTACACTAGTCGACTGAGTAACCTTTTCTGGGACTACGACCCCTTCTAACGTCCGTCCTCCTCTTCCCCTACTGTCTCCTGTTCTACTAACCTACCGTAGCGACTGAGTTACCTGTACTCAAATTCGTTTGAGACCCTCAACTACCTGTCCCTCCGGACCGCACGACGTCAGGAACCCCAGCGTTTCTTAGTCTACACTGGTCCGTGACTCGTTGACTTGACTCGTCAGAAACAATGACGCGTCCGAAAAGGCATCAACGCCTCTCGCTCCTGATGAGACCAATGCTACACACCCGAAGAGCAACGTCACCGAAAAGAACACCTCGCACCCGAGCCATCAATAACCGTGTGTCCGAATCAACGGAACTCTGTACACCCTTAGAAGGGTCTAGTTTTGACACAGGGAACTTAACGTCCGTCTAAGAATTGGTAACCTAGTGGTCCCTTAAGGACTATTATGGAAAGAAATTTCTTGTGGAGTAAAGACGGTGTGGGACGTGATCCTCAACCTTTTGTCTGAGTCTTTCTATTTTTTTTTTAAAACGGGTTCTAACATGTGCACAATTTAACGACACAGTCTTGACTTTGGACCATCGTGGTTACCAGTACATAAAAGATCATAGGTGTGGTGGAGGATCCTGAAAGATCTTACCGTAACACCCTTAGGACCGTCAGTAGTTCAAGAGGACACACTCCTTTAGTAAAGTGTTTCTCTCTGCGACACAGTCTTATACGGTAATGAACCATTTCCAACTTACTTAAAGTTCGCCGATATAATGGTTTCTTAATATACAGTCTCGAACCTTCCACTATGTCTCGTCTTTACGTTTCACGTAGAGTTTGAAAGAGATCCTTATTTAGTCCAAGACACACACAGAAACCAAGTTAAATTAACTTTACCATTAAAAAATAGAATGCGAATGTTCAAAGGAAAGACTGGAGTCTTCCACCCTTCACCACATCAAGACAATGGTTCAGGACAGACTGAGAAACGTTGGGGTACCTGACGTCGTACGGTCCGGAGGGACAGGGAGTGACAGAGGGTCTCATACGGGTTCAAGTATAGGTAACTTAACCACTATAATAGGTTGGAAGAGTAGGAGGCAACGGGAGAAGAGAAAAACACTCACACGATTCAGCGAAGTCAACATAGACTGAGAAACACTGGGACACCTGACATCGACCGGTCCGAGGAGACAGGTACCCTCAGAGCTCCGTTCTCATAACCTCACCCAACGGTACGAGAAGAGGTCCCCTAGAAGGACTGGTCCCTAGTTTGGACACCTATGACGCAACGTCCGTCTAAGAAATGGCGACTCGGTGGTCCCTTCGGGGTAACTCTACAAATGTCTTCTCGTGTTCAGTCCTCCCGTTTTTACAATTGAATTACTTGTTTGAAGTCAGACAAACCCTCTACAAAAGGTCATAGATGGTCTTCTCTACGGTAACCGGATTTTCGGAACCTTAAAACTATTTTGTTCCAGCAAGTCCTGACCCTGTGTACACAAGGGGAGAAGAGGGTACGTGTCCACTTCGACCCACCGTCTCTCAACCCTTCCGCTGCATAGTTCGACGGACCTACCAGGAAAGACAGAGGCTCCGGCCTCGGACAGAACCCAGTCTTGGTACCGTCGTCGATGTAAGACGAGATTGAAAGACAAAGGAGGATAAGAGAGAACTAGACTCGAAAATTTTGACGGAAAATTTTTTCCTTGTCGTTACCCACACATACACGGAAGTCGACAAAAGTTAAAAGAGGGTCCGGCGGAGAGAGGTTTATTTACTGCGCAACATCTTCCACAAAATGTCGGACTGAACAATTAGTCAGGTCTGACAAGACATTGTTTTGGAATGTGCCGTTAGTTCCAATTTTCTGGTTTAGTGTTCTTTACACGCAACCTATTTGTATTACAGTAAATATATTCTTCTTTGCCAGAAGAAGAATTCTTCGTAACGCACGCACGGGACGGCACAGGCTGGGAAACACTGGGATACCTGACATCGGACGGTCCGAGGAGACAGGTACTCCTAAAGGGTCTGTTCTTATGACCCTCTCCCAACAGTAAAAGAAGAGATCCCCCAGAAGAGCTGGGTCCCTAACTTCGACGTAGAGGACGCCAAGAACCTAACCGTCCGTCTAAGAAACGGCGACTCGATGGGTCCTTCGGGAGAAGAAGGATTTCATGGAAGATTAAGATTTTAAAAGAATGTCAACTTCCCATACAACGAAATAAGAACCCGATGACCTTAAAAGGAAACAACCACCTTAATCAAACAGAAGTATCTAAGATGATACTTGATCACTTATTTATTATGTTTCAATTAGCTTAGACGAGTAAAAGAGAAAGGGTCCTAAGTCCTGACTTACAGACATCTCGTGACATATTGGGGAGTGAATTGTGGTAACACAAATTAATAAAAGTCATTGACGTTCTACGTGAAAGTACTATCTATTTTGTAAAAGGAATTCGTAAGCATTAAAAGACTTGAAGTAAACTTTTCGAATGTTTTTCATAAAAAAAAGAAAAGTCTACCCCTTTACTACTAGTTCCAGTGTCAAATAAGACAGTTACAATTCTCCTCAGAGTAATAGGAACAATGAAACACTAACTAATTATACAACCTATTAACGACTGAACAACGGTTACTCAATTAACTATCCGAATTGTATCTTCATTGTACATGTGTCATTTCACGACGACTCGTCTAGGTACTCGCGACAGGTGTCGGCGTGAGTCCTACCCACATGTTCACCATGTTCTCCTCGTGTGGGTAGAAGACTTGCCTCTTTTTTCCCTATTTGACCTCCGAGGAAACCGTTAATAAAGGGGTGTCGAATGACTCAGCGACGTACATTATAATCCTCTGGCTGTGATCCACCGCGATAGAGTGGTCACAAGAGAGAAGTCGCACGACTTCGGACGACCCGACGCGAGACCTTATGATGTAAATAACAGGACACGAGCGACTAAACCAAAGCCGTTTTCGAAAGTCAAGAGTAGTGCAAAAGGACCGAAAAATATAGAGGAAAGAAGACGAAAAGAAATCAAGAACTCTTAGACCCGGTTACTAGCCAAATCTTTACCACCAGTAGTACCACCATTAGCAGTATGATCTGTTAAATTTCTCTTTTCATGTCTAGGACTGGAAAATGACTTCCGAATAATACACAATTCCTGAAAAGTTCACAATGAAGATTCTGACGACCCTTGAGACGTGCCAACGGCAGTAAAATACTTGTTTCTTTGGTTCCAAGTCTCTTGACTACGTCGAAAGGGTTCCTAGGGGGTGTTCGTCCGTTAGCTTCGTGTTGTACTCGGGCCCAAATAGATTGTAGTTCCGTGACTACGAGAAACTTAGTAAGAACCTTGAACTTGTACCCCACATCACTCTTTTCGTCCTTCGCCGATCTACAGCACTTCAAGTATAAGACTTTCTCCTTGATCTCATTTACTTGATTTAATAAACGTTATATTAAAAATTTCGTGTCACCGAATAAATATTCAAGTATTTCAAATATTTCCCAGATTCTAATGACCCCTGTGTTGCTCCTTGTCTCAGCTCTCCTGTAAGACTTTAGCTGAGAAGAACTCACAAAAGTATTCCCTGCATCGAGACTTCTACTCTCATCCCATCCCTCCCGTCCCCTTTTTTCCGTCTATAAGAACTCAAATAGGGGTTCGAATGCCTAGGAATCCCAAAATGTCCACCACGATCACCATTTTGGGACGGACGGTCACATCCCCTGTATCTCTGAACCTACCCTAGGGGCCCAGCCCTCCTAGGAGACCTCCTCCCGCGCCGTTGGGTGAGGTCATAAGAACGGACCTCTTGGGGTTCCTGTCTCGTCGGACCGTCCGATGTCAGGTACTCCAGCGGTTCTCAGCCTGTGCTGACCGCGCTGAACCGTGTTTTGCCAAAACACAGTACTGTGGAAGTAAACGAGACACAGGAAACCCCACTTCAGAGTCGATCTCGGTGTCAGTGTCCCCTCCCTCTGGATTCATTTTATAAAATTCCCGATTCTCTGGGTTGAGAGGGGTCAATAAATAGTGTGTCTTGGAATACTTGTCTTTCTCGGTCGTTAGAGTATTATGATTTTGATTGCAATCACACGAACCACTGAACACACGTAGTGACATGAAATGCAAAAGAAATAAAAAACAACTTTACATCAATTAAATCTGACAACACAATCAAAGTCCACATGTGGTTTGACTAAGTCAATATATATGTATATAAAAAATTAGTACAAGAAAGGGTAAGACCAAATAATATTCTATAACTTATATCAAGGGATACGACATGTTGTCCTGGAACAAATAATTAACATAACATATGTATCACATACATAGACGATTAGGGTTGAGGATTAAATAGGGATTAAATAGAGAAGGGTGGAGGGGTGAAGGGAAACCATTACTACAAACAAAAGATACAGACTCTGAACGAAAAAACATTCATTCAAGTAAAGACAGTATAAAGTCTAAGGTGTACATTCACTAGAGTACCTGACAAACAGAAAGAGAGACTGACTGAAGTGAATCATATTATTAGAGACTAGGTAGGTATAACGACGTTTACCGTAATAAAGTAAGAAAAAGTTACCGACTCATCATAAGGTAACCGGAAGGACCATTGAGTCACTATTTCTTAGGCGGACGGTTACGATCTCTGTGTTTTCTGTATCCAAGCTGGGGACACAACCCTTCTAGAGAACATCATCCTTTACCGTTGGGTGAGGTCGTAAGAACGGACCCTTTAGGGTACCTATCTCCTCGGACCACCCGATATCAAGTACCACAACGTTCTCTCAGTCTGTGTTGAACCACTCATTTGTTCACAAGGTAAATATATACGTACGACACACGACTCAGAGAAGTCAGTACAGGTTGAGAAACACTGGCACACCTGACGTCGGACGGTCCGAGGAGACAGGCACCCTAAGAGGTCTGTTCTTATGACCTCACACAACGGTACGGGAGGAGGTCTCCTAGAAGATCTGGGTCCCTAACTTGGCCGGTGAGAATATAGAGAACGTAACCGTCCGTCCAAGAAATGGTGACTGTGGTGGACCCTTTGGGTATAAAAACACACCCATATATCCATCCATCCATCTATCTATCTATCTACCTATATCTGTATCTACTCACGATTCAGTGAAGTCAGTACAGACTGACAAACGGTGGGTAACCTGACATCGGTTGGTCCGAGAAGACACGTACCTTAAGAGGTCCGTCCTTATGACCTCACCCACGGAAAAAGAAGAGGTCCTCTAGAAGGAATGGGTCCCTAACTCGGGTCCAGAGAACGTAACGTCCGTCTAAGAAATGGCAGGTTCGGTGATCCTTTCGTTTATATATATATATGTATAGGTACCTGTAAATCCAACGAAAGTACAGAACTGATAATATTTATCTCGACGACACCTATAATCCCAAGTACATAGAAAAGTCCCTAACTTGAACCCGGAAATCGTCACCTTCGTGGTTCAGGATTGGTGACCTGGCAATCCCTTAAGGGATAGACAAACTTAATCTTAAAAGAGACCTAGATACGGGTCCTCACCCTAACGTCCTACCGTACCATTGAGATCAAAAAATTTCTTAGAAGTATACAAGAGGTATCACCGACGTGGTTAAATGTAAGGGTAGTTGTCACATAAGATAGAATTATGTCGAGTTATTTTACACGTGATTTAACTATAGGGAGTCCTACAGTTCGAATCCGTCCAAGTCATTGAGTGGTCTCCCGTGTGTCGATCGTTCATTCATCACTTCGACCCTAAGGTAGGTATAACCGTCTAGTACCTCGGGTGAAAATCGGAAATTTGTGTCCTGAAGGTGAAGTGTGCGATGTAACGATAAGTTAGCGAGTCAGTACAGGCTGAGGAACTCTGGGGTACCTGACGTCGTGAGGTCCGGAGGGACAGGAGTGGAAGAGGGTCTCAAACAAGTTTCAGCACAAACTCAGTCACTACGGTAGGTTGGTAGAGTAGGAGACAGTAGGGGAAGAGGAGGACGGAAGTCCCAGAAAAGATTACTCAGTCGAGAAGTGTAGTCCACCGGTTTCATAACCTCGAAGTCGAAGTCGTAGTTAGGAAGGTTACTTGTAGGTCCTTACTAAAGAAACTCCTAACTGACCAACCTAGAAGAACGTCAGGTTCCCTGAGAGTTCTCAGAAAAGGTTGTGGTGTCAAGTTTTCGTAGTTAAGAAGTCGGAAGAAATACCAGGTTGAGAGTGTAGATATCTACTGAAGACCTTTTTGGTATCGAAACTGATCTACCCGGATACAGCCGTTTCAGTACAGAGACGAAAAATTATACGACAGATCCAAACAGTATCGAAAAGAAGGTTCCTCGTTCGGAGAAAATTAAAGTACCGACGTCAGTGACAGGTGTCACTAAAACCTCGGGTTCTTTTATCAGACAGTGACAATGGTGACAATAAGTCATCTTTCAAGTTCCAAAATTTCTTACCAGGTCCGACTCTTTACTTAATTCTTAATGACAGAAAATTGTCACTTAAGTATCTACCATTTATTACTAAAATCTCGGGTCTTGACGAGGGTGACTTTGTCGGTACTCCACGTCAGGCTCCAGGTTTTCCATTACCTTACGACACGTTTCTCTTTTACGATCACTAGCGACTAAATAAAAAGGCAAAGAGGAGACTGAGACCGGACGTCTTTCCGATGGAACCAAACGACTACTCTCCACCGCGAGAAGTGGTTTTCTAGTAGTGTCGTTCAGATGGTCGACCCGTATTCCGAAGGGTGAAATAATGAAGAAAAATTGGTCGGTGTCAACAAGTCATATTTAGTTGCACCCTACGTATCTATTAGAGTTTTTCTCTAATAGTTCCATGGTGTAAAGGACTCTACTATTTGAAGTAAGTCTTAATTTTATTCCTCCTCCTCTTCCTTTTCCTTCCTTCTCCTCCCTTTTCGTCCTACCCCTCCCCTTCTTCAGAAGTTTTCTGAATGTTACAAAGTTCTTTACAACCTTAAGAGAATACCTGGTGTAAATTTAATTAAACCTTTAAACCCGGGGTTTAATCACACTGTTTCTCTACCCAAAGTTCCAGAAATCAAGGCGTTCTTCTCCCTTAATCCAAAAATCCTGGACAGTTGGTGTCGAGATCCAATTATTTGTAATCGTAAGTTTACTACGCGATTACTTCTTTTAGTATAGGTACCTCTGAAAGTTTCCATGTTCACAAGAACCATTTTTTTTTTGTTTTTGTTTTGGTTTTTTGAAATCAGAATCCTTATCCTTAATTTTTGAATCCTAAATCATTTGACACTGAGTTTAAATTGTGTCTTGAGGGTCTTTCGTCCCGTGTTCCTAAACCACGGGACCAAATTTGCCTGCTATAACGCCCGACGTAGAAAGACATGGGAAGCTTTCTACTTAGACAAGTACCAGTACTCCTCTTTCGCAACCTCAAAAAGGAACCGGACCTCGATTTTACCTGACGGTGACCAAAGTGAAATATTTGGCCCAGTCGAGGAGTCGAATGCATTGTGATAGAGGTCAAACAGACTTGAGGAGGCTTCTACTTCTCGAGTGACAGAGAGTATCGGTGGATCCTGTCCCGAAGAAGAATCTCGTAAGGTGAATATAATTTCCCTTTAAACGAAGGGACGAAAAAAAAAAAAAAAAACATTAAGTAGTTGTTTTATTATGAAATTTTTCGTAAAAACTCATGAACGGTGTACAGGCCGGGACAAGCCGAAATCCTTATTTGTCAATTCCCCTAATGTATATCAAGTTGACTAAACCACCTTAAATATCAGGTTAAACTATGTGAAGTCAAAAAAGGTAGGAGTAGCAGCATTTTTCATCCAGTCTGAGAGTCCTATTGTTACCGTAAGACGACGTCACTGTAATCGTAGAGTCGTCTCTACATTGGATTTCTTAAGAGATTCACAGAGACGTGTGGTGGCGTGGGGGTAGCTTCTTAGTGACGACACTACCAAGACGTAGGAGGTCTTCAGGTCAGGACACAGTTGTCCCACCGTCCAGTTTATAGACTTCTGTCGACAGTGTATCGGAAGAGAGACAGGGTCAGTCAAAAAAGTCGATGCGTACGATGACAAAAGTTTTATATTAATAATAGAAAGACGTCGTTTCTACCCCAATTCTTTTTTTTTCGTCAACTATCATCGACATTTACGTAGGTAAGGACACCATGCACTTGACTTGGATAGTCCGGTTTGGTCATCGACTCGCCCTCGTCTCTACTACTCGCACCTCTCGGCACTCGACGTATGTCACGGGCCGTCAACACCGAAGGGATGACCTTGACTGAATTTACGCACTTCCTGCACCTAATCTTTTGTCCCTCTACCTCCATGGGTGACAGGGTAGAAGAACAGAAGGAAACAAGATTCCGTGTTGTCTAATAACGACCTACCCCCAATCGTTCCTCCATCTTCTTTCGGATAAGACACGACTAACCGTTTTGGATTTTAAATTTCTCTCTCCTTCTTCTTCTTTTCTGTTCGATTCTATTTTTAGCAAGGTCGAGTATGTCGACCTTACAAATATTACATTTCTCTGTCGCCGTAATTTCCTAATCCCGGGCGACGGACTAATTGTAGTAAACTAGAAAACGATAACTTTTCTGGGACACATAAAAGTTTTAGTCACCCGAAGAATTTATTTTGGTCCTCAGACCCAATCGTCTTTCGACAATCTTTTGTTCAGTAAAAGACAAATCATTAGAAAAAAAGAACGGGATGGACGAAGGATCAGAAATCAAAGAAAGAGACAATAACCCTCTATGTAGATTTAGACTTTTAACCCCGCGTCCCTGTACACTAAACAGTTTTTGTTTGTATTTTTAGTGACACTGGATTTAACCAGTCTAGTATAAAAAGAGGTACTTATAGTAGTCTCCCCTTGAAGAAAAAGATAAAACAAGATTCAAATAACAAAGTAGAAAATGAGAGTCAGACGTTTTAAGGGACATGTCAAAGTCACCCTTTTCTAATCGTGTATTAATGTTCTAACACAAAAGTTCTATGTGAAAGATAGAGCAAAAAGAAAAAAGAAAAAAACGTTCAAAGGTCATTCGAACTACGGGGATGACTTAGTCTACCCAGTAGTCCATCAGTTACGAAAGGTAGCCGGTTGAACCACTTCGTATAAACACCCCCCTTATCCTCACAGAGGCACAGGTGTGACAGTAAGGTCCCACCGGCCCGCTACCCCACCCCTCCCGGAGACCAGTAAGCCCCCCTGGGTCGCCAGCAGTATTGATCAAGTCAGAGACACCGGGTAAGTCGAGAACCGTAGCGACGGTTCGGTCGGTTGTTTCCTCGTAACATTAGGACTGTCAAAGGGTCGTAACTGACCTGTCCGCGTCTGGTGGTTGGTCGAGAAAAGCGAAGATGACAAGTGTTCACTCTGGTACTTATCTTTTTTCAGTCACCGTTTTTAGGGTGTAGGACGACTTCAACCACACACCTACGAAAAGAGGGTTCACTCAGAGGGAACCTGACCATTAGAAACATGGACAAAGAAACAGGAAAAACCAAGTAAAAATTTATGTTAATCGAACTTACCATTCTGTATTAGGAGTCACTGGGATGGTTTTTTAATCCAAACTCAAAACTTTTTATTCGTAAACGTACGTTCTGAAACTTCTTCCCCTGCATATTATCTTTATTTTCAAGTACTATTCGAACTCTATTCTTCGTTATGAAGGTTGATTACGTTCCCCGGTACCACTCAGAATTCTTCAACTTAAACCCCCTTATCTGATCCCAAAAGTCTTTATCTTACCTTAGTAAACTTGAGTAAACACAAAAGTCTACACGTGGGTTTTCGGACGGGAAAGTAATCTGGTCCGGTTCCTGAAGATGTTGAGAACTAAAATTCTTATCGTTATTTATTTTACAAATGCTCGTTTCATTTAAGTCTCTCTAAATAGTACTGAAATGGTAATTAACTCCCGAAGACACCACCGAGTCTACCATTCCTTAGGCGGACGTTACGTCCTCTGGACCCAAGCTAACGACCCAACCCTTCTAGGGGACCTCTTCCCTTACCGATGGACGAGGTCATAAGAACGGACCCCTTAAGGTACCTATCTCCTCGGACCCCCAATGTCAGGTACCCCAGTGTTTCTCAGTCTGTACTGACTCACTGATTGTGTGTGCGTGATTGTCGGATTCGAAACTCAATCTGGGTCCAACCATTGTAGTCGGAATCTCGTTCCGACCTCCGTCCCCCACCTCTCTGTGTACCCCTAAACGAGGTCCAAGGTGTAAAACAAGTAAATAAATAATTTTAATAAAAATATAAACATATCACTAGATTCTAGTCACTAGAAATTTTTTTAAAAAACTAAATAAAACCGGTGTGGTGTACACCCTAGAACCTAGGGACCGACCCTAGCTTGGACGTGGGGGAGGTAACCTTCGTCCCGCAGAATTAACTACCTGACGGTCTCTTCAGGGACCCGAGACGTAAAATCTTTAGAGATAAGACCGGAGACCCGTAGCGTAGTTCCTAGCAAGTCCAGTTCCCCGTCTGAGGGGACCGGGGGTGAGTCGGAAATCCGGTAGTAGGTCCATGGTCCCTGTTATAGAACGAGAGGACGGGTTGGACGAAGGCTAGAAGAGTCCGGAGAAAGAAAGGTCCAGACAAAAGGACTTTCACGTGACGTGGTGACCCCTAGTGAACATCCGACTTCACCCCCGGTTCTGTCCGTAAACACCCTCGTACTCCTCTCGGATTGACATATCTGCCGTGTCTTCTTGGCACTTCTGACTCTTACAAATCGTGTCACAGAATCGTAAGTCACCTAGGGGACGTTTGTAATAAAGACTATGTCAGGAAATTATGGAATAATGCATAAAAGATGAAACTCTCTCTCTTTTTTATTCGTACTCTTATGTTCCAAGATGTCCCCGCCCCCATCCTACGGTAAAATTAAAAACCACAGGTTTTACCTCATAAGAAAAGTCATTGAACCGACAACAGGACCGGGTTAAGGTTCACGAGATATAAGTTCGGTTAATGTAAGGAGGGGGTGACCTATTTAATAAGAAGTGGAGGGGGTATTTTTAGTAGTACAATATGAACACTTTGTTTTATCGAAGACATAAGATGGTTTGTAAGTTTTTTTGCCAATATAGAGTCATGTATCCCATAAAGACAGACACTGACCAAACCTCAACGTGACCTTAAATAATCTCACTCTACACTCAGAATCCAGGTGTTATGAAGACTTATCATTATCTAAGGTATAGTTTACCTCTTTATAGTGTGCTATCAGAGACCCACTGAATTCTACTCTGTTTAACAACAAAAACTCAAATAACTACTAAATAAAAACCGCAGTCGTCAACGTCGTGCACCCGGGATCTCACACCCTCGGTGTCGTCAACGCCACGTGTCCGAAGCAACGAGACGTCGAATACCCTGGAAGGGGCTAGTCCCTAGCTTGGGAACAGAGGACGTGACCGTCGCCTTAGAATGGGTGACCTGATGGCCCCTTCAGGAAGACTATGCTTAGAAACCCAACTCCGAGTCGTTTACACTCGACAACTCGAATGGAGATTTGGTAACTCAGGGTTCGTTCCAGAAATAAATAGAGTAGTGAAACTGGGAAATGTTACGGTTGTCGGACTCGTAAGTACTTTGTCGAAGAGTTCAGAACAAGGTCTAACTGGAGGTTATTGCTTCTCGATACTTTACCGTTGGGTGAGGTCATAAGAACGGACCTTTTAAGGTACCTGTCTCTTCGGACCATCAGATGTCAGGTACCCCAGCGTTTCTCAGCCTGTGCTGACTCGCTGAATTTTTTTTTTTTTTTTCTAAATTCTATTTTGACAACTTTGACCTTTCTTTTTGTAACTGTCAACAATTCTTCAGTGATATAAAAAAAAAAAAAAAAGACAGGGAAAGAGACTCAAATCGTTGTGACTCCAGATTTTAGGGAAAACCACTAGCTAAATCCCTTCACTGAAAGTAAAGAACTCTAGTGTCTCGTACACTGGTCTGTTTTCACCGTTTAAAGGTACTCCTTTCCTGTCGAAATCCCGGGTTCCGTATCGACCCTCGTGTTCACCGAGGGGAAACTCCTTATAAGGTTCCTTCTAGTAGGGATCTAGATTTGACATGAACCAAAAATTACTAAAGTTCGTTCTCTGTTAAGAGTGGTTCTCCCAACGGAAAGGGACGTAACAAGGACAAACCTTGCCTGGAACAATAACATTTAACAAACGGGTCGGCGACACAAGGACCGAATCGCGAGGAACGAGGAGACACGAGCGAAGTCACCTCTTCCGCCAGTCGTTTGAGACGACGGGAATACCTGAATGACTTAATAACAAAGGTACGTCCGACTGCAATGGGTCCAGACACTGAAAGGGGAAGACTGAAACGAAAAATTTGAAAGTAAGACTTTATTGAAAAGAGTAAGGTGTTCAGGGGACTATTTCAGTTCCTCTATTATTTTCATTAATGTACCCAACAAGTCCGGGTTTATTGACAAACCCTTTCCTTCCTGAAATTACTAAGTTACTTTTTATCACTAAAGTAGACTAACTAAGACTTTTTAGTAACGTTAATAAACAGAAACCACGCACAGATGTTTTCATATCAAAAGAAAAAAAAGTGTACACAAGAAAATAAGTAGGAAAGTCAAGTCAAGTCAAGTCAAGTCAACGAGTCAGAACAGGTTGAGAAACACCGGAGTACCTGGCGTCGTACGGTCCGGAGGGACAGGTAGTGGTTGAGGGTCTCAAGTGGGTTTGAGTACGGGTAACTCAGTCACTACGGGAGGTTGGTAGAGTAGGAGACAGTAGGGGAAGAGGAGGACGGAAGTTAGAAAGGATCGTAGTCCCAGAAAAGTCTACTCAGTCGAGAAGCGTAGTCCACCGGTTTCATAATCTCAAAGTCGAAATCGTAATCAGGAAGGTTACTTGTGAGTCCTGACTAAAGGAAATCCTACCTGACCAACCTAGAGGAACGTCAGGTTCCCTGAGAGTTCTCAGAAGAGGTTGTGGTGTCAAGTCTTCGTAGTCAAGAAACCGTGAGTCGAAAGAAATATCAGGTTGAGAGTGTAGGAAATGTTACAAATTAAAAAAATGTAAATTCATCAACTGAATGACTTGAAAATTAAAAAAAAATTTCAATAATGAGTATCTCTTACCTAGCTGCCAACGGTTTCCATCTCCCACCACTCACTCTCTTTACCTTCTTCCCCTAGTTTCCCATTTTTCTTTTTTTAAATTTATATCTACTCCTTTTTTCAATCACGGAATTAGAGAAACGTTCTTAACCACCATTCCAAATGTAATCTAATAGTAGGGTGAATAACAGTAAAACGTATGATCCATTCGGAAAGAGGTTTCACTTGAGTTTGACAACTTATCTTAAAAAATGATATTATTCTTAGATTTACCATACGACACGTCGCCACAAGTCGGACTAAAACCTTAATATGGAATAAAGAGTTTCAGACAGAGAGATACCTACTATTTGATACCTGTACCTTCCTTTCGGAGACAAAGGTCAAAGAGATCGTCTAACTACACGAGACGTTTACGATCTATAAGTTAGTCAAAGTACGAAATTATTCAATTGTCCTTAATCCTCACGACTGATTTGACTGAGTAATTATCAAGTCAATTTATTGGTCACTCAACGTTAGATTCATTTTCTTGTGGCCAATTAAAACATCACCGGTGGACTCTTTTGGGACGGCGAAACTATCTATGATCTTTTCACTTCAGTCGCCGTTATACTTGTAGTAAACATTGGAAACTATTCACACAACGTCAGTCTAGATTCAAACGTCGTACTTTACCGGTACATGATCGGTACACGGAACCCTACTTAAAGAATTATAAAAATTGAAGCATCACGGATTTAAAGGATTAGTCCTTTTACTTTTGTTATAATAACGACATCACATATATTTCACTAATCGTATTACGAACCTTATTTGAGTCATGAGCTCCTTATCTTTGAGTACAAAAATAATTCTTTGGTAATAGTAAAAGACAGGATGAAGCATTCATTCTGATAGAGTATACACGTATGACGTACGTTTCAGTGAGTCAGTACAGGTTGATTGAGAAACGGTAGGGTACCTTGTATCGGGCGGTCCGAGGAGACAGGTACCCTAAGAGGTCCGTTCTTATGACCTCACCCAACGGTACGGGAGGAGGTCCCCTAGGAGGGTTGGGTCCCTGACTCGGGAGTAGAGAATTCAGACGATGTGACCGTCCGTCCAAGAAATGGTGATCATGGTGGACCCTTCGGGGTAGAATATACATGTGAGGGAAATTTTTTTAGAGAGGTTTATTTTTTTTTTTTCTGTTTTTTTATTTTGTACTTGAACACCCCTTTGAACGTATAACTTAATGAACGGAAACAACTTCGGAGGTTCTACCACGTGGTCCTTAAACTTTAAAGTAAATTCAAAACACTCGGAACGATATGTCCCTACACATTTTTTCTCCCTCCTTATTAATAGATGAGTCTCGTTCGTAGAGAAAGACCAGGGGTATCAAGAGAGTCATGTAATAAGGGTAATAAAACCGAGTTTTCACACTGAAACCTACCAAGATGAGAAAGTCAGTAACACTAGAGAATGGTTCAGAAAAGGAAAGACGAGGGTATATACGGTGGTATTCGTCGTAAATCTAGTGTAGTACTAGTCGAAACTGGTACCACCCACACCGACCTTCGGGGAGAGAGGGGTTGGGGACGGGTCCTACCCAGGGGACTGGTAGGGGGACGGACCCCACCCTAACGTCGCAATTCGGACAAAGTTCTCGATCAGACTCGGGAGAGGGAGAGCGTCTACAACGAGAGTACAGAGGATCGACGGGAAAGTCACAGAGGCTCGACGGGAAAGTCAGAGAGGGGCGACGTGAGTGGTACTCTTGCCACCCGCCGCCGCCAGATTCTTAGTGTTCTGACGAACCGTAAGAAACCACAGCCAAGATTAGGACGAAGGTGAATGTGTCTTAAGAGGTGTGCTAAACAGGAAAACCGGAGTTCGTTCTCGACAGTTCTGAATCTGTTCGGACTCTTAGTTCTGAGACGTCATAATTTCCTGCACTAAAACGACCCGGTCCAGGAGACATGTCAAAGAGAACCCCTGAAGAGTCGCCACCCGAGATGCCGTACGCCCGAAGGCATCAACACCATAGAAGGGTCTGGTCCTTAGCTTGGACGTAGGGGACGTAACCGTCCACCGCAGGGTAGGCGGCATGGTCGTGTCTTCAGGGGAAGAGTGACCACTCTCATCAAAACCTATCGAAAAGATGACACTACTGAGAGAGTGAAGAAGACAACAAACGAAGGGAAAAACAAGAAATAAAAAGCAACGCGACCCAGAAGTAACGAGGGACGCCCGAAAGAGATCAGCGTCATCCCAGAGGGGAAGCGCCGTCACGTGTCCGAAGAGTAACGCTCCCGAAGAGTAACGCCTCCGAAGAGAGTAACGGCTCCGAAGAGAGTAACGGCTCCGAAGAGAGTAACGCCTCCGAAGAGAACGACGCCTCCGAAGAGTAACGCCTCCGAAGAGTAACACCTCCGAAGAGTAACGACCCCGAAGAGTAACGCCCCCGAAGAGTAACGACCCCGAAGAGTAACGCCCCCGAAGAGTAACGTCCCCGAAGAGAACGACGCCTCCGAAGAGTAACGCCTCCGAAGAGTAACGACCCCGAAGAGTAACGACCCCGAAGAGTAACGACCCCGAAGAGTTACGCCTCCGAAGAGTAACGTCTCCGAAGAGTAACGCCTCCGAAGAGAACGACGGCTCCGAAGAGAACGACGCCTCCGAAGAGTAACGCCTCCGAAGAGTAACGCCTCCGAAGAGTAACGACCCCGAAGAGTAACGCCCCCGAAGAGTAACGCCTCCGAAGAGAACGACGGCTCCGAAGAGAACGACGCCTCCGAAGAGTAACGCCCCCGAAGAGTAACGCCTCCGAAGAGTAACGCCTCCGAAGAGTAACGCCTCCGAAGAGTAACGACCCCGAAAAGTAACGCCCCCGAAGAGTAACGCCTCCGAAGAGAACGACGACTCCGAAGAGAACGACGCCTCCGAAGAGTAACGCCCCCGAAGAGTAACGCCCCCGAAGAGTAACGCCTCCGAAGAGTAACGACCCCGAAGAGTAACGCCCGCGAAGAGTAACACCCGCGAAGAGTAACGCCTCCGAAGAGTAACGTCCCCGAAGAGAACAACGCCTCCGAAGAGTGACACCTCCGAAGAGTAACGCCTCCGAAGAGAACGACGCCTCCGAAGAGTAACGCCTCCGAAGAGTAACGACCCCGAAGAGTAACGCCTCCGAAGAGTAACGCCTCCGAAGAGTAACGCCTCCGAAGAGTAACGACCCCGAAGAGTAACGCCCGCGAAGAGTAACGCCTCCGAAGAGTAACGCCCCCGAAGAGAACGACGGCTCGCGTCCGTGAGTCACGTACCCGAAGGCATCAGCGTCACACACCCGAGTCAGTAATCGTTACACACCGGGGATCCCGTAGGCCCGAAGGCCTCAGCACCTTAGAAGACAAGGGACGTAACCGCCCACCGAAGGGCAGATGAGATGGTGGTGCCTTCAGGGGAAGAAGACAACAAAAGTATCGTGAATACCCCTGGGAAAGAAAGAAGACGAGGACAACGAGGACCGGCACAACTTAAGACGGAGTCGCCATCAAAGAAGAGTAACGTCCCGAAACAGAACCCTCCCTCGAAACTACTCGGGGAGGTCGGAGTGGTGAGAGAGTATACCGACACCCGGGGATCCCTCCCGAGTCGCCCGGAGACGAGCAGAGTCCCGACGGTCTACGGACGACCGAAGGGAGACGGAGGAAGACGCGATTCCTACTGGTGTGCGTCTGGAACATCGACACCCACGAGTATCAAACTCCAAACACCTCCTATGAAGCAGCGAATCAACGACGTGCACAACGGACACCCAACAACCCAAGACCATAGTATCAACGAGACCGACAAGAAATACTCCCCTTAAGTCCCTATAAATTTATGGTACGGAAGTGGTGACGGTAGAAGGGCCTTAGAAACATTCAGTAAATGTTAGGAAAGACTACACTTCATCCGATATTTTGTTCACTTATTTATGTTTCAAGAGGAAGGACAAGGAATATTCGGGGACACAATGTACATTTATTAAGTATATATGTCTATATAAGGTCAGTTTCCTCCTGAGACGATACAAAATCCAACGATCCTGTGACGGTCGAATGATTAATCGAGAGACTTCAACCACAAACCTCAAAACGAGGGGCGGGGCAAGGATCCTTCCAGGTGTGACATCTGTAAAGTCTTTCGACTCCGAGATTAGACTAGGGTTCCGTCTCTCCGTCGAAAGTAAAGAACAGACAAAGGAAGTGGGTGCACGAAAGGAGTTACCATACAGGGAACACAGTAGGAGTTACCTTCACCCCTTGGTCTCCAAACCCGAGTACGACACCTATAGGAGTCCCCGGTGAACTGTCTGAAATTCTCTGGACTATTATAGTATTCATTCCGAAGAGACACTTAAAAGAGAATTGTGGTTACACAAAAAGTCATCTACATAGGGTTGACTCAGTGTATCCAACCATACCCAGAAGAGACCGCCGAGTCGCCATTTCTTGGGTGAACGGTCACGGTCTCTACGTCGTCTGCACCCAAGGTAGGGACCCAGGCCTTCTGGGGGACTCCCTCCTTTCCGGTGGGTGAGGTCATGAGAGCGGACCTCTTAGGGTACCTGTCTCCTCGGACCACCCGAGGTCAGGTGTCTCAGTGTTTCGCAGTCTGTGCTGAATCACTGCTTCGTGGTCGTGTCGAGATGTACACACACAACCCGTTTCTCAATTGGAGGTCGAGGAAGTCGGACACTACGAACGGGACTTTTTTACTACTAAGACTTTACGACGTCATAAGTACACCATAAGTGAGACTCAGGTCCTAACCTCTTATGAAAAGATAATAAGAAAGTGTATTTTTCAGTAAGAGTTAGTAAAATAAACACATAAAAGGATCAAGATTGAATCAGACGTCGAAAAAAAAAAAAGTAACTAAAATTAACCAAAGGTTGACTGGTGTAAAGGTCAAAATGTACTAGTGAGCCTTAAACCTTGTAACATGGGGTTCCGTATCCTCTTTTCAAAACCGGAGTTCCATAACTATTGATCCCAATATGAGTCAGTAAGTAGGATGATTATTTAATACTTTACTATGACTTAGTTTTCACATGTCAAAAGATTCACATTAACCCATGTAAACGTTAGAGGCGTAACGAGACACTTTAGGAAATTATCTTGTCGACACTATATTAACAATTCAGACGAAAACCTTAGACATATCTATCGTGACACTATTTGTACATTAACAATAACGAGTTATGACAACTTCCCCCTCTCCTGCCTCCCTCTCTCCTTCCCTCCCTTCTGCTTTTCTTTCCGTCCCCATTACACGAGTATATATCTACTAACGACCCAATACTATAGGACCTCAGGAACGTTTTACCGAAATTTTTTATTAATTCTGGAATTAAAAAATAAGGAAAGGTCCTTTTGTGCTTCACTTCTATACGTTATAAAGGGAATTCGTTTGATGAATTCTTGTAAAGTACAATACGTTTGTTTACTCTTTAGTCGTTTGTGGGGCGACGACACCCCTCGACTCCCCTTGTCTCTTTTGACCTAAAAAAAAAAAAAGGAGGTTTTCGTTTCGAGTCCCAATTTAAACACCAAAATCCCCAATAACGAAAATAAAATAAAAAATTAAATGTAAATAAATACCGACGAGACCTCGAAACAACGACGGTCGAAAGAGACCGACACCGTTCCTGCCCGACAAGAGACACCTCCACGCGTCCGGAGAGTGACGCCGCTGAAGACAACCCCTCGTGTCCGAGGTCCATGTGTCCGAAACCAACGAAACGTCATCCACCCCAGAAGGGCCTGGTCCCTAGTTTGAGCACAGGGAACGCGACCGTCCGCCTAAGAATAGGTGACATGGTGGTCCCTTCAGGACCTAGTAACCAAAACCTAATTTTCATTTGTGACTACCTTTATAAAGTACTCACGAAACAATGTGGGTGTAGTAAATGAGAAAGGTAAATTTTCACCTAATACACCCACAGGAATTTCTAAATAGTTAAATTTTTTTAAAAGAACCCTATGAAAATATCTAAGAAATCGCAAAAAATTTTTTTACAAAACATCGAGCAGACACTTCGGGTTAATTCGACATTAACGACACAGTGTGCCTTCAGAGACAGTCATTTTTGATTTATTTTTCTAAAAACAAAAGTTAATGAAAACACGTAATTCTAACATCTTTATGTCAGTTTGGAGTACCATGTCACCAAATAATAATACACCTACACCGATTTCTTCTTAAAATAGACTATTTAACTAAAGCGTTAAATCTTTCAAACAAACAAGGACAGGGGTCGTACCCACAGGACCATCCCGAGGTAGTATTTATGTACACTCACACATAAATCCAAAAAGTTTTACTTCTCAAATTAACATTGGAACGTCTAAAAGATGAATGATGATATAGTAAAAAACCAATGAACTGAATTAGAAACTGGAAAGACATGATAAATCGTTCGATTTACAAGTCGAGACACCTGAAGAAACGGATTCCGTCACTCACAAAATCTCATAAAAGTCAAGACATAGCCGGCCAGAGACCCAAGGGTCACGTTCAGCGTGCGTAGAGGTAGTGGAGAGGAGGGTTTGGCACGACCTTTACACCGATGACCAAACAGAGAACGGAAATGACCTCCGTCCTTGATCAATGAGGTAACGATACCAGGAATATGGAACCCGATAAGGACCGTCTCTCCTCCGTGAGTCATTTATAAATAGTATACTTTATATTACATATGAAATGTCCTGTGTGATCTTGAGAAGAGGTCAGGAGTCGTCGGAACGAAGAGTAATAAAATATTTCATACTTCTCCTAAGGGAGAAAGGACTTGGTGACTTTCGTGATTTAATGTTAATGTCTACCTTCTGTTCTAAAGTACCGATGACCACTCGTGTAATAAGCTACCAGAAACACGGTCAATGAGAGACGTTCGACCGTCCGTCTTAAAAAGCGGTTGTGCGTAGACTCAGTGACACTACTGTAATCCCTCCGCCATCCCGGTCTTCTTACTGAGCTGCGTTGTAACGACAGCACCGGTAAATAACTCATTAGTCTCTTTCAGTGTTTGTCCACTTTACGATCGAAAGAAGTCTGTCTCAAATGTTACTAAATTATTATACAAATCTGAACCTAAAAACATATGAAACCCCAGTACTTTGTCTTACTAGTTCAACTGTAGAAGACCCATGAAAAACAATCCAGAATAGATTATCACATCAACCTATATAAAAAAGGAAATACGAGTATAGTGACAGTAAAAGGAAAACTTCGAACCGAAATCTGTGAGTTCTCACTCTTTATTTCATTCACTGACGGAATTGTTCGTGTCAACGGGTACTGACGCTACCTAAACGACACAGCATACTTGTACACGAGGGACTTACACCTTGTTATTAGATCTATCAAAAGAGGAATCGTCCTCTTATCTCTTTGTTTAATCTAAAAATTAAAAAGATAATTATTTTACAGTTAATACGAAATGGTCAAGATTCTTAAAAAAAGAAGAATCCTCATTGTTTTTATACATTGTATACGTGAAACTGGGGTTTTAAGGTTGAAACCCTTAGAGAAGACTTCTATATTTCCACAGACACTAATTCCTTCAGAGGACCTTGTAACGAACATCACCTTTGTTTGACGTTTATAGGACTGATAGGTGAATATCCCGTTATGAACTTATTTTATACCACGAAGGTACGATGTCTAGGTAAGTAAATATCTGTCTTAAATTTTATTTTTATTTCAGTATGACATATGGGATAGGAAGAAAGAAAAAATAAATTCCATACGGAAACCTTAGGGGAGTCCAATTATGCATATCGACAAATAAAAGAAATCATATCTACACGGTATAAAATAAGTAAGTACTCCCACTATAAACACGTTCTCTTTTCCTACCTCTAATAATAAAAAAGGAATATGTATATAAACTGAATATTACTTACATATAATGGAAATGATAATTTTATGGATTATCTAAATTTTGTATTATCGTTTCCAAGTAAGTTTCCCCGACCGAATTTCTGTTCCACAAATCCTGATAGAGAACTTATACTATTCATAAGGTCTATTAATTTGTCAAACTCCTGCATACAGTCTATACTTGTGTTTCATTACTCATACGAAAGACAAAAATCAAAAGTGTTTGATTTAAGTTTTTACTAAGATTTTCTTGTCAAAGTGTCCGAAAATCTATTTATGTCAACGTAACCTTACTGGTGTACAAAGGTCCTAATTCTTTTTATTATTAAACCTATAAATTCAAGACTGTAAAAAGTTTTTCAGTCAGAGTGCCAGTGTAACTGGTGTATAAACATATGCTCCTACCTACATGTCACACCAGAAACAGATACTCCTGACTCACAGTCTTTTTCCTCTTATTTGGGTTCGTACCTTATAACTGATGACTTGTCGATTTTAAGTAAGATTGAGGGCAATAAGAGAAGGTAAGAAATAAGAAAAACAATTATGTAGAAAAGTGACAGAAACAAGAATGATGAAACCGACCTATCAGAACACTAAAAGGTGATAAGTCTACAGTAAAACTTTTAGTATAAATGTATAAAAGGGAACAGTCCGACGGGACCGCTCTGTTCGTACAATTCACAATGTTCCTCTACGACAATGATCATGTTTCCTATTTTCCTGAACCAACCCTTGTCATCGGGGTCTGTACTCTTTTTTTACAATGTACCAAGGTCTCCGCAACATTGTTCTCACCTCCCATGTATTTACTAGGGTCCAGTGGTCTAATCGCGTCTATTCTCTTCCTTCGTCACCTGGGCTCAAGGGAGATACCTATAATTGACCTTTTATGTCTCCGTACCCGTCGCACCACACGACCCCATCTTGTCCCGCGCTTGCATAGGACACTGGACGAATAGATGTCTTGCGACCCTGGTCCAGGTCGATGAAACTAGGAGATCTCTTCGTTCTGCCGAAGGAGTACATGTCGATTAAACCATCTCAAGTGTCCCTCAGGTCTCGACCCAGGACTTCGGCCGGCGGGTTCACTGGAGTGCCGTCCTGAGTGGTCCCAGGTTCACGGACGACAAGAGGATTAGTGTGCAGGAACTATACCGAACATCCCTCGACAAAGAAGGACTCTACGTTAAAAGAGTGAGGGTCTTATTAAGCTTCTGATTATTATGTTTATTGTCATTATTATGCGGCACAGGACTATTGACTCCCACAAGACGAAAGAGACCAAAGTCCTATATTCGCCCTCAGGACTAAGTTTTTCATGAGTAGACAGGGAGGGTCGTCTACCATGACACCAACCTTTAGAAATGTCGTAAGGTCGCCTTGGTAACACGGAAACTACGCAGTAATACGTTTCCGGGTCCTCGATACCTTGTATAATGGAATTTCCAGACGGATTGTGTCGGAACCGTGAACGTTTTCACCAGAAGTGTGACTCTCAGGGTCTTACACGGGATGTTTCATTATTTAATGTAAAGGTTGTCGGCAATACTGGAGTCGCTCTCTAAGTACGGAGGTCCTCGTTGAGGTACAATGACAGTCAATTAATCACAACCATAAGTAATTTTCACCCTCACTCTCGGGCCTTTGCTAGGTAATGAGTAACACTTACCTCAGTACCCTGTCGTATTTTCGAGAGGTTCATTGGTGACTTTCGTTTTTGGTCTTTAGTCTTATCTCTAGTTCCTTGACAAATGAATGAACCAACATCAAGAAATGTTGTACTTACGTGTGAGTGTCTTTGTGTGTGAGTGTGTTTGTATGTGTGTCAAAATGTGACTCGGGAGAGAACGTGTAAGTGTGCACATAAAGGTAATCGAGGGTATCAAGTCCGAGACCCAACTTAACACGAGGAAGGGGTAGAGGGATTTATTTCTGTACAACTTCTTAATTGAGGGTTATACACACTTACCCTTGAAGAAACCTTTATCCCAGAAACGTCTTCATTACTCAATTCTACTCCAGTATAAGTTCAATCACCCGAGGTTAGGTTATACTGATCACAGGATTATTCTTCTCTTTTGTCTCTAGGTTCCTCCTTTTACAGTACTTCTGTGTCTCTGTATGTCTGGGTCTCCGTCTCTGAATCCTGACGCGTTCGGTTCCTGACGGCCCCCGGTGTTCTCCGCTCCTTCCGAGGACGGGACCTTCTCGACCTCCCTAGTGCCGGGACGGTTGCGGAGTCAAAGTCTGAAGATCGTAGGTCAAACACCTCAAAACAATACCGTTGGGATCCTTTGAACACATCAAGTAATGATACCTTACCTATGGGAGTGTGTGTATGGGAGGTACGTGCGGAGGAGACTGTGTGAACTTAATGAGCACAATACAGAGTGAATTTTGTTGAGTTTGTGTTGTTTGAGTGGGAGAGATGAGGTTAGTTAAGTACAGTCCGACAGAACAAACCTGATACTACTTTCTACTCAGTCTAAACCTTCCACCCGTTGACGACGAAACACGATATTCCTCGTATACGACGAAAGAAATAGAAAGAGGTTGGGTCTTTTGTTAACACTACATTAATGTTATTTTTACGAAGAAATCCTATATAAACGAGGTAATGATTACATCGAAACCTTAGGGTTATTTGACCGGGTATTTCCTTCAGCAGTAGACTTCCCAAAAATTACTCCATTAAAAATTGGTTAAACTTTAAGACCGTCTTTTTTGAACACTTACAAGTGCCGTTTAAATTTATACTAAAAGGACAATTAAGTAAAAAAAGGATGATTCGAATTTATTTTTGGAAAGGTTTACTTGTAAGTAAAACGAAGAAATTTTATTGTACATGTTTAACGAAAGTATGGATGAGTGGCCAATGTTATCAGTGTTATCGAATATAAACACACAATCGAAGATATCGTTCATATTTATTAAATTCCACCAGGAACTGTAGTCACACGTAGCTAATGTAGGTCACAAGGGGTTAAATACAGAGGACGGGTGGTATGAAAAAGAAACTCGAGGGATGTGGACTGAGGTCGACAGATATAGGTGTAGAGGTGAATCTACATAATTTCCGTAAGTCTAAGTTATATATCTTTTAGTTCTGAAACTAAAAAAAACAATAAGATTAAGATAAAGTACAAGAGAAAGAGGTATTCACCACGGTGGGAGGTGACTTCATACGTATGTTCAGTTTTTGAACTCGAAGTCCGGATTCCGGTGGTAGAAAGGGGTGGGAGGTAGTGAGATGGAAATACCTTAACGTGTGGTGATTAAGAAAGGAGAGGATTAACCGAGACCACTACCAGCAAATCAACTATTCAGTACAGACTCAGAAACCGCTGGGGTACCTGACACCGGACGGTCCGAGGAGACAGGTACCCTAAAGGGTCCATTCTTATGACTTCACCCAACAGTACAGGAAGAGGTCCCCTAAAAGGGCTGGGTCCCTAGTTTAGGTGTAGAGGACGTAATGTCTGTGTAAGAAATGGTGACTCGGTGGTCCCTTCGGGGTCAACAGAGACCTCAGACGGGGTCAAAGGGTAAGAGGAGGTCGTGAACAAAGTGGTTCGAGGGTACTAGAACGGAGATCTAATGACGTCGTCGTGGGATTACCGTCCTTCTCGTTGTCGGTGGGACGGGTACGGGGTCGGAGAAGAAATGTGACGTCTGTTTCCCTAAAAAAATTCTTTCGTTAGAATTCTACCGTAGACGGATGAATTTGTGTGTTACCAAAAGTTTCGGAACGATCATTTCAACCCTTAGGAATAGAACAGACCTTCGAGACGTACGGAGAGGGTCAGTGTCAACTGTGACGAGAGGAGACAGGTGTGTGAGACTTGTCCCAGGGAGGAACCCCACGAAAAGGGTTGAGGTCCAAAGATGTGGATAACAAGAAAGACGAATCTTCTGAAAAGAGTGGAGAAGAAGACGTACTTAAGAAAGACAATTAACGGTGAATAGTAAGTCCTAAGACGAGTTCGTTGTGAAAAAACCCCTTCAGAAAGGATTCCAGTGTCTAGTGGGGTACTCTCATACAAATAACTAAGAGAGTAAGTGAATTGTCAATAGATCGTAGTCCCGTACGGTCCTTTAGAAGATCCATGTATCTGATGTAGTGACCTATACTTCTGTTCCGGAGACGAGAGTTCTCGAAGACTATAACAACCTCCTTCTTTATTATGTGTCTGTTTCCTTGTTCCTTGGTGGTCCGTCACTATTCCAGTTACTCTCTTTATCCCTTCGTAATCTGGAGAGACTCTTCTACTGTAGATTTGACTCTAGACTCCCACTTCTTCCTCGGTTACCGTACTTTAAGATTCCCTTCCTGTAATGGTCACCTCCAAGTTCACCCTTCCTTCCGAGACCTCTTCTCTCTCTACCATCTCACGTCTTTACTTTCCCCAATCCAGATATCTTCTCTAGTGGTCACCGTCCTAAAACGTCCAATCGTATTCCATAAACTTAAAATAAGCTTCATATTACTCTTCCATGATTTCACGAAATTCGTTTATTTAATAAAAGAGAGTAAATGCATAAGTTTTCTGGTGAGACCCATGACACGAATACACGATTCAGTGAAGTCAACACAGGCTGAGAAACACTGGGATACCTGACATCGGGTGTTCTGAGGTTACACGTACCCTAAGAGGTCCGTTCTTCTGACCTCACCCAACGGTACGGGAGGAGGTTCCCTAGAAGGACTGGGTCCCTAGCTTACACGTACATAATTTAGAGGACGTAACCATCCGTCCAAGAATTGGTGGTCACGGTGGACCCTTCGGATGACATACACTTCCTAAAATCCACATATTCACAAATTATGTCGACAGTCTACCCCCGATGACGTCATCCGGTCCACTGAACCTGACCCTCTCGGCGGTACCACAACTTCCTTCTGTCTTATACAGTCAACCTTTAGTTTTCTTCTCTTTGACGACCGTCTAATCTATGACCGTTATTTCCCTTTTCTTCTGAGTCCCTACTACAGAAGTAACACGTCGATCCACTAACCACCATCGTTAAAAACTCTTTCTCCTATGATTCGTTGTCGTCCAAACCTCTACCCCTTTTGTGCTCGGGACAAAGTCCGCACAGTTTAAACTCTACATTCTACCGGTTCATCTAAGTAGTCCATCCAACACTGAAGATTCTTAGATCTTAGGGTCACTGTCCACTACGGATCTCAGTGTCTAACCTTTTAGTAGTCGTATAATAATTTCGGTTTTAGGATCCTTCTTGTCACTTCTCCTTGGCTCTAACTCGGAACCCTGTACGACAGAAAGGACCGTCTCGACTCCCGTTCCCCGATCGTCTCTTGCTATCTTCCATGCCGGTCCTTTCCTCCTGTGTGCTTCCTACACGACGGTGGCAGACGACGACACGAGTCGACACAGACTGAGAAGCTCTCGGTACCAGGTCCGAAAGACACAGTTACCTTAAAAGGTCCGTTTTTATGACCTCACCCAACGGTAAAGGAGGAGGTCCCCTAGAAGGGTTGGGTCCCTAACTTGGATGAAAGGGCTTAGAGAACTCAACCGTCCACCTAAGAAATGATGACGCGGTAGACGAACGGCTCTCATTTTCACTAGGGTATTGTTGAGACAAATCCCACAAGACAATGACAACGGTTTTTTTTTTTTTTTTTTTAGTCGTTTTGATTTTTAGATTTGTTGGAAAGAAGGATATCAACTGTTTTTATACTTAGGACGAAGGTGCTAGTTTTAATTCAAATAAAGAGGATGGTCATCCTCTTTTAGTGAGGGAACCTCATTGTTTAGAGTAAGAGCAATCCTTTACGCGTATCAGTATCTAAAAGGGACCGAGGGTTAGATTCAAGACCGATTAAGGAAGGAGAAAAGAAAAAGTTTATGGTCAGTACATTTTCCACTGAAATTTTCTAGATTTTTATTGTTTACATACAGACTCCTAGTGCCAGTTTATATAAGGGTTGTTGTACGTCTGTGCAGTACAAAAGTTTCATCTTCTTCCGTCCTATGGGTCATACAACACCTATTAAATATGAAAAAGTCACTTATACACGACGCGATATGAATCAGTGAGTCAGTACAGGCTGAGAAACACTGGGACACCTGACACCTGGCGGTCCGAGGAGACAGGTACCCCTAAGAGGTCCGTTCTTATGACCTCACCTAACGGTACGGGGCGAGGTCCCCTAGAAGGTCTGGGTCCCTACCTTGGGTGGGTCAAGAGGCCGTAACGTCTACCTACAAAAAAAAGGTAAAGTCGGTGGTCCCTTCGGGAACGTTGACTTATACGTACACAGATATGCTGACTCGTTGACTTGACTTGACTCGACTTGACTATCAAATTTTTCGGTTCTTAGAAGTTTTCTTCAAACCCTCTTGTCCCTCGTTCCCCTTCATCAATTGTCTATTTATTAAACACAATAGTTCCGGAAACGTTGGGACAACACACACACAGTCCGAGGTTGTGCGAGTGGCTCCCGTCGTCTCCAAAACGTAGTTTTGTAAGTAGGTTTAACGTAAGGTAAAGGTGTCGGGCTATAGTTCTAACGGGTCTTAGTGTAGCAATACGGTAATCTGTGGATTACGTTTCGGTAGTTCCGAAAGTCGAAAGGGACCCCTGGGGAACCCTCCTCAAAAGACGGCTCTCTCGGCGTTGAGTCTGGACTACGGACAGTCCTTACTTGGCACCCCGTTCGAAGCCCCTCCCGAAGGCAACAGTTTTGTTATTATCGACATTAAAAGAGAGGGAGATAAATGTCCTTTGTTTGAGAAGGAAGGACAAGAGACGGACATCGTCTTTTATCTGTTCGGGTCGTCTACAGGTCCCTACCGCCTCCTCATGACGTCGAAGGAACCTCTCCTCGTCCGCGAGGTCCCTCGGAACCCCACCCCCGTCCTTCCGCCGACGTCATAACGTAGGATTAAGGATTACCCTCGTCGTGGGAAAGAGAGGGTGGTAGAGGGAAACAGAGAAAGGTCGGGAAAGGATGGGGACACTCCGCCCACTTGATTTATACCGGTCCCTTTAGAGGTCGTCAGTGTCATAAAAATAAATAAAACAAAAGAAAAAAAAAAAGTCGGTGTCATAAAAATTTGGGAAACACCGGCGGACAAGCGTCAGAGGACACTGAAGCTACTTGGTCTAGGTCTCTCAAAGAGTACCCTTAGGTCCTGCGAAACGGTGTTGACGACCGAAGTGAACGGACACAAACCCCGGGAACAATTACGTCGGGAACCCCAAAACGAAGCACAGAAGTTCTGAACCCTTCGTCGTCTGGGACACCTCCGTGGCCCTTACACCATCCCTCCGACAGAAGTGCCACGCAACGTTCCTGCTGACGGGATCCGGATATTTCTGAACGACCGAAACACCTACCTCGTCAAGTCCAACTGCCGATTTGAAGTCCGTAGAAGTACGTTTGAACCCGTGATCGTTCTCTCTAAGTCGAGAGTGATGAAAGATTCCCGGGAAAGTACACCTTCAAGAACAATAACAACACCACCAAACAAAGGACACATAATAGGTCGAAATCAGTTCTATAACACATCCCCTGAAGGGACCACCAGGTCACCGACTCTGAGGTGCGAGGGTTACGTCCTGCGGATCCAAGGTAGAGACCAGTCCCTCGATCTAGGGTGTACAGGATTGATTCTCAAACGTGCCCAGTTGATCTTTTTTTTTTTAACACGTATGGTGTTGATTCCGAGTCACGTCGGTTTATTTATTTATACTTTTTTTTTAAGACATTTATATACCAGATAGGGTAGGGAAGTGGAAACGAGAAGGGTCATTGGCTCTTCTCGTCAATAAATTCTATTTCAATAAATAGAAAGACTACGAGAACGACTCCAGGAAAAGACGTGACTTTTCTACAAAGTTTTACGGGACCTTATCTTTTGTAAAGTAAAATAATTATAAACTCTTTATAAAAATAAAAGGTCGGTAAAGAAATGTTCCCAATACTACATAAACTTCAATTTTACCTTGCTCCCCTTGGTGAGAAAAATTTAACGGAAATTTTGTTATTATCTTTTTACTTTACCAGTGACTCGTAACAAAGGACGTCCTGATGATACACATCAATAAACAGACTCAATCCGTAATACATTGAGACGACGACGACGACGATTCAGCGAAGGTAGTACAGGCTGAGACACGCTGGGGTATATACCGTCGGGTGGTCCGAGGGGGTAGGGACCCTAAGAGGTCCGTTCTTATGACCTCACCCAACGGTAAAGGAAGAGGTTACGTACTTTCACTTTTCAGTTTCACTTCAGTGAGTCAGCACAGGCTGAGAATCGCTGGGGTATCTGACGTCGGGTGGTCCGAGGAGGCAGGTACCCTAAAAAGGTCCGTTCTCACGACCTCACCCCACGGTAACGGAAGAGGCATACATTGAGATCGACAGTGGTAAGTATGACGTTTAAATTAAATTATATTGCTAAAGGACCGTCCACAGTCACTTCACACAACTTCCTCCCCACAAAAAAAAACAAACAAACAAAACATGTCTTCTTGATATTTCCTGGTCGTCATAGGTGAAAAAAAAAAGTATAACGTGAAATGGCTAATATTAGTGATGATAAATGGTTTCCGATAGTCTGTAATCATATTCATAATACGATCATTAGGTAGAGACTTTTTTTATTTTCGGGACTTAACGTCACAAACAATTAAATCAATTAATGGGGCTACATTTATAAGGGAAGTGTCGGATCAAGTTCGATGGTTTAGAGAACTTTAACTTGTACCTAAACTCTTCTGTACAAGTGTTGACCGAAAGGACTCAACCATGTATGTTCAGTCTCGGTCCTACGGCGACCATTGTTTGTAATCGATCATGATTGACGATATTCATAAGTGTTAGAATAATTATCAAGGAGACAGCTCACTGTGACAATGATGCATGAACGTATGTTTATTCCTTTGACTCCGTACCCCTTCAATACAAGGAAACGGTTTTCACTATCTTGGTCATTCGCCACCTCGACCCGAAACTCGGGTCCGTTGGATTGTGGTCTCAGGTGTGTGAATTGGGGACATGGTAAGACCCTCAAGTCATTTACTAAAGACTTACTACTTTATAACTAAACTCCTTCAAATATGAGGAAATCCACAACATAGTCAGTCTTAAGATGGCCTATTTCTTGATCATGATTTATGAATACACGTATAAAATTCGTTAATAATGTCACTTAACCGAATGGACTAACGTTCCTGACCGATCCGTTCAGACGTCCTGACCAGTAGGTTCTCCTGACTGACCTTTGAGACCCCGTCCTCGACTGTGATACCAGATGTCCACCTTACAGAAGGAGTCCCTTTGTAGTCAGAATGTTGACCAGAATGTTGACAATTCCAGAATGTTGACCAACATAGTGCTGGTGAATCTAATAGATCCTATTAGAAGGGATGTATTTCGTTTGACTGAGACTAGTTGAAATTAGTATGGCTGTCAGTAGGAGGGTCGTAGTAGATACACAACCTAACTCATTGGTCCTTGGTATCGAATCGATTTAACTGTGTCTTCCATAATACTCAACTTAACGTAAGGACGTTTTCATCACAACTTCCGATTGGACACCATGGACACTGACACTAGAATAAACCTTTGTACAGAAACGTCTACACTAGTTCAATTCTACTCCAGTAGGACCTCATCCCACCGGAAATTCACTCGCACTGACCCACAGGAACATTCTTCTCCTTCCGTTCAACCTGTGTCTGTCCGTCCTCCTTACGGGGCACTGCACCTCTGTCTCGTCACTACAAAAATGTTCGGTTCCTTGTAGTCCCAGTGACCTTTGGTGGTCTTCGATTCCTCGTTCGTTCCTTCTCAGGAAGTGACCGCGGAAGTCGTTCTCGTACCGGGACGGTTGTGGAAACAAAACCTGAAGATTAGAGGTCTTGACACTCTGTTACTTAAAGACGACAAAGATCGGTCAAACACTAGAAAAAGCAAAAAAATACCGTCGGGGTCCTTTGATTTGTCTATTAGAATTTATATTGTGATTTTCTACACTCGAGTCAGCGAAGTCAGCATAGACTGAGAAACGCTGGGAAGCTGACATCCGACGTTCCGAGGAGACAGGTACCCTAAGAGGTCCGTACTTATGACCTCACCCAACGGTACGGGAGGAGGTCCCCTAAAAGAGTTGGGTCCTTAGTTTGGTCGTAGAGGACACCGAGGACGTAACGTCCACCTAAGAAATGACGACTCGGTGTCCCCTTTGGGTGTGATTTCCTATTATTTAAGTTTATTGTAGATGGAATGGTTGCAAACTTTGAAGGGAAGGTAAATTTTGGTCATCATGCAAACGGTGATAAAAGGACACCCGAGGAGTCGTCCGTAGAAACACCTAGGAAAGTTCAAACTGGACACAGAGATTTGACTAAACTTATCGAAGATAAATTAATATATATCCGTCCTTAAATATGTGTAAGGATAATTTTGTTAGTCAATTTTATAAAACGAATTTTTTTATAAAACGAATTCGGTCACACTAACTATAACATTTTCGTAGATATCATCACGTAACTTCATTTATAAATACCTACTTACCCCTTATTTAAGTAAATGACGGAAGTCCCGGTCAATAAATAGGAAACCTAAATACAATAACAATCGTTAAGAAAAATTCCGATTCGTCCTAAAACTCCTTATTAATGTTAGTCACAGTCTACACTACCTTTTTCTTTTATTAAACTAATGAAAAACGGAACATCGGATATTTGACAGAAGGAGTTGTCTTCTTGATTCTTATAAAAGTCGTTAGTTTTAGTGTAATCTTATTTAAAATCTGTTCAGAGTGTTTCATTGTCGAACCTTACAGTTGTCAAGAAAACTATCCGTTTAAACCGTATCGTCAAACACCCAAAAAGGGAGTTAAGTAGGACGTTAAAATATTAGTGTAGACATTACAGTAACGTCGTCCGATTTACTTAATGGTCCGATAAACTACAATAGGTCAATTTCTGTAAAATGGACGTCTCAAGACATACTAACACCTTTTGATTTTATCTGAATTAAGGTTTCGAGATCTGAGTAAACATGTGTCTACAATTAACATTGTGACCTTAAGAAAGGCACACATATCGTTAACCTAAAGGTAAGATATATAAACTACGGAACGTGATATACATTACTTGAAATAATAAACGACAGGTAGTAGAGGTAACTAATGTATACTGTTTTATTTATGTCACTCCACTTGATCGGAAGGGTCTAGTGTGTCGATCATTCACCATCTAGGGTCGACCACGATCACCATTTCTTGGACGGACGGTTACGCCCTCGACATTCTCCGTGTCCAAGTCAGGGACTCAACCCTTCTAGGGGACCTCCTCCCGTCCGTCCGTCCGATCCTAAACTAGGATCCGTCAAACTGACGTCTCGGACAAGAAAATTGGAAGAACTATACATTTATCGTACATTTACCGTAAGTCGTCTTAACTTTTGTGGAGGACACAAGTAAATTTTTACCAAAAGTCGGTAATCGTAATTTGGTCATTGTCAATATCCCCTATAATTAGCCATTCATATACCAACTTCTTTCACTTTTGTCGAAGTGCATGAGACGTCACAAAGCAGATTTGACTCGCAGGATAACGGGGCATCCGAATCAGACACACCTACCACTGGGTCCGGGGGAAAGGGGTCGATTTGGAGGAACCTGAGTACTGAGTAAGTGACACAGACCTTCCGTCAATTCGACGTCTTGATGACTTCTTTGCCGAGGAAATATAGAACTCTATGTATCTCCAGCGTCTGTACTAGACCATTGGTAAAGACAGGTAAACAAAGAAACCAAGTCCTTCGGTCCAATAGTTTGTACAACAAAGTCTTTTCCTCTCTATTTTCTTTTGTTGCCGTTCGACCTTCACCGGTAAAAAATCCTATAAGCTGTAAATCGACTGAGAGGTATAAACTAAGGAATAATAGAATAAGCGAAGTCTTTGTATGGTGTCGGGTCCCTACTACGATCTTTGTGAACCTGTATAAAGTTTACCTTAATAACAGTAAGGAAAATAAACTTTTGTGGTACTCTTTTACCTCGAGGTTTCACGAGGAGGACCCATACGGAACTGTTTCCCGTAAGAACAAAGGGACGTCGGTTCTCCGGACACTCTTTCCCGTGCTTCACAGACGAGATAAAAGTCCTCCTGAGGTGACGTTCTCGCCCAAAAGAGTGTCGACAGTCAACTGTTCCCTTAAGGTACCCAGTTCGGATATCAATTTAGTCAACGCACGGATATACCCTTTTTGAGGTCGAATAGTTTGAAGGAGCACATTTACGTCCTCAGACCTGAGAAAGTGTATGAAGTCCATAAATTTAATAAACTTTTACATAAAAATTCTAATGTAGGTAATTCAGAAAACTCGGGCGATTCTTATTTAGTTGACGGACGAAAAGGCTCTATGATTTTTAATCAAGGGTGACGTAGAGATGGACAACACGAGGTACGGAAAATCTAGGTGTTACGAAGAAGGTTTGCACTGAAAGTCGAGGGCATGAATCTTACTTCCGTGAGGGATCTGATGGAGACCCGGCTCTCTAGGACACCACAACTTTACAGGACAAAACAGTGGTTTCAAGGTAAACCAGAATTTGACTAGTTGAACGTTAAATTTACAATAAATTTTCTTCTGTTGACGAACCTGATCTAATTGACTGAAAAATTTTTTATTAGAATAAATAAGTACATAAATAAAAAAAGACACGACCAAGAACAATGAAGCTCCCGAAAAGAGATCAACGTCTCTCGTCCCCGGCACGAGACCCACGCCACACCCCCACAGAGTAACGCCACCGAAGAGAACACCTCGAGATTCCGTACGCGCCTCTTCCGTTACCGTGGGGTGAGGTCATGAGAACGGACCTTTTAGGGTACCTACCTCCTCGGACCATCCGACTTCAGGTACCCCAGCGATTCTCAGCCTGTGCTGACTCGCCGAAGTGAAAGTGAAAAGTGAAAGTACGTAACCTCTTCCGTTACCGGTGGGTGAGGTCACAAGAACGGACCTCTTAGGGTCCCTGTCCCCTCGGACCACCTGACGGCAGATACCCCAGCGTGTCTCAGCCTGTGCTGACTTCGCTGAATCGTCGTTCCGCACGTCCGAGTCACCAGTGTCGAGGGTCCAAGATCTCGTGTTCGAGTTATCAGCACCGTGTGTCCGAATCAACGAGACACCGAACACCCTAACCGGGGGTAGTCCCTAGTTTGGGTGCAGAGGACGTAACCGTGCACCTAAGGATATGTGACTCGGTCGTCCCTTCGGAATGACCAAATAAATTAAGTTGATGGAAAATTTTATTGGATCACATCTAAATTAGGTCAGTGGGATGAGGGGAATTTTTGACTGGTGACTTATTAGTGTATAGAACCAAACTATTTGAGAATAAAAAGAGATGTCCTCGGGTAACAAGATTGATTTAGGTGATTATCTACCCGTAGTTTACACTGTCACGGGTAGACACGGAATGGATTGAGATTTGACGACAGAGAGGGGATAAAGGAGACACGTCCCTGACTTAATCCGTTGGTTTCCGAGGTTGAGAGGTCGTGACTCCTCACGACTAGAAGCGATTCTTAAACATAAAATCCTACACACATCCAATCCCGATACACACGCACGAGTCAACGAAGTCAGCACAGGTCGAGAAACCCTGGGATACCTGATATCGGGCGGTCCGAGGAGAACGGGTACCCTAAGAGGTGAGTTCTTATGACCTCACCCAACTACACGAGTGGAGGTCCTCTAGAAGGGATGGGCCCTAAGCTTGGGAGCAAAGAACACAGAGGACGTAACGTCCGCCTAAGAAATGGGTGACTCGGTGGACCCTACGGTCCAATCCTAATTCAAGACGATTATGGTCTCTCGGTAGATCTCACTTGGTTTGTCAAATTCCCAGGTAACAAAATGTAAATTCTTCAGGTCGTCATAAACCACGTTGCGACCACACCAAATGGGATATTTTATATAGTCCCCTGGTCAGAGTAAAAAAAGACGACGAAACGGAACGTAATAGTTCTAGTACTTTCCCGACTATTTCGACGTCCGTAAGTGCAGTACAATCTCCTTTGTTTTCCCTCTCTTTCCCACGGGGAAGGAAGAATTCTCGAAAGGTATTCATTCATAACTATGATATCTCTAAAGAGGGAGGTAGAGTAATGTGACGGTCCCGACCCTTTATGTCAAAAAGTCGACTTGTGTAAGTCCCAAGACCATGTTTACTTTCTCCTTTTTATCTATAATCTCCGTTACTTGTCAAAGACGGTGTCAATTTGACAATACTTCTTTTAAAAGAGTGAGTAAGTTTTAAGTCATTCGGTTATAAATAATTCTTTGACTGGATCCGTGACTTCTAAGTCCTGGTTTGACTGTGTCAAGGACGGGAGATCCTATGGTGTCAGATTACCTCTTCTATAAGGACAAGTACAAGTGTCCACTAATACATTGTCTTCATCCGAGTGAAAGATACTCTTGTTGATCCGATTCGAGACGTGAGTCCGTTCCCTCTTTCGAAATCCCTTCGGTGCTTTCTTTTGAAGACCTGTCCTTCTTCATTGGAGGTCACTATTATACAACCCGACTCCAGTGTATTCCATTTCTGTCTTTTTTAACCGTTCCCCTGTCCATTCCTCGTATTTTCTTTCTCGGACCTCTCTACTCGGGTCGGGTCTAGTGTCTTCAGGAACATCCGACTCCACCACCGCTACCAAATCAACGGGTCAGTACAAGATAAGAACACTGGGGTACCTGACGTCGGACGGTCCGAGGAGACAGGTATCCTAAAAGGTCGGTTCTTATGACTTCACCCGACGGTAATCCGACTTCATTAACTTAAATTAAAATTCCTTTTACCCCTTACTAAAGTTGTCAAATCGTTTTCCCTCTACAAATTCTGTAGACTAAAACAAAAATTTGTTATATAAACCGATGAAACATTTCTTACCTACCCTCTTCTGTTCATACTTTTTGCACCTCTTCGACTACCTCCAATTCCACCAGACGTATGACCTGTACCCACGTACTTGGTCCCACTGCCGACATCTGTTCTCCACCCTAGTCAATCCAAACGACCACTTAAACCGTTCACAGTAGAAACCATTGACACTGACCTATCTACCGTCCTTATATTAAGTGGACACACGTATAGGAAACATTCCTATTTTGACTCCGGAAACTTCCGGCTGTGTCGGGGAAGCCACGAGTCGAACAACACGGGCTGTCTACAGTGGAAACTGTTCCTTCCTGCCGGAAAAAGTAGGTCCGTCTACGCTGACATGTGCATATCACAAAGTTCTTCTTCCATCACGAGTCGCCACAGTTTACGACAACTTTTCGACTCAATCTACTCTGACTTTGTCGTAGGTGTCCGAAACTGTGGTTTCTCCACTGACTACTGATAGGGTCTCACCTAAGTCCTCTAACCGAATCCTGTTTTCCGTCTACCTACCTTCACCTTTTCGCTTATTCGCTCCTTTCCTCGATGTTACTTACCTTGTGAGATCTTTTAAAAGAGACGCCTGACCTTTTTAACCGTCATCGACTCTCATACATCTCGTTTAGATCCCACGAAGAAGATTTTTGACTTCAATGGACTCATCAGAACTACATTACCCCGAATAGGGTACGGGGAAGGAAACCCTTCGGACTGTACTGGCAGACCCGGGTCCGATGTGGGTACAAGACACACGATGACTCATTGAACTTGTATGTAGGAGGATCCTACAGGGTACGACCGGACTCCAACAGGACCGCAGACGTCCGAAGAGTCAGTGGACCCTCGTCAGGAGGGGACCCGCACCTGTTACCGAATCCAGGGGTGAACGGACAGGACTCGAGTGGTGTAAGCATCCAATAGCCACATGTGTAAAACTCCCTTGAGAGATATAAATCAAGTTTTCTATTCTACCATTTGTTGGAAAACAAATCTTCATCTGAGGGGGTAGGGGGGAAGGGGTGATGTTTGTGTGAGTCAGACTATAACCTGAACGGCACTTTTTCTTTTTGTAGGAGAACCTTTAACAAGAAGTTTTATCTTTTGTGCCGAGACCGACCTTCCACTGTAACAACCGTGTGTGTGACGTACCGTAAGGTGACCTCCAAAAGTCACACGTGTCCTACACCAATACTCGTCGTTCGGGTAGGGACGTCTCTGGACTTGTTCACACGCACGAAAACTGAGGTTCCTGTAGGTCTCAAAAGTGTACACTGAAGAAGCGGCCCAAACAGGGCGAGACTCTTACCTAGGGACAGGACTGAAAGGCATACAAACCACGGAGGGGAAAGAGAAAGAGGGTCGTCCTCGTCTTCATCGTAGAACCGTCCTGACCCGTTCCAAGCGAACCACTCGAAGTGAGACGGTCCTTCTCTTCGCAGGTGTGTTAGGAACCAAACAAAGATTACTATTGGACATTATTCCTACCTCCAGTCCAGACCGAAGACCGGTCGACACATGTGAGTACAGTCTCACATGACCCCCGAGTCCTCCCTGAAGTCTTCCTTTCCGACGGACAGTCAAGTCTCCTTTACCACAGTTTGTTCATTTGACGAGGGCCCGGGGAGGGGGTGGGGTCCAGTCGGGTAACACACCCCAGTGGTTGGTTGTCGATTAAGAAGACAGGGGAACGGTAACTAACCGTTCTACTTACGGTCTTCGTCCACTCTCTTCTACACCGGTGTCTCCCCCCGACGCACGACTGTGCTCCCCGACTCTCTCGAGGTTCGTGGAGAGGTAGGAGTCCCGAACTTAATTTACTGAAGGAAGAGACCCCGATGTCTGTCCAGTGCTCCCTATTTTAATAGTCGAGTCCTTTCTCTTCTACAAATATCGAAGACGATGAAAATGTTTTTATCTATTTTCCTTCCTAACAAAAAAAGGTGGGAGACGTCGGACATTTGAAGGAATCGTGAGACGTATTAAACGAGGAAGAAGGTCTTTATCCCCTCAGGTCACCCTACAACACACAACTCTGACAGACCAGGTACCACACACTGCGAAAGTTCCGTCTTGAGAGGTCGAATCTCTCACTAAGGTGACGTCGGTAGAGGTAGAAAGGGGAAGGAAGAAAGGGAGGAAAAAGAAAAGAAAGAAAGTTGAAATACTGAACATTAAACGTATGGTATTAAGTGGACAAAATTCATATTAAATGTCTTAGTACGTTGGTAGTGATACTCGGTTAAAATCTTGTAAAAATGGTGGGGGAGGGGGTCGTGAGAAAGAAAATAGTTGGTGAGGAGTAAGGGGCGAAGTCCGTTGGTAATTAGAAGAAAGGCAGAGTATCTTAAAGGAAACAACTTGTAAAGCACATTTACCTTAGTACGTATGTAAAAAAAGACCGAGAAACACAGACTGAAGAAAGTGAATTCGATGGGAAAACTTTAAAATAAATACGATACCGAATACACTCATGAACCAAAGAATTAATGACTTATCATAAGGTGACATATCTGTATGGTGTAAAACAAATAGGTAAGTAATGAATCAACTATAAACTAATTAAAATGAAGAAATGATTATACTTATCACGATAATACGTGTGAACCCATGTTCATAAATACACCTTCATACAAAAATACAAAAGTAAAAAGAACTCAGTTATAGATCTTCACCTTAGTGACCCAGTGTGTCATTTAAACACAAGTTGTAAAATCTTTGACGGTTTAACAAAAGGTTTTATGGACGTGTTTATAGATAAAGATAGTCGTGACCAACTCTCAGTCAAAGAGGAGTACGACTGGCTACTAACATAATAGACAGAAAACGTAAAGTCGGTAGGACCGTCCACACTTTACTATGACGTCTGAAAGAACGTTTTCGACCTAAATCCTTGGACTTAAAAGGACCAACAGTCTCACAATAGATACAAGACGATCGAACTACCCTCGGTAGGACTCTATTCCTCTGGTTTATTTCAGTCCTCTTCTATCACTGATTTTATTGTCCAAAGGGTCCACCACAGTCACCATTTCTTGGGTGGACGGTTACGTTCTCTGGATTCTCAATGTCCAAGTCAGAGACCCAACCCTTCTAGGCGACCTCTTCCCTTACTGTTGGGTGAGGTTATAAGAACGGACCTCTTAGGGCACCTGTCTCTTCGGATCGCCCGATACCGGGTGTCCCAGGGTTTCTCAACCTTTACTGACTTCGTTGAACCGTGTGTCGTGTCTCAAAATTTTCCATTTACAGGATTTTTCTTCGTAAGAAAAGTACCTAGTTATCATGACTTTTTTTAGTAGAATATGAGATTAAGAGGAATTTTATTCTTCTTGACTAGACTTTATGGATGGAAGAACAAACTGTCTAAACGGTTCTAAATTCGGTACAGACTTTACATTTTGAAATTGAAACACCTTAGACTAAGACGAAACCCAATCTACTACAGTCTTTACTCAAGTTAATATCCTGTGGGTCGACTACAAGTTTATGACGGACTACCATTACCATACCCCCTGAGGGCGGGGGGTTGACGGGGGGGAGTTGAAGGGGGTGATTAAGTGTGTGTGACATCAAAGACCTGGGAAAAATCCCGGTGAACCCAAACATCGTAGAAGACCAATATTACGTAAAACTTCTTCCTGTAGATTTAAAATAGAATATAGTCTAAAGTGCACTCCTGTAATTTGATTTTTCTCGTAAAACTCTTGAAGTGCGAAACCTTTACAACGAACTGATCAAGGATACCTCCACACATATAAAAATGAAACGAACATAATCTATTTTATATTATCGACCAAGACGAAACCCTAAATTCATCTACACAAAGGAATATCTGGTATAATATTTAGGAACAATGAACGGGAACCAATCAAGTAAACCGAAGATGTATCTCGATGATTCGGGTCATAGGGTTACAATCGACTGGAGTCATGAAGGTACCGATGTCTGATGTGTTTACGCACGGGAACCAGTCTTCTTCATCCACACCGTTCTATGTACGGTCCCAGTCGTGACCTTCCTCGAACCCTTTGTCTACACTGACAAGAAGACTCCGAAATTTTACAGGAAATAAAATGAGATTCATCCAGTAAGTATTTACTTATCACATTTTTGTGATGACCTATGAATTACCCGTGAATTATCTATAAAAGTTCCGACACAGTTAATTCGTCCGTTGATTAGTAAAACGGGTAGAAAGGATCCCACACAGTCTCCTCTGTCTTTCTCTGTTCTATACACCTGTTCCACGATCTTTACACATTATTTAACGGGTTCTGACTATGTTTGTCACAATCTAAAGAACTCCTCCCTTTGTATAAAAAAAAAGGGAGACTCTTTGACCCTTTTCCAAGTGTGAATTTTACTTATGAACCGGATCTGAAACTTCCTACCTACTTCAAAAAATTTCAAAAAAGAAAAAAAATTACACCTGGTAAAAATCAGAAATAACTTAAACAATATTACAACATTGACAAAACACAAAAACAAAAAACCGAGGTTCTGTACACCCTAGAATCGAAGAATTGAGTACGGAGGACGTAACCTTCCACTTCAGTATTGGTGATCTGGTGGTCCCTTCAGGGTTTACCCGTTTCAAAGTCATCTCTCCGCTCTCCACAGAACCTATCCCGTGTGTCCTGTCTCCGTCCCTTTTTTTTTTTCTAAAAATATCCCTTAAAAACTACTTAATAAAACTGGTTTCGTTTCTCAAAATTATCTTTCTTCCGTTTATTACAACCATTTATTTCCAGAACTTGCAGGATAGTTCCTCAACGTGTAAAATGATACCTCTTATCCGTCAGGAGATTACAATGACCCTACTACCCATATACCGCTATACCATCGTCGCATACCCGACCTCTCGACCTCTCACTCTCTGACGTCTGGGACCAATGGTAGACTCTCCCCTTCTTTACGTGCTGGTACAGAGACTTTTGTAGTTCGTTTTCGGGGGACACTCTCTACCACGTTTCCGTCTTCCCTTTCCTAAAGTATCGACCATCCTACACGGTCGGTAGCAAAGGGACCACCGAGTCTGCTATTTCGTCGACGGACGTTGCGCCCTCTGAGTTCAAGCTAGGGACCCATCCCTTCTAAGGGACCTCTTGCTTTACCGTTGTGTGAGGTCATAAGAACGGACCTTTTAAGGTACCTAACTCCTCGGACCATCCGATGACAGGTACCCCAGCGTTTCTCAACCTGTACTGACTCGCTGAAGTGAGTGAGTGTCCTACACGGACCGTCCCATCTCTCAGTAGTTCCCCTAAAGTCTAAACGTTTGAGTCTACTCTACCCTTAACCGTTCGACTCGGCTCTTTGCTCGCTGTCCTCTCTTTTTCTGGTTCAAGCCAAAAGCCACACACAGGATAAAATTGCCGGACCTTCTCCTTCAAAGTCGTCCGGAAACCTTTACGTAAACGGATTATGTTTAATTCGTAGGAGGTAGTGGTGGGGAGGAGGGGGAGAAAAAATTTCAACTAATTTAAAGGAAGTGAGTCCCGGCAAGGGCCGGGCGGGCCCTCTTCACTCCGACTCAGTGCGGCACTTTTCCAGGACGGACCTCCTTTGACGTCTAAGGTGAAGACACCCCCGATTGACGAAGGAACGTCAGTCCTGTTTGCTCCAGTGACCTTTGAAGGTTTCTGTTACGTCGGCAGAAACGGTCCAACCTCCTTCTCCCGGTCGGGGCGCCAGACACTTCACAGGGGGGCGCACCCGCGAACTAGCGAAAAAGCGAGGACTGCTGCACGGACGACAAAAGGCCAGGGTGCCCTGTCGAGGGCCTGAAGGGGGGAGCCCCGTTATTTATATTTTCGAAGGGGGGTCGGGGGACGTGGCTGTCGGTCGAAGTAAGTCCGGTGGTTGTCCGTGCGACCATCGTCCACAACAATTTTCAATCCCCTACCGGCAGGTGGTGCGGCCCGGAGGACCGGCGTGTCCCACCCGGCCGACCCTACGCGCCGCCGCGCGCCCGGCGTCCGCCTCCTCCCCGCCCCCGCGGCCCGGGTCGACGGCCGGAGCGGGCGTCTTGTTACGTAGACAGTGGGCCACTTCCTATCTCGCCGCTCCCGACTTTCCCTCCGCGTGCAGACCGATCAGAGGGGTGGTCCGACCGAACACGCGGAGGGTGACGAGAACCCGTTTCTCGGTCGTTATCCCCGGAACCTTCCAAGAACTGGTCCTACATGGGCCACTTCCTCGGTGTCCTTTTCTTTTTTTTCCTAGTCGCCTCCGATGAAAGACGGGACGGAAATCACTCCAGTACGGAAGTCGGGAGGTCCCGGACCCAGAGGACGGACGGAAGGGGGTGACGAGTGTCGTGGGGAAACCCTTCTCTCCTACCTTACCTCTCGAACTCCTAACTATTCGGAACGGAGGCGATAGCCCTTTCGGACGGGGCCCAGTGCGCCTGGCTAATAGTGGGTCCTTAGGACGACAGCCGATAAGGCCCGAGGTCGGGGTTGGGCGAGAGATTGGACTCCGTCCGAACAGCGAGTTAAAGGGGAAAAGTAGGTATGAGTCTGCGAAAAGGTCTTGTATTCGGTCTTTCCTCCGTCGTTATATAGCCACTGAGGGTGGTGGACCGGGTTCCGATATCACAAGGCTCACTAATTAAACTTCCTGGTTTTAAGACCAGTAATGAAAGTTTACACTTATATTCGTGTGTATGACATGTGTGTAAGCATACATAAGATCGTACTAATTAAGTATTTATGCATATAAATAAATATTCGATATCGGTCAGGAGGTCCTAGACTAGTTCTCTTATTTGCTGTGTATATTAATTAGTCTTGTTAAGTAAATCACTATCAGAAGTCTAATAAATACGAAAATTTGTTTCAGGGAGATTGGAATAAAAGTGAAAATAAAACAAATTCGGAGGGGTCCATGTGAAGCTCAGAGAACTTGTGTCCAGTTGTAGTGTGTATGAAACAATGAACCTATCTACCACTAATGCAATGGGTCTTATTCGATTGGAAATGGTTCCGGTGTTTTGACTCAATCCCTGTCTTGTTCTACCAGGGGTCTCTAAACCTAAAGATTAAGTCATAAATAAGTACTGGGTGTTAATCTAATATTAAAAGATCTTCCGTTCTGATACGAAACACAGAGATCAAGAAGATTGGGATTGGGACCGTATGTTATCCAGGACTTATCGATAACAACCCTAAAGAGATTTTAAGGTCTTTCTTTTCTTCCTGTCTTTTTTTTTTTCCTGGATCAATTGTAATGTTTCCTTTTTTCTTTAAGTTACCGAGATATTTTATTTTTACACCGGGGTTGTGTACCTATTATTCAATTCTTTAAACCAATTTGACCGTACACTACATTAAGACTCTCTGTAAAGGTACAGATCTTTTTTCGAGGACTCATGTGTCCTCGACTTAAAATTCTGTCACCATCATCTACCACTAGAACTGTTGTTTATAGACCTTTTCTTTGACTTGAGACCCGAACTAAAACGTCATGTTCATCCAGTGTCTATTTTAACAGGATACAGGTCTCATCAGTCTTTAGTTTATCAACGGTCTTCTACGTTTTTCTCCTGACGCTACAGTATTTAGTCTCCTCACTCGGAGAACTGGTAAAACTAGTCCTTTTATGTTGACTTCCTTTACACATAGTCTCCTTTGGTCTTTCCTACGAAACGGTTTCGGTAAAAACCCCACCTCTCTTACTTATATAGTTTAAAGACTCCTGCACTTCCTTTGCTTATAGAACCATACTCCACTTGTCAGTGGTTTCTTGTGAGGGGTAGCCCTCTCCTTCCCGTCTTAGTCCTGTCTCTGGGTCTCCGACTTCTTCGCGTATTTTCCTGCTGGTGCAAGTTCAAGGGGGGTTTACCAGTGAACATCTATGGTCTCCCTTTCTGCGGTTCTTTGCACCACGGTGGCGACGGAAGGGCAGTCTACAAAGAAGACTTGTCCCTCAGGGACACATATTGGAGCATTAAACCCCTCTGACTTGAATACCCATGAACTGAGGGGGAAAAAGAAAAAGAAAATAAAAGTGATCGCTCCCCTACCTTAACTCACCTCTGTACCCGTCCCGACTTCCTCCTTTAAGAGAAGACAATACTCGTCGTTGATATTACTACACTGACGTTCGGGGGTAGGTACACGGACGATCTTGACCCTTTTATACTTCGGACGTCGGAAAGCTCCTCAAGGCTAAAGAATTAAAGGCGACGCCCCAGGGTCTCTCGTCATAGTCCTCAACACCTGACCACTCCCCAGGACACGTTTTGATGTCTTATACATCTTAACTAGCAACACGGGGGAAAGTAGAGGAAAAGACTTAGAGAGAAGGTAGAGAACGAGGATGGGAACAGAGGGTCTATGTGTCAGAGGAGACGACGAGAGTCTTTACAGAAATCGAGTCGAGTGTTTCGGGGGTGACTTAGGTGGGTATGTTTGCTCGAGCAAACTCGGGGTGAGAGTTTTCCTGAATAAATTTTACATGTGACAATTTCGTGAGGACACAATTTTCTTCTAATAAACGACGTTCCAGTAAGTCCTTCTCTAGCAGTCTCGACTCTGAACTTGAGTCCAGGAGTCTTCCCACAACGGGAATCCGCGTCAAACGTACCCCTTAAGAGTAAGGATCAAATGCGACGAGATCCACCGGTGCCGACGGTCTATTATTTCTGTCTAGTCACAGCGACACTGTAGATGAGAGGAGGAAGCGAGCACATACGTTCTACGAGAGGTAGGGAGGTCCCCAGGATGGCTGTGGGTAACCGAAGTACGGCGTTCTGCTCTCACACTCTTTGACGCTTAATCTCTAACTTGTGACTCCTGTAGAACTTCACCTTAACTCCTTCTGTCAAACCGTCTCCCCCTTGTTCTATTACTTTTCGTCGTCACGACAAAGAGACCCCTCTTCCTAAGAAGAACTCCCACTCAAATTTTCAAAATCTTTCCCCTTCTACCACTCTACTTTCCGTCCGAAGGAGTCGGGTCTTGGACCTCCTTTCTTCTCTCCTTCCGTCTCGACAACGCTACATATGGAGCTACCACCAGAGACCCGAACCCTCCTTCTTTCTAAGGAGCAATGTCTAGTCGTCGGAACCATGGCTCGTGTAGCCTCCGTCGTCTATCAGTTATAAACACCTGTATTTGGAAGTGGATGAGGGGTCCGGTTTTGATTTCGACCCTCCGGTTTACCCTATTCCGTTTTTCCTTAGATATTATACTCAATCCCTACTTATTAATTCTGTTTTTATATTAACTCCGATGACCACTTTCAATAACCATAATCACCACCACAATAAATATCGACTCGGACACTCTCAGTTTCCCTCGTCTTTCCGGTAACTCTTCGTGGACGACTAAAATACTCCCTTCTTTTACTTTCTCTCTTTCTAATTCATAGGAAGATTTCGTATCTCTTGACGAAATCATCGGTTCTTTACCGAAATGTAGACTCTGAGGAATAAATCTTGGACTTAAATTTGATTCCGGTCGTACCTACATTCCGGTCGTAGGATGTGGTCAGGGTTTCACCTCTCTGGTACCGAGGTACGACCTCGGTCGACAGTGATGAAACATGGTGACCTGTTCCACACTCGAAGAACATAATAGACTTTACAACCCTCAAATTATTACTGTTAGAGATGAGGTAGTGTTTCAACAACACTTTTGGACTCTGTCACACAGTTTCCTAATATAGTTTGTAAACGTTTCCATTTAATAAAAGTCACAGAAAATCATAAACCCGTTTTTGGAGTGAATATATCATAATGTAACAGGATTAACAGTATGTTTTAGACACAGTCTTATACCTCTGTAAAATTTTCTATAATTTAGAGTACACTATTTCTTTTCTGTACACCAGATGTACGTAAGTACCAAAATTTTTGTTGGAGTACCTTCTTTATAAGACGGACAATTGGTGTACCGTTCAGAATAAAACTAACATAAAATGTAAAAAGAACGAAATACAAAGATAAACTCAATAGATTACAAACAGATACAAATATCAATATGTATATCTACATAGAAATCGAAGTACACTGATACGTACGTCGTAGAATTCTTTGAATGACGGAGATCTTACTAGCCCATTTATCTAAAATTTCCTAGGATCACCAAAAAGTAGGTTCTCTTTGTTTTCTGACTCTTATTACTAAAGTCTCGAAGGGGAATGTCACTGAAAATCAAAGACAACAAGATGGTAAACTTGTTCTCCCTTTCTCTGTCTCTTTCTCTACGAAGTTGTAAGGGTAAATTTCAGTACTACCCTCTCGACCGAGAAGAGTTTCTCTTTCTTCACCCTTTCCCTGTTCTATCGTTTTATTGTAGTCACCCATTATTTATCTGCCGTTAACGTAGGATTTCTACCTTTCCTTGAGAACGTCGATGAAACTTCCTTCGAAGACGTTTATTCGAACTTAAGTTTTTTCTTGTTACGTTTATGTAAAACTTCTTAGAATTCTTCTACGTTTATATCTTTCTTACATACATCTCAACCTTTATTGATAAATTCTCGATTCTGTCCTTTTTTTTTTTCCACAACTAACAACCAAACGAGGTAAAAGATCGTCCTTCCTTACGGATTACCAATGTTTATCTTATTTCGTGTCTCAAGGACTCACATCGTCCTACTTCACTTCTCAAACCTTCTCGTTTTAGACTCCTGATATCTTTACAGAACTCAACTTACCCACTCCCATGGGTAATGTACTTTTTCATTACTTTCCCACGATCATGGTAAATATCTCGTGGAAAGAATCTTGTCTTATTTACTACTTTAATCTTGTTATAATAATTCTCTTTTCTTCTGTCGATTATGTATTCTCTTCAGTACATTGAATCTCTTACCTCTTTACTATCCTCTTTACTATATTCCTTTTGGTAGGTAGTACCTAATAACAAACCAAACTAAACCATAATACAACCGTTCAAACTGTAAAATACGTAATTTTCTTTTTTCTTGTCATCGATCGATTACTGTCACCTCTACTCTCCTTTTCTGTTATTATCTTGGTTTGTGTTAAACTTATAAATTTTATTAAATTTTTTACGTAAATTTATTGTACGTTCTTCAAAGATCTTCTGGACTCTCCTCTAAGAAAAACATTGAGATATGTAGAGATCCTTTTTTCCCCTTTATAATCAGTTAAATTTTTTATAAACACGAACTAAAAGTGTTTTAGGATCTGGTTTTACAGTTGACTATGTAAGGAGAGTCTAATAAAGAGTCTAGTTACCAATCTAAATCAACTCAGAACAAAAGGACCTCATTGTGTCTGCAAAAACTTTTCGGGTACTTATGATTCAGACGTCCACAGGGAAGGGACCACAAGACCTTTACACTGGTCAGAGAGGTACACTGTCCTAGTGTGGTGTCGAGCATCGGTGAGACGTTATTAGACGTTCACTATTTCTGAAATGTTTCGGCTGGGGGCGTACGTGAACGTCTTTCCAGGGACAGTCTACATCGTCCCCGGACCTTGTACGCTCTCACCTAATGGTCTCGACTGTACAAGGCGTCGAGTCTCTCGGTCAAATTTCTACGGCTTTGTCCCACGGGACACACGCCGAGACGACCCCGTCACCAGGAACTCCCAAGAGGTTCGGTTACCGTGACTCGGTTTATCTTTTGCTAAACGGGGACTTTGACGAGTTGCCGAAATTCTTCTTCTCTTTACGACTCGTACCTGACATTGGGGTACTCCTTTCGTTAAGGACCCGTTTTTCGTTCGGTAAAGTTTTTTCTGGTCACTTTCTTGAAACTCTGATGACCCTTTGCAAAGTTGAACCTTAGTTTACTTTCATTTCAACCGTTCATTGGGACCCCCACCCTCCCAATTGAAAAGAGGGACTCGATCCTAAGAATTTCGGAATATAATTATGTGTACACTATGGAAACGTTAGTGACTTGTTTACGTCTTTGTGAGAGACTCGTCCTTATACGTAGTGAGCAGAAAGGTTTACTTCAAAATTTCAGACTCTGGAATAGACCTATTTTAGTGATTTATTTTTGAATCTATTTGGATCGAGACTCGGTAAATATACCTATTTATTATAAAAGAGTGAAATTTGGGAAAACTTAAAATTTTAACCTATATCTCTCGTTAAATCCTCATTTGAAGTCTTTCCGATTCATTGGATTAGTTCCCTGTTGAACTTAGGTTTACGACAGTAGGGGTCCTTCAACCCTAAAGTATCTATATAAAAAAATTATAACAATATATTTTTTCTTTCCATTATACACTGTAATTTACAAACTAATTTTAATTTATTCATGTTATTTAAAGTGAAAATTTTAAATATAAACATATATGTGTGAATGAGACGGATGGTCCACCGGTCACCATTTCTTAGACGGAGGGTCCAAACTAGGGACCGAACCCTTCTAGGCGACCTTTTCCTTTACTGTTGATGAGGTCATCAGAACGTACCTCTTCAGGTACCTGTCTCCTCCGACTACCCATGTTAGATACTCTAGTATTTTCTCAGTCTGTACTGACTTGCTGATTTAGTTGTTACTGTTATGTATGAACTGTAATTTTTAAAAAAAAGAAATACCGGTATAGTACGTCGTATATCCTAGAGTCAAGGGACTGGTCTCTAGTTTGGGTCCAGGGGATGTCACCTTTACGTCTCAGAATTGGTGACCGGACGATCCCTCCGAGTGCGCATTGTAAAACTCAGATTCCTCAACGAAAAAGGAAAGAAAAAAAAAAAAAAAATTCATTTTTCAAACTCAAAAAACTCTTTTCAGTGAGGTAATTAACCCTCTAAACAAAATAAAATTAGTTCATGTTTTGATTCCCATTCCCTCCCCAATCCTAAAGAAAAAAGAGAACAACGTTAATAAACCAATAAAAATTCTACGAACATGGATTTAATTAAGTTTAGAGAATAAGTAATCAAAACAAAGATTATTAAACCTCGGATACACTTTCAGTGTTATTGTAAATGTTAAACTAACAGGTAGTGGTAGTTTCTGTAAATAAAAATAAATAAAATAAAATAAAATAAAAAAAAGATCCCTTACGTGTGAAATAAAAAAAAAAAGGAAAGAAAAAAAAAAAATAAAAAAAATTTAAAATTTTAGAAATTAAGAATGTACGTAAGGGTTTGTACTTGGGGGGAGGGTGGAGGGATCCTTCGAAATCCTTTCCTGTTTACTCTTTTTTCTCTTTTTGGTTGTCCAAATGTCGTTGTCGATACCGTTGTTGGAACCATCTTGAAACTGTATCTTAATAAAATGTCAATTTGAAACACTGATAAGGACTTGGTACATACTTACCTATGTACATACTGACGTTTACTCGAATCTTAGATCTCTACTTTAGTCAGGGATAAGATATACCAGATGTAAAGTTAGATAAGAGGAAGACGGGGAACAGTCACATAGTCTACCGAAGGTCAAATCGACCTGAGATAGGATTCCCATTCAGTGATGAATTCAACTCCTATTATACTTGTTATTGTTATCGATTATAAATAACTGTACATAACGCAAGACACTTCACTTTCAGCGAGTCAGCACAGACAAACGTTGGGGTACCTGATATGTCAGGTACCTTAAGAGGTCCGGTCTTATGATCTCACCCGTCGGAAAAGACTGAATATACTTTTAGTGGTTGAGATTTTAGGTCCTAATCCTTTCTGGTTAATATTGAAAAAAAAAAAAATTCTTTTTTAGGACACCAGTATGGTAGTGAGGACTGAAATATAATAAAATTAAGATTAAGTTTGGAAGTCAACCTTCCTGAGTTGAAAATCTGGTCGTTTCCAAATGATCAGTCCCTTTTCTGTAAGTCAAGAAGTTAGTTTGAGGTTTACGATTAAACACAAACTCTAACGTGGGTTATCGATTTTCGTCTCCTCTCACCCCGAACAAACACACAAAGATGTAAAGAAGGAAGAAAATTGATATGTAAATTAAACTAGTATTTCTTAAAAGAGATCTAAACTCAATTTAAATCTTATCTTTTTGTAATTCTTGTATTAGTGATGTAACACCCTTCTCACCCTGGGGACCGTAATAGAACCCACAGAGAAGAATAGAAATATAATGACAATTTGGTGAAGTAATTCAGAGAGTTAATAAAACAGTTCACTATGTTGATTGTTTATTTACGGTTGTATAAATGTAAATTATAAGTACTTTAAATTTCGTTTCTTGAGGAAAGGAAATTACCCAAGAACAATTTTGGTAAACGTCCCAAAATAGACCTATAAACATAAGATATTATTTGAACGCTCTTTCACGTTCAAAGTCTGTTATAAAAATAAAGATTCTTTACCCACGTACGGAACCATTTTCCGTAAATCCTCCCCCTTTATGATGTCTGTGTGAGACCAAAAGAATACGATCTTTCGTAATCTAAAGAAATAACTGTTATTGTTATGACAAAACCCCGACTCTCAATACGTCCGTTGTTAGTAAACAATTGGGGACGGTCCCCAAGTAGTCTTCGACTCGACCCGTACTTACAGGTGTTCGTTGATCTTGTCTCTAGCACAGAAGGGACCCGAGTGTCACGTCCTTTGTACTTATGTATGTTTTTGTCGCATCTTAACATACTGTAAGACCTGTCTGTATGCTTTTCTCGTCGGGCCCTTTTCACCTAAAGTAAGTGTGAGTGACGAATATCTACGTCTGTAACGCGAAATAAAAGTTTGACGGATGAGAAGTCGTCAAAGTACGATAATAGAGGATGCTCTTAGATATTTGGTGGGTGAACGAAAGATGAAAGGAACATTTGACTTATTCGGAAGTCAAATAATTATAGAAACGACTGACAAAACGGGAGTGAGGAATGGTGGGTCGGTCTCAACGTTCTCTTCACATAAATTTCGAAGACGAAAACTTCGTACTGTACAAGTTTAGGGTTGTTTTTACGGTCACATTAGTAGTTCTACTTTAAATTTTTTTACCGGTGAGGATATAAATATGAAATATGACGGACCCTGGTTTATGGTGACGAGTAAAAGTCGAGGAGGTTTCCTTCGTTTTTTTTTTTTTTTTTTTTTCCGTTGGAAGAGTATAGAGACCACTGAGTCTATCATAACTTAGACGGACGTTACGTCCTCTGGTCCCAAACTAGAGACCCAACCCTTCTAGGGGACTTCTTTACCGACGAGTGAGGAACCGTTCATAAGAACAGTTCACAAGAACGGACCTATTAGGGTACCTGTCTCCTCGGACCGTCCAATGTCGGGTACCCCCAGTGTTTCTCAGTCTGTACTGACTCACTGAAAGTAAAAAGAGTACAATATATCCTGTTCGTTGTATAAGTGAACCAAATTTTTACATTTTTGATACTTTGAAAAGTTTTGTAACTTTTCCATGTTTTTACGTACGGATCGAAGGTCAATTATAGGATCCTCTACTCCGAAGATCTCTATAAACTTTGTATATGTTTAGTCACGAGAAACAGGGAAGTAAGAAAGGAGGAAGAAAGAGGGGTAGGAAAAGGGAGGACAGAGGAAAGGAAAAAGAAAAGAAAGGAACCAAGGATGACGGAGAAAATAAAATTTGTACAAATCGTCTTATTTTGATAGGAGTAACAAGAAAGGGAACTGAAAATTAAAAAAGTAAATTGTTACATAGAACTTCTAAAAAGGTGTAGTTATATATAACTTGAAACGGAAATTTTTTTTAAAAAAAAAAAAAAACCGGTACAGTGTCCTGTGTACTCTAGAATTAAGAGGGTGGTCCCTGCTTTGGACGTAAAGGATGTAACCTTCGTGTCTCAAAATTGGTGACCTGGTAGTTCCTTCAGAGGGACTTGAACCGAACTAAAAAATATTTTGTCGACACATGATCAGGGACCTTATCTATATAGTCCTATATAAATTCAAGATTGAATACTCTTTAGAACTTGCACTTAGTAAAGTGACTACTCCTTCATATGCAATTCCTGTTTGAAAATTTCCACCTTTATGACGAAACTTCCTATATAGGTCAACTTCCCTGATATTGTCTATACCGGTTTGTTCGTTTCTAACAAATGAACAAGACTGGTAATTTCTCACTGAACCCTTAGGTCAATTTTATAGGTTGTTACTGTTTTCGTCTGACCCAGAATATCATTACCCACATAGACCAAAAGCCAAAACAGTAACAGTTCGATAAGTGTAAAACCAGAGAAACGTCCGTACTAGTTTCCAATAGACGATTCTTGTTTTCGTCTGGTTTTAGACCTCTCGTGTCTCTCTAGAGTGTTGTCACCAAATTAAAATTTCTATATAATAAACATATATCTTTGAGACTAACATAAGGTGAAGACAGAAGAGAGTAGAAGAGCTAGTAAAACCGGTGACTACAAGTTTCGTTTAGACAGAAATTATATCAATGATTTGAGACATCCTAAACCTATTAGAAAAACGTACGAAAATATTTGACCTTAATCTCTGTCGTTGTGTTAAGTCGGAGAACGACACCTTTGGTGTCGAAAGATTTCCCGTAGGACGGACCTGTAGTGAAGTATCTCTTGTTCAAGACAGGGGACCCGCGGCACTTCTGACGGGCGTGCTGAACAACGTAGTACACTGGAAACCGTCATTTGAATTTAAATTTGGTCTCTGCTTTGTCCCGTAAAGCGGAAAATTGTCAACTTCAGGGAGGTCAAAGACACTGTCGAGAAGGGTAATGTGAGGGACGGGACCAAATAGTAGATTTGTAAGGATCAAACTTTTGGGTACACTTTTCTGAGTTGAATAGGGGGTTCTGGTAGGTTGTACCCGGTTCACGGGGTTTCTCATTGTCTAGAACGGAATTCAGTCAGTTACCTCCCAACGATCAGTAAGAATGGAAGTTCTAAGATGGAGTACACGTTCCTAGTGCCCTTGGGTGGACAAGACTAGTTCGTCCGTTCTCTTAGGGGGGTACTTCTACCAAAACCCGCAAAACACAACACACGACTTTTGTAGCGGGTCGTAAAAAAGTACTCAACAGTACTCCTTCAGCCCCTCGTTCACTCAAATACTTCACTTACGTAGTAGGACAGAGATTGTACGTCACTTGAGTTACTGGTAAACTCCTCACTTTAGTTGTAAACGTAAAAGTGGAAGGAAGAGGACTACGTGACGAAACAGAAAACTGGTCGGACCTTTCCGGAAAGAGTCCCTCTGTCGATTAGACCTTCATTATTCTGTCGTCTTATCGATCTTTTCGGTTCAACAGAATTTATTATCCTACTGCGACGTGTTACCGTGTAACGAATCGGTTATAAAATACTTGGTCTAGAACGTCGTCGAAACTGAGACTCTGGTACTCTCACTCCTAGTGTGATCCGGAATTGAGAGTACACACTGATTGCTCGACGCCGAGGTAACTTACCGGCTTCCGAACTCCCGGTTTTATTTCCGACTGCTGGTAGCAGAGGTCAGTCACGACTGGAGACGTCTCTTTCCTTTCCACTGATTACTTATACTAGTGTCCTTGGTAACATTTTGAGTGAGTCTTTTTGTCACCTTTAATTTTATCACATTTTTCGTTTCCTTCCCCACTACCTAGATTTTGTGAAATTGCCCTCTCTCTTATTTTCTTTACCGATACTAAACTAACCCACCACTCTGATTACTGCCTACCAAGAACTTTCATCGATTTTCGTAATTTCCCCGGATAACTCTACTCGGGTTCTATCCTCCCACCCAAAAAGAAAAAATTCTCTCGTGTCACGAAACCGTACGTTAAAAATTTCGTATTTCCTTATTTACCTTGATGTAACCCGGAATGACATTGGGTCTAAAGTCATAGAGTACCCGTCCACAGACAAGCGCCATGACTTTTGAGGTGTCGGAGGTCCTTCGGGGACGACAGTCGTCTCGGAGTGTTGACCGGTCCAATTTACTGTTGTTGTTGGTCGTTTGATTACTCCGACGTCCGGGTCTCCTTCTGCCTATGCGTTATCAATGGGACCTCCTCTTTACACAACGGTGGGGTGTGTTACCCCACCGGGTTGAGAGAGGGAAGAAAAACCCGTTCGTCTCCCCCTTGACTCAAAATTGAGGACAAGAAAAAGAGGACCCTATATGTTCCCGGGTACAACAAGTCCGACTGAAGAGTACATCCTCCCCGACTAAGACTGAGTACTTTTTTGATGTATACCAAAATGAAGGTTACTGTAGACCTTTCGCTTCCCAGTTTATAGCGGAGTATCTCTTTACAGGACCACTTGTGCCCCTTCTTCGGCCGAGACAAGAGAAACCCTCTAATCATTCTTCACTTTCTCAGTTCTCACCTACACCCACCTTAAAATCACTCCTTAATCTTATTACGAAGAAAAGGAAATGAGGGGAAGAATTTAATGAAGACACTTCTCTCCATTCCTGTCTCCATCCCCCTCCTTTCCTCTCGTCTTTCTCGCTGACCTCCCTAGTGTTCTTAAGTTTCTTTTAGTGTTGGAAGGTTTTTCTTTACTTTCAAAAAAGTCGGGATAAATTATGGACGGGGCACGGAACCGTGACTCACTCAAACTTAATTATAAAGTATAAATCTCTTAAATCTTTATTACGGATTTGCAAATGTCGTAAAACAAAGAGTTCCGTATTATTAAAAGTAAATTAAAGTGTACTCGGAACAGTGTAAATGCGTTTCTTGTTAGCTTAACCGTCATTTCCTTCGTATAAGAACAGTATTATCCTCGTGAAATACTGGTCAAAGATGGGAGGGTCTTAACCGTAACCCTTTACACTATCGTGTTATCTTTCTGTTTCTGTTTCTGTGTGTAAGAGAGGGGGAGGGATCTGTATATTGTTCAAGGGAGTTCAGATTAGGGGGGTCGTTCCCTAGGGTGTAAAAAGTAATTATATTATGTTTTTGTATACCAATTCTTTGCTTTTTCTTGTATTTCTTTACTCATCTTCTCGATGTCTTAAGTTTCTTTTGTGTAAGGGATCAAGTACGGGTGTAGATTGACGGATGCTTTAAAGTTACTTTTAGTCTACACTAAAAGTCGTACATAAGACGAATTTATTTTGTACTCACTTTATGTTCCTTAAGAGATACACCACCAATGTTTTAACAGAAAGGGACATGACTCAATATTAACATACCCTAATAACACTCCTAATCTACCATAAACAGTTGACAATTTTTTTGATATGTTTAAATATAAGGGTTTACAGTTGTTAATTAAGAATGACAAGGTCTCTACTTCTATACCAACGTATTCTGTTCTTTTCCATTTAAAACCCGGATTTACACATGGTTGGAGTTCTGTATTTAACCGTCAACAAAAGTTCTCTATTTTTGGTTAAGGCGGTCGCAAAAAAGAAATTTTTTTGATTTTTTAAAAACAAAGAATTTTCTCTTAAGGTCTTTTTTTTTTTTAGGTAGGAGTAAAGTACACACAGTGTTACCTTATGTTTACCTTTCTTTATGTCATCCTTCTTTATGAAACGGACATTCCAGGGTTCAAAGAATCTTTCGAGACTTTAGTCTACTTTCTTACTTTCCTTCCCGCCTTCGTTCCTTCCTGTACCTCCTCTCTCCTTCCTTCTTTGTGTTCCTTTTTCGGCTCCACTCTGGGCTGTTCCTTTGCTCAGAGTCGAATAGCGCTCAGTGAACGAGGAGAAGACGACTTGTGTGACGTCGGTCGAGGTGACCAACCATGGAACAAGAAATTAGACTCCGAAGCTGAAGGAAAGTAGAAAGACTTAGACTCGATCAAGTAGGAATCTTCCACGAATTCCCCGACTCCTGGCGCTTCAGAGTGAGATTTTTTCTAATTCTATTTATTATCCAACATCTTCCCAAAAAGAAAGAAAACTGAAGTCCGAAAACTCTTACAAAGGTGTAAATAAAGATAAATTTCGTTTTATATTAAGGAAACGACCTCAACTTTCGGTTTCAGTATTATAGTCGTCCTTTCTTATAGATATCCAAGTGTAAGTAGATGTACACTACCGTTCTGTTTACCTTCATTATTACGGGGGTTTTGGGGTCAGGAGAAGAAGGTTTTACTAGCGAGGAAGTTAGTCGTGTAACTGACTCGTGGAAAATACACGACACGGAAGTAAGAAAGTCCGAGACCTCTAGGACGTCACCTGTTTTGTCTTTTTAGGAACGAGAAGTCTTTACTCTCAGGACCTCCACCCCCCGATTCATCATTTAACCTCTACGGCATTTAGTAGTCAATAAATAGTGTCCAATAAACGTAATTTATGAGAGTGTATTTGTACAGGTCTAAGTCAGTTCTCGTTCTATATTTTAAAACTCTAGAATTATAGCACTTTAGAAAAAATTTTAGGAATTTGTAAACTCTTTCGACCTTATATATGTTTTGTATCCAAAATCGTCAAAATTTTGTTTTGATTCTACTAAAACAAACATCACACTTTCCGTTTTATACAACATGTCAGACCAAAATTTTTTAAAAAATTTTAAAAAAAAAGTTACTAGTTTCCGAGTTTACTTTGTACTCATTCTTTCTTTTTATAAAAAAGTTTGACAAAGTGTTCTCTCACCTCCTTAACCTGCCTTGACAAAAATTTTTATAAAGGGGGGTTGAAAAGATCAAAGTAAAAATACAAGGGTATTTCGGACCGGACCACAGAACGTAAAGTACCGAAAAATCACTTATATACAACGTGTTAATAAAATACTCATCATTTCCGTTCAAGAACTAAATCTCTCGGAGAGTTTAAGAAAGATGTTTTTTATAAAACAACCTAGATTTGACTTTTCATTGGTAAAATAACATACCAAATATTAATTAAGATTGGAAAATTAGGAATTCTTAGGTTTTAAAGGAAACCCTTTATTCGGTACGGATATCGAATAACAAGTTTTAGATAACCTCTATTAATGTAACAAAATAAAATATTGGGTAATGTTTTTTCTATCAACAATATTGTACCGAAACCATAAAATATTGAGACCTCTAAGATGTTATAATTTAATGAATGTTGTATTGAACCAGAATGAATCGTATCAAAGTCTTTACTTACCCGACCGAAGTAGGGATCCAGGTTCCGTTTCTGTCTTACGAGACTTTCCGTACTATTTTCAGGCCCTTCTCGGTTTGGTAGCCCATTTGTATCAGAGTTTCTTCGATACTAGTCTCCTAACCCAAATAAAACACCAGGTCCTCCACCTCTCAATTCCCAGTCGGTCCCAACTAACGATCCTCGGTTCAGCCCCGTCACGGTCCTCCGTACCGGTCCTCTACCTCGTCTTTTAGACATTCTGATCGGGTCCTTGACTTCCGTCCTTGTATCTTTCGGTTTCTGGAGTCTACCGAGGAGGAATCGGATCGTGACGAGATTCCTGGAACGAGATTCTTGGAGGAGCTATCGTGCCCCTTAAGATAAGTTATGAGACCTTACCGGATATACTCTTATCTTAGATTTTTTCTCATCTATATACATCTACACGTCGACCTAGTGCAACGACATGACGTCTTTGACTGTGTTGCAACATTTAGTTGATATGAGGGAATTTTAATTTTTTTTTTTTTTTTTTTGGGACAGGAAGATCCGTAGTACAATTTCTGTGACAGGTTGTGGTCTAGGACTTTGTGAACCTAAAAAATCGTAATTGAATAAATAAAATTAGCTTTCTATTAACGAAATGTTTTAACACAACCAAAGACAGTTTGTAGTTGCATTTCGTCGGTATCCATATGTGTGAACCTAAAATCAAACCCCTCCTTCGTCTTTTCATTTGTAAAAGGGTTTCTTAACGGTCACCTAAGTTACTCTAGTCACTATACGACCATAATCAATGGACAACAGTACGAATCCTGTCATATTAAGACTTCAATCGTCAAATTTTGTTGTGTGTAAATAGTAGAGTGTCGAAGACACCCGGTCCTTGGGTCCTTATCAATTCGACTCACAGAGACCGAGACCCCGAAAGTGTTCAATGTTAGTTCCTAAGTCGACCCGACTGAGTCCTCTCAGTAGAGTTCGTCCTCTCGTCCTCTTCTTGGTAAAGGTTCCAGTGCAAGGGACGACAACCGTCCGGATCAGGAACGACCGACCTCTGATTTCTATAATCCAGGAACGGTACACTCCGAAAATTGTCCCATCGAGTGTGGTACCGTCGAACCTCGTCGAGTGTTGTTCCGAAGGGAACCTCGTCCACCCGATCTCTCACTTTCTTACGTTCTCACTCTCTCACACATCCTTCCTTCACTGTCAGAAAGATTGGATTAGAGTCTTCACTGTAGTGTAACGCAAACTTCATAGGGCACACAGTGTCACTCAAAAGTGACACAAGTCGGTATGAGCTCGTCTCGCCCATGCGTTTCCGCAGTTACAATCCTCCTTGGGACCCTGGGAAGAAACCCCGACGGATCGTGACGCAAGATGTTTCTTTAGACATAGTGACCTATAAAATCTCGTCTAATCTTTTGTGAACTAGTACGTTTCTTCCAAAGTGGACGGACTTCCATCTTCGGCTACAATAGAGTTTTCAAGGAAAATGAGATCCCAACATAAGAGGCATTACTTTACCCAAGAAGACAGACTATGTGATACCATCCAGTTAGAGGACATAACAGTGCACCGGTTTCAGAGATTTATCATATTGTGTCTCCAATTCTTTGTCTGACAACTCGAAACTCAGGGTCTAGAATTCAATGATCGATGTATTACAACACGGAGTCAAAAGAGTAGACTTTTTACCCCTATTATTAAAATAGATCGAGTACTTAAAATGGATCCCTACAGTACTTCTAATTTACTCAATTCCCGAATCATGTCTGAGTACGAGTTTGCTATACCAGTTATTTACACTCGATTACGTTCTTTTAACTGGACAGGAGATTGACAACTGTTGAAGTCCTCTTTTCCTTTAACTAGAAAAAAAGGTATACTAAAGCATATACAATCGGTGTATCTGGGAAAGAGAAAGGACTGAAGGATTTTACAGGAGTAGTCTAATCAGTATGGAGATTGTGCTACTGAGTTGTGTCACTTTGTGCCACTTTTGACACCGACTTGTGTCACTTTTGAGTGACACTGTGTGCCCTATGAATTCGTGTCACCGTTCTATTACATACACTCCTCTGTTCCCGAAGTCAGAAGATAACAGTATAAGATTCCGATATAGTGGATAAATGTTATTATAAATATAAATTTTTAATAAAGAGTTCATGATTAGAAAAGTTAAAGGTATTGTGTTGACCTTAAATTTTCGAAAAGTTTTAAGAGACTACAGAGTCAACTAAATCAGAAACTATAAAAATAAACTTTTTTAGTACGAATACGATCCTTTTTATCTTTTATAAGGATTATTGAGTCACGTATTTCTTAGGTGGACGTTACATCCTGTGTCTCCTCTGTACCCAAGTCAGGGACCAGTCCTTCTAGGGGACCTATTCCTTCATCGTTGGATAAGGTCATAAGAACGGACCCTTTAGGGTACCTGTCTCCTCCAACCGTCCGATGTGAGGTTTCAAGAGCTTTTCAGCCTGTGTTGACTCACTGCTTCGTATCGTGTCTCTATTTATCTTTTTATCTCTTGATTTTTCATTTTGTTTCTTTACGTGAATATTAAGGTCATAATGACTATAGAAGAATCAACTAAAAATCTCAAAAACTAAAAATTAATTTTTTAATACAAATAAGATCTTTTTAACATCATTCAATTATTCATTTAATTTTTTTCTTTTTCCTTTTATGTATGTATGTATATTATATGAGACACACATGTCTTCCAGAAACTCTTATGTAAGACGACTTGTCGATTATAGATATGAAAGGTTTGAGTTGAATTATTTCTGGGTAAATACGGAGCAAACCCTGACCTTCACGATTGTGGGTGATTTTTTAATGGAAAAGAAAAAATTTTTAATGGAGAACTTACCTTTGGGTACATCAGTCGATTGTACTTTAAAACAGATTGGACTTACTTCTATGATTGGATAAAAATTTGAAGGTTGGATAAAAATTTGAACTCGTATTATTATATAAAAGATTGTAAAAGTTACTTTCTATTAATTACCTTGTAAGTGTAAATCGTGATTTTTTAGAGTTAGTTTACGAAGAGGTAGTTTCTTCCTTTAGATCAGAATTATAATCTTTTTATTAAGGATAAAGGTAAATAGAAGTTGAGGAAAACATCAAGTAAGGTCCGACTACTAGGTAACAAATTAGACCATTCTTCAGTAAGTTTTCCTCTAGGAAGTCAACAGACACTTGAAGTTCAGAAGGAGAGGCAAAGTGCAAGAAATCCGAATTTTCGTTATTTGCACGAGGACGACGATACGTGAATAGCGAAATTTTCTAATAAATTAAACAAAACCGACACGACCCAGAAACAACTACGTGACCGAAAAGAGATCAGCACCTCTCGTCCCCGATGAGAGATCAACACCTCGAGGCCGGAGAGGAACGTCACCGAAGAGAACAACTCCCCGTGGCCCGGATCTCGCGAGTCCGAAGGCATCGACACCGTACACCCAAGTCATCAACACCGAACGTCCGAGTCATCAATACCACGTGAACGAATCAATGGGACACCACACATCTTAGAAGGGTCTGGTCCGTAGTTTAGACACAGGAGACGTGACCGTCCACCTGAGAATTGATGACCTGGGTGTCCCTTCAGGATACGTGAATAGACTAAAGTGAATAATAGAGATCAAAGATACGTACATAGATGAAAATCTTAGATACGAGAAGGGGCCAACAACTTAAATATCGGTACCTTAACAAACGTCATAGTGGAGTAATAACGAAACTACAGATTACAGATATCTTATACATTGTTACAGAGAACTTAAGAGTTTTTAATATTAAACACACCCGAAAAAACAAAAAAACCGGTTAGATTAATTAAATAGTTAAAATGATTACCGTCGTTTCTTTTTCGAAATTCACAGAAACTAAAAGAGATAAGACAGTAAAGTAACCAAAGGCGAAAACACAAATAAGATAGGGAGGATTACCAACGAACATAAATTAAACAGGAAGGAAAATATCAAAGAATTTAAATAAAGAATTTAAGGTATTTAAATTTAGTAACTGAAAACTGGAAAAAAAGGGATTACACTCGTAAATCTCAATGTTTAACGGGAAGTTCGGGACGATGTGGATATAAAACGTATAAAATTATATGATGATATAAAATTAAAAAAGTAATAGTAAGTCAAGGTTTATAAACAGTTAAAAGAAACCTTAAAGGAGAAACTAGATATCTACTAAATCTTGAGACAACAAATTAAAGGTTTATAAACTACTAAAGGTCCACGTGAAGAAAATGACTGAAGATCTCATCATAACACAAGTCTCTTATACAAAACTTGATAGGGTTAAGAAGTTATAAATAACTCTGAATAAAATACCGGGTCGTAGACTAGATAGAGACATACAAAATTCACTCGAACCTTTCTTATGACAGTTTCCTACATTATAAGATGTTGTAGTTTACCCAAGTCAAACGACTATCACAATAAGTTTGAAAGATATAGGGATCACTGAATACGGCTTAAAAGGTAGTAAACGACTCTCTCCTTATAACTTTAGAAATTGATGTTAACACCTAAACGGATAAAGAAGACGACCAGGATAATTCAAAAACAAAACACATAAAAACCTCAAGACGAAAATCTACGTATGGGTAAATACTAAAGGTGGAGGAGGACTACCTGACTGGGAAAATAGTAATACTTTACAAGGAATATAGAAAGAGTTATGAAAAAAAAAAGGACTTCGGATGAGACAGACGAAAATTATGTCCGTTTGAAAAATACTCATCACAAAAGGTAGGAAATTAAAATCGGACAAACATCGACAAAAAAATATGACTTACATAAAGAGAAAATTCGATGATTATTAACTCGGTACCAAAAATTAGTCCGGGTCACTTGAATAAAAACGACCTCTCAAATACAAACCAATATTCGGATGACAGAATAAACTCGAAATAAACAAGTGTATTAGACATCCGAAAAGGGACGAAAAGACTGAAAGAAAACCTAACTCATTAAAAATCATGAAGTAGAGGAAATGATTAAATAGAAGTATAAAATTTTTAAAATAAAAGAATCATCAATTAAATCCTAAAGAATGTACTTAAAATTATATAACTTGAAAGTGGTCTTTATAATGTTATTAAATATTATTATTTTTAGAACTATTGTATATTAAAGTAAAAGAAGGAAGAGTAGAAAACACAATGGTGTATACAGTATTTAGGACACTAACAAAAACGAAATTCCTCAGTTGATCAAAAAAAAAAATTTAATACTATACTTTTCGAAAAATATAAATGGATACACTTTCGACTCACGGCTTCTTAACTACGAAAACTTGACACCACAACCTCTTCTGAGAACTCTCAGGGAACCTGACGTTCCTCTAGGTTGGTCAGGTAGGATTTCCTCTAGTCAGGACTCACAAGTATCCTTCCTGACTACAACTTCAACTTTGAGGTTATGAAACCGGTGGACTACGCTTCTCGACTGAGTAACCTTTTCTGGGACTACGACCCTTTCCAACTTCCGTCCTCCTCTTCCCCTGCTGTCTCCTACTCTACCAACCTACCGTAGTGGTTGAGTTACCTGTACCCAAACCCACTTGAGGTCCTCAACCACTACCTGTCCCTCCGGACTGTACGACACTAAGTACCCCAGTGTTTCTCAGCCTGTACTGACTCACTGACTCGACTTGACTACATAATTGGTATAGACCTCAAGAAGTAAAGAAACACATCTCAGTGTAAAAGTATGTCGTAATAGAAAGTTGGACTTTTAGAAGAAATATATGAAGAACATCGGGTCCAGAGGACCGTTATTTAAAAGAGTTTAAACCGAACAGACTATTAGAGAAATGAAGTTGAATCAAACTTCTTATTAAATAGACGAATATCTTAAGATCCAATGTCAGAAAAAAGAAAATTATTAATTTTTTACTATTAGAGAATAGGAAAAAAGGTAATGTAGACTAATTATGTGTTATTATTAAGAAGAATAGTAAGGGAATTTTCATTAAGTAGAAAAGGAGACAGACGACTATACACGGAACCCTTTTTTACCTGAGTGGAGTAAAAAAGAAGAAAAGAACCCCAAGTGACAGGACACGACAACAGTTTGTAAACTTTAGTGAAAAAGTAAAAAAAGGTCAACATACCAACAAATACGGAACCTCATTTAAATTATCAAATCAGGGTTTAGTACCCATCTTTTTTCATCTACAATTTATCCCATCGCAGATATACTTTTATTCATTACTCATAGGTTATTTCTCACTCAAGGGGTCAAACTTTTGAAAAAATTAAATTGTGAGTCGTCGACGATCACTAAAACTTCATCCCAACATTGAATGAGCCATTATATTAAATTTTCAAAACCGATTCCCAACGTCGTTCTTATATGACTTTACTCTCCCTTTTTTTCTTTCCGATCCACTAGAACATTCTACGACAAAGTTAACAATTCCTCTGTGTATTATTTAAGGATATGGTTTTACCTCCGTATCTCTTCCCTCTTATTTAAGGGGAACTTTGTCTCTATCTAAGATGTCTATATATCTGTCTCCGTCTTTATTAGGATCGACTTCTTCAACTCTAATACCTAAGATTGGTTTTCATCCATTTACATACCTTTCTTCCTGTAAATAAAGAAAATCTTTTTTTCTTTCACCTCCCCTCTCCTTCTGATTTTCGAGTCCCTGTTGACTTTTTAGAGTAAAACTTACTGAAGAGTGATTTAATTTGTCACCCTGTAACAAACTGTTACCGGATCTTATTTCATCCTTTATCTGATCCGTATTTTCCTTTTACCCTAAATAAAAAGGTTAAAAAACAACGACAACAACAAACAAAAAACCGACGAACCGTACATCCTAGAATAAAGAGAGTGGTTTCTAACTTGGACCCCGGGAATCGTGATTTTCGTGTCTCAGGATTGGTGACCTGATGGTCCCTTAAGGGAAGGATCATCAATTCTGATCTTTCTCCAGGAAGATATTACCTTTTCGTTGACAACTCTAAATTTTTTTTTTTTTTTTTTCGTTTTTCCATACGGAAATATATTAGAAATCTCGTAATTTATCCGTCTTCTAGAGGATTGTTAACCTAGTCCTTTTGGAATAAGAAGTCAAGTCAAGTCAGCGAGTCAGCACAGGTTGAGAAACGCTGGGGTACTTAGCGTCGTGCGGTCCGGAGGGACAGGTAGTGGTAGAGGGCCTCAAGTGAGTCTGAGTGCAGGTAGCTCAGGCACTACGGTAGGTTGGTAGAGTAGGAGACAGTAGGGGAAGAGGAGGACGGGAGTTAGGGAGGGTCGTAGTCTCAGAAAAGGTTACTCAGTTGAGAAGCGTACCCCACCGGTTTCATGACCTCGAAATCTAGAAATAGTTACAATACATCGTTATAGAAAGTACTGAAGACCATAAATTCGTTGTGTTATAGTACAGTAACGTCGGACGAATAAAAGGACGATTTTGTAATCTCAAACCGAAAGTATTATGACTTTACCAAAGATTTCTTAAAAATGTTTGTTCCATTAATCAATTTCTTCAGTTACAGACCTACTATCACTTTTTGATTTTCTGACATAAAAGGTGTACATAGATCCATTCTCCACATGAAGGTGGACGACCAAGGTCATACGGATTTAAGGATCACCATTACCTAAACTTACTTACTTTGGATTTCGACCCCGTGTGTAATGGGGATAGTAAGTTCAGGGAATGAAACATCTACTCTTTCTGTACCGAGGAGAACCAAGTGTCTGCAACTTACTAACCGTGTTACAGTGTGTTGAATAATCACTGTCTCCGTAGGATATTTTTAGTGTGGTATATATATTCGTAGAACACGGGTCATAATACGGTTCACAAAATCACAGTGTTCTTTGAGACTACTCTTTCGTCGTAGTATCTCGGGTTCGTTTAGCAGTTCCATTGGTTAAACAGTCACCGTACCGGTCTTAAACCAAGTTTCGAACGGACTGAGGTATCAGATACGAGGGTAGGTCATGGAGTTTCGGAAAAGAAAAAAGAGAGAAAAACAAGGTAAACATCACACGAAAAAGAGTAAAGGTAACCATTTTTACTTTCGGACTTGACCATCAGAATAGTTTGGAACCTGACTACCTAGACATCTTCTCGTTTACCCATTCTGGTTATTTTATCAGACGTGACAACATGTAGTCGAAGACTGAGATTCTTTAGATTACGGTCACCTTTTTTTACATCCAAAAGGAGGAACCACCGGAACGTTGGAATATGAAGGAGAAAGAGTCCGGTAAGACGAAATTTTTAAGTATATAGAGCCCATAAGTGTCCGAGTTACGAAGTCTAGATTTAGAAAAGGGTGAGTATTTACCCAAGGGTATTTTTGGTCACAAAAAAGTTGGTTCCTAACACTGGGTGGTACTTTAGTTAAGTCACCCAGTATTGATTACATAAAAAAAAATTTGATTTATTCTATCTCCTGTAATACAGGAAATGGTGAACTGGTGGGGACGGGACTGATTATATAATCCGAACTTCCCCTAAAGTAAACTAAGTATAACCCACCGGCACCCATCTCCATTAAAGAAAATTAAAACTAAAACGAACTCAATTGTACGTAACGTTTATATGACTTTAGTCGTATTTAGTACTGGGTTTTTTCAGGGGACGTCTCTAGGAATCTTCTTCTTTGAACAAAGGAATACTCGATAAATACATTATTAATTGAATCCCACGAGATCACCAGAAAGATTGAAAGAGAAATGGTCCCCGGACCTTAGATCCCCGAAGAGTCCAATTAATGTGGGTTAAATTAAGAACGGAGGAGACACGTTCAGTCTCAAGTTCTGAAACCTCGGAACTCCCGAGTCACTTCGAAGTCGACGGTTTAACGTACCCAGACTCTCCTACTCTTAGTCGACCTCAAGTTCGCAATCAGGGTGAGGGAGGGGTTTACTTTTTGGCGTAACTTTAGAAACAGGAGACACGAAACAAGGATTTCGTTTGTTATAAGTCGATTCATGCCACATTTCCCAATGGTAAACGGTGTTGACTATTTATTTGACCACTGGTGTTACTACTCCCTCGCCACCCCATAAAACACCAGAACTCCCCTTAACTTTCGAGAGAAAGTCACCTCTGTCCGATGTTTTCTGGTTTTAGTAGTTTTGTTCCTTTAGTTAGAAAAAGAATCTTGTCTTCGAAACAACGGACGTGATAAAAATAAAAACCTACGGACGAGTAATCGTCCATCTAGTTAAAGATCTTAGTAAAAAAGATTGTTCCTCTAATTCCCACCTCCATTTCAAGTTGAAAGAAAAAAAAAAAAGGAAATTTTTAAAAATTGAATTTTTTATCATATAACCCCAGGATTATCTTTGTATTTTTTTAATCTACTGATCTAAAAGGACTAATTTCGTTTAAATAATCTTTGTTTTAAGTTTTTGTTCTATGATTTATGCACTACGGTATCCAAAATAACAACAAGTCAGCGAGTCAACACAGACTTAGAAATGCTGAGGTACCTGACGTCGTACGGTCCGAAGGGTATGGTAGAGGGCCTCGAACGAGTTTGAGTACAGGTAACTCAGTCACTACGGTAGATTGGCAGAGTAGGAGACAACAGGGGAAGAGGAGGACGGAAGATAGAATGGGTCACAGTCTCAGAAAAGGTTATCCAAATCTATTTAAATTGACACACATTATCAAGTTCAATTGATAATGTCTTCTTAGACAAAAAAAAAGATATAAATATAACGTTTCAAAAATATCAATACATCCGAAAACCAAAATATCCCTAAACTACTCTAAATGAAACAAACCTTAACCATCAATCACCGGTTCTACAGACTCATCCTTTGGGGACTTGAGTGGAGGAAAGGACCCACGGTTCAACGAAGTCAGCACAGACTGAGAGACACGGGGATACATCATCCCAGGAGGTCTGAGGGACAGGTTCCCTAAGAGGTCGTTCTTGTGACCTCGCCCAACGGTTCGGGAGGAGGTCCCTAGAAGGACTGAGTCCCTAGCTTGGGTGCAGAGAATTCCGAGAACGTAACCATCCACACAAAAAGTGGTGATCACGGTGGACCCTTCGGGTAGAGGAAAGTCTCCGGTAGTTTTAATGTTGATAAATATCTCGTCGAAAATTAAAGTACCGACGTTAGTGGTAGACGTCACTAAAACCTCCGGGGGGGGGTGTTTTTTATTTCACTTCTTCCGACTCGCGACTTCTTAACTACGAAAACTTGACACCACAACCTCTTCTGAGAACTCTCAGGGAACCTGACGTCCCTCTAGGTTGGTCAGGTAAGACTTCCTCTAGTCGGGACCCTAAAGAAACCTTCCTTACTACGATTTCGACTTCGAGGTCATGAAACCGGTGGAGTACGCTTCTCAACTGAGTAACCTTTTCTGAGACTACGACCCTCCCTAACCCCCGTCCTCCTTTTCCCCTGCTGGCTCCTACTCTGCCGACCTACCGTAGTGCCTGAGCTACCTGCACTCAGACTCACTTGAGACCCTCTACCACTACCTGTCCCTCCGGACCACACGACGCTAAGTACCTCAGCGTTTCTCAACCTGTGCTGACTCGCTGACTTGGTTATCTCGTTGATAGGTACTTGTACTGGACTTCTGAGCATCTTTTATATAGGGTGTCGATTTCTATGTTTCTTTCTTGATGTTACTCTCCCCATCTTCCCCGTCTCTGTACCATATCAGGTCTGCTTGTGTGGACCACATCCGTTGGGTGTTTGTCCTATTAGCACTGACGTTACAAATAGGGGTTCTTCATTCCCTAGTTGTGGGTCCGAATATATAAGACAATGTAACTAGATAGGTAACTAGAATTGTGGTATAATTTAAAAATGTATTTCAAAATTATAGATCATTTTGTTTAAGGAAGAATTGATGAGAAAAATAAAACAAAATTAGAGGTTTACAAGAATCGATTTAAAAAGACAAATCAAGGTACTTTTTTTTCATCAAAAATTACAGGGATTTACTGTGTTCAAAGTCCATCTCTCCCATTAAAAATAATCTGAGACATATTTGTACATTTAATTAAATCTTATTAATTGTAAACAGTCTAAGGTAGAAGGAATTTTATACTATGTAAAGATATATCGTTTTGAAAAAAAACGTAGAGTCATTTATAAATACCAAAAGAATTGTATTCGGAGTATAAAGAGCTTTTCCATGATGAGTTAATAAAATGTCAATTTAATGACACTATATGTCAAGATAATTATAATCTAATTGAACCAAAAAAAGTTTTCGTTTAGAACATTAGATGTTTAATACGACATAAGTAAGTTACCGTCAATCTGTGCTCTAGGTACTTTTCATGACCCCGGTTCAAAAGTCTTCTTAGACTCTCTGACCCTAGAAGGAGTACTTAACACAGACTACGAACTTGGTGTCCCGGACCCGGGAAAGCCCCGTATACGGACTGGACATTACGATCGGTCAAAAGTGTACCAAATGTTATGATAACCTTACTAGGTCTCGAAATACGTAGGGTGACTAGTGAGCACTTATATTCATGACTGAGAAAGGACGAAAATTGTCCAGTGGATTTATAACGAGATAAAGGTTTCTGATTTCAAAAAAGGGTACTCTATTCGTTGAGAAAAAGGGAAACCCTAACAGGATAGAGGTTATTGTTCGGTAGGTTGACTTTGTATACGATAGTCAAGGGTAAAAAGGGGGTATAATAAGAGACTTTATGCTCTTTTTTTTTTAGTTTACCCCTCACTCTTTTAATTTTGAGAGGGGATATGTGGTAAAAACCTTACATAATAAAAATATTTGTTACTTTCATTAAAAGGGTGGGATTGATATTCTAAAGTATTCGGTTGAAAAAAGGGTAAGTAAAAAGTTTCAGAAATACCCCGTCTGACACAACACAGTATCTGATCTCTGTAAGACCTCGGTCTGTGGTCAAACCGTGAGCTTCAGAAGTCGACAGTTGAACAGGTACTCCTCGTTCTGTGAGGAACGAGGGTAACACCAGACCCACAAAGTCGAAGAAGGGGAACGACCTCTCGTTCGAACCCACTTCGTACTCAGGATTCATAGTCAAGATTTGGGTCAGTACCCTATGCACCCTACTCACCGATCCGGACTGAGAGTAATATCGAAAGAGAATGGGTCGAGTTCTGGACTTCGTAGGTCTGTCATTTAGAGTGAAGTCGCACACGTGTAAGGTGCATTCAGGTGTGTGTGTTTATAAGGATCCATGTATACTTCAAAGTGCAAAGAATTGAACTATTTTATGAATATTTTATTAACCTTTTTGAACAAATTTTTTGGTTTTTATTAGTCTGTTTACCAGAACGATTTCGACATCCTTAAAGTCTCTTTATTTAGTGAGAAAATAGTGATAAGGGAGTTTATTAACTATAATTTTTTATTATGTGACATCAAAATGACAAAATTGGTATGGTTACCCTTCCAGAGTACCTTTTCTCTACATTAACCACAACTATCTTATTAATCGTCCAGTACACAAACGGCGTAAATGGAAATACGTAAACCCCCTGTCATTTTCTTCCTCTTGAAACACACTACGTCGGTTAATAACATACTGGAGTTTATGTCAAGTCCAATACAGTATAGAGATTTTGTCTTGTAGGGGTAAGTCATCTTTAAACTTTATTGTGTCAAATGGACCCTTCACCGATATAAAGATCGGGATAGTTATAACACGATTTCTAGAAAGCGTTGTGCTCTTACCCGGTATTGTCTCCGACTTCTCTACCAATGGGTACTTTAAACAGGGTTATTAGAGAAGTTTAAGAGTGGACAAGAGTCAGTGGAGAAATAGTCTATGGTCTGTCTGTGACCTAAAGAGTAGTAATCACATACAACAAACGTGATTCTGCAATAGGGTCTGAGAGTTTTTAGTGTCTTAGTTCTACAGTTTTCCAATACAGTTCTTGACACTTCCCAGAGTCTAAGATGGGATGAAAGTACGATCATCCGATTGGTCAATCAAAGAACCTAAGACCGTCTTCTGTCCTATCAGAACTCAGTATCTGTTCTTTTCAAGTAGGGAGTGTACGTATCGCCATCAGTTTCATAGTCGTAAAAGAGACCAAGGAACCCGTGGTTAGGGGTAAGAGCAGAGAGGTGGAGTATTGACTGGGACCACAAAGGGGAACACCGGGACGTACCAGACGACTTAAAAAGGGACCCCTTGACACTCATAGTATTTGAAAGTACTGAAATTCCGGGGAAGAGAAACTAAAGGCATAATGGAGTGGTATGGAATTAATTGTAATTTAATACTAATTTTGTATTAGTCATTGAGACGAGTGTTTCGTGTGTTTGTGCACTCTCTAGGCACTTCTTGACAGAGGGTTTTCATGACAGAATTTCCCGTAACTAAGTGACTTCGGGTCTAAAAGAGTTCTCCTTTAGAAGGAGAGTGTTTCACTGAGTTAGATAGAAATTTTGTAAAAAGAAATTTTTAAGAGTATATTAGACACTGAGAATTAAATGAAGAAACTATCGAATCTTGGTTTCTCTTACGTATACAGACTTTAGGAAGTATTATATATTCGTATACACTCACGAGTCAACGAAGTCAGTACAGTCTGGGAAACGATGTGGTACCTGTCCGAACGTCGGGTGGTCCGACGAGGCAGGTACTCTAAGAAGTCCGTTCTTGTGACCTCACCCAACGGTACGGGAGGAGGTCCCCTAGAAGGGTTCGGTCCCTAGTTTGAGCACAGAGGAAACAGAGGACATAACGGTCCACCGAAGAAATGGTGACCCGGTGGACCCTTTTGGATATTTCGTTAATATGAAGTTAATTTTTAAATTTTTTTATTTCTCCAATTTATTTCTTCAATCGTACGGTACTGAACAAGGATAATTTAGGTCTCACCGTGGTTCACCAGTGGTAAAATAAAAGAGGTAGATCCTCGAGTAATGAGATATAATATCAATATAATTGATATAATATAATAATACATATTTTATTAATATAATATATTTTACAATATATTTCAAACACGTACATAGAGAGACAAAAATCATTTGAATCTAGTCTAATCTAGTCAAGGAACTTAATAAATCGGCGCCGGAACGTTTGACTCAAAAATAGTAGTAGTAGTAGTGGTTCGTAAATCATTTATAACATACAACGAGACTAGATACTAAACAGAACTTCCTTACTGTATTTCTTTTTTAACGACAATCTTTTTCTTTAAGGTCCTTCGTAAGGTTGTGACCACTGTTGACCCGGTTGATCATAGTCGTCTTTCTTTTCGTAGTTATTCCTCTCGTACGGTTTCACCCCTCTTCATAAGTTCACTCCTTCTGGTGTGACTTCACTTATGAAAATTACGTTTAGTTTGGATAGGAAATTCTTAATGTAAAAACATTAATAAAAAGAATGGTGTAATGAGAGAGACGTCTGTTGAGGAATAATAGTGAACACAGGAATTAGACTAACGAACAAAATAGTAAATAGTACATCTACAGGACCGGTCAAGTATTAGGACCCTCCGTCCCTGACATAGATTAAGAAATTACAAAACTGGGAGACGTCGAGATTCTAAATTGACCGAGTTAGGATACATGAATCACTATTAAAACCTTGACTTTTAAAGTTAAACTCCCCTAATATTTCGTCTCTGAATTTTGACTTTCCTCGGAACCTTTGACTATGGATCTTTCTGACTTACTGAACGGATGTTCGAGTATTTAGAGATACGTAAGTAAGTGTTTTTACGAAGAGGGATCGAAGTAACGGTCCTAATACAAAGAACCTATAGGTTTTAACGAAATTTTAGAGACGAATGTTCCGTCGTTTCGGATAAAACTAACAAACCGAACCACCTTGATCAAATGTATAATTCTTTCCATGTGAAACTAGGGCCTCAGACTATTAAGGAAGGTTCTGGTGCACATCCGAAAATGTATCTGTGTCTGTATTTGTTTAAGTAGGGTCTCTCGATAACCCTCACAAAGAGTCTATGACCACATATAAATCCTCTACTACCATATATAAATCTTCTCAGAGAAAGGATTAAGAAAAATAATCGTCAACCCTATCACGGTTCTTAGTGTTTGACTTTCAGTCGTAAAGTAATTTTACTGGGTTTCTCGTTTAGTTTAAAAAGACATCGGGGTCCTTCTTGATAGACACCACGTAAATATTTACTCAATTGGTCTTCCGTCTCGAAGAAACTACTGACGTGACCAGATTCGAGAGATAATACTGAGTACCTTTATTGGTCGTCAACACGGGTACCGAAGTAGTCGACCCGAGTTTTTCAGGGTTTCTGACATATACAGTTTATCTGGGATGAGGAAGGGACAGCTAGTTCTGGGTTCCGGAAGACGTACATGCGGAGTTGAACTAATGAAATTTTTGGTAAGAAATACTGAGTAACCCTACAAAAACAATCAAATATAAAATAATCTGTAACTACCTTTTCCTTGTGGTATTGTAGATAGGAAACAGGTATAGGGTAATCTTTAAGACCTTCATGTGATAATCCCTGGAATTCTATGGAAGAAAGAAGTACAAATGATATGACTAAAAATTAAACATTCCCCATGTACTGTGTCTCTGATATGAAAAGGTCAGTAAAACATTACCCTATATTATATCTCTTTTTGTAAGTTTTGTTGGGTCAGGTTGAGACTCTGAAAAGAGAGAACTTTCAGGGACCTCTCAGAGAAAAACCTGAAAAAGGATAACCATTTGGATTATAAACGGTAGATAGAAAGGTTCTCGATACGTTTACTCTTCCAAAATTTTTATATAAATCTCGAGAAACCTCTTTTACTACACATGTTTATACAGTAAAACCTTAACTGAAAAAAAAAGGAAAGTCCTCCTTCTCTCTTCGGTCCGTCAAGGCTCATAAACTCTTTTGTTCACCTCGTTCCCCTCACCGACTGTATCCTTCCCTTTCCTCTGTATAAAGTACCTGTCTTCAAGAAGAGGAAGACCCGGTGTACCTGGGATGTCGCGGACCTGGAGTCCGTCCAACCTCGCCCCTTCCACAGTGGCTCGATCTCGACGAGTAACGGAAAGTGACGGGACTCCGGTCGTGGAGGTGCATCACAGGTTTCCGACGAAAACCGACGACGGAGACCTTCAGAACGACGACGTTACTCGTCTGGTAAGAGATCCAGTCGGGTCTGCCTTTCCCTTTTTAACTTGGGTGAAAATAAAAATAATGGTATCTTGAAGACAAAAGAAGTGTCTAAAACTTTTTTCTCGGTTGATCTATAATGAATTTATATTCTTTTGGGAATTACGATACCTAAACGGTATACGAGTCAGCACAGGTTGAGAAACGGTGGGGTACCTGACGTCGGACGGTCCGAAGAGACAGGTACCTTAAAAGGTCCGGTCTTATGACCTCACCCAACGGTAAGGGAATTAGGTTCCCTAGAAGGACTGGGTCCCTAACTTGGACGTAAATGATGTAACGTACTGTTTCGTACTTAAAAGGAGTTGAGTAGTAGGACTTTGATCCGTCCAAGATACGTATTATACGTCTCAGTCGTTATTGTCGGTGTGTCTCTCCGTTAGAGATGATCGATTATTTAGTATGTAAGGATGTGGTTCGGACAGGAACAGGACAATTGTACAGGAACCGTTAAAAATTAAGTCAATAGTTTAAGTTCATATTTATTAGTGGTTGAGATTAATAGTAATTGATACTCAGTATCGATCGGTGACATACTATAAAACGAATATTGAAAGAAAGTAAAACGTTTAGATTAAACTTGACATGGTTTAGGGAGGTTTTACATAATAGAATTAAGTGTATATAATCAATCATACCCGACGGTATTGTTTTATGGTCAGACCCACCGAATTTGTTGTCTCTAAATATAACAGTGTCAAGACCTCTGATCTGCAGTTCCCCGGTCGTCCTGACCAAGGGCCACTCCTGAGAGAAGGACCGAACGTCCAACAACGGAAGAGTGACCTAAGAGAGTACCGGAAACGAGATATGGTAGTGACAGAGGGAGAAGAAGATTCCTATGGTCAGGAGAGTCTACTCCCTAGGTTAACATTCTAGCACTGGAATTAACGGAGGAATTTGTGGGACAAAGGTTTATGTCAGCATGACCCTTAAACCCCACTCTCCGTTCAGGTACTGTGGGGTAAAGAGTCCATTCTGTTGACTACCTTTTGACTTTGATCTTCTTGGTTTCACAGTCTCGGTCACGAACGAAGGTTTCTAGAAAACGACGTTAAGTGAACACTAATTTTTTTTATTATTATTAAATTACATACGAACATTTCTCGGGGACCGAAAAGTCTTTGAAGTTTCTACTAGACATTTTGTGACTTTGTTACTTTCGTACTCTAAAATTTTTTTCAAGTTATTTTAATAAGGTATGGTATAATATATAATGAACAAATTTTTATTACTAATAATAAGGAATATGATATAATGTTACGTCTTCTCCATTACAGTGGGACGAGACTCGGATCCATCAAAGTGTGGGGTCGCTCGTACGGACGTCTGGTGTCTACGTGCTTACTCGGACAACTCTGGTCTACTTGGTAGGTCGACTTAGGTCGGGTTTAACGGTTAGATGTCTTGACACTCGATTTTTGAGTAACAATAAGTTCGGGGACTCCAAACTCCAACGAACGAGAACTTTATTGACTATTGACTACGGGATCAATTATTTTCTCTTAATTTTTGTTTTCATGTTTCTTCAGTTACCGACGGAATTATAAAACTTAGAGGAAAGAAAAGATCCAAATTGTGAGTCCGTGAACTATTTATAAATAAAAGTAATAAGAGTCTTCCTGACGAGACTCTAACTTTTACATCTGTCGAATCAGTTATTGTAAATAAGTTAGTGTCTCAATGGGTTCCCTCTTCCTTTCTTTTATGAAATCTATACTTTCAACTGGAGATTTAAGAGTTGTCGGTCATCCTCATAGATTTGGTTGAGACTTTGTGTATAGACTTATCTACCCATGTCTCCTTATCTATATATTGATACATTTGTCTTAATTTCTAATACCTCACTACACGTACTCTCGTTACCACCCTTCTCCGTCGCACTAATCTCACTGACATGCTTACATAAAAGACTGGTTTCACTCGAAGACTTACCTAGGACCACACGGGTGTAAATGACTATAGAGGAGACGGAGAAGTAGGAGTTAACGTTAACATAAGTGAACGGAAAAACCTGACTTTGTTAGACTCATGAAAATGGTTCGTTCGTGTCTCTTAAGAGGGTGCTCGTTTTTCTATGATCCCACGTTACGTTAAGTCCAGAAAAGTTCGTAGACATAAAGTGACACAGAAGACGGACTAACGGAACAAGATGAAGATTCGTTACCTCTAATCCGGAGTCAAACACAAGGACCGACGGTTTATTTAGTAAGAGGACGTATAGGAAGAATACTTGGTAGTATAAAAAGGTACAACTCCCGTAAGACCCGTTTATACCGTAAGACCTCTCCTCTAATGATAACTAATGTTCGTGACGTAAAACTGAAACAGTATACCCCTTTTTTGTTTTTTGTTCTTCTCTTCCCATTAATCCAAATCCGATTCTAGAATTCCAACACATGACTTCCTCAACTATTTACGGGCAAACCCTTCACCAACGAAAGACTTCTTTAGACGTATTCTAGACAGTTCACTAAAATAAGGTGTGGTAATCGGAGAGGTCAAACCTCCACCAACAGTGACCGTAGAGTCTCGGGACTCAATTTCAGGAACACCCTTCTCACACGATCGACCCTTTCCTAAAAACACCGTCATGTGTACTGAACGCACCATTTCCTCATGTATGTTCGTCAACCATGACATTGTGAAGGTTGGATTTAGATCTGAAAACACTTGAACGGGATCCTTCTTCAATCTGAAGACCTTTAAAATGGTAAAAATTAGAAGGAAAGAGGGTGGAGGTTAAAGGGTGTATAAACACTATTTTATATTTTATGTCTGTGGAGTTCTTCAGTTAGAAGCGTGGAATGTCACACCGTTAATCTTGTTAATGAGATTCGAAAAAAAACCTCCGGTAAGACATAAATAAATATTAACTTCATGTCAACTGAATGTTACGTCAGAAGTAAAGACCAGAAGTCGCTTCACCAAATATATATATACATATATAAAAAGTATAAGAAAAGGTAATACCAAGTAATATCCTATAATTTATACTAAGGGACACGATATGTCATCCTGAAACAACAAATAGACAAAATAGATTTCACCAATCATAGACGATTGGAGTTTGAGGATTAAATATTTGAAAGAAAATTTGTGTTTTACACTACGATATAAGACCTTATTTGAAATCTCTACGAGTATTCAGTCTGAAAGGGGGTCCTATATTAAGAGAAGAGAGTTGTGAGGGAAGTACAACTTAACAGAATATGTAAAAAAAAAAATTACACTTCAACAAACAACAAACGGCACTTCCAGAAGGGTATCAGAAAAGTAGATAAGGGTAGGACCAGATGAAGGAGATCAGAGGACGGAGAGGAGGATCAAATAAATATTTTCTCTAAAAAAAAAAAGTCTTGTTGAAAACTAGTTTCAACGTAATAACTATGAATCCCGTTGAGGTTTTGAAACCTAATACTTTGATCAGGTATCTGTTAAGATACCAGACACTAACTGGTTTACATAACGTAGTTGTGGTTAATCTGTAAAATGAAAAATTTTACCTAGTTTTACTTGATATTACTTTATTTTTATGATAAATGGACATTTTCACCAAATGACGAAATTTTTGTTTCGTCTCCTCAAAAAAAAAATTTTTTGTAATCAAACGACCTTCCTTAAGATTCTCCAGGAGATGAAATAAGAAAAAGTCAATTCTAGACAAGAACTATAGTGATTTATTCTCACCAAAATAGTAAAGAAGTAAACAAAAAACAATTATTAAAGAAATCGTTTTTTGTTTTTACTCTCCATAGACAAGATACTATCTGTACGACGATCCTGACTACCTATAACGTCAGTAACGGTTTCTCAAATAACTTTGATACTCCTATCCTTTTGGTCTGTTCTTCTGGTACTTTTCACTTTTGTTCCGAATCCTCTCGTCAATTTTTGGGTCGATTTGTAACAATAATAAGCTACTAGGACCAATGAATGGGTATTAATGGTCGTTAGATGATCAAATTCTTAAGAGAAGAAGTTTGAACTACTTCTTTTATGTTTAAGTATTCGAGTAGCAAATTTTTCAGGTATCACTTACTGAAATTTCGAACCGTCCTAACTTCGTGCTGTAGTGGTGTCAGTCCTAGAGAAACGTTGAAAGTCAAGACGACAAGAGGGTAACCAAAGAAAAGAAGATTCTTTATTTTACTTATTTTTTATCGGGGCCATGTTTACTTGAATAGATGTTTTGTCTTTATCTCAATGTCTACATCTTTTGTTTGTACCAATAACCCCCATTCCACCCCTCTCTCTATTTAACCCTGTAACTCTAACAGTATATGTGTGATGATATATATTTTATCGATTGATTATTCCTGGATAACATATTGTGTCCCTTGAGATGCGTTATGAGGTATTACCGGATATACCCTTTTCTTAGATTTATTTCACACATATATACATATACATCCTGACTAAGTGAAACGATATGTCGTCTTTGATTGTGGTGTAACATCTAGTTGATATGAGGTTATTTTTAAAATTTATTTTTCTTATCGGGGATCTGTATTCTCTCCTCCTACTGACTGTTCTGTGTCTTTTTCACCTCATGGGGGTGTTTTTCATGGAAATTTCATAATCCCACATGTCGGTTCAGTCTATATATTTCTGGATTTTACGTCTGAGTCCAGATAGAGTCGAGGACTTAAAAGACTAGTAACGGAAGAGGTGACAAGTCCTTTTGACTTGATATTAAGTTATTCCCTAACTCCACAATAGAAGGTGGGTAAGTTAATGAAAGGTACGGATGATAACGATCTGTGATAGCACTCATGTTCCAATATGAGACCTTTATTTATTCTTGTTAAGTTTACTCTTGTCTCCGGTAAACGAGTCTCAAACCATATCGTTCCCTCAACCGTGGTAGTAAATGTAAAAACAATGACAACAACAACAACTCAGTGATTCAGTACAGGTTGAGAAGATGGAGTACCTGTCATTTTGTGGTCCGAGGAGACGGGAGGCGATAGAGGACCGGAAACGAGTTTAAGTATAGGTAACTCAACCACTACGATGACAGAAGTCGAAAAGGGTCGTAGTCCCAGAAAAGGTTACTTAACTGAGAAACGTAGTCCACCGGTTTCATAACCTCGAAGTCGAAGTCGTTCTCCGGAAGGTTACTTATAAGTCCCAACTAAAGGAAATCCTGACTGACCAAACTAGAGGAACGTCAGGTTCCCTGAGAGTTCTCGGAAGAGGTCGGGTCAACTTTTCGTGGTTAAGAAACTGTAAATCGGAAGAAATACTAGGTTGAGAGTGTAGACATGTACGGATGACCTTTTTGGCATCGAAACTAATACACCTGGAAAGAGCCGTTTCACTACAGAGACGAAAAGTTATACGACGGATCCAAGCAGTATCGAAAGGAAGATTCCTCATTCGTAGAAACTTAAAGTACCACCGTCAGTGGTAACGTCACTAAAACCTCGGGTTCTTCTATTTTAGACAGTGACGAAGGTAAAAAAGGGGGAAGATAAATGGTACTTCATAACCTGGTTTACAGTACTTGAATCAAAAAAAATTACGACTCAAAGTTCGGTCGAAAAAGTGAGAGGAGAAAGTGAGAGTAACTCTCTGAGAAATCAAGAAGTGAAAGACGATAATCTCACCATGGACGTACGATTCAACGAAATCAGTACAGGTTGTAAAACGTTGGGGTACCTAACGCCGGACGGTCCGAGGAGACAGGTAACCCTAAGAGGTCCGTTCCTATAACCTCACTCAACGGTACGGAAGAAGGTCCCCTAGAAGGGTCGGGTTCTTGACTTAGACACAGAGAATGCAGAGGACGTGACCGTTCATCTAAGAAATGGTGACGACGGTCGACCCTTCGGGTAATCTCACCGTAGTAGACGTATAGACTCCAACGACTATAGTGAATACAAAACAACTGAGGTTCCGTCCGTCCCCTCACCTTTTCGTTGTATAACTTCTTTTTTCTTCCGAAATCCGGACTCCCTTAGACCTCTCCCCGACTTACCCTCCCTCGTGCGATACACTGTCAAGACCTCTCACATAAAATGAAAGAGAACAACCAGGACTGAATCTATACCCCTGTTTTGACTTTTTCGACAGTCAATAGTTGGTTTGAGACTCTTGTAGGACTGGTAAGACCTGGTTTTTCAACATCAAACTGAAGGTCTTGACCAACGATGTCTCCAACTCCCGGTCACAATATGACAGTATACACCAGACCAGTCCCAGGTAAATATCTAGGTAAGTGTAACCACCTCTTGGTCCCTTTGGTACGGACAAGGTACCTCGAATGTCCGACAATTTCTTCCGTCCCCTACTTATTACGAAATTAGTCCGGTGTCTGTTACGAAGGACCCATAACTTCGTTCAGCGATTATCACCTATACTGGATAAACCCCCTCAGTCCCTTAAATGGACTCGTTTACTATAGTTCGACCGGGGTAGCCAATTCACCTTTTTCGAGAAGTCTTCACAGTCGTACAGGGATGAATATCATAAACACTCCAAAGAGTTTGTAGACAGTCATCATCTGATGTACGAGGGCTTTCCCATGGTTAAGGGGAGACAGAGACTAACCTTAGTTTCCTGGGTTCCGAAATACGATAAAAACAGAGAGTGTGGTATCGTTGTTTTAGTCCTGAGAGTAGTCACTCCCGGATAACCAAGAATTTTGTCTTGGAGACTTTCTCGTCGTAATTTGTACTTTTATCATAGGACTGGGAGGAACCTGATTTACAACAATTAGTTCAAATTTAAATCGAGGGTACTTCAGAGTTTTCTTTTCCGACTCTCTCCTTTTCGAAACCTCCGGAACCTCCGTTCCTTTTGTTCACAGTTCAGATACGGTCGCTGGACATTTTTGTTTGCCAGGACTACTCTTCCGCGCGGGAGGTCTTCCGAATAATCGTTAGTCTGCGTCTGGTCCCACCCTGGTCCGGTCTCGGTCACGGTTCGGACCCTGAGTCACGAGACAGACGACGGTCCGAGGACTCTTCACGGGACCTCCCCGAATCTACCCTCCTCCTCCCGTCCTTCGGTCCTTTGTCCTGTCCGTTACACTTCGTTTCGTTTCGACACCAGGAATGTAGGGGGTGACTATTGGTCATTACTCTCTACGTCTCTCCGACGATATCTCTGATTTCCTAAAGTACGGTCTCGGTCCCGAAGGATCGATGGAAAAACGAGGTGGTCTTTCGACAAGGGTGAGAAATCTTCAACTTCCTGGAGAATTTTAGTTGATAAAACACCGGAAAATACATTCACCTCTACGTAAAATAAAGAATTGATTTAATTTAAAAAAATTTCCGATGGAACTTAAACCATTTGTGAAATTTACTTGAACATAAACAAAGGGGGAGTTGTCGTCGACGTGTCCACTCTTTTGTCTCCCACATCAAATATGTCGGGAGGGGGTAGACGGACGGTCACGTCCTCTACGTTCTCTGTGCCCAAGTTAGGGACCCACCCCTTCTATGGGACCTCTTTCTTTACCGTTGGGTGAGATCATAAGGACGGACCTTTTGAGAATACCTGTCTCCTCGGACCTCCCGATGTCAGGTACCCCAACGTTTCTCAGGCTGGACTGACTCGTGCGGGGTTAGGGAGGGGGTAGGGATGTCCGAGGGTCTTCCCTTTAACATCGTGTGTTACCTTTTCCTTTCTCACTTTCCGCCCCTTGACCGTAAATAACTCATGACTGACGTATGGTATGAACCCATCCTTTGCATAAGAAATAATAGGAAGAAAACATATTAGGGACGACCACGAGTTTGTACAGGTTGAGAAACACTGGGATACCTAACATCGAACGGTCCGAGGAGATACGTACCCTAAAAGGGTTGTTCTTATGGTCTCACCCAACGGTAAAGGAGGAGGTCCCCTAGAAGAACTTGGTCCCTAGCTTGATCACAGAGGTCGCAGCGTCCGCCTAAGATATGGCGATTCGTTGGTTCCTTCGAGTCCTTTGTCGATTGAACCTCTTTAATACTATGGACGGAGTCCAGACTGACAACCATTCACTCTCTCGTTTCCGACTTTTAGTGTCGTGTGTGGACAAGGACGAACAAATTAATTCGTTCCTCGGGTGATCTGTCCTCCAAGAATACGGAATCGTCGGATACATTCGTCTGTTTTGGATTCGGACATTTACGGAGTCCTAATTGTGGACAGTCGCGAAGATTTGTGAAGGCGAAACCACGCCGGACTAAACTTAACTAAAAACGAGTCTATTTGAGAACTTCAAAAATTATACAGAGTCAAATATAGAGTCAAATAGAAAATTTAACCCGAAGAGACCACCGTGTAACTACTTCTTAGGTGGATGTCACGTCCTTTCGACGCAAGCTAGGGACCCAACCCTTCTAGGGGACCTCCTCCTTTACCGTTGGGTGGGGTCATAAGAACGGACCCTTCAGGGTACCTCTCTCCTTGGACCGCCCGATATCAGGCACCCAGTGTTTCTCAGTCTGTGCTGACTCGCTGACCCGTGTGCGTGTGTATGAGTTTAGTCAGGTCGGAGAAACCCTCATGTAGGCCTCGGACGACTGATAGCGAGTACACATAAAGTCCTCAGAACGTGGACCACCTTGAATGACAGGATCTACGACAACCACCCTACATCGTCACTACTTCCTGACTTTTTCCTACCCCGAAGGACCTATATCTTCCAAATCCCATCGATACACTTGTCATCTAACGTCCTTAAAATTGGATGTAATGTGTAATTCACAATTTTGATATTTCCCAAATTTTATATTAAGTATTGGGGAGTTTCTGGAGAAGATATCTCTTTTCTTACTCTTTAATTGTGAACCCGGTGGTAGGGGTTTACCAAAAAGAAAAAATTTAGACAAAAGATAGTCATAGACTTCTAATAACTTAGAAAAGTGAGTCCTGGGATGAAAAGTTTGCACGAGCTTAAGGAGGTTTGGGAAGTTCCTAGGGGATCCTTTCGATACCGGGTAGACCTTCAGAATAGGGTCGGGACTCTGGGAGGTAGGGACGAAAGTGTTTTTCACGAAGTATAACCAGACAAAGTGTCCAATCTAACTGACTCCTCTAAAACAAACTTCTTTCAACAAAGACAGAATTTTTTTTTTTTTCAAAATTTTGGTGACATCATTTATTTAAATTAGGGACCGACCACTATTCACGAGTTTTGAATAAGCAACCGGTTCCCATGAACTTGGTGTTTACTAAGAAGACTTTCAGTATAAAGTAAGAATAAACTTTATTGTACTCTGTCATAATCTTTGTAAGTACATAAAAGTGCCTTCTACTTGATACTGTAATTAGACCGGGTACACCCTTCCAATCCTTTTGACACGACGACAACCGACTAGGTACTCACCCCAAGTCCTCTAGAGGACCCCTCAGTCCTCCTCGTAAACTCGACAGTGGGATGAATGAGTTGAGTGTACAAGTCAAAACCTCATTTATACCCCTTCAGGGGGACCTCTTCCTTTACCGTTGGGTGAGGTCATAAGAACGTACTTTTTAGGGTACCTGTCTCCGCTGTCGGGTACCCCAGTGTTCCTCAGTCTGTGCTTGACTCCCTGATTGTGAAAGTGATGATTTAGACTTCACCAAAAAAAAAAAAAAAAAGTTAATTTATGATTACTAGGACACCAGAGAAGGTGAGACTCTCTTGTTCCTGGAACAGTCTGGAGCCCCTTCGGTGGAAATGACGTGTGGGTAGGAGGACCAGTCTAGAGTATGGTGTGTCGTTACGTCTTCATCGAAAGAGTCTGAACAATCGCCTGACGTTGTATTACTCTCTATCCAACCGATTCTACGGGAGACCCCCCTTATACCACGACTGTTCGTTTCCTACTACTCCACCCGTCACGAAAAAAGGGTAGGTCCTTATTTATCGTTATCACAGTAAATAGCTTGAGAATGATTCTTGGTTCGTGAGAGACTAAGTGAGGAAACTTCACTTAGTGAAGTGGTGAAATGTCACTCTCTGACACCGACGAAATTATACAAGGTCACCGAGAGGTAAGATTAGTCTTTTCTTAGATTTGTGAACTGGAACCAAGGTTCCGAGATCGATTAGACCACGTAGGAAGAGAGACTGAACTAGAAAGAGAAACGTAAGAGGGGAAACCATCGGGACGCAGACAGAATGACCAGAAGTAGGACAGCGAACCGACAGATTCGAATAACACCCCAAACATCAGGATAAATACCCCGAAGGACCCACCACGTCTCCCATTTCACAGACGGACGTTACACCCTCTGGGCCCAAGTTAGGTACCTAACCCTTCTAGGGGACCTCTTCCTTTACCGTTGGGTGAGGTCATGAGAACGGACCTTTTAGGGTACCTGTCTCTTCGGACCATCCGATGTCAGGTGCCCTAGCGTTTCTCAGTCTGTACTGACTCGCTGAAGTGACCCACCGCGTCACCGATTCTTAGACGGACATTACGTCCTCTGGGTCTAAACTAGGGACCTAACTCTTCTAGGGAACCTCTTCCCTTACCGATGGGTGAGCTCATAAGAACGGACCTTTTCGGTTACTTGTATCTTCGGACCGTCCGATATCAGGTACCCCGACGTTGCTCAGTCTGTATTGTAATGTGTGATTATTGTAATGTGTGTGTATAATAATGTGTATTATAATGTGTGTGTCATTATATATCCCCGAAGTTCCACCGTGATCACTATTTCTTGGACGGACGGGCGGTCACGTCCTTTACGTCCTCTGTACCCAAGCTAGGGACCCAACCCTTCCGGACCTCTCCCGTACTGTTGGATGAGGTCGTAAGAACGGACCTTTTAGGGGACCTGTCTCCTCGGTGTCTCAACCTGTACTGATTTCACTGAATCGTGTGTATGATATATATGTCATTATATACTATATATATGTCGTATGTCGTACATATTCATTGTATATATCACTAAGGTACCTGACGTCGGGTGGTCCGAGGAGACAGGTACCTTAAGAGGTCCGTTCTTATAACCTCACCCAACGGCAAGGAAAGAGGTCCCCCCAGAAGGACTGGGTCCCTAACTTGGACCCAGAAGATGTGACGTCCGTCTAAGATACGGTAGACTTGGTGACCTCTTCAGGTGTGTATATATCGTATATATAATTTAATTTTTGATTACGCGGACACCAAGGAAGGAGTATCGTATATATATATATTTAATCAACTGGCCCCGTCTGTACATAAAGAGCCTCACTGAGTGAAAACCTCATCCATGTTTTGCTGAGAGAGGACCCAACCCTTAGACGCGGGAAGTAGACACTGACTTTGCGTCAGAGGATCAAATATTGGAAATGAGAGACGGAAAATGTTAGACTCTATTTATACAAATGGAAAGAAAAGACTTCTAATCGTACTTTTGTGTAGAAGAATCCTGATACTTAGACCAATTATTTTCTCATTAAAGTTGAGTCTCGGAAATTTCCGGACCTACTTGAAAACCTTTGTAATAGACTCTAAGGAAATAATGGGAACTCTCCTACATCCTTGGGTTATTCGGTTTATTCTCTGAACTCGACAAAAATAAGGGAGTTTCTCGTTTAGTCTTCAGATGTTTGAGACATTTATTACTAACGTAAATTTGGTGGATTTAACTCGTGGGATTTCCGAACGAAACTATTAACTTAAGACCCTAGGAAACGAAAATTTGAAAGAATCGAAACCTACTCAATGGACTACCTTAAACAATTTCGAATCAAATGTTTGTTATTGATCCGTTTCGACAAAAACAGACACCCCTTAGTACTGATGGTCAACCTTACTAGACTTATTTTCTTGAAAAAAGATACGTCGAGTGACGAATCTGACGTCACAACCTTTTAGAATATAGACTTAAGGACAGTCAACTGGAGTTATTGGAAGTGAAAGTTACCAGAACTACGTAACTAAAAACAGATTGAACTTTGGTACCCCTTTTTTTTCTTCAAAGTGGACTTTGAACCGGGTCTTAAGAAACACCAAATATTTAGTACGTGTGTGTGAACCCAACCCAAGCACAAATCTTGTTTTTAGTCTGTTCCTTTGAAAACGAATAAAGTATAAATTTTTTTTTTAATGTCAGGACGGGTCTTGTGATACACAATATCTATGGTCTTACGTGAAGACCTATAAACTCACCTATACTTCTAGAATCCCGTCTCTTAATCTGTCTTTAGAACCTATAGAGTAGACTTACATGATCTAAATAAAGTCATATAAAAATTATAAAAATCCGAATTCCCTCAATACTAATAAAAACCGTAATTGTTACCTTTCTTTAAGGAGAACTTCACAACTCTATTTTATAAATTCGTCATAATTAAAAAGATTTCTTATTATATCTTCTTTACTTCTTAACCACTCTTTACAAGATATTAGAGATTTAAAGAAGTTTTTAAATTAGACACTAAAAGATTCCTACTTATGGTAATGTCATTCCTATAAATATAAAGATGGTCACCAATATTTTAAAAACTCAGTAGAGTTTTGTTTACTAATAGTTTTTTTTGGTAAGTTTTAATAAACTTATCAAACTTATTTTGAAATAGAAGATCTATGAATTTATACTTCTTTTTTTAGTTAAATGACTCGACGGAGAATTAAGACTCTTCTTACCGTCCGTGTACATCCTCGGAGGAGAAGAAAGAGGATTCATTTGACCAATACTAAAACCTTCGTAAGATTAAAAGGTTACTATTCTCCGAAATATAAGTAAAATGTGTTTAATTGACGTCTATTTACATGAATTGTGAAAGTTAGTGTCTTTTCATACCTCTCACTCCTCGTATTTTCGAACGTTTACCTTCTTTCTCTCTGTCCATCTCCAGACACAGGTGTCTTCGGGTTTATTTCACATTTCTTACCTCATTGGAGGTCACTTCATTTCCTCTCGAGTTCCATCGTTCGTTCCCATTTTATGAAAGGGTGTCTCCATAGAAGTATTTTTAACACTCCCCTTTGGTGTCTTCTACAAATTTCTTAAATAACTTATCGGAAAGACACCTTACTACACCGGACACCCCTAATAGATTAAAACGTCCTAACACACGGAAACAGAGATAAACTGATCCAAGGATGTCGAGACATCTCTCTGCAATTGACCATCTTTTGACGTGTACGACGATTCAGCGAAGTCAGCACAGACTGAGACACGCTGGGGTATCTGCCGTCGGGTGGTCCGAGGGGGTAGGGACCCTAAGAGGTCCGTTCTTGTGACCTCACCCAACGGTAAAGGAAGAGGTTACGTACTTTCCCTTTTCACTTTCACTTCAGCGAGTCAGCACAGACTAAGGATCCCTGGGGTACCTGACATCGGGTGGTCCGAGGAGGCGGGTACCCTAAAAGGTCCGTTCTCATGACCTCACCCCACGATAACGGAAGAGGCTGTTTTGACGTGTATCTTGACAAATATTGGTACGTTTACTAAGGACGAATGTCGTCACACTTACCTAAAGAGTCTCAATCGAGTCCGACGGTATTGTTCTGTCACATTTCCCATCGAATTTGTTGTCTTTACTAAAAGAGTGTCCAGAATTCTGATCTTACGGTCATCCCAGTGTAAGACCACTGTCGAGGGAAGGACCGAACGTCTACCGGTGAAATGCTACAGGAGTGCACCGTCCCTCTCACTGGTGAACATAGAGAACGAGAAAATATTCCCGTGTTCAAGATAACCTAGTTCCTAAATGAGAATTCAGGAGTAAATTGGAATTAGTATAGGTACTTCCGAGATGGAGGTTTATCAGTGTACTTCCCCAATCCCGAAATTATTTACTTAAGCCCATCCCTAACACTCCCCGTCCCTGTTAAGTCAGGAATTGTGAGTCCGTCTATTACATAATAGAGACATACAGTTTCACAGTAAATTTGGTCCCCAAGGGTTGGAAATCCTAGATTACGGACTACTAGACTCCACCTTGACTAAATTATTATTATCTTTATTTCACGTGTTATTTATGTCACGAGAACTTAGTAGGGTTTTGATAGAATGGGAGTTAGATACCTTTTTAAAAGAAGGTACTTTGACCAGGGACCACAGTTTTTACAACACTTAACGACGAAATTTGGTAAACACTGTAGAATGACCAAGGGAGTAACCCTTTAACAAGCAGTGAGTCAGCACAGACTGAAACGTAAAGGTACCCGACATTAGACGGTCCGAGGAGACAGGTACCTTGAGAGGTCCGTTCTTATAATCTTACCCATTGGTAAGGGAAGAGGTCCCCTAGAAGGGCTGGGTTCCTAGCTTGGAACCCAGAGGACTAACGTCCGTCTAAGAAATGACAAATTCGGTGAAATAATTAATTAATCAATTTAGTTTAGAAACTACACAAACAAAATATCAACGTATTCAGTATTAATATGGAGAAAAATTCTAAATGAGAAATTGTTCTCCTAGGTTGAAATAAGAATCTGTCATCGAGGATTTGAATGACATTTCTCAGCCTATAAAATTCTGGGAAAATATGGAGTTAAATAACCTCAGTGAAAGGGACCAACTTTTTTTGAGTGGGACCGAAAAAAAAATATCAAATACCTAGTTAATAATTAACTTTTCATCGACCTAAGTCCCGAAGGGACCACCGAGTCTCTATTTCTTAGGCGGACATTACACCCTCTGGGCCCAAGTTAGGGATCCATCCTTTCTAGGGGAACCGTTTCCCCTACCGTGGGGTAAGGTCATAAGAAGGGGCCTTTTAATGTACCTGTCTCTTCGAACTACCCGATGTCAGATACCCTGACGTTTCTCGACCTAATTTTTGTGACTCTTTAGGTATAGGAATCCGAATCTGGAACCACCTAAGGATGTCCAACATGTTAAACCAGCTTCAATGAGTTTGGGAACCGGAGCTAAAGATCTAGTTATATGACTTCCTTGACCCTACTTACAAAAGATTACAGGGAAGGTCTATAATCTTGCACGACCAGGGTACTAGACACGTATATTTCCCCACCCAACATCTCTGTTTTGCAAGGGTCAACAGAACTTATTTTTACAAAATTATTTTATAGGTGTAAAGTCGCTACAGACGGAAGAGGAATGGGACGGTCCATTCTGACCCAAAGTCTTCTAACAGAAAGAGAAGAAAAGGGGCAAGAAAATATGTCGACGAAGGACGAGGGAGTTCTTCAGTGATGGAGGGAAACACAAGTTCAAAGAGGTAGACACTTTACGTTCCGACTCACGGGTAGTCGGAGGGTCCCCATAAGGTACAGACTAAGGGAAAGTCTCGAAAGTGATACGACCCGTAATAGATGTCCGATTCGAACCGTAAAGGAAGGAAAGGAAAGAACTAGTATCAAACTAGGGTTGAAGGAACCCTCGGAGAACAGATATGTTGTACAGGCATCAAGATTAGGACAAAATTGTATTAAATCTCGATACCACTACGATTACTACAGTAACTATTACTCGACCCCTAACCGTCTCTAGGAAAATTTTTCACACAAGCTTATTGCTTCTTTTCTTAATTTTTTGTTTGGTTTTTTTACTTTGTTTGTTGTTGTCTTTGGGGGTGTCACTATTATATCCTTTTTTACAGGTAGATTTATTTAATTAAATGTGTTCTATCACAACGGTCTATTTTATATCCTGTAAGTCAATTTAAACTTAACGTCTATTTGTCTTATTTAAAAAACGTAGGGTGCGTTACCTGTACACGAATAGGTATGATTTTTGTAAAAAACAACAAATAGACTTTAAGTTTGAATTGACTCACAGGACATAAAAACAAAGAATTTATGTCGTTGGAATTATTCTGTAATTTTTGTCCCGAAGACAGGTCGTTGAAGACTGACTCTATTTGACTCCAAGGTCACACTCCGATCCGAAAAAAGTCAAGAAGTTTACAATTTGTCTCTTTATAAGACTTCAACTGTCCCCCTTCTGCAACTTTGAAGGGGTATCAATAAGGAAGATTTTTTTGTACACCCTTTTGACATCTATAGTAGTGAGACTTGAAAATTACAGGTACCTATAAACCAGGATCTTTTTTTATTAACCGTTAAGGTACTCTTCAACGTTCAAAAGTATACAAATCATCTTTGTTACGTTCTTAAAAGATTACCGATATTTTTAATACGACAAAACTCCCTAAGACTTTCATCGTAAGTATTTGTTGCTTTCCAATGCCCATAAAAGTCCTGCAGAAACCGAAATTTCGTTCGTGAGTCACGGTTCTTGTGACGACGTGTTAACATCCGCGACTAAGTCGCCGGTGAGACAGCTCCTGACACACTATCCGTACATTGTTTTCCGAACCTACTAGAGGTATGATGTGTACGCGTGACGGCGAGGCGCCCGACGGAGGCTCGAGGTGGGCACTGGGGAGATGTCTTTGGACTTGAACTCCCTCTGACTGAGTCAGGTGGCTGGTCAACCCTTCGTCGAGGAATGATCGAGACGTTTTTGTTTTTCCCGAAAATAGATTACTAAAAACCCTTTATTTTAGTACACACACGCACAAGTGAGTACAGGCGGAGAATCGCTACGGTTCTTGACATCGGGTGGTCCGAGGAGACAGGCACCTTAAGAGATCCGTTCTTCTGACCTCACCCAACGGTAAAGGAAGAGATCTCCTAGAAGGACTCGGTCCCTAGTTTGGATGTAGAGGACGCACAGGACGTAACGTCCGTCTAAGAACTGGTGACGTGGTGAATCCTTCGGATTTCACTAGTCTTTCAACTTTCACTTTCAATTCAGCGAGTCAGCACAGGTTGAGAAACGCTGGGGCACCCGACATCGGATGGTCCGAGGAGGCAGGTACCCTAAGAGGTCCGTTCTTATGACCTCACCCAACGGTGTGACTCTCCATACTGAGAGAGACGGTAGATTGGGTCGTGATGAGTTTCATGGGAGTCGAGAGATCACAACCAAACACTCGACAGTGGTAAGTCGTCGGCCTTTTGACTTCTTTAAATCTCATTTGTAAATCTTTGGAAATATCATTAGGGTGTCTAATTTTTGTTTAGACAACTTAAATTATTACTTTTCAACCTCGAACGTACGACATATGAAAAGAACAATAACGACCGAAGGAAAAAGATCATTAAACAAAAAATATTGATAAAGTGTTTTCATAGTCAATAATTTTGTCATAGTATAATATTTTCTACTTTCCGTGCGACAAACTACAGGAAATTTTGTTTAGCGAGGATGTTACAAAATTTACTCTTAGTGATTTAAATAGTTAAGTCTGAAAGTTATACATCATTAATGTTTCGTTCATGAAACGATCTATGACACCCATTTCACTACTCATTCTATCCGCATCATCACCCCATCACCCCAAAGACTGGAGTGTCTCATGTAAAGTTCCTTCTTCTGCATTATTTTAGTGTTATTTTATCTTTTTATGTTCCACTTGACCCTCACGTGACATTCTCTGGGACTTGACCAATTCTTAAGACGCTTTGTCAGGGTCTCCTTTAGTGGGTTCGGGACAATCCTTACGATCAGACTTTAAGTCTCCTCTCTAGACTCGGCCTCCATATTTACACCTTGTCAGGAGACTTCTACAATTAAATTCCGACTCCTTACCTACTTTAACGGATGCATCTTCCGTTAACGGATGCATCTTCTGTCGTGTAGTCTTCTCCCCTCTCGACTTAGATTGTCCAGATCGTCGACTTTACTTGGAGGTTTCTTTTACCTTTATCTCGTCGTTTCTCCACTCTTCTTAATTCTAGACACCTCGGGGACTTCGATTTGTTTCTCCCAGACCTCTTTCTCCCTTACTATTTCTTGAAGGTTAGGACGACTCTCCGGTTTGGTCTTGATTTTTTATCCGTGAAAGAAGTGTCTCAACACCAAAAACCACCCTCTCCAAGGACCCTAGACCACTATCTGCTCCCTTACAAAGTCTTCGGTTGTACGTCCTTCTCAATTCTTTTCCTTATGTCGTTAATATTCGTTGAGAAAGATCTTCAAAACGACCCCTTACCTTTTGTCAAATCCTGATATAAATCTCCCTTTATATGCACTTTCTTAAAAATAGAATGTAAACTCTACTTCGTCGTTTGTCTTTACGACTAACACCACGTCACTTCACTTTCAGGGACAGCGCAGACTGAGAAACGTGGGCACCTGACATCAGGTACCTTAAGAGGTCCGGTCTTATGACCTCACCCATTGACAAAGGAAGAGGTCCCCAAGAAGGGTTGGGTCCGTAGTTTGGGTCCGGAGGGTATAACGTCCGCCTAAGAAATGGTCGACTCGGTGATCCCTTTCAATAGTTTTCGTTCTCGAACTTCTATTACTTCTGACATCCACGATCAGTTACCGTCCTCCTTACTTTTAAGGACACACTAAATTGTGAGTAGGGTAAATATTATTGTTTATGGACGAGAGATGATCCAAGAGAGGAGGACTCCCGTCCCTGGTGCAAACACACCAAGTAGTGGGAGATGAGTCGTGGACCCGATCACGACCCGGTAACTCTGCGAGTCTTTTATTACTTCTCTTGGACTGAGGATTTCTCCTACACACAGAAAACTGTGTACCTCTCGACGGAGAAGGACGATTCTTCTGCACTTCCTTTTGAAGCTTTCCCTCTTTACACTCCCTGAAAAGTTGGTTATGTAAAAGAGACACTTTACTTTCACACTTTTCTATTCCCCCCCTAACTATCCCATCTTCAGTTCAGTCCCCCCAAAGGGAACACCGAGTCTACCATTTCTTAGACGGGAGTTTAGACGGGTCTCTAGGTCCAAACTAGGGACCCATCCCTTCTAGGGGACCTCTTCCTTTACCAATGGGTAAGGTCATAAGAACGGACCTCTTGGGGTACCTGTCTCATCGGACATTGCTGAGACTTCTCTTACTAGGTCAAAACTGTGCGGACAAACTATCATGTTCAGACTGTGATGACATTGTTATAAATGACCTGGTAACTTCTCACTATGTACCGTTGGACACTACTGTTGTACTGATTCGACACAGTCTACAAGTATATACCATGTATAGTATATACCTCAGTGTTGACAGTTTCTTCGTACTTCCTCCTTTTAGAAGACCAACTGACACTTCAAACATCTGATTCTTCTCTGACCCGAAACCGTGACCCTTTCGTCACACCCGTCTTTGAGCTACTGTCCTGAACCGGGAAACCTTGACTGTCCTTCTCGTCGAGGCAACTCGCCTTCAAGGGGAGTCCATGATTTTACTTCCTGAACCCCCGTCCTCCTCGCCGTCATCTCCCAGTACTCGTGGGGACCGGCAAAGTGTTTCACGGGTCCGACGGAATTATAGAGGGTCAGAGTACGATTTGAGAAGCACAAAATCTAAGTGTGGTGGGTGGAAGAATGGAGAAAAGACGACAGATGGTGGGAGGTTAGTGAGGGTAAATAACTCCTGACACTGAGTCCAATAGGAAGGTCAGGTCCCGGACTCAAACGTGACCACTTAACACACGACCTTCGATTAGTGTCGGTCTAGATCGAAGTCCACGTAGACCCTTTACAGTAACAAAGCAAAAATTCGGAAAAATCATGTCCTTCTTTGTCATCTTCCTCTAAACAACAACAAATCGACGGTTCAAGTTACCGTCGGGTGAGGTCACGAGAACGGACCTTTTAGGGTCCCTGCCTCCTCGGACCTTTCGACGTCAGGAACCCTAGTGACTCCCAACCTGTGCTGACTCGCTGAAGTGAAAGGGAAAAGGGAAAGTACGTAACCTCTTCCTTTACCGTTGGGTGAGGTCACAAGAACGGACCTCTTAGGGTCCCTACCCCCTCGGACCACCCGACGGTAGAGACCCCAGCGTGTCTCAGCCTGTGCTGACTTCGTTAAATCGTCGTCGTCGTCGTCAACGGTTCAACGTAGACTGAGAACGTCGAGGTACGTGACATCGGGTAATCCGAGGAGACAGGTACCCTAAAAGGGTCCGTTCTTATGACCTCACCCAACGGTAAAAGAGGAGGTCCCCTAGAAGGGGTGGGTCCCTGACTCGGACACAGAGGACACAGAGGACGTTACCGTCCACCTAAGAGATGGTGACTCGGCACTCCCTTCGGGTTTTCCTCTGACCTATCTATAATTCGTTCCTTTATAGGTGATAATGTAAGTGGTGTCACCTGTCTCTTTCACATAATGTTCTAATATCTTATTTACATAAGATATAATATTAAAATTAAAATATCTTATATAATATAATATATGTTATATATAAAATATCTTATATCATATCAAAATATCGTGTATCATATAATATTAAAATATCTTAATTTAATATTCTCCGTCTTTTTTCTGATCCTTTCAAATTTTTTGCAGAAGACTATATTACGATTCACTACTTAATGTTAAACTTCTTGAGATAACTATATTATAATATTTATACTTTTTTGACTACTTGTATACCTCTTTATCAACTATAGTGTCTGTTTAATCCATTGTACTGTCGTCCCTGGATAACATATCGTGTCCCCTGAGACGAGTTACAATACACCGTCGGACCAACCCTTCTCCCAAACCCCCTCTTACCTACGAATGTACATATACATACCATATACATACCGACTCAGGGAAGCGATAGGTGAACTTTGACAGTGTTGTGATAATTGACCGAGATGGGGTTATGTTTCATTTTTTTTTAAAAAAAAATTTAGTCCGTTACATTATACCCTGTTAAAAATAGAACCTAAAGTTAATACAATTAACCAAACACAATATCATTGTAGTGAAGTACCCTTTATCTACCCCTTTGTCACCTTTGTCACAGTCTGAAATAAAAAACCCCGAGGTTTTAGTGACGTCTACCACTGACGTCGGTACTTTAATTTTCTGTGAATGAGGAATCTTCTTTTCAATACTAGTTGGATCTATCGTATAAGTTTTCGTCTCTGTAATGAAACGGCTGATTCCAGGCAGATCAGTTCCGATACCAAAAAGGTCACCAGTACATACCTACACTCTCGACCTGACACTTCTTCCGACTCGCGGCTTCTTAACTACGAAAACTTGACACCACAACTTCTTCTGAGAACTCTAAAGGGACCTGACGTCCCCCTAGGTTGGTCAGGTAAGACTTCTAGTTGGGACCCTAAAGAAACCTTCCTTACTACGATTTCGACTTTGAGGTCATGAAACCGGTGGAGTACGCTTCTCAACTGAGTAATCTTTCCTGAGACTACGACCCTCCCTAACCCCCGTCCTCCTCTTCCCCTGCTGTCTCCTACTCTACCGACCTACCGTAGTGACTGAGATACCTGCACTCAGACTCACTTGAGACCCTCTACCACTACCTGTCCCTCCGGACCTCACGACGCTAAGTACCCCAGCGTCTCTCAGCCTGTTCTGACTCGCTGACTTGACTTCACTTGACTTGACTTGTAGTTTTAACTATTACTTTAAAAAAAAAAATTTCAATTCAACCGTTCTGATTTCCAAATTGTTAATCATACTTGACCCCTACACTCCACTTCCACTTTCAGTAGCTACCATTCTAGTTTCCTGATTCTTAAAACGAGTGGACAGGACATAGATTGTGTTACGAATTGTCTATTATCTACGAGACACACACAAAACTTACTTGTAGAGAAATCGAGTCCTTTTTTAACAGGTTTACTGTGACTGAGAGGTTTGAGGACTTTATGAACTATATCGATAGAACAAATGACAACCCCTTTGATTTCAAAGAATCTTGATTTCAAGATTCTACCCTTTGTATCATTAGAGAACGTTAACATATCAGAAAATGGAAAGTTTCGAGAAAACACATTGTAAAAACGAATGTTTTTTGTCAAATAGATACAATAGATGCATTTACTGACAATAACAACAATGCGGACTCTGTATCGACACCTTATTGAACACAAAATTCTTACCCATGTGACTCTATGTGCCACGTCATCCCTTACTGAATCTCGGACTGTTGGTAAGTTCTGGTATCGAGTCAACAAGTCTACGTTCGTTGGTGACTTTCTTGATCCATGTAAAAACAACAACAACAACAGTCACTAAAGGAGACCCAAGGAATCGTTCACCACTTTCTCGTTTCTCTTCCTCAGTTTACTAAACCCTAACTCTAAACTGAGTTGAAGACTGGCCGAGACCTAGTCGAGGATTTTCGGTGCTATGAACGAAACAACCGAAGAACTAACACACTTTATTATGATTTAAAATGTCAGATACTCTTTAGATACAAACCGTGGCAAAAAGAGGAATTCGGAAAATATAATAAACACTATTGGTGTCACAGAAGACCTAAATATTGTGGTTTAACTTCACTAATTAAATCACGTTCTGCGATATATATACGTACGATTTATGTATAACAATTATTTATTTATATATATATTATTTACTCTGCTTATTTTTTCACAAGTTTTCATCATACTTTTATGTGTCTTCCCTGTTCACTAAGTAGGTGAGGTTCAAAAAATTGTCATCCTTCTTTGGGGTCGTAAATTTTTTTTAACTTCATATCAACGAAATGTTATAATACAATCAAAGTCCATACGTTGTATCACTAAGTCACAAAAACGTAGCTTTTTGTGTAAGAGGGGAGGACTCCCGACCCTGGTCCAAACACACCAAGTAGTGGGAAGTGAGTCGTGAACTCGATCAGGACCTGTAATCTCTACGAGTCTTTTATTATTTCTCTGGGACTGCAGGTATCTCCTACACACAGAAACTGCATACTTCTCCATGGAGAAGGAGGGCCGATTCTTCTGTGCTTCCTTTTGAATGTAATGTCCAATAATGTTCCATTACCGACATTAAGGGACACGACATGTCAGATAGGTGCAACGATTAGATAAAATATGTGTTATCAAACATATATAATTACAGTATGGGGATTAAACAGGGAAGGGGGAAGGACGAAGGGAAACCATTATTGGTGTTCAAACAAAAGATATATTCTTGAGTCGTAAAAACATCGAAGGAAGGAGAAATAGTGAGGTTTGTATTTCGTTTATATCTCTAGATTTATGTACCGATTTATGTCGGGTAATTTTGACTGAGTTTACGTAAACGTGGTTTTTATTGGCTTTAAAACCTGAAAGACAATATATCTAGGTCCAGACTCAGGAAAGGATTTTGTTCTAGACATGAAGTTCAACGACTACAAACTCACCGTCGGCCTTGACTAAAGCTTAAAGTAAAACAAAGGACAATGTCAAGAATTAATGCAGAACTTTGTCATTGCTGTAGTTTACTTCAGAAAGCACCTCTAAACTTTTTAGGGTCTGTCATGTCAGAAATTTCTTTTTGGAGAGTGGATCACATAGCAAAGGGTAGGTCAGTCGCTGCGACTGTTAGAATGGGACTTGAGTGTCAGAGAAGCGGTGTTGACAGGTGTCTCCTCTGACGCGACTCCAATTCGAAAATTCGGTTTCCGTTGGCTCACATAAACCCTTTTTTTGGGTTCCTTGAAACGGGTTTCCTATCAATGAGTAAGGCGAGGAGACAAACGGTTGTACTAGTGCGTCTTGGGTCACTCAAGGGGCTCGCGATCCTCGTCGGCGTCGAAGAGACACTCCGGCTCTCAGGGTGACGGGACTTTGTGGTGGTTTGAGGTCCCGTGTACTGCCCCCGCAGCGGACACAGGAAAGTCCGACTTTCGAGCTAAATAGAAGCCAAGGTGCCTGTGGGGTCCCTGTCTCGCCGAAACTTGTGGTGGGTGAGAGGATCCCCAGTAGTGGACGACGGAGCGGTTCCGGTTCCCTCCAGCCAAGAGTTCCCCTTAAAAGTTTTTCCTCTGTCCGAGCCAGACAGGTATTTTCCTAAAGAAACTCCAGCCACCTTTTTTTTTCGTTACGTAAAGCACAAGGGTCAATCTCGGAGACCTTGCTCCGACGGACTCTTATCCGGACACTTGCCAAGAACAACCTCCCGTCGGTCGTCTCTACCGGGTCTGCCAAAAGTGTCCTGGAGAGTGGTGGTTGGGAGTGGGTCTCGTCGACTTTGACCTCAGGCCCGCCGGTGGAGGACCGGGGTGGAGGGGAGTGGGGGTGGGGTCCCCATCCCCCGACACCTCGTCGTGGGTCGGTGGTTTGTCGACGGAAGACTGTCCTAGTTCAGTAAGTCCCAGTTCCCGTCCTTTGGTCTAAAGGTGTATGTTCGGTCTACTTTGCGACTGTAAACGCCTACGGGTATCTCTCGGAAGTGAGAACGCGGGAGGAAGGGAACGACACTCTTTCAGTACTTTAGGTAGGAGGTCACGGAAAGGGTGGTATCTTGAGAATTCGAGTTACGTGGACACCTACCCCGAAGGGACCATCGAGTCTAGTATTTCTTAGACAGACGTTGCGGTCTCTGGGCTCAAACTAGGGACCTAGTCCTTCTAGGGGACCTCTTTCCGTACCGTTGGGTGAGGTCATAAGAACGGACCTCTTAAGGTACCTGTCTCTTTGGACCACCCGATGTCACGTACCCCAGTGTTTCTCAGTCTGTTCACTCTGAAGTCAGTGATCCTCTGTGTCCGTCACCGGCCGGGACGTGTCAAGAGTCCTACCACATGGAAGGAAATGGAGGAAGGGAAGGGAGATCTCTGAGCCCCACGGAAGTCCTCTTGTCGGGACACTCGACCCCAACGAGTCGCACCCTCTAGTCCCGGCTCCCCGTCCGTACCCGTCGGGACCTACGCCGACTCCTTCCCCGTCCTCTCTCCACCGGCCAGGGTGGACGGAGGGAACGCACCTCCTTGGTCGTAGGTGGGATGCCGAGGGACCTTGGACTCCCGGAGGGGAGGGGAGAGGACGGAGGGGATGGGGTGATTCTTTTGACTCATAAAAAATTTTTAATTCTAAACTCTCTTAAACTCTCAAGTCTTCGGCTTCTTTCTCATTCTTTTACACTTTAGTCTTTCTCGAAACATGGTCTGAGAGTCCCGGTTTGACGGGTAGAACGAGGGGTTTTCAATTTGAAAATGAGGGGAGGACCCCAGGAGGTCCTTTATTAAAAGAAATGACGTCACAGACTTTAAACAGTAGTAGAGGTGAAAATAATTTTTTTTTTTTTAGGAAGATCTTCTGGATGTACGTGCCGTCCCAAAGCACCGAGTACGAACCGGAGACAGAGGTGACCGGTTGTCGTAATAAAACGAAGGCAGGTCTGGGTCCCATTCATAGAGGAAGGGACACTTCGGAAGGTCTACAGGAGTCTATACGTGAAAAAAAAAGGTCTAAGACACCCCTGCTGATGAGATATGAAATTCGATGATTCATGTTGATGTATGTACATCATGAATCAGAATTACTTCAATTTGATTCAAGAAACCGATGATGGTCACTTCGTTACTACATTCCGAGAAGAGAACCACGACGGCGTACCTTTGAAGTGGTTGTGGAATTCAGTCACGGGGACGCCGGTTCGGGTCCGGAACCACCCCGCTGACACCCATGACTTGGATCGCTAAGACACCCGACCTCGAGTACAAAACCGAGGTATCCTCGCTACGAGATTCTTCGGGGAAGACCTCCGAAGGGTCCACCGAGTCACCATTTCTTAGATGGACGGTTATGTCCTCTACGTCTAAACTGGGGACCCAGCCCTTCTACGGGACCTCTTCCTTTACCGATGGGTGACGTCATAAGAACGGACCCTTTATACTTGTCTCCTCCGACCACCCAAGGTCAGATACCCCAGCGTTGCTCAGCCTGTGCTGAAGGACTGACTCGTACGGGTGTGGGTAGAGAATCGACAACTCCGTCAGTGGGTTTCCACTTAGTCGAGTACCACTATGTCTCACACCTAAACCCACGCACCGAAGGTCCCTGTTTGGTTATGTTCTTTTAGGTCCTCCTGTTCTTGAGACCGTTGTAGGTGATTGTGTTGGAAGACACCGTGGTTCAGAAATAATCTAAACCACACACAAGAAAACCTTAGACGTGTACAAGAATAACAACAAACAAATTCGGACTTCGCCAGAACAGAGAGTCGAGGGAGCAGGGTCTCCGACTACCTGCGGTCAATGACAAATCGGCGACCATCCTACGATAAACTCGCTTGGTGTAGACTCCTGGGACCACGACCATTTCGTAGAAAGGTCACCTTATTACGTTCTGTCGTGTAAACCCCTCCACTTTCCGTACGCCATCATCAAGTCTTCCTTCTGTTTCCCCTTTGTCTGGCGACTGAGACCACCCTTGGTCCCACCATACACCGTAGGGAGTGTACTTCTGTTTCTAGGGTCGTTTAATGGTGTTACGGTTTGTCTCCCCGGCACTGTCTGTATTACCTTGGTGTGTCGGGACGGAAACACGTTGTTAATTCTCCTTTTAGTATCACATACGTAACCGACAAAAGTCTGTTCTCTTAATTTTCTGAACGAACCAAAAGGAAGTTTTACGTAAAGTTCTTAAGGAGTCCATTTCTCTACTTCCTACGTACGAAGGTGTCTCGACGTCCGTGTCAGAGTTCGACGCCTCGAGAAAGGAAACCCCCGAAGTACTAAAGGGTAGCGTCGGAGAGATCAATTAAGGAGGTCGAAGGTTTTCCGGTGGACCTTCAGAGGTTCAACGAGTAGGTGGAGAAGAGAAAATTTAAGGTTAAAAGAAGAGACTTTTGGGTAGAAGTCGGGTTCCTCGGAGAGGTACGTCGAGAGACCTCGAACAGTTGGAACGAGACGTGATAACGATTTTCCTACCTAGTACCGGGAGGGAGAGACGACTAAGGGAAACAGCGCACAGGAATATACTGCAATCGCTTTCTTCACTCATGAAATACTCGGACCACAACACGTTTAAGGGAGTAGACAACGAACAACGATAAAATTACTTTTTATCCCTTTCTTCCCAAGGGGGAGATGTTGCAAAGGGGAAGATGTTGCAAGGGGACCGCGAGGTGTCCTTCCCGTTCTCCGTCCTTCTAGGTGCGACTACGTCCCGAGAAGAGTTTACGACCTTCACCTTTTGACGTATTCTAAAGAGTTTTGTTTCAGAACACAACATTTTGAGACCCCACCAGAAGGAGTTTTGTCAGGGGGTTCCCGGGTTCTACTGAAACCCTGTATCATTTTGGATTTTCTTTCCTTTGGTTTATTTTAGACGTCTTAGTAATGTACCATCCTTCGGTCAGATTCCGACCCTTAAATTCTCGTCACTGGAGGAAACCGGTAGGGACTAAGGTAGGAGCCGGGAACTCTTGGACTCCGAATAAGACAGTGCAAGGTAAAGACTCCACGGACCACTCTGAGTAAGTAAGTAAATACATAAGTCAAATCAGTTTTTTACAGATGAAATCACGGTGAGAAACTCACATGATACGATACATCGTGACTTAATTGTTTCCTATTATTAGTATCGATTCTAAATAACTCAACGATGAGTAGTAACACTACAAAATGTCCATAAAGAGTGAATAAGGAATGTTTCATCTATCATAATAACAACAAAAATAACGATAATAACAAAAGTTGAGTGCCTACTTCTTTAACTCTGAGTCTAACCGACTGAACGAGTTCCTGTGTTTAGTTAATTCCCTAAACAGACCCTATGTTTAGGTACACTAGACTGGGGTCTCGGGTACGAAATTAGTGGTACATTGTAATTTGTCCCCGTATATTGACGGGAGTCCTTGAATATGAGATCACCTCCTCTGCTTCGTACATCTATGTGATGTTCTGTAACACGAATATCCGTTTGTCCTCAAATCTCCAAGTGCGTTGACCCGATACTCCCATTTTAGTGGTCACCTGTTCCAATGTCATCAATTGAACTCTCGTTCCACCCTAAACTTGTCACGGAACTGTTATCTATGTTAAAATACTGACATAGTGAAAGGACCCTGAAGGGACCTCCGAGTCACCATTTCTTAGACGGACGGTTACGCCCTCTGTGTTCAAGCTAGGACGGAGGACTGAAGTTGAGAGGATGGTTGATCCTGTCTTACTACACATGATTCGGACAGAAGGATGGTGCCCGAGGTTCCTAATCTCCTTACGGACGGTTCAGTTATTTATGCTTCAAGTACACTACATGGTCCGTACATCCAATATCTTGTGGGAACAATGCGCCAGAAGTGGACCTATCCATTTCCTTTACTTTCGTCTGGTCCAGTTTGAGACTTCGGTCACAAAACCCGAATTCTTCACAAGTTTCGTCTTCTTCTGGGCCTACTTCTATTTTCTCTCTATTTCTGAGTCTACTGTGACGGTGTGCTAGCGTGATAGTAACCTGTGTTTCACACTAGGTAACACCAGAGCCACCGAGTCGCCATTTCTTAGACGAACGTTACATCCTGTGCACAAGTTCTCTGTACCCAAGTTAGGGACCCAACTCTTCTAAAAGACCTCTTCCTTTGCCGGTGGGTGAAGCCATAAGAACGGACCCTTTAGGGTACCTGTCTCTTCGGACCACTCGATGTCAAGTACCCCAGTGTTTTCTCAGCCTGTGCTGAATCACTGATTTGTTGTTACTACTTTACTCCCGATCTCTTTGACTTACTCGCCGTGTACAATATTGACCTTATCGACAAGACTTCTGTCTCCACGGTGAGTGTTGAACCCACTTGGTAAAGGGGTTTAAGCCCAAAATCATTCTCCAACTTTTACTAGTCTTAAATTTGTCCACCTTTCTTCGTATTAAAATTCCTTCTCTCCTTGTAAATAAGGTCATAAAGAGTTCTACTACAGTTATTTATGTCGTAATTTTCTCTCTATCTTCCTCAAACACAAGTTCCCTAATTTGTACTTTCGTTTAATTATAAAAGGGGTATCCGAGAGAATCTTTATTGATTTACTATTACACAGGTCATCCCTTCTTTATCACACGTTACGAAGACCTGGAACCCTTCATTACAATGTAATTTACGAAACAAAGACAATATATACTCTATACCATTTAGTAATATTATTTATTTTACATATAATGTACATTGTACTTCAGGTGTCCCCTTCCAGCCCGAAGTCCCGACCAACTAAATCACAGAGTCACAATAGGACACTCTGAGTCCAAGGAGAGTATGGGGATGGGACCATAGGTGTCGTGACTCAGGTCGAAAGGACTCTGGTACTTAACCGGTGGTCGTTATTGACACTGGTCATGAAGGGACAAGTATCAGTCACCCTGCCTCTCCTTGAACTTAGATAACGGGTCTCTAAGAATAGAGTTCATTCGGAGTAGACAGAGTGACCCGGTTTGTTCGAATCTAAACACGTAGGCGTTTGACTAGTGACCGTTCCGCTACCTATTGGCCTTCACGGATCCGTTACACGTTATAAGTGTGAAACCTTTGTGAATAATTAAATATGAAAAAAAATTTAGAAGGTAGAGAGGAAGGTTTCACGTAAATGGTTCGTGGTTGACACCAAGGTCTAATGATCAGGGAAAGGAATCCTTCGAGTGGTAGACGTTCTCTCCTTCTATTGTGACGTAACGGTGATCACACGTCTGTAATGACACCCTAAGTCTGTTCCCCAGATTGCTCCTTATGGACGTGGACGGACCTTCTCTCCTCGGTCACCCTCTCAAACTCACCTTCAGTAGAAAAACCGTCAGAATCCCTTTTGTGTGTTAAGTCACTTTCTATTTTTCCTATACAACTCTATCTTATGATACTTCTTCCTTACTTTTCTTTTCTTATGTCACAACTTCTGTAGTTTTTCTTTTACAAAGTTCTTTCTTCACGTCACAGATTACGTCGTCTTTTCAATTATGCATCCTCCGTCACTATTGAATACTTTATGGGTCGTGTTACGTAAAATTTGCAGATATGTCTACTCCTCGTATTCCGAGTTCCTTGAAGGAGGTCTCGTCCCAATTGATCATTCCCTGACAATCGTTGATGTACGAATCCAGGGGAGTTTTAAGTGGTCAGCTTTGGGATTTTCAAGTGTACAACTTAACGGAACCCTACACTGTCATAAACCTCTACCCCGGAAACCCTTCAATTAAACACTTTGACCTCGAGAACACTGCTCTAATTATAGGAACATTCTTCTCCGTTCTCTCTTACAAGAAGAGGAGAGACGAGAGATCGATACTTCCGAGTCACCCTTCTACCGGTGGACGTCGGGTCGGCTTCTCGGGAGGGGTCTTGACCTGGGACGACAGTAGGACTAGAGTCGGAAAGGTCGGAGGTCTTGACACTCTTTAATTAAGAACGACAGATTAGGTGGGTCAGATACTATGGAACACTCTCGTCGGGTTAGACTGACTCTGTCCCTGGTTTGGTCCAAAACTTGGACCCCTTCTAATCGAAGTTTTGTTGGGTGAGAAAATTGTCTAATGAGACAGAAGGTCGTTTTGTTCACTTACCTAGAACTTTTAGTCTTTACGTTCCAGTCATTTCTTCGTCCACTTTCCCTTCCCTCACCACTCCACCTCTCCAATGAAATAAGAGAGTACAGAGTAGACTCCCATAATTAGAGTAGTATTCTAGAGATGGAAGAACGTAATTAGTGAAAGGTTTCACGGAGTCTAACCATTTCTTAGGTGGACGTTACGTCCTCTGGACCCCAAACTAGGACCCAGTCCTTCTAAGGGACCTCTTCCCTTATCGTTGAGTAAGGTCATAAGGACGAACCTCTTAGGGTACCTGTGTCCTTGGACCACCCGATGTCAGGCACCCCAACGTTTCTCAGTCTGTGCTTACTCGTAGACTATGTGTGTTTCCGGAGTAGAGACTTATAATAGTGTAGGGTTCCACTAATATTGTATGCTGAAAAATTCTGAAGTTGTTCACTTGAAATCCTCCAGTGTTTGCACGTCAAGAATTGTCAGGGAATGATCAAAGGGATAAGATCTCCTTCAAGAAACTCGGAATCTGGGAGCACCCGACTCCTTGATCGACGTATTTCTCTCACCATGTGGGGTGTTATCGTAATCGAGACAATGAGCAGGTGGGAAGTGGTGACGGAAATAAACCGAATTAAATTGTAAATAAAGATAAAGAAATCAATGACCGACGTGACCCAGAATCAACACCACACGTCTGAGAATCAACACCGTACACCCAAGATCAAGGGACTGGTCCCTAGTTTAGGTCCGGGAGACGTAACCCTCGTGCCTCAGAATCGGAGATCTGGTGGTCCCTTCAGGGAAGTGAGGACAGAAAGTTTAAAACAAGCGTCGACAAAGACTCCCGGAAGGGGTGGGGGGGTGGGGTGGGGGTGGGGGGCGGCGAAGACTACATTTAAAGGGTGAAAGGGGCGTTAAGGAGTCGATTAGATCCGAACGTACAACCACGGATAAAGAAGAAATTGACGTAGGAGAAGTCTGTCAGGTAACACGAGGCCGAGATGCATTGGAGTGTAAGTGTGTGGATGTGTAGTACGGAAAACGAGGAATAACGAAATAAAACACCTGAAGACCTCTGTCTCAGTTGTCAGATCGTCCTCTGTAAATCAGTGACTCGAGTCTTAAACACCGAAGATCGGGTCACCCAACATTGAGATCGACGTGTAAACTTAGTTACTCCTCCGAAAATTTTTTAAGTGTAAGGACCAAGGGTGGGGTCTGGAGGACTTACCCTTAGAGACCTCTACCTAAGGTCTATAAAGATTTGGGAACGTCGGTCGGACCGTGAACAGGTCCCAGTCGATAACCCTCGGTACCGAGATTAAAGACTCAGTGAGAAGTTAATAAATCAGAGACGACAAAAGACCCAAACTCTCGTTTCATATTAGTGAGAACCGGTACCTATAAAACGAAGACATAGAAAGAACGTGGAGGGTATTGAACCCCTGTAACACCCTTTAATAGGATCCGACTGGGCTGTAAATGACGTTAAATTTTAGTATAGTATTAATATAGGATAGACAGAGGATGTGAAGGGAACAGACGATGGGTTTAGCGAAAAGTGAATTGACAAGTATAAAACGGAATTAGGTCTCTCCTCAGTAAATTTTGAATGTCAGTACATTTCGGTTTAAATAGACAGAAACACAAATAAGTAAATTAGAAATACTAGGAAGATTCCCGAAGGGACCACCGAGTCTATCATTTCTTAGAAGGACGTTACGTCCTCTAGGCTCAAGTCGAGGACCCAGTCCTTCTAGGGGACCTCTTCCCTTACCAATGGGCACGGTCATAAGAACGGACCTCTCAAGGTACCTGTCTCCTCGGACCACCCGATAACAGGTACCCCAGTGTTTCTCAGTCTGTACTGACTCGTTGTTTGTGTGTATGTAGGAAGAAGATAAAGTTTAAGTGTAAGAACTGAGTTGACCACCAGTACCGGGTAACAAATAGAGATTTAAATATAAAAAAGGAGTAGACTCGATATATGACGAAGATAGTAGTAAGGGTCTCAATGACTGGACCCCCCGGAGGTCCGACACCCACATTCTCACTTACAACCCTACCGTCTTTAGATCACCACTCTTTCCTTTAGTCTTAGTAGTGTGCTAGACCCCTTATATCTTGAAAATGAATGAAAGATCACTCTCAAGAAGTTCAACTCAATTTCCCAATCAGCGAGTCAGTACAGGTTGAGAAACGCTAGGGTACCTAACATCGGGTGGTCCGAGGAGACAGGTACCCTAAGAGGTCCTTCCTTAAGACCTCACCCAACGGTAAGGGAAGAGGTCCCCTAGAAGGACTGGGTCCCTGACTTAGGTCCAGAGGACGTGACGTCCGTCTAAGAAATGGTCCCTTCGGGGTCACTCTCAAGAATCAAGTACGTTTACTACTTAACACTCATTCCCGAACCCAGACAGTCGCGTCCGGAGACCCGTCCCCTCTACCTCGGATCCCATCAAAGGATCCCCAATTGACCTCGGAACCCTCGGAGTGACACTAGCTACGAAGACCTTTTACCTTAGACCTGACTTAAGACGCTGAACACCTACAAATCCTACCTAGTCACTTTGTTGTCCCTCACGACTCCTTCCCTGTTTCCATGGTCGTAACACTCTCTCCTGACAGGAGACTGTCTTCTGTCCTTAGGTCCACTTTCAAATCTACGGTAACCGTGAGGATCTTTTGGGTTTGAAGTTAAGGGTCACTCACACCATAACCTCCTCCAATCGTAAACACATCGAGAATACAAAACTCCCCATATTACTATCCTTCCCCGGTCTCCCTTCTATCGCTTGTAGGGAGAATCCTTGGACTGCCCACCCCCGATTCCTGGATCCTCCGGAGTCCCTGAGGTTCCCAGAAGTCAAGAAGTTCAAGAGAGTCTAGTCAAGAATCACAAATACTTTCGTAACCAATTAATCTGAGACAAGTCAATGAGATGGTGATTAAGGGTTAGTTCATAAAGAGAAAGTTATCAACAATAGAAACGGAAAAACTTCAATGTCTTCTTAGATTGTACTCAGGAAAACTCATACTCTTAGTATCCTACAAACGGAAAAGGTATAAACATATAAAGCATAATTTGGAAAAACCTTTGACAAACCACTAGTGAGGTGGACGTTGTTTACAGCAAAATCGAAGTAAAAGTGAAGACCTTAATAAAAAAGTGAGGAGAACTAAATTACATTATCATTAAAGTTACTTGTTCTATACATTACAGTAGGTTGGTTTTCTTATAAGTATTTCTCACTACCATAAACGGACTATTACGGTTTTCTAATAGTACACGATCTAGTCTTAAATACGTATTTATTTTGTAGGAAATTTTATATAAATGTTTAAGGGTGGAGTTTTGAGTACCCTGGTCTGAGATCTTTACTAAGAACCAAAATCGTGTAGGTCACCAGGTTTCTGGTTTGTTTTACACCGATTCTTTACCTTGTTGATTTGTAAAATTTACTTTTATAAAGGGAAGATTCTTTTATGAAAGAAATTAAGTAAGTTTATATTGTCCCTTAAGGACATGAGTTATTGGTGTTACAAGGATTAAACAATTTCTACAAAGAAGAATACGACCCTTTAGTGGTCAAGGTTCTTTCGTTTTTGATTGGATACCAAATAATGTTTTTACTCTTGGTGGGTTACTCTTTAACAAACCATAACTGTATCTAACTACGGGTAAACAGAGACCCTGATGTCATTAAACTACAAGTTCCTGTGTAATTGTCGTTACTGGTATAGTGGGGAATGCATACTATCACTAAGAGGAAAAAGGACATCGGAAGAAATTGTGAGAAGAGATGCAAAGGTACTTTATTCGTAGACACATAAATTGTATTGTAGATACATAAATCGTATACGAGGGGATCGAACGACCATTAACTCTCGTTGTTTTCCACAAATGTCTCTTAAAAAGATCTTTCTTCGATTTTGAGTCAAGGTAATCCAATAATTCGTGTATGAGGTACGGGTCGTGATTATGTCTATGACTCCTTTGATATTACCTACTCTGTCTTGAGGACAGGAGTTCATCAAGTGGTCTACCTTCACGTTTAAGAATGTGTTACCATACACTCTTTGTGATTTTATCAAAATTCCAGGACCAAAATACTGATTATTACCTTTTCTGACAAACAAGGTACATCGTTCCAGTAATTCTCATAAACCTATTCAAAGTGTTTCCTCTCCTACAGAGGATCGTGGAGTCCTCACTTTCCTTCCAGGAGGTCATTGTCCCCGGTGGTCCCTGGGTTAGAGTTTCTCGGTTGTTTAATTCTTTCCTTTTTCGTCCTCTGTATGATGTCCAACACGTAAAAATAAAACAGTTCTCATTTACAATTTGTGTACTAGTCCGTTGACCGATCATAGAAAACGAAAGGAATAGATAACGATGTATAGTTTGATGGGGTTTTGGATTACCGAGTAGTTTTATCGTTAGATAATGAAGAGTGTTAAAACATCCAACAGACTCTTGTGTACGGAGTGCACCAAAGTCGACCCTACCGACTTTTCCGTCGGATTGAGTGTACAGTCGGACCGTCACTCGACCCCGTCAGTTTCGACCGTAACGCAGATAAGGTGTACCTGGAGCGGTAGACCGATGAACCCGAAACAGTGATCTACCATCGATCAAAGACTCTCCTTCGTCAGATACTTTATTCTCATTTTCGATGTCCAGAGACTTTAGGTTCAGAGTCTTCAATTTGTCGTAGTGAAGACGACACAAAGTAATGACTTATACCCAGTATCGCGGTCTGGTTAAGTTCTACACCCCCACCCCCCCCCTATCTAAGGTAGAGAACCACCTTCTTACTTTTTCAATGTGACTTTTTCAATACACCTTACCCGTTACACCGGTGCAAATCCTTGTGATAAATGATAGAGAGTAAAATATTTTTGTATCCTGTAAAGCCGTAACTATCTTCCTGTATTAGAGTCTGACTTCCTACTGGCAAATTTAGTTTATTTAGATCAAATTATTTTTCGGATGGTATAACAAATATTAAAAGAGATAAGTGCTTTATAGTCTCCATTGAAATAGTCTTTGTTGTGACCAAGTTTCTGATCGGTTCCAAACCTCTTGTGGAAAGATGTGGTCATGGAAAGTATAGATGAATTATTGAGTGATCTTTATGTAAAAGTGTTAGATCACATAAAGTGTGCGTGTATGTAGTCTGTTCTTAAAATGTTTCCACTATGAAGTTTATTAAAGAGAAGATGAAAAATATAAAGTAATTTTTTTAATATAACAATTATAGGACGATTTAATTAAAGTCGTAGTACAGGTACCAAACCTTTGTTGAGAAGGGAGGTATAAGAATGAGTGAACTTATAGAACTTATTATCGTTATTCTGACAGAAAGTTCTGTCAGGAATAATCTTTCTTGTCTAGAAAACCAATCTTTTAGTAAGGAAATTAAATCCCCTTTGAACGAAGGAATTCCAAAAGTGTGTAAGAGGAAACCCGAGTTTAAATTAAGAAGAAGGTGGGTCCTCTGTCGACAGTATCCAGAGTTTCGTTGAACAGGAACTCAGTCAATGAAGAAAGTAGAATAGAAACCTCTTCTCGTAGGAGTCAAGGTGTCCCTTCACCTATTCCCTCACTCGGGATGTCAGTCGGACGGATCTAAGTTTAGAACCGAAGTATGAAAAATTAAAAAGTGGCACGGCCTAGAAGTAACGATGAGCACTCGAAAAGAGGTCAACGCCGCTCAACCCCGATGAGAGAGCGACGTTACGAGCCTGACGAGTAACGCCGCCGAGAACAACGCCTAGTGTCCGAGACCTCGCGCGCCCGAAGTCATCAACGCCGTGTACAAGAATCAACGGAAGACCATACACCCTAGAAGGACCTGGTCCCTAACTTAACCACAGGGGACGTAATGCTCCGTCTGAGAATTGGCGACCTGGTAGTCCGTTCAGGAAACCTAAGTATAAAATAATCAACAGACCGAAACACATTCAGTGAATTAAAAGATCTCTGAAGTAGAGGAGTACTGAATGAATCACTGATCCTTCCAATTTAATTTTATACATTCATTTTACGAATCGTACCATAAACCGTACATAGTTTACAGGTTTTCAATAATCTATAATAAAAAATATCAATGGTGAGGAATCAAACAGACATAAGGTAAGTTCTACTTTGTAAATTTTATCTTGTAGTATATGACACGTAAATGTAATATATAGTGTACAGATATATTTTATATAAACTTTATATATCACCCATGTATCGTAAGTTACGAAGGTCATAGTAGACAATTCACGTCATACTTTTTTCTTGTAGGAAAAGGACTTATTCGTATGACACGAAGACAATTCTCACCTAATTTCACCGTATTGAAAATATCATTGGTGTAAAAAAAAAAATGAGTTTAACGTGATGAACCATAGATATTAGGTAACTAACGAAAAGTGTGTACAAAGGTGATTCTGTTCAGAGGTGAGAGGAAAAACCAGTGAGTAGAAAACCTCGGGGTAAGTTAAAATAGAAAAATCTCATTCTGATGACGATTTTAGACAATTTATTATAAAATAAGATTAGGATGACAGGTGACTCAATGTTTTAAAATTATAGGGACAGTACTCACCTCAGATACTCCGACAGGAGATATAAAGGTAGTTTTGTACCTATTTATACAATTTTCCTTATCTTAGCAAAGTCGCGAGGGTGTTGTACCGTGGTCTTTGTGGTAAACTCTGTGGTTTATCAGTCAGTCCTAATAAATATAGGTTATAAAACTGGTCAACGACAGTAGATTTACCGAATCACTGGTTTGGGGTTTAGAGAAAAAGAGGGTAAATATCTGAGATTACGTTCTAGAACAAGATACCTCGAAAATCTCGAGTCAATATGATTTTTCGGAGAACTACTTTCACTTTCTCCTCTCACTTTTTCAACCGAATTTCGAGTTGTAAGTCTTTTACTTCTAGTACCGTAGGTCAGGGTAGTGAAGTACCCTTTATCTACCCCTTTGTCACCTTTGTCACTGTCTGAAGTAAAAAAACCCGAGGTTTTAGTGACGTCTACCACTGACGTCGGTACTTTAATTTTCTGCGAATGAGGAACCTTCTTTTCAATACTAGTTGGATCTATCGTATAAGTCTTCGTCTCTGTAATGAAACGGCTGATTCCAGGAAGATCAGTTCCGATACCAAAAAGGTCACCAGTACATACCTACACTCTCAACCTGACACTTCTTCCGACTCGCGACTTCTTAACTACGAAAACTTGACACCACAACCTCTTCTGAGAACTCTCAGGGAACCTGACGTTCCTCTAGGTCGGTCAGGTAAGATTTCCTCTAGTCGGGACCCTAAAGAAACCTTCCTTACTACGACTTCGACTTTGAGGTCATGAAACCGGTGGAGTACACTTCTCAACTGAGTAACCTTTTCTGAGACTACGACCCTCCCTAACCCCCGTCCTCCTCTTCCCCTACTGTCTCCTACTCTACCGACCTACCGTGGTGACTGAGCTACCTATACTCAAACCCACTTGAGACCCTCAACCACTACCTGTCCCTCCGGACCGGACGACGCTAAGTACCCCAACGTCTCTCAGCCTGTGCTGACTCGTTGACTTGACTTGACTTGACTTATTGGGGTAGTTGTTTTCTTTATCTTCGTAGACACAATACCAATCTATTACACTAAGACAGTAGAGGACCGAAATTCTGAAACCCGTTTCAGGTTTTCTCAAAGGAAAAAAGTCACTGATAAGTAACTAGTGGATTGTACTTACGTTTACGATCGAACTGTGAAGGTGAACATACAGATTCTCTGTAGAGTTATAAGTATAAAGACATAATCCAATTAAGTTCTTCCTCTTCTTTCTCCACCTTCTCTTATTCTTCTTTGGGTTTTGTAGTCGTCGAATTGTGTCTTCTTACAAAACCGACCAAGTTCATTGACAAATTATGTGTACAAAGACCCAACAACCCCTCGAACGGAGGTTCACCACTAAGTTCCTTGGTTCTGGTAATGACGAACACCGAGTAACAAAGGATCCTACAGTTACAGGAGACGTAGGGAGACACCTTTACTTGCGTCTCGTACCTCTTCCATATAGACGAGGACTTTCCGGTGCCGGTTACTCTCTATCAGGAAAGATGAATGTGGTACAACCCCTCTGACCAGTGTACCGTGTCCCCTAACACTTTCCCCGCAAGCCAACCTGTTGACGAAAGGATTATGTTAAAGGATATCTTCCTCCCGTCTAAAACACCTGTCGTTCGATAGAGACGGTGTCACATTCTAGTCTGAAAAGTAACACGGTGAGTCTGTGTAAGACAGAAAGAACAAAGGTAGAGTCATTTACCATGGAGACAAAGTGGGGCCACGAGACCGGTTCGGAGAACCTTCTTAAGACTGGAAGAGTGAGACGTCTAGTTTAGATAGTACTTTAGGACGACTGGTGTGACAACACTGTAGATCTTACACTCGTAGAAAGTGAGAAAGACGACAGTTTGAGGGTGAGACTTGGTTATGACTGTGTAGTGATAATTGATTCGAGGCACGAAATCGACATAAAGTAATCAAAAGGGTATCCCAGTAAAAAAACAGGCTCTTAGGGTGGGTTGTATGGTATAATGGAAATAAGTGAAAAACGAAGAAATTCAAAGGGACCTGACACTGGCGAAGAGTCTGAACGGAACAAAGACTGCTGGAACTGTCAGATTCCTCATGACTAATACCTAAAACATCTTATAGGGAGTCAACCCTAAACAGTCCACAAGTCCACCAATCTGACCCCAATAACTAAACCCTCTTTCCGGTCTCTCCGTTCTACAGTGAGAGTTGTTTAGTATACTCCCTGAGCACGGTAGTTGTATTGGGCCCACTACAATTGGAACTATTGGACCGATTCTACCACAGATGGTTCAAAGAGAAAAGACATTTGAAATCTTCGTTCAATGATTCATTTCGGGTCTAAATTTCTTGTCCCACAATGTGAGGTAGAGGAACTCTCTTCTGATAGATATGTTTAATAAACCTCAATCAGACACATTTAAACAGAGGGGGGAGTCAAATAAATAAATAAGTTAGTACATAAATCTGATACACCACCCCCTATAAAGAATATATAAAACGGAATATAAGGGTACGATGAAATAAATAAAACTAGGTATTCAGTGTCCTAGAGACCAGAAACTTAAGAGAAAGTCATTTGAGCATACAGGGACACTGTGTGGGCACAGTAAAACAAATTCGTGAAGGAGTGAAAGACCATGTTGTTCTACTACCTTTAGTAAAACGTATACGGGATTGGTGTGGAACGTACACGAATCTACGAGTAACACAGATTGAGAAAGTCTAGGGTACCTGACATCGGACGGTCCGAGGAGACAGGTACCTTAAAAGGTCCGTTCTCATGACCTTACCTAACGGTAAAGGAAGAGGTCCCCTAGAAGGGTTGGGTCCCTAACTTGGACCCAGAGGACGTAACGTCCGTCTAAGAAATGGTAGACTCGGTGGTCCCTTCGGAATCCTAGATAGTAAAGAGGTTTCTAGTGACTAAGTAAAATAACCTTTTTTCATAATCTTTGGTTCTAGACCCACCACCAAAATGAACGACTATAACCCTATATTGACGAACAGTAGAAAGAATCGTCTGTCTAAACCCTTTATTTATGTACATATATGATTGGTACATTTGTGTGTAAAGATATTAATAAAGACATACTTAGTGAGTCATAGATATAATTCGATTGGTACTCAAGTATTAGTACAGAGAGTGAAATTAAGTCATGGAGTACCAAGTAAGATCGGAACTTACACTATAAAAATTTCGAATTTGATAATGTTAAAACAATCTGACTGACTACTTCCTTTTTGACCTCCGATCAATCTCCGAAGGGATCAGTTTCACTCTCTGAAACCTCATAATTATAATAAAACTTGTTAGAGACCTCTATGGTACTTCCCTCGACTACGTTTGCGTCTTACCGAATGACTGACGTAGATTGTACCGTCACCGCCTGTTTACGGGTGACTTACGTGACTGCAATTTGTTCCTTGATACTATCTAAGTTGTAATATGTGGGGTGAAAGAGAGCGTAAATTAATAACTTGTTTATAGACAACTGTCGGACGACTCCGCATCCGTCTCTTGACACGAGACCGATACGTCACCACTCGTTTTGTCCGTGCGAGAAACGGGAATCCCATGATTTGGTATTCACTCCTGTCTCTCTCTGTTATTTGTTTACGTACATATTCATATACCAACGTTTGGTGCGACACCCGATACTTCCCTCTCTTATACTCACTCTAATTTCCTTCTTGGATTAAACCTGAGCGTTAGACCAAAGTACAAGAAACAAAAGGGACTCTTGTCCTCCTCTCCGAAGTTAAAATTGTTTTTTTTCTAAATCTAAATCCGTAAAGATTCCTATTTCCTACGATTTACAACTGCACGAAGTGATTTCTCCTCATCCCAGGAAGATGAGACGGTAAAACTCTTTCCGATTGACCTTCTCTACACGGAAGTAATTAGGAAAATGATGTTCAGTAAAGGTCAAGACGTAAAGGTCCTAGCCCCTCTCCGGATCTACCGTGTGACCACGGACCCAAGAAGTACACCAAACAGAGTTCTTTTCATTTTTTGTTCGAGAAATAGGGGTCGCAAATGTCCTTAGAGTTTGGCCCAATGTATTTTCCTCGTTAAATAAATGTACTTCGTTGTGTCCTTATCTTTACCGTCAGGATAAACGACTGTCCTTTTGAAACGGATTACAGTGAATAATGTTTGTTTTACGGAAAACATTTGAGGGGTTGTGTGAATAATTTATATGTAGAGACACAAAACTCTTTCCGACCCTTCACCAAACCGTTAATGTCGGGTCTCAATTGTCTCGAATGGGGGCGAAGGAGTCAAGGTCAAACGTCTAAGGGTGACAAAACGGCCCTGGGGACACCTGGTAGGACTGGCGTAGAAACGGAAGGACTATGAATAGAAAGGTTGGATCGTTAATAGTTGGTTTAGAAATGATGGTGGTAGCACCGGTCTTGGAGAACTGAAATTCCCGAACGGTCCTGAGTCGTAATTTGTTGGGGACCAAGGAGAAAGGGGTGACGACTGTCGAGAACAGGGGGTGCAGCCTGGTATGTTTGGTGTAAGACTTCTTACAAGAGAGGGTCCGAAGCACGTCGTACATGAAGAAACATTAAATAAATTACATAGGACAGGATAAATCACATCACGGGAAAGGAAAAGGAGGAACGGAATATAGTTTGAGTATTAAAACATGGGTGAAACGGAAAGGTTTCGTGGAAAGAGATGTGAGAACAAAATTTTGTGAGATAAATGAATCCCTTTTTTTTTATGTCTTCCGGGTCCTTTTCTTTCAGGGTTTATCCGGGTACCGAAGGGTCCACCGAGTCACCATTTCTTAGGTGGTCGTTACGTCCTCTGTGTCCTCGGAACCCAAACTGGGGACCCAACGCTTCTAGGGGACTTCCTCCCGTACTGTTGGGTGAGGTCATAAGAACGGACCTTTTAGGGTACCTGTCTCCTCGGACTCCCCGATGTCAGATATCCCGGTACTTCTCAACCTGTGCTGACTCGTACCTGACCGATGTCAGGGTATGTATAGGTGTTTAGTGAACTAAAAAAAAAATTAGTGAACTAAATAACTTGTTTTTTACGGACAATACCTAACTTAACACAGGGGAGTTTTATACAATTTCAGGATTGAAGACCATAGAGTCTCACACTGGACTAAAACCTTCCCCCTCAATATATCTACATTAACTAATCCTAGCTCAGAATATCACCGAGTCTACCATTTCTTAGACGGACGTTACGTCCTCTGGACGCAAGTTAGGACCTAACCCTACTAAGGGACCTCTTCCCTTACCACTGGGTGAGGTCATAAGAACGGACCTCTTAGGGTACCTGTCTCTTCGGACAACCCGATGTCAGGTGCCCAAGTGTCTCAGCCTGTACCGACTCACTGATTGTGACAGTTCAGAATTTCATCATCCCACCCGGGAATTAGGTCATAATGACCACAGGAATATTCTTCTCCCTGTAGACTCGTGTCTGAACTACCCCCTTTTGGTATACTATTCCTCCGTCTCTGACTTCGCGGCGACAACGTGCGACTTTACAGTTTCTAACGTTTGGTGGTGTCCGATCTTTCTCCGTCCCTTCGGAGAGATGTCATCCAAACTCTCCCTTGGACCAGGACGACTTTTGAACTAAAACCTGACCATCGGAGGTCTTGACTTTTTGTAGTTTAAAGACAAGAATATTCTGTGTGTTAATGCCACAAAACACTGTCGTCGGAATCCTTGGTGCATGTTACGGTGATGTTACTTCATACTCATCGTTTGAGTTGTTTACTACGACCCGTTTGACTTATAAGTATAAATTTATATATATATAGAATCACATTGAAAATACTCCTATTTTTAAAATGATTTTCTTCCTATTTTTACACAACTATAAAATACTTAAGTCACGGTTATTTATATACTTTTAACGAATTGTAGTGAATAAAAATCTTTTTACGATTGATTCGATCTTACTCTAGGATGATACATAGGAGCTCTAACCGATTTTAATTTTTATTTGGACTCTTATGGTACGTACCTACCTATTCCTTCTCTCCCAAAAGTTTGAAAGTAAGTGACGAGAATAATAACATTAACCATGTAGGTGGAACCTACTACTAATTCAACAGATGACACGCTCACACACACACACACAGTCAACGAGTCAACACAGGTTGAGAAACGTCGGGGTACCTGACATCGGGTGGTCCAAGGAGACAGGTACTTTAAGAAGTCCTTGTCGATGACCTCACCCAACGGTAAGTGAAGAGGTTCCCCCAGAAGGGTTCGGTTCCTAGTTTAGACCCAGAGGATGTGACGTCCGTCTGTGAAATGGTAGACTCGGTGTTCCCTTCAACAGGTGAGTCAAGTCAAATCAAGTCAGTGGGTCAGCACAGACTGACAAACGCTGGGGTACTTAACGTCGTGCGGTCCGGAGGGACAGGTAGTGGATGAGGGTCTCAGATGGGTTTGAGTACAGGTGGCTCAGACACTACGGTAGGTCGGTAGAGTAGGAGACAGTAGGGGAAGAGGAGGACGGGGGTTAGGGAGGGTTGTAGTCCCAGAAAAGGTTACTCAGTTGTGAAACATACTCCACCGGTTTCATAACCTCAAAGTCGAAGTCGTAGTCAGGAAGGTTACTTGTGGGTCCTGACTGGAGGAAATCCTACCTGACCAAACTAGAGGAACGTCAGGTTCCCTGAGAGTTCTCAGAAGAGGTTGTGGTGTCAAGTTTTCGTAGTTAAGAAGCCGCGAGTCGAAAGAAGTGTCAGGTTGAGAGTGTAGGTATGTACTGGTGACCTTTTTGGTATCGGAACTGATCTGCCTGGAATCAACCGTTTCATTACAGAGACTAAATCTTATATCATAGATCCAACCAGTATTGAAAGGAAGGTTCCTCACAGAAAATTAAAGTACCGACGTCAGTGGTAGACGTCACTAAAACCTCGGGTTTTTTATTTCAGACTGTGACAAAGGCGACAGAGGGGTAGATAAAGGGTACTTCACTACCCTGGTCTACGGTACTAGAAGTAAAAGACTTACAACTCGAAATTCGGTTGAAAAAGTGAGAGGAGAAAGTGAAAGTAGTTCTCCGAAAAAACAAGGAGAAGTGAAAGACGGTATTCCCACCACAGTAGACGTATAGACTGTAATAACTATAAAGAGGGCCGTTAGAACTAAGGTCGAACACGAAGAAGGTCGGGTCGCAAAGAGTACTACATGAGACGTATATTCAATTTATTCGTCCCACTGTTATATGTCGGAACTGCATAAGGAAAAGGATAAACCTTGGTCAGACAACAAGGTACAGGTCAAGACTGACAACAAAGGACTGGACGTATGTCCACAGAGTTCTCCGTCCAGTCCACCAGACCATAAGGGTAGAGAAAGTCTTAAAGGGTTAAATAACACTAGGTGTGTCAGTTTCCGAAACCGTATCAGTTATTTTGTCGCTGTCTACAAAAAGACCTTCAGAGAACGAAAAAGGTACTAGGTCGTCTACAACCGTTAAACTAGAGACCAAGGAGACAGAAAAGATTTTGGTCGAACTTGTAGACCTTCAAGTGACAAGTGTATAACGATTTCGGACCGAACCTCTTAAAACTCGTAATGAAATGATCGCACACTCTACTCACGTTAACACGTCATCAAACTCGTAAGAAACTGTAACGGAAAGAAACCCTAACCTTACTTTTGACTGGAAAAGGTCAGGACACCGGTGACGACTCAAAAGGTTTAAACGACCGTATAACTTACGTCCTGAAAGTGCGTCGTAGGAAGTCCTAAACTTTATCGAGATGACCTTAAGGTAGTGGAGGTGATCGAAAGAAGTCACTATAAAAGATTCCAGGTGAACTGAAGTGTAAGATCCTACAGACGGAGATCCACTCACTAGTGTGGTAGTATTAATAGACCCAGTACTTTTAGAAAAAACATGTCAAGAAGACACATAAGAACGGTGGAGAAGAATCATAGAAAACGAAGACAATCCTAGTATGGTAAAGACAGGAAATAACTCGGGTATTCGTCTCGTTTATGTATATGTGACTGGGTGTCAAAGGAAAGGGTTGACTCTACGTTTTATATACTTTGTTTTCCGTATACATTCTATAAGTATCGTTGTAGTGAAGATTATTTATCACTCTTTTGTTTTTATTTTTGGTTGGAATTTCCTGAAGGGATCGACAGATCACCAATTTTGAGATACGAGGGTTATGTTTTCTGTACTCCAGTTAAGGACCGACCTTTTGGTTCTAGGACGTACAGTGTGTCGTACCGGATTTTTTATTTTTATTTACTTATGTATAAAATCTTCTTGTTGGGGTTGACAGGTAGTTGTCATCTTACCTTTGTAAGTACTATGTACCATCATTTACATTTACTTTAAGACGATGGACTTCGTTGTTCCTACTATCAGTTTTTGTATTAATAATCCTTTTTTTTACTGATCTCTTTTTTCCGTCAATGTCTTCTTATATATAACGAATTAAGGTTTATGTATTTTAGGGTTTGTTCTTTTAATTGGATATTATTATATTTAGTTTTGTTACTAATAGAACCTTTCCCAATTACTAAACTTCCCATCTCTCTCCAAAGACCCTACGACCATTACAAGATAAAATAATAAACCTACCATTAATATGTGTACATAAGGGAAATATTTTTAAGTAACTTGACACGGGAATACTAGACGTATGAAAAGACCTACATATACAAGTTTCCATCATAAATGTTTTTGCTACATATACATAATCAATAGATAACGAGACATTGGTTAATGAACTTTGTTGTCGTATTCTGTGTAAATAATGGTACGTCGAAGACACCCAGTTCTTGGGTCTGTCCCGAAGTAACTCAGGAGACCAAGAGAGACCCAGAGAGTACTCCGAGACGTTCCGAGTTGGTCCTAGACATAGATCTAGTGAGGACCCCTAAACCTAGGAACGTCTACTAACCGACTTGATGACCGAGCTCCAGTGGCAAGTAAGAAACGGGACATTCGGAAATGTGTCTCGTAGAACGTTGTCTTGTCGTCTTACACAAGGGTTCTCTATCTCACGACCGTTTGTCTTCAGTGTTAGGAAACATTGGATCAGTACCTTCACTGAAGGGTAGTGAAAACGGTACAGGTAAATAATCTTTGATCAGTAAACACAGTCGAGTGTATATTCCCTCACCCCCCCACNACCCCCTCCACCCCCCCACCGACGACGACGACGACGCAACGAAGTCAACATTGGCTGAGACACGTTGGGGTATCTGCCGTCGGGTGGTCGGAGGTGGTAGGTACCCTAAGAGGTCCGTTCTCATGACCTCACCCCACGGTAACGGAAGCCCACCCTTAATATGTTTCCGTACTCATGACCCTCTGTGTTAGTAACCTTCGGTAAAATTCTCAGACGGACGTGTCGGACGATCTTCGACACCGTTTGTCGTTGTTTTATACATGTTTATACACGTAGTGATATGAAGGAACACATAAAGGTTCATGTGTCCTGTTCCAGACTTGAGACACAATTTACCTCTTCAGAGAAGGACAAAGTGAACCCAACGCATCTACCACACTGACACTGAAAAGTGACCGGTGACCAGAAGAGGGTTTTCTTTAATTTAATTTCAAATGTCTCTTTTTTCAGAGGTGTTTCTCTTTCCCGTCTTATGAAACAATATTATTTAGAACTTCTCTGAGACGGGGTCCTTGTTTACAAGAATCAATAGGGCGGTGGTTGAACTTTCCGTTGACCGTAATCCCGATTCCTTCTTGTCACAACAGACCGGACGACGTCCTTCGGAGTAAAATAACCTTACGTTCTTAATGTCGTTTTATTCCTTCTTCTCTTTCTTTTACCCTTTTACCGGAGTTGTTGACGAAAATTACCTTTACCGTACTACCGGGGAGTAGGAGGAGAAGTACCAAAATTCAGTCACTAGGGGTCTCTTGTATAGACTTCGACGTTTACTTTTCTAAAGTAAACTCTTTTAGACACACGTTCAAGAGAGAAGAAACTACGGGGTCACTCTCCCTTACAAAGGTAACACACACCCAAAAACTATACAACGAAACTTTTCTTATGATTTAGGAAGGTACTTTTCCAACTTGTAACGTGAGAAACGACTCATTTCTCTCAACAACAAAAACTCATTCCGACTTTAGGATGAGTTTCAACGGGAACAAGCACTAGACGATAAAAGAGTTCTCCGTGTAGTTACATGGGAAAGAAAATAAATAAATAACAAAAGAAAAGTACCTCGTATGTCGGAAAGACAAGGAAAAGAAAAATTTAACTTCATACGTTCAGTAAAGTCGACACAGGCTAAGAAACGTTACGATGCCTGACATCGGAGGGTCCAAGGAGACAGACACCCTAGGAGGTCCGTTCTTACGTCCTCACCCAACGGCACGGGAGGAGGTCCCCAGAAGGACTGGGTCCCTAGATTGGCAACAGAGGATACAGAGGACGTAACCGTCCGTCCAAGAAATGATGATCACAATGGACCCTTCGGGGTTCAACTTCATATCAACTAAATGTTACAAGACAATCAGAGTCCATATGTCGTTTCACTATATACGGAGGAAAAAGTCTCAGAAAAGGTAATATCCAATAATGTTCTAAAACTTATGTAAAAGAACACGATATGTACGACGACGACGACGACGATTCAGCGAAGTCAGCACAGGCTGAGACACGCTGGGGTATCTCCCGTCGGGTGGTCCGAGGGGGCAGGGACCCTAAGAGGTCCGTTCTTGTGACCTCACCCAACGGTAAAGGAAGACGTTTAAAATGTATATCATCACACATGAACAATTAGAGTAAGAAGATTAAAGAGAGTGGGAGAAAGATAGTAGTTACTGCTATCTTTAGAGTTTGACTCTTTTCCCTTTTAATACTTTTACGACGATTGTAAAAAAATTCTAATTCTTTTTTACACTCCGACACTGTACAGGAGAGTATTCTGATCTCCATACTATGTGACGTCGACGTCTACAATCTCCGAGTTCCGATGCTTCTGGTAAGGAACAGTTTAAGAGTGTGAGGTTCCCCCCGTTTTTTAGGTCACCTTTCATACCTTGATACAATTGTGTCTCTTTAGGTCAATTGACCTGGAAATTTCATTCACCTAAAAAACCACGAGTCGTGTCGATCCTTTTATTATTCTTTCGTTTACTCTCGACCTCAAACAAATTTGTCGTGTGACGTAATGTTTGGAGTCCTTTTTCTATGACACCAAAACACATAGGGTTTCAATCGACTTTTAGTCTTAATAGGACGTTCGACAAAGGTTGAATCTAAAGATTTCGGAGTTGGTTTAGATGACTTAGTCTTAGAGATCCCCAACTCATACTCGTAGAAATAAAACTTTTTCTTTTCTTTCGGTAAGTCTACTTTCCTCGAACCTGGTTAAAAAGAATACAAAAAACAAACAAACAAACAAACAAAACGGTCTTCTTGTTTACGTCGTAGTATATCAATATAAATGGGTATGTTTCGTTTGTCCGGGAAGATCGAATACCGCTATTAGATGTAAGACTTTTGAAAAGTGGACTCTCGAGGTCATTAACTCCACTTCATCTTTCAAAATTAACACGTTTATTAACGAATTTAGGAGGTAATTAAAATGCACCCGTTGGAGATCTCCTTTATCCCTGGGGAGTAATGATTGGAAAACGACCATTAAAGAAAATGTTTATAAAGATACGGGAATTAATATAAGACAATACAATTTTCGAGGGACAAAAGATGAAAAACATCTCATATACAATAATAAACTTGACAGATAACATTCCTTGTTAATTTGGAATGGATTAATATGAAAGTTATAGAGACAGTAACCCCCGAAGAGACGACCGAGTCACCATTTCTTAGACGGACGTTACGTCCCTTAAGTCCAATCCACTAACCCTCGTCCTCCTCTTCCCCTGTTATCTCCTACTCTACCGACCTACCGTAGTGACTGAGCTACGTGTACTCAAACCTACTTGAGACCCTCAACCACTACCTGTCCCTTCGGACCACACGACGTTAAGTACCCCAGCGTTTCTCAGCCTGTGGTGACTCGCTAACTTGACTTGACTCGACTCCGTTCTTTACCATCACTGAATGTCTCTCCACAGTCACCTCCCCACGACTCTTCCACATTCGGAGACCTACAGAAGACTCCTTAACTTTCCTGAACGACTGTCAACAATACGTACACTCTCTTTCTCTCCTCAGTCCCCGGAAGTCGGACTCTTGTCTTTCAAAGTCAGGTGATCAATATGACTCCACCCTTCAGACACTCACCGAGATACTCATCTCCCTTCGGTTCTCAAGGGCAGACCTGTACACGTCACACTCAACGTATAGAGATGGACACAGTCCAACCCATACGCCCACCCATACATTCATATCTCAAGTCTTCTCCCTAGACCCAACCTATGTCCTTGCACCCCAGAAGTCGTAAACCTGCGAAAATTGTGGTGGGAATTACCGACAGACTCCTCCGGAATGTTTATCGACACTTTTCTTCTCTTCGCTTTTCGTTTCCTCTTTTCCCTTCTATATTCGTGGAGTTACGTCTCAAGGTTTCTTATCGTTCTTCTCTATTCTTTCTGAAGGAGTCGCTAGTTACGTTTCTTTATCTCCTTTTCTTGTCTTACCCTTTCTGATCTCTAGAGAAGTTCTTTGAATCTGTATGGTTCCCTTGTAAAGTACGTTTCTACCCGAGCTATTTACTGTCTTTACCATACCTGGATTGTCTTCGTCTTCTATGATTCTTCTTCACTGTTCTTATGTGTCTTCTTGATGGTTTTTCTAGAAGTGTTGGTTCTATTAGTGCTACCACACTAGTGAGTGGATCTCGGTCTGTAGGACCTTACACTTCAGTTTACCTGGAATCTTTCGTAGTGATACTTGTTTCGATCACCTCCACTACCTTAAGGTCACCTCGACAAAGTTTAGGACTTTCTACTACGACACTTTCACGACGTGAGTTATACGGTCGTTTAAACCTTTTGAGTCGTCACCGGCGTCCTGACCTTTTCCAGTCAAAAGTAAGGTTAGGGTTTCTTTCCGTTACGGTTTCTTACGAGATTGATGACGTGTTAACGTGAGTAGAGTGTGCGATCATTTCATTACGAGTTTTAAGAGGTTCGGTCCGAAGTCGTTATACACTTGTGACTTGAAGGTCTACAAGTTCGACCAAAATCTTTTCCGTCTCCTTGGTCTCTAGTTTAACGGTTGTAGACGACCTAGTACCTTTTTCGTTCTCTGAAGGTCTTTTTGTAGATAACGACAAAATAACTGATACGGTTTCGGAAACTGACACGCCTAGTGTTATTTGACACCTTTTAAGACTTTCTCTACCCTTATGGTCTGGTAGATTGGACGGAGAACTCTTTGGACATACGTCCGGTCCTTCGTTGTCAATCTTGACCTGTACCTTGTTGTCTGACCAAGGTTTATCCTTTTCCTCATGGAGTTCCGACATATAAAAGTGGGAGGAATAAATTGAATATACGTCTCATGTAGTACTCTTTACGACCCGACCTTCTTCGTGTTCGACCTTAGTTCTAAAGACCCTCTTTATAGTTATTACAGTCTACACGTCTACTGTGGTGGGAATACCGTCTTTCACTTCTCCTTGATTTTTCGGAGAACTACTTTCACTTTCTCCTCTCACTTTTTCAACTGAATTTCGAGTTGTAAGTCTTTTGATTCTAGTACCGTAGACCAAGGTAGTGAAGTACCCTTTATCTACCCCTTTGTCACCTTTGTCACAGTCTGAAATAAAAAAAACCGAGGTTTTAGTGACGTCTTCCACTACCGTCGGTACTTTAATTTTCTGAGAATGAGGAACCTTCCTTTCAATACTGGTTGGATCTATCGTATAACTTTTCGTCTCTGTAACGAAACGGTTGTTTCCAGGTGGATCAGTTCCGATACCAAAAAGGACGCCAGTACATACCTACACTCTCAACCTGTCACTTCTTTCGACTCGTGGCTTCTTGACTACGAAAACTTGACACTACAACCTCTTCTGAGAACTTTCAGGGAACCTGACGTTCCTCTAGGTTGGTCAGGTAAGACTTCCTCTAGTCGGGACCCTAAAGAAACCTTCCTTACTATGATTTCGACTTTGAGGTCATTAAACCGGTGGACTACACTTCTCAACTGAGTAACCTTTTCTGGGACTACGACCCTCCCTGACCGCCGTCCTCCTCTTCCCCTGCTGTCTCCTACTCTACCGACCTACCGTAGTGACTGAGCTACCTGCACTCAGACTCACTTGAAGTCCTCAACCACTACCTGTCCCTCCGGACAACGACGCCAAGTACCCCAGAGTTTCTCAGTCTGTGCTGACTCGCTGACTTTACTTGACTTGACTTGACTTGAAGTTCGGTATCCTCAATTTCTGGATTCCCCTCAATCAGATCTCTCTCCTCTCTTCTACAGGGTAAAAGGCAAAGATCAAGATTCTAAGATTCAAAAATCAGTTCTTGGAGGTCCCGTGGAAATGGTAGAAGAACCCTGGGAAGTAGGCCATATTCTGAAAGTGGTGTGACCGTGTTGGGTTCAAGGGAAGGAACAATCTTATTCGGGGTTTACTGACAGAGTTAGAATGACATGTGACGTGGAAACGAACAGAATAAAAAAGATGATATTGACCGGTAGGTACATAGACGGGTCGAGTCTAGGACACACGTACTTACTCCCTCACTAAGATTAACAAGGTGCTAGTTTAGAGAATGAGAAAGAATCGTTGTTAACATAAGTAAACCTGACGTCACATCTAGTATACCGTGAGAACGATCAGTAGAAGACTTGACGAAAAATAGGGTTCCTTCGACCTTTTTATTTGTTGTGTTTGTAATGGGGGACTGAGGAAGAGTCGATCTCACAGATGAATACTAGATGTAGGGAGTTCATTTATAGGTCCGAGGGTACTCTATACCTTCCGTCTTCAGAAGTACTGCTCCGTCAACGACGTGAGTCCCTCCATAAAATAAGACGACTCCATCGACACCTCGTAGGGATTCCCAGTACATCCACGACTCACCTTCTGTCGTTCCCAGTGGGGTCAGTCTAAAAGTGATTTCTCAAAACACCATTTCAACCTGTTGAGAGAACTGTCACACCGTAGATTGAAACAAAGGAACCGGAAAGATCTTTAGGGCATACGTTGGGATATAAGAAATTCTTCGAGAAAGAAGAATTTCATCCAACTCACCTAAGACAAAAGACGTTTAATTTGTAGAATTAGTTATTTTGTGGAAAGACAATAATGGTCGAATGAAACGACCCATTGCACAAATAACATAAAAAAGAGACGATCTAACAAATCTGTCCTCTATTGATATAGTGTAAGGAGAACACATCTCATGTCGTGGGTCACACCGACACTCCACCGGTCCTACGGTGTCGTTTGAGTGTTTTCCCGATATTCCAGAAAATTGTACCACTGTGCAGATAAAACCAGTGACTCATTGGATGACGATGATTCAACAAACCTATAAATACGAATTATTTACCTTGACCAAAAAAAAAAAAAAAGGTGTAGTATTTTCAATAACTCTGTGATTCCCCTGATACTTGATTTTGTCGAAGTATTAGAGACGTGATCCATGACTTATTTTTATTTACAACATAGAGTCGAGACGAACTCTTCTGAACTCCTCCGCTCGGGAGTCAACTCCTTGTTTCCCTTTAGACCGGGTACACCCTTGGTCAGTTTCGTCCCTCCTACCTTTTTATCCTGAATGTACCTATCGTAGAGTTTATCTCAAGAAATTGAAACCAGTGTTGAGTACTCTTTACGACCTTACGGATGTCCTCAATCTCTTAGGTGACGAATAGAGACGTAGTGACTTCAATAATACCTTCGAGAGGACTTCAGGAGACCAGTCGAACGAGAAATGGAAGTCGCGACGACGTGACATAGTAAGATAACCGAATTTACTTAGGATGTCCGGGTCTCTCGATAATGTTTGAATCTGTCGTATAATATTTCGTCTCGGTAGTGAAACGGTTGTTTCTCGGTACATCAGTTTCGATACCAAAAAGGTCATCAGTACATGTCTACACTCTCAACCGGGTATTTCTTCCGACTCACGACTTCTTGACAATGAAAACCTGACACCACGACCTCTTTTGAGAACTCTTAGGGAACCTATCACTCCACTAGTTTGGTCAGTTAGGATTTTCTTTAGTCAGGACTTATAAGTGACGTTTCTGACTACGACTATGACTTCGAGGTTATGAAACCGGTGGACTACACTTCTTGACTGAGCAACCTTTTCTGGGACTACGACCCTTTCTAACTTCCGTCTCCTCTTCCCCTGCTGTCTCCTACGTTACCAACCTACCGTAGTGACTGAGTTACCTGTACTCAAACTCGTTTAAGACCTTCTGTCACTTCCTGTCTCTTCGGACCATACGACGTTCAGGTGCCCCTACGTCTCAACCTGTGTTGAATTGTTGACTTCTTATCATTGTTGGTCGGGTTTTCAAGTCAAGTCAAGTCAGCGAGTCATCACAGGCTGAGAAACTCTGAGGTACTTGGCGTCGTGCGGTCCGGAGGGACAAGTAGTGGTAGAGGGCTTCAAGTGAGTCTGAGTACAGGTAGCTCAGTGACTACGGTAGGTCGGTAGAGTAGGAGTCAGCAGGGGAAGAGGAGGACGGGAGTCAGGGAGGGTCGTAGTCTCAAAAAAGGTTACTCAGTTGAGAAGAGTACTCCACCGGTTTCATGACCTCAAAGTCGAAATCGTAGTAAGGAAGGTTTCTTTAGGGTCCCTCCTCCAGTTTATATCCGTCTGTCGGATCGACTCTGTTACTACCTCTTCTGTCTGACATAAAATTGACGACCGTACAGTCGAGTGTAGAAAACGGTTTACTATAAATATGTCGACTCTCCTCATACAATCAAAGTACAAGGAAGACGTGTCCTCAACCTCGGTAAGAGTTCTCTTCTGAGAATTTACCTTACGTATACAAAATGTTATAGGTTTTACTCGAAGAGTACGAGTCTAGGAATTCGGGGATTTATGGTGTTGAAACCGATTCGACCGTCCGAGGAAAGACCGGTCGCGAGACTAATCTTAGATTTGAAATCTACTAATATGAGGTCTTAGTCTTGACTTGGTGCGACCCCAAAACATCACACACTTAAGTTAAGTAATACCAATGACCCCAAATCCTAAGTAGCCTTCCTAGATCTTAATGATACTCCTCTGTAAAATAGTCTGTCAAAAGTTGAGACCGTCTAAAAGGACTCTCGAGTCTTTGACACCAGGTTTCGACCCTAGAGTCGGTGACTCTCGTCGTTAATCCGTCGACTTCCGTTGGGCGGTCCAGGTGATCCTAAACGGATTACCTTAGTACTCAGTCGTAAGAGACCCGTCGTCATCGGTCCGGGAACCCGGTTCCTTGTATATCTGACTCTCCCGTTCTGTAACTGTTCGTTGAAGGTAAAATACCTTTCTTTTCTTTCAATGTTCCTTCAACCAGATGAGAAGTCCCCGGGGGTTTCTGTTTTTACATCGTTGAGAGTTTCACTAATAATTTCTCGCACTGCCCTAGACCGAGAGAAAGACAGAGAGACAGACTGACAGAGAACAAGAACGGGAAGTAGAAACGTAAAAAAGTCATAAATTGTAATTATAGGTAAATTTTGACTCTCAGGTACGTGGCATTGGGTGGTCCAGACGGGACAGGTACCTTAAAAGGTCCCTCCTTCTGACCTCACCCAACGGGAAAGGAGGAGGTCTCCTAGAAGGGTTGGGTCCCTACCTTACGTTCAAAGAAGAGGATGTAACCGTCCGTCTAAGAAATGGTGACACGGTGGACCCTTCGAGGTTTGACTCTCGTCACGGACCCTTATCTCGATATCTCGTCTCTCCTGTTATCCCCTGTGACCTTTGTCTAAAAATCAATCAACCTTTCTTATACACACTAGAATCCCAGTGAGGTAGAAGTTGAATGTGTCTCGTAACATCTTAGGACTACCGGCTCTTATGACATCTTCTATCATTTCCTTTAAACCCTCGTAAGAAAAGGGGGAACTCTTGGTTTAATCCCTCGGACCTCCGGACTTTAAGTGTCTTAGTGTTTCTCGCTCTACGTTGACTCACTCGTACGTCTGTGAATCTCTTTATAAAACGAATATACAAACGAACAGTATATACGGGTACTTGTCGTACTTCTCCGTTTTCCAATCCTGAGACTTTCTACTTGAGGGGTCCAGTCATCCACGGGTTATACGATGTCCTCTAGTCACCTCTTTATTGAGGTCTTTCTTACTTCTCTACCTCGGTTTCGTTTTTGTTGTGAGTCAACGCCTACACCGACCGTTACCTTCATTTCAGACTACGACATTTCTCGTTATAACGTATCCTCGGACCTTACAATTCAGGTACCTAGTTCCGTCTAACCTTCATCAGTTTGTCCTCTACAGTTCTCACATACAACTGTAAAATCCCTAGTCGCTTGATTTTACCTGACCTTACCCACTTAAATTGAGTCTACTGATAATATAGATGATGACACCCGTCCTTAAGGAATCTTCTTTACCTCATCGGTAGTATCAGTTGTTTTCTCAGGTTTTACGTCATGAACCTACGTTAGAGTTTTTACTGTCTTACTAAAGACAAGTAAAGGTTCCGTTTGGTATAGGTTCAGATGTGGGGCTGGTCATTACGACTTCTTCGACTTCAACTTACCAAGATACTCCTGGATGGTCTGGAAGTTCTTGATCGTGGGGAGTTTTCTACAGTAAAAGTAATATCCCCTGATCTTACGTTTTCGTCCTTCAGTTCTCTATGGACCTCATCGTCCGTTTAAACCGGAACCTCATGTTTTACTTTGTCCAGTTTCCGATTGTCAAAACGGTTCTCTTACGCGACCAGTATCGTTTGTGGGAGAAGGTTGTGTTCTCTTCTGAGATGTGTACCTGTAGTGGTCTGCCAGTTGTGGTTTTAGTCTAACTAATATAAGAAACGTCGGTTTCTACCACTTCAAGATATGTCAGTCGTTTTTGTTCTGACCCTCGACTGACATCGAGTCTAGTACTTGAGGAATAACGGTTCAAGTCTGAATTTAACTTCTTTCATCCCCTTTGGTGGTCTGGTAAGTCCATTTTGGATTTGGTTTAGGGAACACTAATATGTCACTTTCACTGTTTATCTAAGTTCCGTAGTCTAGACTATTCGTCTCACGGATTCCTGTCTCCAAACACTGTAACATGTTCTCTGTCCCTAGTCATGGTAAGGGGTCTTTTTCTTTACGTTTTTCCGTTTTACCAACAGACTCCTCCGGAATGTTTATCGACTCTTTTCTTCTCTTTGATTTCCCTTTCCTCTTTCCCTTTCTATATGGGTAAACTTACGTCTCAAGGTTTCTTATCGTTCCTCTCTATTCTTTCGGAAGGACTCACTAGTTACGTTTCTTTATCTCCTTTTGTTGTCTTACCCTTTCTGATCTCTAGAGGAGTTTTTTTAATCGCTATGGTTCCCTTGTAAAGTACGTTTCTACCTGAGTTATTTCCTGTCTTTACCATACCCGGATTGTCTTCGTCTTCTATGATTCTTCTCTACCGTTGTTATGTGTTTTCTTGACATGTTTTTTTAAGAAGTACTGGGTCTCCTGGTGCTACCACACTAGTGAGTGGATCTCGGTCCGTAGGACCTTACACTTCAGTTCACCCGGAATCCTTCGTGGTAATGCTTGTTCGATCACCTCCACTACCTTAAGGTCAACTCGATAAAGTTTAGGATTTTCTACTACGACACTTTCACGTCGTGAGTTATACGGTCGTTTAAACCTTTTGAGTCACCCGGTGTCCTGACCTTTTCCAGTCAAAAGTAAGATTAGGGTTTCTTTCCGTTACGGTTTCTTACGAGTTTGATGGTGTGTTAATGTGAGTAGAGTGTACGATCGTTTCATTACGAGTTTTAAGAGGTTCTGTCCGAAGTTGTCATGTACACGTAGCACTTGAAGGTCTACTAGTCGACCTAAATCTTTTCCGTCTCCTTGGTCTCTAGTTTAACAGTTGCAGACAGCCTATTAGTTTTTACGTTTTCTCAAGGTCTTTTTGTAGCTGAATACGAAATAACTGATACGGTTTCGAGACTGACACACCTAGTGTTGTTTGACACCTTTTAAGACTTTCTCTACCCTTATGGTCTGGTGGATTGGACGGAGGACTCTTTAGACATACGTCCAGTTCTTCGTTGTCAATCTTGACCTGTACCTTGTTGTCTGACCAAGGTATATCCTTTTCCTCATGTAGTTCCGACATATGACAGTGGGACTAATAAATTGAATATACGTGTCATGTAGTACGCTTTACGACCCGACCCACTTCGTGTTTGACCTTAGTTCTAACGGTCCTCTTTATAGTTATTGGAGTCTATACGTCTACTGTGGTAGGAATACCGTCTTTCGTTTCTTCTTGATTACTCGGAGAACTACTTTCACTTTCTCCCCTCACTTTTTTAACCGAATTTTGAGTTGTAAGTCTTTTGATTCTAGTACCGTAGACCAGGGTAGCGAAGTACCGTTAATCTACCCCTTTGTTACCTTTAACACTCTCTGAAAGAAAAGAACCCGAGGTTTTAGTGACGTCTACCACCGACGTCGGTACTTTAATTTTCCGTGAATGAGGAACCTTCTTTTCGACACTGGTTGGATCTGTCGTATAATTTTTCGTCTCTATAATGAAATTGTTGTTTCCAGACAGATCAGTTTCGATACCAAAAAGGTTTTCAGAGTATACCTACACTCAACCTAATATTTCTTTCGACTCGTGTCTTTTTAACGAAAACTTTATACCACAACCTCTTCTTAGAACTCTTAGAGAACCTGACGTTCCTCTAGTTTGCTCAGTTAGGATTCCCTTTAGGCAGGACTTATAAGTAACCTTCCCGACTACGACCTCGACTTTGAGGTCATGAATCCGATGGACTACACTTCTTCACTGAGTGACTTTTTCTGGGTCAAAGACCCTTTCTAACTTCCGTCCTCCTTTTCCCCTACTGTATCCTACTCTACCAACCTACCGTAGTGGTTGAGCTACCTGTACTCAAAGTCGTTCGGCCCTCAACTGCTACCTGTCCCTTCAAACCGCACGACGTCAGGTACCCCAGTGTTTCTCAGTCTGTGTTGACTCGCTGACTTCACTTGTCTTGACTTGACTACGAACAGACACTCTCTCTTTTTTGAGACCACGGAGGACTATTAGATAAATAGTCGAGAAAGAGTCGATTCTTGGATTTATCACATCTTAGAGTTTCTTTTTGACTTGGTTTTGCACATTTATAAATGAACCGTCAGAAAAACGGTTTTGTCTATGTTATAAACATAACCACTATAAACGACGAAGTGGGTGCTCTTTCAAAGAGAAACGGAACTTTGTGACTTTCGTCGGACTGGATTTTAGTCTAAGAGTGTCACTCACTTCATTCAATCTGTCTCTTTCTGTTTGTATTATAACGAATATACACCTTAGATTTTCTTCCAATGTTTACTTGAATTAACATTTTGACTTTATCTCAATGTCTACATCTTTTATTTGAATACCAATGTTTCCCCGATTTTCCCCTTCCCTATTTAACCTTCTGACCGTATTTGTACGACGACGACGACGACGACGATTCAGCGAAGTCAGCACAGGCTGAGACGCTGGGGTATCTGTCGTCGGGTGGTCCGAAGGGGCAGGGACCCTGAGAGGTCCGTTCTTGTGACCCCACCCAACGGTAAAGGAAGAGGTTACGTGCTTTCCCTTTTCACTTTCCCTTCAGCGAGTCAAGACAGGCTGGGAGTCGCTGGGGTACCTGACGTCGGAAGGTCCGAGGAGCCAGGTGCCCTAAAAGGTCCGTTCTCATGGTCTCACCCTACGGATGATATATATTTTACCTTTGATTATTTCTGAATGACATATCGTATCCCTTGAGATGAGTTATGATACATTACCAGATATACCCTCTTCCTAGATTTTTTCTCACCTATACATATATATATAAACATATTCTCTAAGTGGAACGATATGTGGACTTTGATTGTGTTATGACATTTAGTTAATATGACGTTATTTTTTTAGAAAAAATTAGTTGTTAACTGTATAGGGGGCGGGTTCTGGAAACCTTCCAGTCACTACAGTGAGTGCATTTACTAAAACGTGAATAAAACTACACTCCAGAAGACCAGTCTGGAAGTAAAAGAGAGGAGGTCCCAGTACGTAAACAATTTCGTCCAACAGACTTCCACCTCTCGTAAGATCCCCTCCGAGGTGATCTGTCCACCGTGTCGACGAGACGGCGANCCCCCCCCCCCCCCCCCCCGACACCCGTCGAGTAAGTCGAGAGACCGTCGTAGTCAATCAAGTCAAGTCAGATCAAGTCAGCGAGTCAGTACAGACTGAGACGCTGTGGCACCTGACGTCGTGCGGTCCGAAGGGACAGGTAGTGGTTGAGGGCCTCAAATGAGTTTGGGTACAGGTAACTCAGTCACTACGGTAGGTTGGTAGAGTAGAAAACGGCGGGGGAATAGGAGGAAGGGAGTTAGAAAGAGTCGTAGTCCCAGAAAAGGTTTCTCATCCGAGAAGTGTAGTCCACCAGTTTCATCACCTCGAAGTCGTAGTCAGGAAGGTTACTTATAAGTCCTGACTAAAGGAAATCCTACCTGACCAACCTAGAGGAACGTCAGGTTCCCTGCGAGTTCTCAGAAGAGGTTGTGGTGTTATCCGTCGTAATTATCCTGTGTCGTCTTTCTTTTACAAAAGACTCTAGAAAAGGTTGAACTCGTTGAAAACTAAAATTCTTAAATTCTTACGAGAGACAATCGGAAACACTGAGAAAGGTAGATAGGAGGGTGGAAACCGTAACAAAGGAGTTACGTCTCGGTGTGTAATCCAAGACATATAAGAGTTAATATTCGGTTCGGTTGTACAGGACTCCTACGTGTAACAACACTCCACTGGTGTCAATTGGAAATTCTAGGTGAGACATTGGTGATATTCTCATCTAGAGTTTTCAAGAATAGAGTTCTTTTTTACACATTGTTACATTCCACTACTACATTATATAATTGATTTAAATAACACCATAGTAAAACGATAAATATATATGTAACTAGAAGGAAGGTGAAATCGAGTCCCTCAGGCAAGTGGGGTAAGGGTGGGTCGGACCAGAGAAACGGAGACGTCCTTGTAGAGGGAACGTCTAAAACAGAATCCAAGTATAGTAAAACACCGACGTAAGTGATTACGAGTTAAAAAGAAACGAAATAAATAAAAAATTTTATGTCTAAATTTTTATCTGTAAAGTGAAATTCCTTTAGGATTTTTCTTTTTTTTTAGGGTCCCAGTAAACGTAAACCTTATGGTCTAAGACTAACGACTGTGACGACACGACTTTATCAGAGGAGGAATTGATTACCATTGCGTATATATAGTTAGGATTATAGGGTCAAACAGGAGGAGACACAGGGGTGCAGACAAAAAATGGAGACATAGAGATAATGACGGGACCTTTATCCGAGTGGACATGGTAAAAAGATCTAAGTTGTACATACGTAATTCTACGGTACAAACAAAAAGAAAGTTGAAGTTAGACACACTGTCTGAGATCCAGGTAGGTGTAGAGATGTTTACTGGGTCAAAGCAAGGTAAAATACGCGTGATGTAGAAAAATAGGTAAGCAGACAATAACCTGTAAATCCACCAAAGGTACAGGACCGATCCGAAAGATCCTCTCGTTCTTGTTCCTCGGTAGATTCCTTTCAGTGGATTCTAATGTTTAACATTAGTCCTTTATAGAGAAAGGTGAGGGACAAATGATGGTGCGTGTCTGGTATTAGTTGGAGGTTTTAGAGGACGACTTGTGGTACAAGACTTACAGTCTGTTTTCTTTTTAGTAAGAAGAAGATAAGGACTTTTATTCACTACGCCCTTTCCTCGTCTTCCAAACCTCAATTTCCCACGATCAAGTCAAAACCTGGATCATTTTTCGGTGAAAAGGGTAATCAGTACATACCTACACTTCCAACCTGGTATTTCTTCCAACTTGTAGTTTCTTGTCTATGGAGACTTGACACCACAACCTCTACTGAGAACTCTCAGGGAACCTGTCGTTCCTCTAGTTTGGTCAGTTAGGATTTCCTTTAGTTGGGACTCATAGTAACCTTCCTGTCAAGGTAGACATTGAAAGGGGGAACTGGAGACTGTATATTCTATTCGAGAGAAAGAATTGTGTGTGTGTGTGTGTGTGTGTGTGTGTGTGTGTGTGTTAGAAAGAAGTCAGAAAGGGTTGTAGTTCCAGAAAAGGTTACTCAGTCAAGAAGTACGGTGCATCGTTTTCATAAACTCAAAATCGAAGTCGTAGTCAGGAAGGTTACTATGAGTCCCAACTAAAGGAAATCCTAACTTACCAAACTAGAGGAACGACAGGTTCCCTGAGAGTTCTCAGTAGAGGTTGTGGTGTTAAGCATTCATAGATAAGAAACTACGAGTTGGAAGAAACACCAGGTTAGAAGTGTAGGTATGTACTGATTACCTTTTTGGTATCGAAACTGATATGTCTTGAAACAACCGTTTCACTATTTGAAACAAAAAATTATACGAAGATCCAAACAGTATCAGAAGGAAGGTTCTTCGTTCACAGAAGATTAAAGTATCGACGTCAGTGGTAGACGTCACTAAAACCTCAGGTTCTTCTCTTTTGGACAGTGACGAGGATGAAAGAGGGGTAGATAAACGGTACCTTAATACCCTGGTTACGGTTCTAGAAACAAAAAACTTACGACTCAAAATTCGGTCGAAAAGTGAGAGGAGAAAGTGGAGTAGTTCTCCGAGAAATCAAGGAGAAACGAAAGACGGTAATCTCATCTTAGTAGAGGTATAGACTCCAACAATAGAGAGGGTCGTTAACTAAGATCGAACATTGAGTAGGTCGGACCCTAAAACGTACTACATGTGACGTATATTCAATTTATTTGTCTTGTTGTCATATATCGGAACTACATGAGGAAAGGTTTGTATCTTGGTCAGGTAACAAAGTACGTTACAAGTTTGACAACGAAGAACTGGGCGTATGTTCAAAGAGTCCTCTGTCCATTCTACCAGACCATAAGGGTAAAGAAATTCTTAAAAAGTCAAAAAACACGAGGTGTGTCAGAAACGTACCCGTTACTTTGTCTTCATCTACAAAAGGTCCTTAAGGGAACGAAAGAGATACATACTAGGTCGTTTACAACCGTTAAACTAGAGAACAAGGAGACGGAAAAGATTTGGGTCGAACATGTAGACCTTCGGGGAGGACTGGTTGTACCTTTACGACCACCTGCGGAGTTCGTAGAACGTCTGGAAAGGGGTGTTGAGGGACATTTCTCGTTTTCGTTTGTTCGGGGGATTGTGAGAGCATACCGTTTCCGGGACGTCGGAACGTGGTCACAAAGGCGAGACTATGGGAGGAGTACACATAAAGTTATGACAACAGACCTCTCACTTAAGGTTCGGGTAGAGAATAGAAATAGGTCACTATGACACAGTAGTAAGGACGAAAATGTTCTTAAGACTCTGTCACACACCCACTTGAACCGAACCTTCTCCTCTCCCCCTAAGGTTCGTCTTCCCGGAGGTAGGACTCACAGTGATACCTGGTACTACACGTTCCGTCTCCGGTAGTCTGGACGGCGAAGGCCGGAGTTGTCAGGGGAAGAGTGAGTTCACTCTAGACTCCTCTGCGGTCCCCGGTTCCTTCGTCCCTTTTCAAGAGAGTGGGAATAAGGTGGGTCGAGCACACTCAATTTTCTCTTACCTACCTAGTAAGTCTGTTTCGTGATCCTTTTTGCTCAAACGACTCATTTAATGTCTACCTTAGTTCTAATATCCTTCCTTCTTTCACGAAAACTTCGTAGAAAAGTTTTTCGTTCAATTTTACGATTATAATCGATTTTCAAAAACTTATGAATAGTAAACGACCTTTGTATGTACGATTTACGAAACGAATATCATAAAGTGGTTTACGAGTCATGACCAAACCCTCTTCTGTACGGGTCAGACTTTCCACTTCCTGAACAGGTCCTTGTATTTCAAAACGTACCGTTTAACCCTAAGTTTACACCCAGAAAGACACGAGTTATATTAAATACCGAAGGACTCACACTACCATTACAACATCCAGAGGAACTTGTTCGTAACAATGATGAACCATTTACTGAGTATAGTAATATGTAAGAACTTTCACTATTTTGTTGACAAAAGTAAAAATTTACTTACATTAGACCGTAAAAGTGGTGAAGTCTGATAAGATAATTAATAAATCTTAAACATACTGAGATGGTGTTTTAAGTGTACACGATCGGTTTTGGGTCTTTCTTTTTATTTACTTAAGGTATGTTCGTCAGGTTTTAATCATAATAGAACCAAAATAAATTTACCATAGGGTAACCAAGGTTCTCGGTTTATCCTAAGTTGACGGGTTTATGTGTGTTACTTCGAGTTTTGTAAAGCCGTCCTTCGTTTCATCTCTTCCAAGGAGGAGGGAATCGAATTTCAGATTTTAAGTCGTACCAGTGTGTTGGTATACTTCTTGTATTGGTGTGTGGGGTACCGTATTCTCTTTCACGTGCTCTAGTTATGTTGTCGTTCGGGTGTTCCCTAGTGACTTAAATTGTAGAGGAGACTCCAAAACTAACGGTTTTTCTCTCTCTTTAAATAGTGAGTCTAGTCTCTCCTCGATTCATCTTTACTTTCCCTCCTTACTTGAAAAGGGCCATCTCTCTAAAAGACCTATTTCGGACCCTTACTGAATCTACTTTCTCACCTCAGACAAACCAACTTGTTCTACCTTACTTACGACTCCTCTATCGAAACCCGGTTCACTGCCCTCGTACTTCCTTCCCTTCTCTAAGTAATGTCTGGGGTCCCTACTCTATTTCTCGGGATATTTTCCTGGGCTCGTCGGACCGGATGTATCTCCTTTGTTTCCAAAGTTTCCCATTCCACGGGATCTCGTCACCACCTCCATGAGAAAGAGACGTAGTGACCCTAGTGGTCCCAGGTTCCACCTCCTTGCACGTGGTCACTCTTCCTTCACCGGCACCGGTTCAAACCTTCGACTAATAAGTCTTTTATTCAGGGAAATAAGTGTATTATGGTGAAGAAATCTACCTTTACTGTCTTAAGTTCAGATGTCATTCTGACGGACGAGTAAAGAAAATCCGGAAGTCCGTCGTATCTCATCCTTTTTGGATCCCCCGACCGTCCCGTCACCCCAATCCCTCCTTCCTTCCGACCTAATATTTTCTTACTCTCAATCACCCCTTTTGAACACATTTTATGCGTCAGGAACAGGGAGTCATAGGTACCCCCAACCAAGGTCCTGTGAACTTCACCTTTCACTTTCATAATCGACGAGTCAGCACAGACTGAGAAACGCTGGGGTCCCTGGCATGTCGGGTGGTCTGAGGCGTCAGGCACCTTAAGAGATCCGTTCTTATGACCTTACCCATCGGTACGGGAAGAGGTCCCCTAGAAGGGTTGGGTCTTTAGTTTGAGTCCAGGGAACGTAACAGCCACCTAAGAAATGGTTGAGTCGGTGGTTCCTTCGGGAGTCCTGAATCCCCTCTAGTTTTAAGGACGTACAAGTTTAGGGTATCAGCCGGGGGACGTAGGGACTTAAGCTAGTTTACGGGTAGTGTATAATGCAAACATTAGGGACCAACCGACTTACGAGTCTACACCAGGACTTCTATGTCTCGTGGTCGACAGATAAAACTACTTTTAAGTGAATGTCCATCTCAGTGTGTCAATTTTGAGTACAACAAATTCCTAGCTAGTATGAGGGATGATCTAAGATCGGAGAAGTGACTACGACAACAAATCAGTGAGTCAGCACAGACTCTGGGGTACTTGACTTCGTGCGGTCCGAAGGGAAAGGAAGTGATAGAGGACCTCAAACGAGTTTGAGTACGGGAAACTCAGTTACTACAGTAGGTTGGTAGAGTCGTAGACAGCTAGTGAAGAGGACGGGAGTCGGAAAGGGTCGTAGTTCTAGAAAAGGACATTCAGTCAAGAAGTGTAGTCCACCGGTTTCCTAACCTCGAAGTCAAAGTCGTAGTCAGAAAGGTTACTTATAATTCCAACTAAATCCTAACTGACCAAAGTAGAACGTCAAGTTCCTTCAGAGTTCTCAGAAGGGGATTGTAGTTTCAATCTTTCGTATTCAAGAAGCCACGAGTTGGAAGAAATACAAAGTTGAGAGTGTAGGTGTGTGTCAATGACCTTTTTGGTATCGAAACTGATACCTTTTGGTATGAAACGGTGAAACAACGTTTCACTACAGAGACGAAAAATTATACGACAGATCCAAACAGTATCGAAAAGAAGGTTCCTCGTTCGTAGAAAATTAAGGTACCGCCGTCAGTGACAGGTGTCACTAAAACCTCGGGTTCTTTTATTCCAGACAGTAACTTTGTCAGAAGAGTAACATTTTAAGATACAGGTAGAACTGTTTACTTTCTGTTGAAATAGGGGTTTCGTAGTAATAAGTGTTTGAGATAAAGAAATAAGACACAGAAGTGTTTTCGAGTACCGCAGTCAGACGTGGTGTAAACGTGAACAAAGACATAAAGTACCATCTCTCAAAATTTCGGTAAACGTCACTGATCTTCCACTCCTACACACCGGTCTGTGTGGAGTAAAATTTAAGGTTGAGAGGATGATCAACTCAGTCCTACACTACAACCCTTTGGTGAATTACAGAGGTTCAGAGTTACAGGAGTGCATATTATTACTATTATAGATGAGTGTACCAACAAAATTCTAATTGATTTACGTACACTTTGTTAATTATCTTACGACCGTTTATCACTGACAAGTTTTTCGTGTGTGTGTGTGTATGTGTGTTTCTTATAATTTGTAATGTCAATGAAAAGACATACGAAAGAGAGGTCTATTTAAAGTTCACAGAGGTAAACTTCTATTCAAGTTTTAAACACGTTGTAGTCTATGGTGTCTTTTTATAGTTCGGGACAGAAGGTGTTTGTCACTCCCCTCTTCTTTAACTTTTATAACACGGACCCTAATACTAACGTCTGGAGTTGTTATGGGTCCGTCTTTCTCCTATTAAGACAAGTGGAAAGTATGTTGTGGTTTGTGGGTCGATACAAAAACTGACTTACCTAACGACCGAAGACTTTCTTCTGTAAATATTTTACGAAACCTAATTATACAAATGTCCCTAACCTAGAGAACACTTTGAGTGTCTCCACACCACAAACTATAAATCAATAAACAGTGACTACTAGAAAGGAAGAATATGAAGTGATCCTTTCATAATCTGTGAGTCACTGGAGGCTGAGAAACGTTGTGTACCTGACATCGGACGGTCCGAGGAGACAAGTACCTTTAAGAGGTCCGTTCTTATAACCTTACCCATCTTACAAGGGAAGAGGTCCTCTAGAAGGGGTGGGTCCCTAGCTTGGGTCGGAGAGAGTAATGTCTGTCTAAGAATGGTAGGTTCGGTGGTCAAGTCTGTGTTAAAAAAAAATTTTTAAACCTATAGACACGTCGTCCACCCTAGATCAAGGGGTTGGTCCCTAAGTTGGATCTAGGGACTCAACGTTCCGTCAAAGAATTGGTGACTTGGTGGTTCCTTCAGAGGGAAATCGGTATCAGATAAAATAGTGGATCTACGTACTGGACGATTATATAAGTTCCTAAAAGTAGAGTCATGTGAGTTAAAAATTACTGTGACAGGAAAAACTTATATGTAGCAACCTTAGAGTGAGGACCGAGGATTACTTAAGGAGAGACACAGGACAAATCCTGAGATAATTTAGAAACACTCGGAGTTATGTTACCGAACGAAGTCATAGGGAGGTGGTAGCTTATGTAATTTTGGCTTTGTTTTGCGACAGTATGTGTCTTCTCAAGTATTTTAGGTCTGACACTTTCCGACAGTCGTTAGACAGGTTCCGTGCAGGACCTGAAAAACAAAATGTCTGAAAGGGCCTTATAACTGAGTCACAATTATCTCTTTGACATGTATTTTGAGTCTTTTCTTCCCCAGTCAAACAGATACCCTCTGGTCCGGGATCTCCCGACGGGTGTGGAGACACTTTATGACTCAAACGATTTAGACGAAAACAGTCGATCATTGTGTCTATCTTTAGTATTCTGAGATTTCATACGTAAAAGTCTGGAAACCCCAATGAATATTTATCCGGATATTTCCATAAGAAAACGAAAAAAGATACTTGACGTTTACGTTTCCGTGGTCTTTCGTCAATAAACGTTTGTGTATTGTAAAGAAAGTTCGGTACGTAAAATTTTTTTGATCTTACTATCTTAAACTGCCAGATACATTCTCATCGATAGGAGTAAACGGGACGGAAAAAAAGAAAATTTTTTTCCTAAGAAAATATAACGCACAATAGTTAACGTAAAAACTTTATTTTACTATACAGAAATCTGGATTTTCCAAGAATTATTTCCATTAACTACGAAACTCTTAAAATTTGTAAGACGAAGTTCGGGGTGTCGGTCACTCTCCATCTGGCTCCTAAGTCTAGGACAAGAGGGTAAAGATTTGTACATAAATATGGGACGGTTGTTGGGTTTAGGTTTATCGTCTTAATCTCAAAGGGGGTACGTGACCGGAGAATCTGTGGGTTCGGACCTTTTTGAGGGGAAACAGGAAGAGAACTCACAAAGGATGGAAATGAGACTAGTGGAGTACAAGATTCCATTAGTCTACCTTAAACTCGTCAAAGTCGTGTATAGTAAATATGTCGATTTTTGTACAAAAGAATGTGTTGACGTCATACTTTTGTGTCGATAGGATTTCCGTTTTTATGATTTTAGACAGAACAACACTAGAGGCATTCATGGAGAGAGGTTCTTTCCGGGTTCAGTCTTTGTTCTCTATTCGTCCAACATATTCCCTTTTGGAACGTCAAACTACCCTATCTCCCATGGTGCCCTCTCCTGTGGACGGCCGTGTCTTTCGAGTAGATTATCCACTGGGACTAGATTTCCTACTCATTCTTAACCCGACCCGACTCCCTTCGTGGGTACAGTGTTATGGGTCTAGAATAAAAATAAGGTGGTGACTACAAGTTCGACCAAAATCTTTTCCGTCTCCTCGGTCTCTAGTTTAACGGTTGTAGACGACCTAGTACCTTTTTCGTTCTCTGAAGATCTTTTTGTAGAAGACGAAATAACTGATACGGTTTAGGAAACTGACACACCTAGTGTTATTTGACACCTTTTAAGACTTTCTCTACCCTTATGGTCTGGTGGACTGGACGGGGCACTCTTTGGACATACGTCCAGTCCTTCGTTGTCAGTCTTGACCTGTACCTTGTTGTCTGACCAAGGTTTATCCTTTTCCTCATGCAGTTCCGACATATAACAGTGGGACAAATAAATTGAAGATACGTCTCATGTAGTACTCTTTACGACCCGACCTCCTTCGTGTTCGACATTAGTTCTCAATGGTCCTCTTTATAGTTAGTGGAGTCTATACGTCTACTGTGGTGGGAATACCGTCTTTCACTTCTTCTTGATTTCTTGGAGAACTACTTTCATTTTCTCCTCTCACTCTTTCAACCGAATTTCGAGTTGTAAGTCTTTTACTTCTAGTACCGTAGACCAGGGTAGTGAAGTACCCTTTGTCTACCTCTTTGTCACCTTTGTCACCGACTCAAATAAAACCCCCCCCGAGGTTTTAGTGACGTCTACCACTGACGTCGGTACTTTAATTTTCTGCGAATGAGGAACGTTCCTTTCAATATTGGTTCTGTCGTATGACTTTTCGTCTCTGTAATGAAACAGTTGTTTACAAGCAGATCAGTTCCGATACCAAAAAGGTCACCAGTACTTACCCACACTCTTAATCTGATATTTCTTTCGACTCGTGGTTTCTTAACTACGAAAACTTGACACCACAACCTCTTCTGAGAACTCTCAGGGAACCTGACGTTCCTCTAGGTTGGTCAAGTAGGATTTCCTCTAGTCAGGACTCACAAGTAACGTTCCTGACTACAACTTCGACTTTGAGGTTATACGACCGGGGACTACGCTTCTCGACTGAGTAAACTTTTCTAGGACTACAACCCTTTCTAACACCCGTCCTCTTCTTCCCCTGCTGTCTCCTACTCTACCAACCTACCGTAGTGACTGAGTTACCTGTATCCAAACCCACCTGAGGTCCTCAACCATTACCTGCCCCTCCGGACCAGACGACACCAAGTACCCCAGTGTTTCTCAGTCTGTGCTGACTCGCTGATTTGACTGACTCGATGGATATTCGGGAACCGTTCAATGTGTCAGAGGACTCGTAGTCACAGGAATAGACGTTTACCTTGATAGTTATCATTGATGAGTCTTTGGCAACGCTCCAAGTTTACTTGTATCCACACATCATCAGAATCCTTTCGTACTCCGTGTAACATCTATGAGACATTTATAATCGATACTACAACAACTACTTACAAGTTTCTTAGTCTCCATTTTTAATGTACCGCATAAGGACTTGTAAGGTCCTTTTCGTTTGTCAAGTTTGACCACCCTCGTGTCTCCTATTTACGTTATTTTTACTCGACACGAGTGAAGAGAGGTGACACCTCATACGGTCTTTAACGTGTCATATAGTTGATGTATTATATTGACAAGGACACACGATTCAACGGAGCCAGTGCAGGTTGAGAAACACTGGGATACCGAGGAGACAGGTTTCCTAAGAGGTCCGTTCTTATGACCTCACCCAACGGTACGAGAGGAGGTCCCCTAGAAGACCTAGGTCTCTAACTCGGGTACAGAGAACACAGAGGACGTAACCATCCACCCAAGAAATGTGATCACAGTGGACCCTTCGGGGTGTTATGTAGTCTTATGGGTAATTTAGGACAAAAAAGAAGTTCCCCAACTACCACCCAAATACCGTCGTAGGTAATCTCCCACACATACTTAATCCCATCGGTCCGAATGACGTCTATTTTTCTAAATTCTCGATTTTCTTTCCATATCACCTAGGGTCCCTCACTGTCCTTACCCGTTGGTCCCGACCTAAACTCTATTGACCGGGTATGGAACCTAATCAGGATATCATTCAGATACTCGGGGTCTCAAGGTCCTCGTGACCGGGTGTTTTGACGGACGTCCCGTGGTGAATCTACTAGACATCAAGTTCCCGAGTCTTTCGATTGACGACTTTACTATCTTTATTTGATTAAACGTTTTGTCATTGTCTGAGTGTCTGAATCTCTTACTCAAATATCAACCACCCCATCTCCCCCTCCTCTTCCTTATCAAACCCTCAAGCCCTAACTGTAGATGTGGGACGATACACCTTTTACCTATTGGTTGTTCCTGGATGGTATATCATGTTCCTTGAGACGACCTACAATACACCGTCGAACCTACCCTCCTTTTAACCGTCTTACATATGTACACACATACTGACTCAGAGAAACGACAAGTGGACTTTGATAGAGTTGTTACAATTAGCCGATGTGAGGTTACGTTTTATTTTTCAATTTTCTTTTTCTTAACACAAAACCAACACACGTCAGACTCTCTGGGTCGACTGTTTGTTGAAATATATAACTCCCCCCGTTGATAGTGTTGTAACAATTTAGTCAATACGACATATGAGTCAGCACAGACTGAGAACGCTGGGGGACCTGATATCGGTCAAAGGAGACAGGAACCTTAAAAGGTCCGTTCTTATGACCTCACCCAACGGTAAAGGAAGAGGTTATGTTTTAATTTTCCAAAATTTTTATCTCGATTATGTATCATACTCTTCGGACTTTTTCTTTCTTTTTTGATTGACGTCGAAAACCGGACCCCAACTGGGAGGACCTACCTGACGGATAGTCCACTTACTTTGAAAATCAGGACGGACACCGAGTCCAGTCGCCCGGTAGGGTACTCACCCTGGAAACCATGTCTCCTCGAAGTTCAGGTCCTTACGGTTACTTCCCCAACTATACCTTGACTACCGGTCACACAATCAAATAATTGTTCTCGACCAAAACGAAGATTGTCACACACACACGAGTGAGTCGACATAGACTGAGACACTGAGACCTGACGTCGGGCGGTCCGAGGAGACAGGTACCCCAAAGGGTCCGTTCTTATAATCTCTCCGAACGGTAAGAGAAGTGATCCCATGGAAGTGCTGGTTCCCTAGTTCGGGTGTAGAGGACGAACCGTCCACCTAAGAAAGGTCACTTGGTGGACCCTTCGGAACGAAGATTGTTTCTTTATTCGTTAGATATTTGCTTCCAGTTTACTGAAAAAGGTCCACAGTCCCGTTTGGAATTCCGTGTTAAACCGGATCTTCTGTTTGTAAAATAGAGGTTTCTAGAGTCGCCGTATGTCTAACAGGAAACCGTTCTCTCTTACTGGTTAGGTTTAGCGAGTCTCGACGTAGAAGAGGAAGTTTTAGTCGTGCTAAGGATTCAAGACTTTTCGAGAGACGACATCTGACTGACAACACAGAGGGACCATAAGTATACGGCTATGGATTAGGAGTGAGACTACCATAAGCCCCCGACCAGGAAACCCTCCGCTAATCGAAACTCCCACTTTGGGAGTACTTACCCTAATCACAGGAATATTTTCTCTGGAGTCTCACGAGAGAATGGGAGAAAGACGGTACACTCCTATCACTCTTCTCCCGGTAGACACTTTGTGTCTTTCGTCCGAGAGTAGTCTGTGGTTTAGACACCAAAAAAACTAGAACCTGGAGAGTCGGAGATCTTGACGCTCTTTATTTGTAAACAACAAGTTCGGTGGGTCTGATCGTTCAAAACAATGCCGTCGGGTTTGACTACGTTTGTGAGCACACAAAAGTCTTGTCTTACACTGACCTCATGAGAACGTAGGAAAGACTTTCGGGACCTGGTGAGTCTTTAGACACCGACCGGCCGTCGCGTGAAGGCGACTCTGGGAGGGTAAGGTCCGTCTGCCCCTAAGTCTTTGTCGGAAGAGAGAAGACGAAAGGAAGGTATCGAGAATATCCCAACAGACCCTTACGATCACCATTTCTTGGGAGGACGGTTCTATTCTTTGTATCTGTACACCTAAGCTAAGGACCCAGCCCTTCTGACGGACTTCGTTCCGTACCGTTGAGTGAGGTCATAAGAATGAACCTCTTAGGGCACCTGTCTCCTCGGACCTCCCGATGTCAGTATCCCAGCGTTTCTTGACCTGTGTTGACTTCACTGAATCGTACGTGCCTTTGCAGGGTTCACATATCCAAGCTAAGGACTAACCCCTTGATTTTAGGGTGTAGGGTATACCACGTCGTTCTTTTTTTTTTTCACCTTTTATTTCTCTACCAGACCTAAAGGTTAGAACGAAGTAGAATTTGTTGTTTGAGGGGTGGAGACGGACAGGGACATCTTCTTAGCATACGAATGACCGGACGTCCATAAGATAACTCGGCAAAAGTAAATTGCCCGTCCTACATAAGTGTCTCACTAGGTCACGTAGTAAATTTTCGGAAATAATTAGTAGGGTACCACGGTATTTTACTGTCCGTAAACCAAGGGGTTTCGTTTATGACGTCTGGTTCCTGGAATTACATCTCCACCTCAATTTACTATTATCGGTTCACCGTTCAGGAACCACGTAAATCTCCTAGTGTTCTTCTATTTTTCTCGAGGGCCACGGGGAGATTAACGAAAATTTAAAAATAAATACCAGTATAATTTGCCAAGAGTCCTCCAAGCTCAGTAAATTTAATACTTCTAAGAAAGACTTCCGAAAATGGACATTCCTTTAACCCTTAATCAGGGAAAAGACTCCTCTGTGCCCACCTAAAGACCTAAAGAGAAGTGTCTGTCAACAAGAAAGTTTGAACGACTTACCTCTTCAATAATCACTAAGTTTTGAAAGTCTTGAAGGACTACTTGAATTATTTGAGTTTAGCGGTCCGGGGGCAGGATCCTAAAGACTAGTCATCCAGGCTCCGTGTGGACCTTTGGGTACAAAACTTGTACAAGGGCGTACTACGACTACGACTCCGGAAACCTTGGTATGAAACTCTCGGTGACCATATCTTGTACACACAAACACACACGATTCAGTGAAGTTCACACAGACTGAGACGCTGGGATACCTGTCATCGGGAGGTCCAAGGAGACAGGTACCCCTAAAAGGTCCTTTCTTATGATCTCACCCAACGGTAAAGGAGGAGGTCCCCTAGAAGGCCTGGGTCCCTAGCTTGGACACAGAGGACACCGAGGACGTAACGTCCACCTAAGAAATGGCGACTCGGTTTCCCCTTTGGACGTCACATCTTATATGATATGAACCTCGATTTACGTGGTCCGACAGTAGCAACCGATCCTAAAGTCTCCTACGCCAGGAGGTTGTTCATGGGATCCAGGAGACAAAAGAAGTAGGGTCATTATTCCCTCGTGAGGACAGGGGTGTGATACTAGAAGATTAACGGATGTCGAATCTGTGATGAATGCGATCTTTTTTTTTTTTTCTATGGTTCACAGACAAGGGTAGTAATGGCACCTCTTTGTAAATTATGTATGCATCTCGACTCGGTTCATTAACGTACTACTACACTTAGGTCGTTGTAAAAGGGAGTCCTTTTAATCTTCTATTAATGTAAAGTAAAAGTTCGTTCAGGTCACTAAAAAAGAAAAAACAGGTTATTTAAGTGTGAAGTCATATAAGGTAAAAACTTATTCATTCGTTATTGGTATATGTTTCCCCGAAGGGACGACCGAGTCACCATTTGTTACGTGGACGGTTTCGTCCTCTACGTTCTGAGTCAAAGCTGGGAACCTAGTCCTTCTAGGGAAAATCATCCTTTGTCGTTGGACAAGGTCACAAGAACGGACCTTTAAGGGTACCTGTCTCCTCGGACCACCCGATGTCAGGTACCCCAGCGTTTCTCGACCCGTGCTGACTCACTCGCGTGTCCGTCTTCGTACACGCTACGGTAGTCACTGCAACGTTATTTACGGAGGAAATACGGATTTGAGACTGTCTGAAACCGTAGTGCACTAAAGTGAGGTTGAATAAAAACAAATAGTTATCTAATACTAGGAGGGACTTTCTTAAAAATAACTCGACCTCGTAAAGATTATATGTGGATTCCCACAAGAGAGACCCATTAAAGAAAATAAAAACGAGCAAGAGTCAGAATCCATTAAGTGAATCAAAAGATGCAACAGACATGACGTTCAGTAATTAAAAAATTGGAAAATAAAACTTTAGTAAAGTTTGTATGTTCTTTCAACGTTCTTACTATGGTTCTTGTAGGTACATTGGGTGTACGTCTAACCGGTCCACAAGTGTAAAATAGAAAGAGAGAGAGAACGAGAGACAGACATATGTGTATACAGTGTATATTCATTTTGTACATGTATATATAGATTATAGTATCATTAATGAGATATATTATATGTGTGAACTTGGTAAGTTCTCGTTCATGTGTATGATAGGGTAATGAGGAGTTCTATACTTATAGATGAAAAGCTTTTATTCCTTTAAGAGAGTGTATCCGTGTCTCGTAGTTTTTTGGTTGTAATTATCTAATGGTGGTAGTGTCAGTGTGTGAGTTAAGATTAATATGACTGATAATGTTATTATAGGAAATATTTAACTCCTAGTTTAGATCCTTATGATCAACATAAATCAAAGGTAGAGAGAAATCAACGAAATTGAGCCTTTTTAAGAAGTCAGAAAGAACCGTAAAATACACGAACATAAAATACATAAAAAATTCTAATGTCTTGATAAAGGACGTCGCCAGAAGTCGGACTTCTAAAACCACAAAGGAGTACCAATCTAAGTCCCATACGAAGTACTGTCCTCTAGTGTCGTCATTGCGACATAAGAAGGACCTCACAGTATACTCCTTCATGTACTACAGGCAAACGGGGTCATACCCACGACGTCTTAAAATGGTGAACCAATACTACTATTGACGGTCATAAAACCCCGACAAATAATTATTCACTCATTGTTCATCCAATCATTCTATATACAATTGTGAGATTTATAGGACTACGAGTAGTTTAACAGTGGTTGATCAAACCGTATGTCGTTACTAAAAAAACGGGACTTATCTAATAATAGTAACATGAACGGTTCACCATTAAAGGATTAAAGTAGTAATCCTTATAAAAATGAACTCCTGCGGAATGTTTATCGACACTTTTCTTCCCTTCAGTTTTCGTTTCCTCTTTTCCTTTCTATATGGGTAAACTTACGTCTCAAGGTTTCTTATCTTCCTCTCTCTTCTTTCGGAAGGAGTCGTTAGTTACGTTTCTTTATCTCCTTTTCTTATGTTACCCTTTCTGATCTCTAGAGAAGTTCTTTTAATCTCTATGGTTCCCTGGTAAAGTACGTTTCTACCCGTGTTATTTCCTGTCTTTACCATACCTGGATTGTCTTCGTTTTCTATGAATCTTCTCCACCGTTCTTATGTGTCTTGACAAGTTTTTTCTAGAAGTACTGGGTCTATTAATGCTACGACACTAGTGAGTGCATCTCGTTCTGTAGGCCCTTACACTTCAGTTCACCCGGAATCCTTCGTAGTGATGCTTGTTTCGATCACCTCCACTACCTTAAGGTCAACTCGAAAAGTTTAGGACTTCCTATGACGACACTTTCAGGACGTAAGTTATACGGTCGTTTAAACCTTTTGAGTCGTCACCGGTGTCCTGACCTTTTACAGTCAAAAGTAAGGTTAGGGTTTCTTTCCGTTACAGTTTCTTACGAGTTTGATGACGTGTTAACGTGAGTAGAGTGTGTGATCATTTCATTACGAATTTTATGAGGTTCGGTCCGAAGTCGTTATGCACTTGGTACTTGAAGGTCTACAAGTTCGACCAAAATCTTTTCCGTCTCCTTGGTCTCTAGTTTAACGGTTGTAGGAGACCTAGTACCTTTTTCGTTCTCTCAAGGTCTTTTTGTAGATAAAGACGAAATGACTGATACGGTTTCGGAAACACCTAGTGTTAGTTGACACCTTTTAAGACTTTCTCTACCCTTATGGTCTGGTGGACTGGACGGAGAACTCTGTGGACATACGTCCAGTCCTTCGTTGTCAGTCTTGACCTGTACCTTGTTGTCTGACCAAGGTTTATCCTTTTCCTCATGTAGTTCCGACATATAAGAGTGGGACGAATAAATTGAAGATACGTCTCATGTAGTACTCTTTGTGACCTGACCTTCTTTGTGTTCGACCTTAGTTCTAACGACCCTCTTTATAGTTATTACAGTCTACACGTCTACTGTGGTGGGAATACTGTCTTTCACTTCTTCTTGATTTCTTGGAGAACTACTTTCATTTTCTCCTCTCACTTTTTCAACCGGATTTCGAGTTGTAAGTCTTTTGATTCTAGTACCGTAGACCAGGGTAGTGAAGTACCCTTTATCTACCCCTTTGTCACCCTTGTCACCGACTCAAATAAAAACCCCACGAGGTTTTAGTGACGTCTACCACTAACGTCGGTACTTTAACTTTCTGAGAATGAGGAACGTTCCTTTCAATACTGGTTGGATCTGTCGTATAAGTTTTCGTCTCTGTAATGAAACGGTTGTTTCCAGACAGATCAGTTCCGATACCAAAAAGGTCACCAGTACATACCTACACTCTCAACCTGAGATTTCTTTCGACTCGTGTCTTCTTAACTACGAAAACTTGACATCACAACCTCTTCTGAGAACTCTCAGGGGACCTGACGTTCCTCTAGTTGGACAGGTAGGATTTCCTCTAGTCAGGACCCACAAGTAACCTTCCTGACTACAACTTTGACTTTGAGGTTATGAAACCGGTGGTCTACGCTTCTCAACTGAGTAAACTTTTCTGAGACTACGACCCTTTCTAACTCCCGTCCTCTTCCCCTACTGTCTCCTACTCTACCGACCTACCGCAGTGGCTGAACTACCTGTACGCAAACCCACCTGAGGTCCTCAACCACTACCTGTCCCTCCGGACCGTACGACGTCAAGTGTCCCAGTGTTTCTCAACCTGTTTTGACTCGCTGACTTGACTTGTCTTGACTCTCGAAAAGAAGACCGGAAAAATAGATGGACGGTAAATAGATAGATGTCTCTAAAATTATCCGTCTATATACCAAAATATAGAATAAGTTACTAAATATTAGATAATAAAAATAATGAATAAAACTCTGAATTTAATAGCGTCTAAACCGTTCACCCTCAGTAAGTTTGACCGAAAGTATAATAGTAAAATCGTGAAAAATGATAGATCGCGAATATAGATCATTCTATAAGATCTGAGTGAAACTAAAAAAAAGGGTTCCGGGACCTTAATCGGTAAAGGGATTTCTCAGGACCAAGAGGAATCACTTGGTTCTATACCTAAGATCCACACGAGTACACATGTAAGATCCACACGAGTACATCACACACTCACACAAACACACAAACACACACACAATACCTAACTTACAGACACACGGGAGTTTGAGAATTCAATTTGGGATTTAGGGTAACATCGTCATAAACCTCTACCTCGGATTTTCCATTATTAATTCCAATATGCTTCAACATTCCCACCCCGGGAATAGGTTATCCCAACCACAGTAACATTCTTCTAGAGAGAGAAAGAGTTACACGTACGTCATTCCTTTCAGGTACACTCATGTATACCCTTTCCGTCGACAGACGTTCGGTTCGTCCCTCGAGAGTGGTCTTAGACTGGTATTACCGAGGGACTAGAACCTGAAGGTCGGAGGTCTTGACCCTCTCTTCCAAAGACAACAAGTTCGGTAAGTCAAACACCATTAAACAATACCATTGGGTTCGTCTACTTATGTTGACTACAGACACAGATGCAGAAATAGATATAGATAAATATAGGTATGGATTAGACATGGAAGGTCAGGTCGCAAAAAGTACTACATGAGACGTATATTCAATTTATTCTTTGTGTTCGACCTTAGTTCTAGCGGCCCTTTTTATAGTTATTGGAGTCTATACGTCTACTGTGGTGGGAATACCGTCTTTCACTTCTCCTTGATTTTTCGGAGAACTACTTTCATTTTCTCCTCTCGATTTTTCAACCGAATTTCGAGTTGTAAGTCTTTTGTTTCTAGTACCGTAGACCAGGGTAGTGAGGTACCCTTTATCTACCCCTTTGTCACCTTTGTCACAGTCTGAAATAAAAAAACCGAGGTTTTAGTGACGTCTACCACTAACGTCGGTACTTTAATTTTCTCTGAATGAGGAACGTTCCTTTCAATACTGGTTGGATCTATCGTATAAGTTTTCGTCTCTGTAATGAAACAACTGATTCCAGGTAGATCAGTTCCGATACCAAAAAGGTCACCAGTACATACCTACACTCTCAACCTGACACTTCTTCCGACTGGTGACTTCTTAACTACGAAAACTTGACACCACAACCTCTTCTGAGAACTCTCAGGGAACCTGACGTCCCTCTAGGTTGGTCAGGTAAGACTTCCTCTAGTCGGGAACCTAAAGAAACCTTCCTTACTACGATTTCGACTTTAAGGTCATGAAACCAGCGGAGTACGCTTCTCAACTGAGTAACCTCTTCTGAAACTACGACCCTCCCTAACCCCCGTCCTCCTCTTCCCCTGCTGTCTCCTACTCTACCGACGTACCGTAGTGCCTGAGATACCTGCACTCAGACTCACTTGAGACCCTCTACCACTACCTGTCCCTCCGGACCACACGACACTAAGTACCCCAGCGTTTCTCAGCCTGTGCTAACTCGCTGACTTGACTTGACTTGACTTGACTTAGACATAGATGAAGATAGTTTCCTTTGTTGAGTGCACAAAGGTAGTTATGACGTCTAAGGTTAGGTCTTAAACAAGACCGGAAGAGAAAAAAGTATAAACATTGAAATTAGAGACTACCACTTTGGGCCGAAAGTGATAGGAGGTATATAAATTAATGAACAAGGGGGGTGACACACATTGGTTAGGGGGTTGGTGTACCCGATTCAGGATTCACGACCGAGAAGATTGGTGTTGGTCCTCCCAATGGAGGAACAGGGACTTGATTGGTTATTACAATCGACTTAGGAGTCGGGGTCTTCCCTTGAAGTGATTTCCAAATTTTCAAATTTGTCTTAAACCGATCGATGTGTCGAATTTTAATAAAATATTAGGAGTGTTAAAGTCATATTATATATTTAAAGTCATCAGTACGAAAAACAGATTACACTCTATTAAGTAGTAATATAAAAAGTAACACTCCTTCTAGTCAAAACTCCTATACCGTCACTACTACTCTATATATAACTTTTATAAAAATTAGAGTATTTTATACAAGTAAACTATTAAAAACAGACTGTAACTTGTGGTTGAATTTTTAAATCACTTTTGATTTTAATCAAACTTATATAATTCTATTCCTCATGGGTACCAGTCTTCTTTACCATTCACCACTTTCTTTATCACCACTTTCCAGTTTACTACTTTTTCATTGTTACGAAAGAAAGTTCGTCAATGGTTTTGAAAGAAGGGTACGTGTCTTTTTAATACGGAAGAACAATTGTCACCTCGTCAACACTTTAGACTATTTTGAGAATAAGACTTGTTCACAGTATAATCCAGTTGTTCCGACATTTTTTGGGTAAAATGTGTCGTGTCACTATATTAATCAAATAAGATACATAGACCCTCATATACCANACTACGAAAACTTGACACCACAACCTCTTCTGAGAACTCTCAGGGAACCTGACGTCCCTCTAGGTTGGTCAGGTAAGACTTCCTCTAGTTGGGAACCTAAAGAAACCTTCCTTACTACGATTTCGACTTTAAGGTCATGAAACCAGCGGAGTACGCTTCTCAACTGAGTAACCTCTTCTGAAACTACGACCCTCCCTAACCCCCGTCCTCCTCTTCCCCTGCTGTCTCCTACTCTACCGACGTACCGTAGTGCCTGAGATACCTGCACTCAGACTCACTTGAGGCCCTCTACCACTACCTGTCCCTCCGGACCACACGACACTAAGTACCCCAGCGTTTCTCAGCCTGTGCTAACTCGCTGACTTGACTTGACTTGACTTGACTTAGACATAGATGAAGATAGTTTCCTTTGTTGAGTGCACAAAGGTAGTTATGACGTCTAAGGTTAGGTCTTAAACAAGACCGGAAGAGAAAAAAGTATAAACATTGAAATTAGAGACTACCACTTTGGGCCGAAAGTGATAGGAGGTATATAAATTAATGAACAAGGGGGGTGACACACATTGGTTAGGGGGTTGGTGTACCCGATTCAGGATTCACGACCGAGAAGATTGGTGTTGGTCCTCCCAATGGAGGAACAGGGACTTGATTGGTTATTACAATCGACTTAGGAGTCGGGGTCTTCCCTTGAAGTGATTTCCAAATTTTCAAATTTGTCTTAAACCGATCGATGTGTCGAATTTTAATAAAATATTAGGAGTGTTAAAGTCATATTATATATTTAAAGTCATCAGTACGAAAAACAGATTACACTCTATTAAGTAGTAATATAAAAAGTAACACTCCTTCTAGTCAAAACTCCTATACCGTCACTACTACTCTATATATAACTTTTATAAAAATTAGAGTATTTTATACAAGTAAACTATTAAAAACAGACTGTAACTTGTGGTTGAATTTTTAAATCACTTTTGATTTTAATCAAACTTATATAATTCTATTCCTCATGGGTACCAGTCTTCTTTACCATTCACCACTTTCTTTATCACCACTTTCCAGTTTACTACTTTTTCATTGTTACGAAAGAAAGTTCGTCAATGGTTTTGAAAGAAGGGTACGTGTCTTTTTAATACGGAAGAACAATTGTCACCTCGTCAACACTTTAGACTATTTTGAGAATAAGACTTGTTCACAGTATAATCCAGTTGTTCCGACATTTTTTGGGTAAAATGTGTCGTGTCACTATATTAATCAAATAAGATACATAGACCCTCATATACCATTATTTTAGTAGACTTAAATTTGGAGTACACGATCCTGTTTGGCCTAAACAAGATTGCCAGTCAAATAAGTAGAGGTTCTAAAAGATACAGTATGTACATTAATTTGTACATTCACGGAACATGTATGACAGTATAAATCCAAACCAGGGTTCTGGATTTTACGAATTGTATTTATATGTGAAACGTAAGTTGAACTGTAAGATTGGTGTGAAGTCAAAGAAAAATTTATAAAAGGGGTATAACTAGTTCAGTGAATTAGTTGGAGGTATTTATGAAAATTTTTTAGGAAGAAGTAGAGTCTTTAGGTTCTATAAAAAACTTCGTACATTAGACTTCTATATACACACATTACAGAGGTAAATGAATTAATTTTAGGTACCCAAAATACCTTTTATTCTTAATCTTTTAGTTTGATTTTGATACTACTCGGGAAATCAAATGTCAGATTAACTCTTTTATTCTCTATCTATCTTTCCTTTTTTACTTGACACATTGCCTCATAGTCCGACCACTTGACTTCAGAATGGCGACAACTCGCTTCACACTGAACCCCATCAAACCTGAAGTTCGCTGACCCTATACTCCTTCTGACTTCGAACTTTTCCCTCTGCCCGATTCCGTTTTCGTTCCTTGATAGTCTCGTCTCCGAAAATAATCCCTCAGACTCCTTTACTCTAGTTTTTAAATACTTTAACTTTCGGGTAAAGTGTCTAAATGTCTTGGTACACGAAAACTGTATACTAATTTTAGTTTGTCCTTTTCCTTAAGGGACCGTCAGGTCACCAATCCTGAACCGTGAAGGTGACGTGACCGAAAGTAGAGACCAACCCTTCGATTCTAGAGCGCTCGGTGTTCCGCATTGAAGGAAATAGAAAGAAGAATCAACTATTCAGGGAAGGAAATAGAAAGAAGAATCAACTCTCGAAGTAATATAAGGATTGAACATAATAAAATCGTAGTTAGGAAAGGGAGTTTTCTGCAATTTGAGAAACTCCTTTCCCTTACAGTGGATGAAAAAACTTATTATTATCGTTATACATACTTAATAAAGATTTGTTGCCTAGGTCATTCGAAACATCTGTAACGAGTAACTTAGGAAGATTGTTGAGAAACTCTGTCCATGAGATAGTCAGACTGAAATATCTACACCTTAGACTCGGACCAATTCTAATTAAACGTGTTCCAATCATTACTCGTCTTATATACAAGTTAGGTCAAGACTAAAAGAGGTTTCGGAAACAAGATAAGTGGGTTGAGTCGACGGAGACTCCCATCTGTAACTTTTAAAAGACATAAGGGATTGTCAGTCTCTCGACTCAGGTGACTAAAAAAAAAAAATCCAGAGAATGATACGAGTTTTCACTTCACTTCTCTTCAGTGAGTCAGCACAGGCTGAGAAACGTTGGGGTACCTGACATCCGGTGGTCCGAGGAGCCAGGTACTCTAAAAGGTCCGTACTTATGACCTCACCCAACGGTAAAGGAAGAGGTCCCCTAGAAGGGTTGGGTCCCTAACTTTGACCCAAAGGGCGTAACATCCGTCTGCGATGTCCTTTCGGGGTACGAGTCTTTCTGAATTATTCACTTTTTCGTAACCGTAAAAACAACAACAACGTTAGTTACTCCATGATATTCTATATAATGTAAATAGTCTTTTCTTGGAAACCTTCAGAAATAAAAGTATTCCGTCGACGTTTGTATAACTTAGTCTCTTAAAAGTGTAAAGTATTTTACTAGTCGTAAGTAAAATAACAAAAGAGAAGTACTAAAACAGGAAATACTCGTTTTTAAGGTTGTCGTTATCATAAGGAGGATCAGTGAACCTTACGAAGACAAGTAGACGTGTAGAATTCCCCTTTATAACCTGTAGAAATTATTAGTGTATTGAAGACAACTTCAAAACTTACCTGTGGTCAGTCCCCGTTCCCCCGGTCCCAACCCCAGACCCCCTGGTGCCTTTCTCATCTTTTGGAACGTTTCTACGGACTGAAAATGATGATACAATGAAAGATTAGAATTAACAGTGGGTGTACAATCGTTTGTGACCTGAACTGTCTTTCCTACTGTGGTCTCGACACACCCCTTCTCTCTTTCGGTAGACGTTTGTGTCCTGACAAACCGGTCTTCTTGTGGTTAACTCTTTAATTACTACGGGTGTGTATAAATTAACTTACGTTCCTTAAATTGGGACTCTGTAGAACTCAACCTCGAGTGAGAGGACAAAGGACAACCTAAATCGTCACGGAAAAACATAATAACTCTACACGGAACCCTTCCCCCCAGGAATCTCCTTTTCCCCGTGGAGCAAGGAGTGTAGGTCCTCAACGGTAATCGTTCTGTCTCCGTTCTGGGTGTCAAGGTTTTCAGAAAGAGTGTAGAAGGATTCCTCCGAAAAGGGGAAAAGGGGAGAAAGGAAAGATAAAAAAGGAAAAAAACTGCAAACGAAATCTATACGAATGTGTGAGAAGTCGGGACAACCTGAAAAATTAGTGTACTTAAATAAAAAAAAATTTTAGTGACGTCCCAGGTCTTTAAGATTAAATTAACCAGACTTTACCCCATAAAAATTCGAGAGGTTAACCAGTGTTACATGTCACATTACACTAAGAGTCGGGTCCCAAACGTGTTCAGGTGTCCTCGGTGAAATTGATAAAGTTTGTCGGATTCCAGTCAGTATTTGAAGGAACCCCAATTGTGACTCTGAGAAAGGAGAATTTTTTTTTTTTTCAATCAACGAGTAAGCACAAACTGAGACTCTCGGGTACCCGACATCTGGTGGTCTGAGGAGACAGGTTCCCTAAGAGGTTCGTTCTTATGACCTCACCCAATGGTAAAATAAGAGGTCGTCTAGAAGAGATGTGTCCCTAACTTGGACACAGAGGACGTAAAGTCCGTCTAAGAAATAACAGACTCGGCAGTCCCCGACCTCGATTTAGTTGCGGAACACCATTGTCGAATAGTAAACGATTACTTTTTGAGGTTATTCGTCTCAAAGGTTTGTTTTATTTTTACTCTTTAATTAATTAATAATTAAATATTTATGGTAAAATTTATCTATTTTAGAAGTTCTTGGATCAACTAGTACCCTCTTCTATTTTCTGTGAAAGTCCACTTTTTCAACCTTTCGGTAGACTATTCCAATAGAAAATTCGACCGTAATTTTGATCGGAAGTTTGTCTCGTTGTTTAATTACCTTCCGTATGGTCTTTCCGCCACCCACGATCCCCTCCGGTCTTACCCCCAAAATGTAAACAAGACCTATTACACACGAGTCTCTACGTTTCCCACTGGACGCACTAAAACAGGGACTTAAGTGAACGGAAGAGAACGAAATCCGTCATTGTGTCGTAGAGGGGTAGTGGGCTAGAACTCAGATAGTTAGGGTAATCCTGGTCTGGGAAGTTCTGGACAGACTCTTTTTAGTGTCTCCCTTCATGATCTCTAATAAAGATAACAAACGGTTCAACCAGAGAACGATAGTAGGCCTTTACAAATTGTATTCACTTAGAAATTAATTGAAGTTTTTCACAGACACGAACCAGAGTCCATACATTTGTACCGTCCTGTTTTCAGTGATTACAAACCGTTCCCCTCAAAAGTTTTGTAGTTAATCTTTCTCAACCATACGGGCTACTTGTGGGTGGAACTGTCATCTTTTCTTTAATCACGTTTATCACTCGTAGGAAGAATGAGTGGTTCGTAAACAAGTACTAATATGTGGTTCCTCCACTTTGGTTCGTCAAAACCAACACACACACCCACACCAAAAAAAAAAAAACGATATAAAATAGATAAGTATGTAAGTTTCCTATAAATGTCCCTGATACGAGACACGGTTTGTGGCGAGATCCGTGATCTTTATCTCAACTCGTTTTATTGATTTTTGAAGAATATGGGGACTTCGAATCCAAGATTTTCTTGACATCTCAAACCTTCAATGACGATTCGTCCTTTTCACGTACTGTTTCGTTAACAATGAACTTTGACATAATTTTGTAAACATCAAGTCTGAAAGATTTTTTAAAGAGTAAACTTATATCTTGTGACTCCATCAGGAAAGTTGAGAATTCTCATAAAAATTAAGTGTCAAAGGGTAAGAGACTTGATTAATTCAGTTTTGGATTGATTTTCTCCTTTTGTATGTAAATACACAATATAAGAGGTAGGAGTTCTCACATGTTAAGTCGTAAACGATCCTCGAACCCACTAAGGTCATCTCGTATAAAGTATTCTCTTCTATTCGTTCTGTTACGGACCACAAATACCGAAATCCCTCTTTTCAATACCTGTATCTCTTTCTTTTCGTTAGAATACTTTGGACTTTTGTTCAAACCTCTGGTCATCTCGTGAAACCTCTCGTAACTGTAAGTTTAGTCTATGAAGGTACATTATTTATAAACGACTTATAAAGTAACCCATCGATCTAAGGTATCTATTCAAATTTGACACAGAGAATTCTGCAATCGTGAAACACACATGTTAGGATGACATATCCTATGTAAAGTCGAGAGTAAAGGTCAACCATTAGGGAACTTTTTTGACCATATTACACAGGTACTGACTCACATTTTAATAGGACCCATCTCGAAGACACTCTCATAACTTCGTTTACGATTAACACGGTGGAAGAACCGAACCCACAAAAAGTTCCTTGTCAATCTTTCGGAAATTCCGTCTCTTTCACCAACTCTCAGTGTTTCATAAGATCGTCGACTTTGGGATGAGAACTCTATTCTCTATGGAACGGATTTTATGTCACTCTTCGTCGGAACTCTGTTTCTTAATTGCACTTCTCCACGTTGCTTGTGCAGAAGACTTTCGGGGTGTGGTAACGGTGTAACAAGACTCATAAATATTTTTCGAAAGGTCGTCATGTCTGAAACCTTCCTTTCGACAAGTGAATATTACCCCAAAGACACTTCTTAATAATTCCTTACTTGTCACGAAAAAGAATTCGGAGGAGGTAAATTTTAAAATACAATTTTACTTTCCTTCATCTATGAAATCCTTGACTACTAATTTATTATTTTTTAAAATCAGTATATTATTCAGTATAATATTACAGTATCATTATTATGTATATTATTATTCAGTATTATTGTATACAGTATATTATTATTTCCGTATGTTTAACCAATTTTTTTTCTCTCTCTTTTTATCAAAAAAAGTTCACAAATGGGTGTCTTTGTAGTCTGTTTACATCGTTATTTAAAATGGACCTATGAAATTTTAATGGAGGAGAGTGACAAGTGTTCAGTCAAGTTGTTTATATATTCGATTCACAGGACTTCTTATTATTTATGTATTCGATACTAGGGAATGTACCTGTTTTTTTTCACTACAAGTAGCACCATTTCGTACCTTCTTTACTAACGGTCTCTTTTATGTCCTGTAATAACATACCCTGTATGATTTTCGAAAAAAGACAAATCGACTCTAAGTTGATATTGACCTGTAAGACATAAAAATAAACGATTTAGACCGTTGGGATTTTCCTATGTAGGTTTAAGTTTTCTTTTAGTCATTTTGGAATTTAAAAAATTTGTAAACTTCTTTTATGAGTTCATCTGAGAGGGGTTCCACGATACCTGAACACAGGGAACAGGGGTGTAGGTGTGTGACTTCGAGATTGAGGGCTATACTGACATAAACTTGCATTCTGAAAACCCTTTATTAATTCCAATTTACTCCAGAATTCCCACCCCACGATTAGACTAACTTAACCACCGGAATAGTATCTTCTTTCTCTCCCTTTAGAGAAAGAAGTTCGTGTGATGACTCCTTCTCGGTGAACTTATGACTTATTCTCTCCTGGCGGGTGTTCGGTCTTTCTTTAGTGAGTGACATTGGGTCGGTGCGACCGTGGGACTAGAGTTTGAAGATCGGAGGTCTGACATTCTTTTGTTTAAAGACAACAAATTCGGTGGGTCAGATACCATAAAACAATACTGTCGGCTGGAGTGATTGTATGTTCTGGATAACGTGAAGGAGAGACTTTATCAGTAGTGTAAACATTGATGTTTTTGCAGTCCTAAAAGAGAGGACCGTCTAGTTTTAGAGGTACTGCTGTCCTGAAGGACCGCCAGGTCACCAGTTCTGGAGTGGAAGGTCCCGTCCCCCACACCCAAGTCAAGGACCAACCCCTCGATTCTAGCGTATACGAAGACACCGGTTTTTTTGTTTCGTACTTTGTCTTCGTTATAACAATTGTTTAAGTTATTTCTGAAATTTTCACCATGTGTAATTTTCTTTCTTTAGAATTTTTTTTTGGGGTGTTTAGAAGGAATACCGTCTTTCCCGTCAAGTCAAGTCAAATCAGTGAGTCAGAACAGGCTGAGAAACGCTGGGGTACTTAACGTCGTGTGGTCCGGAGGGACAGGTAGTGGTTGAGGGCGTCAAGTGAGTCTGAGTGCAGGTAGCTCAGTCACTACGGTAGGTCGGTAGAGTAGGGGACAGCAGGGGAAGAGGAGGACGGGGTTAGGGAGGGTCGTAGTCTCAGAAAAGGTTACTCAGTTGAGAAGTGTACTCCACCGGTTTCATCCCCGGATTAAAGAGAAGACGACAAACAAAGTGACTAACGTGTCACGGAAACTGAACCTTATTCTCGACTCACCTACAGACAACTACTTATGACTTACTTAATTCTCTGATCTTTCCATCTCGTTTTCGACAAACGATACCACAAAAAGTGATGTCACAATGAGTATTGTTGTTATTTTGCAACTCCTATTAGATTTACAAGTTTTTGACTGCTTACAAAGTCATTTAATTAGTTTAATTATTATCACGTTCGTGTACTGTTATATAGTACATAAGTCACTTAAGGGAACACCAGATCACCAAACCCGAGATACGAAGATGACACCCCCAGTACCCAAACTAAGGACCGACCCCTTGATACTAGGACTTACGACGTACTATGTCGTTTTGATTTATTTATTTACTTTCCCAGAGTGTTGATAATTAAAATTACCGTACTATTTTCAGTGTGTGTTAACACAATTTATTTTTATCCTATAAATACGTATACGTAACAACGACAAAACGACATAAGTCAACACAGACTGAGAAACACTGGGGTACCTGATATTGGGTGGTCCGAGGAGACAGGTACCTTAAAAGATCCGTTCTTAGGACCTCGTCCAACGGTAAAGGATGAGGTTTCCTAGAAGGTCTGGGTCCCTAGCTTTGACGGATAGAACACAGGGGTCCTAATTGTTCACCTAAGAAGTGGTAACACGGTGGGTCCTTTGGGGTGTATGTGCGTGTGTATGTGTGTTTCTTCCCTTACAAACCTTCATTCCCGTCAACGATTATCACCGACGGAAGTCCATTGTCCTAAACTACTAAAAAGGTAAACAAAAAGAAATAAAAAGTTTAAACGATGTTCTTAGTATCTACGAAAAAATTAGTCTTTCTTTTCGTCGTCAGAGAACTGTGTTCAGTATACCTAATCTTTCTATTAGAAACGTTTTACAAATATCGTTCTCTTTGTTTCGAATTCAACCAGTCTCAGTAATAATCACGGCATGAATCTTTTTTTTTTTAGTCTGAGATGACCCTTTTGTCACAAGTAACTCTTTGTAGTCACCCCTGGATAATCATATCCCTCCCGGTATGACGGGTGGACTGTTCATGAGGAACGGTTCGCTAAACTTCGAACACAAATCCACTACAAGAAAGGATATCGTAATGTAAAAACATGTCTTTTAACGTCATTGTCTTGAAGCTCACACGACTAAGAAAATTGAGAAAATAAAAAATAAATAAAAAAAAGAAAGACCAGCATGGTGTGTCGTACGGCGTGAAGGGGTTGGACCCTAGTTTAAGTACGGAAGTCTCATTAAAGGAACAGACTTCAGGGATCAAAGGGTTTCTAAAAAAACCAGTCATAGGGTGTATTATAATCCCGACTGAAACAGGAGCCGAAATGGACCCACCGAAATAGTGATGGGAAAGTGAGAAGGTGATTCGTTTGGAGAAGGCAAAATAGACAGAAAGTTTCCTTATTACATAACTAAAATACTGACCTCCTCCTGAACACGTTTCTAATCTAGGGTTGGGATGTTGAATCTCTCAAGAGTTAAAATGAAAGTCTTACAATTATGGAAACTCTCTGAACCTCTCTTAGTTTTCTATATTCTTGATGACTACTTGAAAATAGTATAGTTTTTATAATAAATCTTATATGACGAACTGTTCTCAGGACCTCAACATAAACGTGAAGGACCTTACTTCCCAAGTATTTATACTTTTGTCTTATGTGTAAGACGTTACCTTTATTGAACGTGGAATCAGAACGTACATCAAACAGAATAAAAAACAAAACCCTCAACAATAACAAAAGATCCGTGGACTGATAGAAAGACAGGGGTTTTCTACACGATGTGTGTATGCAATATAAGAATGCAATAAAATAACTAAATAACAATGATCACTCTCAAGTTTCGTTGTTTATAAATGACTTGTGGATGATTGACTTTCCATAACCGGATCTATACCCCTTATATTCCTATTTACCTCTACTTGGAGAGATAGAGTAGACCTTCATAGAAATCGGATCACTCCCTGTGTCAGTACATTTGTCTAGTACGGTGTTGTAATTCCTGATTCATTTATTGCGGCACATCGTCCTTGGACCTCGTCTTTCCTTTCCGGAACAGTACCTACAGTGACAAAGCAGAACAGTTCTAAGGGAGAGAGTCGGACCATCTCTTTCTCGATAACAACAACAAGGCAGCGAGTACAGTACGAACTGAGAAACGTCGACGTACCTGACGTCGTGCGGTCCGGAGGGACAGGAAGTGGTAGAGGGCCTCGCACGAGTTTGAGTACAGGTAACTCAGCCACCACGGTGGGTCGGTAGAGTAGGAGACAGCAGGGGGAGAGGAGGACGGGGGTTAGGGAGGGTCGTAGTCCCAGAAAAGGTTACTCAGTTGAGAAGTGTACTCCACCGGTTTCATAACCTCAAAGTCGAAGTCGTAGTCAGGAAGGTTACTTGTGGGTCTTGACTAGAGGAAATCTTACCTGACAAACCTACAAGGACGTCACGTTCCCTGAGAGTTCTCAGAAGAGGTTGTGGTGTCAAGTTTTCGTACTTAAGAAACCGTGAGTCTAAAGTAATACCAGGTTGAGAGTGTAGGTATGTACTGGTGACCTTTTTGGTGTCGGAACTGATCTACCTGGAAACAGCTGTTTCATTATAGAGATGTAGGACTTTAAAGGTTCTATTATGTAGTTTTAGTCGTAGTGTAGGGTCTCCCTTTCCGTCTCTAACCATAATGGGAGTTTCTGAATTCTCAGACTTACCTAGGACCAAAGGTAGTCGAAGTAATTTAAGTGGTCAGTGCTGTACTTACACCTGTGTCACTGAGTCGGTCAACTAGGACCAGTTGATTTGAAGTGGGGTGACTGATTGGTCCAGAACCTTTTATACAAGGACCTACCTCTCTTAAGTACACTCTTTGTTGACAAATACTCACCGTATTCCTTATCGCACAGTATCTGCGACAACCACGAGGCGGTCCTAGGGGAAAAGATCCGGTCACGCGAGTGGGACGTCGATGATACTCAAACAGACGATTTCCGACGAGAGAATTGGACCTTCTGACAGAAAGTGGTTTACCCTTAATAGAGAGGACTTTTCATTATAATGGGGTGCGGGAGGGTCGGGGGCTGGGCCTCGTCGAACATCAGTTGTTGACTAACTGCGCCACATGGGTTCATGTCCGACCGGCCTCGTGTAGCAGGTCTACCCTAGTCTGACTTTCTCAAGGGGACTCTGATGTAAGAACGAATCGAGAAAGGGAAGAGATAGGACGAAGGGAGAGAAAGAAGACTCTTCTGAGGGAGTTTGTTAGTATACGTGGTTTTATAGACGGAGTCCGAGAAGACGATCCCTTGTATTCGATTCTATCTTGGAACAGATCAAGACTACAGGTCGTTGAAAAGTCTCCTCTGCCACCGACTACATGCTGAATTTCATAATTTCTCATTTTATCTTGAGTCTTTGCCTGAAATCAATTGTAGAACTAAAACTGTAAGGTCACGAATTCGATGAAGGTGACTCTTTCTGTGAAAAGTTACTACTATTTTAAGGCTAACCGTAAGCAATACCATTAGACCTTAAATAAAAAGTCACTTGACGTCATTTTGAGTAAAGCATCTCAGTAGAGAGTTGTACTTCTCCTTTTACCGGAAGGAAAAACAGAAAAAAGGACAGAGGAAGAAAGAAAGGCTCGAGTGGGAGACCCAGCATAGACTTAGAGTGATTCAAAACAGACCTTTCTACTCTCGCCCTATAGGAAGACTCGTCTCTTCACTCCTTTGACGACAGAAAGATTCCCCTGCCACTATTCCCATCTAAAAGGTTCATGTCCGTTGTCCATCTACACGACAGATATCTTTTAAATTTTATCACCGTTTTTAGTTGATTTTCAATCACACGAAAAATAATAATAGTGTACTTCTGTTAGGATTTTTTACCATCAGAATTACAAGTGAGGTGAGGGTTGAGGACAAACAGTGACTTCTCTTAAGGTTATAGAGAAACCCCTTTAGGGACCCATTGGTCGGGAAGATGATTCAAAGCCCAGGGTCTTCTAAGGTCGTGGTGAAATCCTCACCAACCTTCGTGCCTAAATCTTGCTGAACAGGATTTTCTTAGATTTTCTTGTTTTTAGTTTGTGAAAGATGTTCAGTCCTCAAACGGAAGACACCCCAGACTCTTTTCTCTACTAGGATTGGACACGACCGTTTCTAAATTTCAGGGACTAAGACCGTCCCTTTCAGTTTTCTAGTTGACAACTAAGGATCTCTAAACCTCCATCATTCATTGAACGAAAATAAAACAGTCATTTTTAAAAACTTTTTCTATTAATGCCCTGAAAGGGTCTCCGGGCCCCAATTCTAAGGAACGAAGGTGTCGTGCCCCCACACCCAAGCTAGGGACTGACCCCTTAATTCCAGGGTGTACGACGTGTCACGTACGGTGTTCCACATCGTTTTATTTCAAGGAACCGTCTCCCTACCTATTTCTTTTACGCTGTGTGAGTATGTTACCTTAGCACGAGTCGGCGATTTTTCTTACCTTATTACGGTAAACGTCGTTGTGCCTCCCTGGACCTCTACCCGTATAACTCACTTCATTCTGTCTCTCCCTTTTTATCACGCGCCGTAGGGAATATACACCCTAGATTTTTCTTTACTACGTTTACTTGAATGTTTTGTCTCTCTATGAGTGTCTGAATCTCTCGCTTGAATTAGCAACGGACATGGATGACGGTATAAATTTTACCTATTGGTCGTTCTTGGATGACATATCGAGTATTTTGAGACGAGTCGGAATACACCGTCGGACCTACCCTCGCGTTAGACCCCCTCTTACCTATGTACATATACATCCCGACTCGAGAAAACGGCAAGTGCTTTGCTAGTGTTGTAACAATTAGCCAATATGGAGTTATGTTTTGTTTTTCAATTTTTTTCTTCTAAGATTTGTTGATGTCTGATAAGGATAAATCGTTCGAATGTTCAGATACTCAAAATTTTGAAACGTTGAATAAACGTTTCGAAATTTTTACACACCTTATTTGTCAGAGAGTAGACGTAATCAGTCGTCTTACCCTATCTTTTACTTCTTACTTGTTTACGTAATGAAACATTTGGAACTTAAAATAATGCTAGATTAAACCGTGTCTTGACAACAAGTAGTTCTCTGAAATTTTATTATACCTAATATAAAATACGAAACCTATTTAAAAAGTATGTACTTGGAAGAAGTCCTCGGATCCTCATTCTTGTTTCCCTTTAATTTTTCGACGAACCGTCTTGAATCATAAAATATAACTGTATATCGACTAAATGTACTAACGAAGTCTGACATCGTATTCACCAAGCCAAGTCATAAAAATGTCTAAGTCAAGTCAAGTCAGCGAGTCAGCACAGGCTGAGAAACGCTGGGGTACTTAGTGTCGTGCGGTCCGGAGGGACAGGTAGTGATAGAGGGCCTCAAGTGAGTCTGAGTGTAGGTAACTCAGGCACTACGGTAGGTCGGTAGAGTAGGAGCCAGTAGGGGAAGAGGAGGACGGGGGTTAGGGAGGGTCTTAGTCTCAGAAAAGGTTACTCAGTTGAGAAGCGTACTCCACCGATTTCATGACCTCGAAGTCGAAATCGTAGTAAGGAAGGTTTCTTTAGGGTCCCAACTAGAGGAAGTCTTACCTGACCAACCTAGAGGAACGTGAGATTCCCTGAGAGTTCTCGGAAGAGGTTGTGGTGTCAAGTTTTCGTAGTTAAGAAACCGCGAGTCGGAAGAAGTGTCAGGTTGAGAGTGTAGGTATGTACTGGTACCCTTTTTGGTGTCGGAACTGATCTGCCTGAAATCAGCCGTTTCATTACAGAGACGAAAACTTATATGATAGATCCAACCAGTATTGAAAAGAAGGTTCCTCATTCGTAGAAAATTAAAGTACCGACGTCAGTGGAAGACGTCACTAAAACCTCGGGGTTTTTTATTTCAGACTGTGACAAAGGTGACAAAGGGGTAGATAAAGGGTAATTCACCACCCTGGCCTACGATAATTACGTTCTATTACCGACATTAAGGAACACGACGTGTCGTATAGGAACAAGGAATAGATGAAATATGTATCATGAAACACAGAGAATAAAGGTACAGAGATCGAAAGGGAAGGAGGGAAGAAAGAGGGGAGATCGTTTATGCAAACAAAAGATATAGAAACTCAGACAAAGACAAAACGTATATATAAGGATACATAATAAAAAATCCAAGGTGTACATTCACTACAGTATGTCATAAACAGAAAGAGACTGAAAAGAGTGATTTGCATAAGAGATCGAGGTAGGTGTAACGACGTTACGTCTTAAAGTAAGAAAAAAAATTATTGACTCATTATAAGGTGACGATAACGATAATAGAAGAAGAAATAGCGAAGTAGACAACTGACTGTGAATCTAACGAAGGTATAGTACCGACAATATTTATCACGAAGATACTTGTAACCTCCACACACTTTGAAGAGTTTAATTACAAAAGTAAAAAAGACCTAGATACCTTAGAGGTATTCGAAGGTATGACAAAATCACCGACGTGGTTAAATGCAAGGGTGGTTGTCCCATCCTCCCAAGGGAAGAGAGGTGTGGGGATATTAGTAAACAATAAACATCTGGACAAAACCGTGACGAACTCATCCAAAAATAATACCTCGTATTACGGGACCTTTAGGTAGTTCGACAACCACACACTTATCAAACAAACGGACAGACCAAAATTACTCACTCATCATAAGACAACACTCCGATAGAATAGGGGAAGATCAACGATATTGTTGTCCGGTATCTAATCTCAAAATATTTGTTGTTTTTAAACAAAGAGTATCCTTGAGAGTCAGTGACCCGGGAGTGAAAACGGGTCCGGAATTGCTTCCGGTCGAGTCACTCGAAGAACAACGACGTCTCTTGTCGCAACAACAAGCGATGGGAGGTAGTGGGAAATCCAATACCTACTTTGTCTTGGGTCTTCGTCTAGTTTTACATTCCCAGATCATGTCTCTGTTTCCGTTAAGTAGTGGGGTCCGATGTTCTCTTCTCTGTTTAAAATCCGTCCCTAAATTTTGATCTCTAGACTCTTTATCTATTTCTCCTTTAGATCTCCCGTTACTTCTCCTATCTAATTATTTCACTCTGACTCTATGATCATCCAGTCCCTTCTCTAGTCCTGATCAGAATCTTCCCAGTTTAAGGAAAGGTCTCTCAAAGACCTCTGTCTATAACACCCTATCTTTATCAACCCCGTTTTCAACGAAAGAAGTCTCATGGGCCTACGATTAAAGAAGAGTGTCTTAGAGGGTCTTTCTCAAAGGGAAAGGATCATGTTCTGAACCTTTTTGAAAGGAGTTTACTACAAGTTTTGACCCAAAGCAAAAGTATATGAAATACGGTTTTAAATAGATTTGAGAAGTTTGAAGTAGAGTTGTAGATAGGTGGGGATAATGACCCCGTATTCTTCTGTGGTTGGTAATACTGAATGTACACAGATAAAAGTGATTGTTGTATAAATTTTGTCTATAAAAAGTTTCTCGTCTAAAAGTCAGGTTTATACTAAAACCTTTTCCCTTATACCTGTGTCTTCATACTTTCTCTGTATGATCCGGTTCTACTTTTGATTATCATAATAAAATCACAGGAGCAATGGTTCAGTATTATTCTTTTTATTGTTATCAAAACTCCTAGTTGTCTCAACACAAAAAAAAAAAAGGTTTACCATGATCCATACCATATTCCTCAATCTGACCCTCAACATACTTTGGTACGTCTTTAAGAACAAGACGGTAATGGACCGCTTTTACTGTGTATCCGGAGTCGAAGTTGTTTTACTTTCGTTAGTATTATCGATAGAACATTTCAGTAATAACGCCACTCTACTCTATGTCACGTACATTCAACGAAGCGTACTACAGAAGTAGTTGAACCGTGTGTGATGTCCAGTGGAAAGAAAAAAGGTAGATTAGACACTATGGTAGTGAAGACAACTCGGAAGAGGTGGGTAAAACGACAGGAAGGAGGTTCGACGACCGGTCCACGGGAGAAGAGAAGAAGACCTGGGGGATGAGAAAACATTGTTTTCAATGATGTTAGTGGTACACAAAACATTGACCCGTAACGAAGATAATTAATTTTATTGTATAAATATGTCTTACGAGTCATTTTAATACCTAGTGCAAGTAGTGATCGAAAAGAAAGAATTAAAATAAATAAAAAACGGTGTGTGATGTCGTGTACCCTAGAATCAAGGTGTTGATCCCCCAGCTCAAGCACGGGGGACGTAACCCTCGTGCCTCAGAATTGGTGACCTGACGGTGATCGAAAAGTTGGGAACGTCAAAGGGATAACGGGTGATCCAAACGGTGACTTGTCAACTAAGTTTAAATGAAATAACCTGAGTCGCAAGTACAAATAAAATGTCACAAATAGAAATAAGGGTTAATAAGATTGGGTGTCTTTCTTTTGTTCCGGGAATTATTTTACCTCGTACTTCAAAGTTAAAAGTGTACTCAGTGTGAACACTTATCATGAAGAAAACAGAACCCGAGTCGTGTACGACGTTTAGTCTTTTCCTACCCTTCTCGACACTCGTACATTCGTCGACCTCGTTCGTGTCACAATTCGACTATCGTACCTTCTTAGACTTCGAGAAAAAAAAATCCAGAGAATCTCTTATTTTGATCCTTCTTAGTAAAATGTGGGTACCCTTCCTAAATGACCAAATATTTATACTATTTGGAAACAATTACGACCACGAAACTTGGACGACTCGCGGAAAGTCGTCACCTAAGGTTTCGTGAAGTGACTGTCATTTGGGGTCCTGGGAGCCCTACCTCCGTAATAAAGGTAAAGTAACAGCCCCTTTATCTACGTGCCTCACGGAACGACCTCTCGTGTCCTCTTCAGCGTTAGTCCGAATGTAGAGTTCCTGAGTTTGGTTTCGATTGGCGATCAGATAGGAAGAGGGGTGTGTACGTAGAGTATTTTCCTTTTGTTACTAAAATTTACCTATGCTCACTTCGTATTTCTATCCAGGGAAAGGTGGACAAAATTGTTCAAAAACTTCAAAACGGACGCAAATGCAACCGTCCTAAAAGTCTACTAATCGAGACTCACAGAAAACAAATTTCGTAGAGCACATCCCCTACTCGTTCTAGCCTACTAGTTCCTAGAAAAGTGACGAATCAGTGACCAAGTACAAGACAGATCAACCCACCACTAGGTGTCCCTCTCTCCATTTATATCACTGGTAGAGTTGGAACACAAACCCACCCCTCTCACCAAAGTTTTACTTTTTTAATGTCTTAATTCCCCTTCAACAAGCATAAGATACGTCTTCTTAAGACACTTACGGATCCCTGTGACTGTCTTTTCATGTCCTCCCTTATTAAAATCTTTGTCTTTTAGTACAAGGAAAGTCTTTTTATTTTTTACATCCCGTTCTTGTGACCCTTTTCCCCGTTCTCTCTTTCCGTCTCTATCTCTTTACTTTTCACTTTAGTCGTTCCGACTACGGTGGTTATGATTAAACATTTGTCTAAAGTCGTCTCAAAAAATTAGAGAGACCTGGTCTTCCCAATTTCCCTTTTGGTCCACTGTGACTCGACGACCCTTTCGTTGAAATAGTGTGGTTACAAGATCTCTTGTTCTATTTTATATAAAGATCAAAGATTCACCCTTAAACGTAGATAAATTGACAGATCATATTCTCACTTCACTTCTATAACCCGAGACTTTAGTGACGTCTACCACTGACGTCGGTTCTTTAATTTTCTACGAACGAGGAACCTTCTTTTCGATACTGGTTGGATTTGTCCATAATTTTCTTCTCTGTAGTGAAACGGTTGTTTCCAGGTATATCAGTACACTCTCAACCTGGTATTTCTTCTGACTTGTGGTTTCTTGACTACGAAAGTTTAACACCACAACCTCTCCTGAGAACTCTCAGGCAAACTGTCATTTCTCTAATGTGATCAGTTAGGATTTCCTTTAGTCAGAATTTATAAGTAACCTTCCTGTCTACGATTTCGACTTTAAGGTTAGGAAACCGGTGAACTACACTTCTCGATTGAGTGACCCTTTCTGGAACTATGACCCTTTCTAACTTCCGTCCTCCTCTTCCCCTGTTGTCTCCTACTCTACCAACCTACCGTAGTGACTGAATTACCTGTACTCAAACTCGTTTGAGACTCTCTGTCACTTCCTGTACCTTCGGACCACACGATGTCAGGTACCCCCAGTGTTTTTCAACCTGTAGTGACTCGTTGACTTGTTGTTGTTTCTCACTTTATTCAGTCTTTCTTTTTTTGTTTATAACATATAATTACGTATATATACCTTAAATCTTTTTACCATGACTACTTGGATAGACGTCCCGTCCTTATGTCTACATTTACACCTCCTGTGTGAACACCCGTGTCGACCCCTTCCTCTCCCACTCTGTTTAAGTCTCTCACCGTAACTGATATATGTAACGACGACGACGACGATTCAACGAAGTCAGTACAGGTCGAGACACGCTGGGGTATCTACCGTCGGGTGGTCCGAGGGGGTAGGGACCCTAAGAGGTCCGTTCTTGTGACCTCACCCAACGGTAAAGGAAGAGGTCACGTACTTTCCCTTTTCACTTTCCCTTCAACGAGTCAGCACAGACTGAGAAGCGCTGGGGTACCTGGCATCGGATGGTCCGAGGAGACAGGCACCCTAAAAGGTCCGTTCTCATGACCTCACCCCACGGTAGAGGAAGAGACTGATATATGTGATGGTACACACTTTATCGACCATCCTTCGACGACATATCGTGTCCCTTGAGTCGAGGCATGAGATACTACTGAATCTGTCGACCCTAAACCTCCCACCCCCACTCCCCACTCCGAGTTCTACCTCCTCTATATATATATATGTATCTAGACTAGGTGTAACATGTCGTTTTGGTTGTATTGTAACATTTCGTTAATACGAAGTTAATTTTTATTTTTATTATTTTTTAATAGATCATATCCACGTTATCTAGTTTTTTCATTGACATTTAGTAGTAAGTGTATTTTCGTTGTAAATTTGATAGTTCTGGGATTTGTACCTCATTATTTATTTGTGGTAATGAGTGCGGTACGTGTGACGTAATTATTTTCGAGGAGATTATGAGTTTACGTGTTTTTGGAAAACTCTGTTGAGGATCGGACCTAGGTTAGAAGTAGTAGATTCCCTTCGCAGTCGAAGTGTACGACTGTCCAGTGGGAGATAAAGAAGAAAGGAAGTAAAGTCAAACGTTTTAGACCCTTGTCCTTCACTATAAATGAGGAACCACAACTCTTGTTACTGTCTGTCACTCCTTTATGAGGTGAGATTTATAACTGGTGTCGTTTCCTCTGTAAGGTCATCCTTGAGAATGCTTCGACCACGAAAGTAAAAACTTACAGATCTACTAAAAGAACATTAAAAAATTTTTAATTCTTACTTAACCGTAAACCCAATTTCCTCTTTACTCGGGGTATCTTGATCTTCTCAGGTGCACTGGGAACAGGTCTATTTACGTCCCAAAACTCCGACCGCCTTCTCCCACTCAGTCACTCAGTCACTTTCAGCGAGTCAGTACAGACTGAGAAATACTAGGGTACCTGACATCGGGAAGTCCGAGGAGACAACTACCCTAAGAGGTCCGTTCTTATGATCTCACCCAACGGTACGGGAGGAGGTCCCCCAGAAGGGTTGACTCCCTCGGTTGTCTCCGGAAGGCGTAACGTCCGTCTAAGAAATGGTAGACTCGGTGGTTCCTTCTGGTCCTCTTCCACCTTCACCCATCCCCCTCCACTAGACTATTACGAAAGTGAGTTCCCTGGAACACGTATTTTACTCATTTTGTACTAAAGAGTCAGTGTTAAGATATCCGATAGGACAACACTACATTTTGTAAACACGACCGTAATGGTATGTTGGATGTACAAATCCCAATTTCAAAGGAAAAGTAAGTCTTCTTTTCCTTTTATCGTTACAGAATTTGTCTCGAAGACATCGTCAAACCGATGAGAGAAGGGGTACTGGAAGAAAAACCTTTTTCAGTATATCTCAGTACCAATGATAGGAACAAATTATCGTGAAATTTACTGGGTCGTATCTTTGTCTACTTTGTAATAGAATAACCACGTTAAGAAAGTATATTAATTAAACATTATAACTCAATGGTGTATTAGTTAGTAACTCGTGTTAATCATAAAACTAAATCTTTTATTAAACTTTAGTTAGAGTGGTAAAGTAAAAAGTGACATAAAACGAATTCAACGTCTCATAACTCTTTTTAAAATTAGGTTGGTAAATTCAGTAATGTTTGCTACGTTAAGGATGTGTCGAGAGGAACGTTATAATTGTATGAGAAGTTTTTTCACTCATCGTAAAGTAAATTTTTTGACTCAATCGTAATTATATATTGTTGACAAGTAAGACAGAGTATTTATGTTTTCAGTCTTCTTTTCGTGGGTTGTAGAAATGTCATTCTTAGGGTTAAAAATGACTTGTTTTATTGAACAGTACTTAAAAACGTGTTAACACGTCAATAGGACCCTTGTCTCGAACAAGACTCGTCTAAGGGTCCGGACTGGACCTTAAGTCAGCTCGGGCTGCAAGTGTATTGGGACAGTACATGAAAATGTACTTATGTGAACTCGTCCGGACTTAAAAATTTCCTTATAAATTCGTGGTAATGTAACGATCATCTACCGTGTAAATCCTCTTCCTTTATATAAAAGTCTCTACCGTCTTCTTTAGTAGAACTTAGATGTGGTTTTACTCAATTAGACTCCTGTAGTCACTACAGTTTTCACAACTTACATCTTATATCGTATAACTTGTGTGTTCGGTAAAGGTAACTAAAAAGTCTACCATTTATATATATATTCAGATCTTATTTTAAGTTTAGTTTGTAAACGTCGAGGAGTTTCGTGTGACGTCTCGGGGAGACCATCGGTCGTGTTCCGGACCGCGTCTTAGTCGTCAGTTAGGAGCAACTGACCTATTACCTAAGAGCAAACTTTTAAGTGACCATATTACATCGTTTACGAAGAGTTTTGAGAGAACCGGAGATTTCCCCTCCACCTTATCTTTTCATTCAGTAAGGTTTCAATAGATAGAAGTCATGACTTGGTGGAGAATTTCGGTTTAGATATGGACGATAGGTGGGTTTATGAGTAAGACAACTTCAATCTTTCATTTAATAACCACACTGTTCAAATAAAAAGTACCGATGAAATACTACCTTCGAAAATCTTCACATTGACATCCAGACGCTTTCTCCATAACAGGACGATAGTGTCGAGTTTTTAGTTTCGTTTTATTACGAATAATTCCAGAGAATTCCTCCGTCCACTCCTTAATTCCAGGCTTTGGACCTGGTGTCCCGGGGGTTTGGGTACGAAGGAGAAGACGTAGAGAAACAGAAACCGTAAGAGGTGGAGAGTGAGGTGGAGGATGGAAGGGGAGCTACACTTTTGTAGTAACTTTTAGACAAACCTAGACCCTCAAATTTTTTCGGTGGTATAGATCTTGAAAGAGAATTAGTGTATATTTTTTAACTTTATTATTAATATATGTGATTATGTATGTCGTGTATTATTTTTATAGTTATATATTACATAAAATAGATATATAGTACATATACCTTATTCAGGTAATTCTGAACCGTATTTCAGATAAAGAGTAAAACAGTCTCGCAAAGTGTCACTCTCCAGAAAGGATAAGTCTTTACTTGTAATACAAAAAGGCAGATTTAAAAACAAATTTCTTTCAACGAACTTACAGAAGAAGGAAATCTTTTACCTCTCGCACGATTCGTTTGTCTGTATCTCATAATTTTAACGGAAGGACTATTAAAATCATTTGGAGACTTTTTAGTGGCGACAACGTATTTATCCTACGTTTGTTGTCAGTTCCTAGTCCCAAAGAGTCATGTGTTTCAGCCGAAACAGGTCACTTACAAAAGAGACCCGAAAAAGAGGAGCTGTCTCACCGTTGTTTTCATAGCGAAAGGGTGAAACAGGGCCTCTACTCCCAAACTTCAGATAACTCCCGTTGACACACGGAATAGATTCGGAGAGTACCACCCAGTGAATCCTCCCTTTCGGGGCGAAGTAACTGGGGACCTGTCCTTTCTCCCCGGTGGCACCCCTGTCCCTCGTCAAGAGACGAATTTCCCTAGACCGTCGAAACGTATTTGCTTCTACAAATAGGGACAAATACCGTATAGGGAAGACGGAAATGTTAAGGGTACCAACTACAATGAAAAATATCGTGCAGACTGACAGACCCTTCCTCGGTGCAATAAGGTGGGAATCTTTCGTTTTCCCTTTCTACTCTTTGGAATCATTACGACAGACGTCTTCACAAAGACCGAAAGTCTCACATGTTTCGTCTACTTGAGACACACACACACACACACACACACACACACACAAGTGAGTTCGTGTATATATGTCATACATCTTTAAAAAGTTTACCTATTTATTTAACATTCTTAGTTCTCAAAAAAATAAATATTTGACGGGTCAAAGAGACTAGATAACTCATGTAACGATTTACTTATAACTAATAATTGGCAACTGAGTTTTAATATAAAATTACAGTGAAAAACACTATATTAATTACTCATCCTGGGGTAGTGGAAACTCAAAATTTTAATGGATATCTTTTGTGATTTTAAGGACACTAGATGAAAATGAAAATAGTAACTCAAACACTAAAATCATTCTTTTCTTTCTTTGAAGGTTCGTCTCAAATTAAAATTTTTCCTACGTCCCATAGATAATCTTTCTAAAAGAATTAGTACACCTAATTAGGACTGAAAGTTGAGGTCTATTCTTTATCCTATAGGGTATTCCTCCTAAACGTCGTACGTCCCTCATAAAACGGTTGGTTCTTTCCGAGGGTCCCAGATTCAATAATTTCAATTTAAATAACCACTAATACAGATAAAGGACATATTTTACTTTTAAGTTTTGTTTGTGATCTTTTTCAGTTCTCTTCAGTTGATTTACCGTACCAGAAATATTTACATTTTCACCGATAAAAGTTTCCTAGAGAATCGAACCGTCTAACTTATTTACTTACACTCTCGAATTCCAATTGGGGACTGTTTACGACTGTGTCAACATCTGTGTGTGTGTGTGTGTGTGTGTGTGTGTATGTGTGCGACAAGTGTTCTTTATTATCTGTTTGACGGCCCTCTATGGGTCGAAATTAGGGTAGTTCCCGAGAACACTGTAACATTTGGCTTATTGATCTCAAACTCATCAACTCCGACACGGATCTGGAAGACCTACCCTAATTAAGGTACATTAAGAGATGTCGGGAAAGATTAACCAATTCTACACACTCTGTGGTACGCAGAGCCTTATGAATCGGTGGACATAGAGTGTCCGGTAAAGTCACTCTTTTTTTTAAGAGATTTTTTCTCTTCGGTCGTTAACCGAGATGGAATGTCCTTATATAATGAATTGGAAGAAGACCTGTGATACTGTTTTGTTTTGTCACTTGTGGTTACGACGATATAGTCGTTGGGGTAGAGACTGGTTTTCCCGCTAATTTCATATCATTTGATCCCACACCGCACCAACCCGTGGAGAGGGAGAGACATGTACCTTAAAATTCAAACCCATTTTCATTTACGGTTCGGAACACGTTCATATGTGTGACCAAAGAATATTTTGAAAAGAAGTGTCTCAATTCGACAGTGTTTTATTGGATGTGGTCTACCTTTTAAATTCGGTTTAGATATGGACGATAGGTGGGTTTATGAGTAAGACAACTTCAATCTTCCATTTAATAACCACACTGTTCTTCTGTTCTACTAGTCGATCAAACGACTTAAAAAAAGTGAAAAGTTAAACAAACAGTGTCACAACATATTTGTGTTGAACTTCGGTATTCAGTAATGTTCTCGTTTTGAGTTTGTTTTGCTATGAGGTATGATGAGTCACGGGTAGCATGGGTGGATTACGAGTAAGGGTTGGGCTTAGGTAGACTCACTCGTGACCTGTGACTATTACATAGAGGTTGGTGTGTAAACAGACTTCGTGACCTCTGGAGTCGCGTTAGGACCGTCGAATCTCCTGTCTGAGTGCCTCCGGATACAGAGACCCCTTCGATTCACCTAAATTAATAGACCCACGAACTAAAAACAAAACAAAAAACAAAGAAAAAAATAAAAAAACTACAACTTCATCTATACGAAATAACACTTTTTATTACATTCAGTTCCAAAATTTACAAACAAACAAAAATTATACTACTAACCTTTTCCGTATCCTCTTTCCCACTAAAAGAAGTATTTATCCTAACTTCTAATGGTGGTGGGGGGGTTTTTTTCACACCCTCTCGAATTATCGTGTCTACGTCCCGTTATTTCAGTCAAATAAAAAATGTCAATTGATATTCTCTCGGTACAATGAGTGGTTTTAATTCAGAAGACCCGACTTACATAAATTCTCGTCGCGACAAAAGTTCATACAAGAACATCCGTGTAGGTAAACTTAATAGGTCACAGGAATAATTTGTACTAGGGGTGGGCACTTCAGAAAAGGTGGGAGTAGAAAGAACAGACTAACTGAGGTTCATGTTTGGATCACACAATTTTTCGTTTCTGTAGTGAAACGGTTGTTTCCAGACATATCAGTTTCGATACCAGAAAGGTCATCATTACATGCCTACACTCTCGACCTGTTATTTATTCTGTCTCGTGTCTTCTTAACTACGAAAGATTGACACCACCACCTCTTCTGAGGACTCTCAGGGAGCCCTTTCGTTCATCTAGTTTGGTCAATTAGGATTTCCTTTAGTTGGGACTTATGAGAAACCTTCCTGACTTCGACTTCGACTTCGAGATTATGAAACCGGTGGACTACACTTGTCGACTGAGTAACCTTTTCTGGGACTATGACCCTTTCTAACTTCTGTCTCCCCTTTCTCCCTCTGTCTCCTACTCTACCAACCTACCGTAGTGACTAAGTGACCTGAACTTGAACCCGTTTGAGTCCCTCTACCACTCCCTGTCTCTTTGGACCGTGCGACGACAGGTACCCCAGGGTTTCTCAGTCTGTGTTTGACCGTTAACTTGGTGTCGGTCTAGGAACCTCGGGAGGAACAGACAATGCACGACCCAAAAGGGGCTTTGAGTCTTGACGAAATTCTACCCCTGACATGAAGTGACTATAGAGGTCTTAAGTCGTCTCGGATCGTCTGTAAGTGCAACTTACTTACTTGTAACTAGAATTTTTTCACCTTAAAGCAGACTAAAGTGTTGTTTAACTTTATTACTTATTGTACACAAATGGACAGACCACCCAGAGTCTTGTCGGATAACGAGGTATCGGTCTCGGGGACTCGGTCATAAGTACGGCATTAACATCTGAACCCCCACCCCTCGTCCCTTGACAACACATAGTCTGTGTTGTACGATCCTTACTACTATCCATAGAGTAAATTGGGAGTGCTATGGTGATCTGTTGAACCTCCTTTTTTAACGACGAGTTTCCGTTACCGTGGGGTGAGGTCATGAGGACGGACCTTTTAGGGTACCTACCTCCTCGGACCATCCGACGTCAGGTACCCCAGCGACTCCCAGTCTGTGCTAACTCGTTGAAGTGAAAGTGAAAAGTGAAAGTACGTAACCTCTTCCCTTACCGTAGGGTGAGACAAGAACGGACCTCTTAGGGTCCCTGCGTCCTCGGACCACCCGACGGCAGATACCCCAGCGTGTCTCAGTCTGTGCTGACTTCGCTGAAGCGTCGTCGTCGTCGTCGTCGTCGTCGTCGTCGTCGTCTCTCGGTAACATCTTCGAGTCTTTCCATTGAAATGACTGGACTAAATAGTCTGAATTCTTCATCGACGTCTTTCTATAGGACATGGATTCCCCAGAAAACAGGGGACGACGTTGACCCCCAGTTTACCTAAAATAGGTACAGACTTTACGGACTAAATAGGACCTGGACGGGGTCTTTAATTCTTTTTAGGGGTCTGTCCCTTTAACCGAGTCATCGTGTAGATCCAAAAGGTATCCAGTCCGTCCGATAAGTCTTCATCGGGAAAGGTTTCGTGATGAGAATCTCGTCTACCCTACTCTGGGGTGGACGGGGACCAGGAGTAATCAGGGTGGTCGACCGGCGACCCGAGTTCGGTTCTGTGGTCACCAAGTGTCTCAGTGAGGTCCCAAGGATATAAGGTTGTCTGTCGAGGAGTTCAGACTCGTCTTGGATCTAGGGAGTGTATCCGACCTCAAGTCCCAGATCCCAGAAATTGAGACATTTCCCTGTTTCTCTGGCGATGGAGTCAGGGTCTAGTAAAAGATCCGAAGGGTCGACCGAGTCTGTCATTTCTTAGACGGACGTTACTTCCTCTGGGTCCAAGTTAGGGACCCAACCCTACTAAAGGACCTCTTTCCTTACCGATGGGTAAGGCCATAAGAACGGAATGAATTATAGAGTTTACGTCTGTGTAAAAGACCAGAAAGTCTACATGTTCGAAGGTTCTTGGGAAGAAAAGGTTCTTACTTTTTCGACCGAATTTTGAGTTGTAAGTTTTTTGACTCTAGTACCATAGGTCAGGGTAATGAGGTACCGTTTATCTACCCCCTTTCACCCAAAATGAAAGAACCCGAGGTTTTAGAGACGTCTACCACTGACGTCGGTACTTTCATTTTCTGTGAACGAGGAACCTTCTTTTCGATACTGTTTGGATCTGTGGTATAAGTTTTCGTCTCTGTAATGAAACGATCGTTTCCAAGTATCTCAGTTTCGATACTAAAAAGATCGTCAGTACCTACCTACACACTCAACCTGGTATTTCTTCCGACTGGTGGTTTCTTAACTACGAAAGTTTAACACGACCTCTTCTGAGAACTCTCAGGGAACCTGACGTTCCTCTAGTTTGACCAGATTCCCTTTAGTTGGGATTTATAAGTAACCTTCCTGACTGCGACTTCGACTTCGAGGTTATGAAACCGGTGGACTACACTTCTGTACTGAGTAACCTTTTCTGGGACTACGACCCTTTCTAACTTCCACCCTCCTCTTCCCTCGTTGTCTTCGACTCTACGAACCTACCGTAGTGGTTGAGTTTCCTATGCTCAAACTGTTTGAGACCCTCTGTGACCTCCTGTCCTCTCGACACACACACGACGTCAGGTACCCCAGTGTTTTTCAGTCTGTGTCGAATCTCTGACTTGTCGTTCTTGTCTTGTTTTAGTTTAGAGAAGTCTTTTCCAAAGGAAGAGATCAAATTTTGAGGGAGAAACTATGTAAACTACGTTAACTTGTTAAGTAAATAAGAACTGTAAACGATAAAGTCTCCAAGACTATGTATATATGTACCAATTCTAGAGGGTCCCCGGTTTTTTTAATTATGGGGGTGCGGTGGGGTGGGGGTGGTTTCGTCGGGTCCTTTCACGAAAGTTTGTCTATATAGTAGAGGAATTTTTCTCCAGAAGGTCCATACTAGTGCAAATTTCTTTACAGTAATGTTTCTTTCTGCCTTTCTTATCTCCTTCAAGACTATAAGAAAAATTTCAATGTAAAGGAAATAATAAAGTGATTTTATTTTTATAAAAATTCCCTTGATAGACACTAAGTCACCAATCCTGAACCACGAAAGTGATGACCCCTGGGTTACTTAATTACAACCAAAGGGAATCAACCCCTTGATTCTAGGGTGTTCGACACACCACTCCGGTATATTTATTATATACATAAAATTTTCCGACTATGATCAATATTCTTCTCAGTAAGAGTTGGAATTCATTATAACCGTTATCAAGAATTTGATACAGGTTTAAAAAGAAATTTTTAATACTAATTTTTTTAAAAAAAATCGGGAATCCTTTACTCATGTCCTTACCAAGTTGAAAGAGTAAAAATCCTTGTGTGACATATGGTTCTGTACTCTGAGTAAGTTGAATGATTAAAAAGGTGTGTGTACAAAAAAACTTGAAAAGGTTGATATAAATGTATCCAAACCCTTTCGTGTCCGTTAAAGTCCCGTCCCTCTCTTTATGGTTCAAAGTATCATAAAGTTGTCCCCTAAAGTAGACGGTTTCTTTTGAGACTGTAAACACTCAACAAATGACTACCCAACAACCGAGACTTCGTCCGTTGTTTCTACCCTAGGAGGAAATGTGGAGTTTCCTCTTTGGATAAAATCTAAATTACTCCTTGTCTAAATATCCTTCTGGAAGAAATAGGGATTGTTAAGTTGTGGGAAAATTTTAAAGTGTCAGAGGAAGGTTTTGGTGGAAGTCACGGTACCTTCTTAGGATTTGGTGTCGTAAAAGGATTAGGTCCTAATGAGTGGTTTTAGTCCCGGATACTTCTATAAAACCCATTTAAAACAAACGGAGGTAGGATTTTCTTCCGATATGACTCACAAAACAAAGCTCCTCGTCGTCTAGTACGAGTCTCTAACTCAACAGAAACGGACATAAAATAAATTGTGGCCAAGTGACACTTTTACTTTCACAATTCAGCGAGTCAGTTCAGACGGAGAAAAGTTGGGGGACCTAACATCGGACGGTCCGAGGAAACAGGTACCCTAAGAGATCTGTCCTTATGACCTCACCCAACGGTAAAGGAAGAGGTCCCCTAGAAGGGGTGGGTCCCTACCTTCGTTCCAGAGGACATAACGTCCTCCTAAGAAATGACAGACTCGGTGGTCCCTTCGGGGTCTAAGTGAGACCCCTAATAATCTTAAAGTGTTCTGTCATCCTATTACAGAGGATTATTCGGTTATTTCTTTATTGTATGCGGCTTGGTTACTATCTAATTAATGTGGACACCAAGGGTCAGAAAAAACCGTGGTCCCTGACCAAAGAACCTTCTGTCAAAAAGATGTCTAGTCGTACCCCCGACCAAAGTCCTACTAAGTTCGTGTAACGTAAATAACACGTAAAATAAAAATAATAATAATGTAGTCGAGGTGGAGTTAGTAGTCCACAATCTATGGCCTCCAACCCGTGGGGACTTTAATACGATAACAAAGTACGTTCCCCTCTACTTCCTTATTTCGGGTTCAAATCGAACTCAACATGGGAGTCTACTCAACCCCTTTTACTTTCAGGGAAAACCGATCTCGTACACCGATCCGTTGACCCTATAAACAGCCGACCTACTTGAAGAACCCCGGTGACGCACCAAAAAGGGTGATGACCAGTTTCCCTTCGGAATTGGTTCCGTCTCCGGTCACGGGGTTGCAGAATGATCTCGATAAATCTAGGCGTTTCACACCGGAACGGGGCTGGCTTGTCGGAGTCTGGCAGGAGTGTGTGAGGCCCGTAAAGATTTGGTCAGGGGATCGGTCTCGACGACGAAATACCAGAATAACTATTCGGGGGTCATCGTGGGAGTCCGCGACCCGAAGGTTCAAGAATAGTCGTTGGTGTCTGTACCTACTACTGTAGGCCTGTGTGTTAAAGTGAGAAGACAGTTTTCTTATCGAAGTAAGACTTTTGTGTAAATGAGAATGTTTGTCAGAGTGAAAACAGTGTTTGTTCGTCTAAACTTTAGTATAGTTTGGTGACGTGTTGTGACTTGACGTTTCCTGGTCGGTGGTTCCCTGTTTCGAGTTTTTCCGGCACACTACCAAAAGGCAAGTTCGTCTGTCGTACCCGAAGGGGAATGGACAGACGAATGGGGGGATTTCCTCCACATACATAGATAGTAGTCACTTAACCCATTCCAAGGAGGAACCGAAGGGACCTCCGAGTCTGTCATTTCTTAGACGGACGTAACGTCCTCTGTGTCCAAACCAGAGACCTAGCCCTTCTAGGGGATCTTTTCCCTTACCGATGGTGAGGTCATAAGAACGGACCTCTTAGGGTACCAGTCTCCGCGGACCTCCCGATGTCAGGTATCGTAGAGTTTCTCAGCCTGTACTGACTTTGTTGAATCGTGAGTGCGTGACTCCAACGTTTCTCTCTGTCTTTCACCGTCAGCGAATCAACGCAGGCTAAGAAGTGTTGGGATACTTGACATCGGGAGGTCCGAGGAGACAGGTACACTAAGAGGTCCGTCCTTATGACCTCACCTAACGTCACGGGAGGAGGTCCCTTAGAAAGGTCGGGTCCCTAACTTGGACGCAGAGAATACAGAAGACGAAACCGTCCACCCAAGAAATGGTGACCGCGATGGACCCTTCGGGATGTTAGTAGTGTCCTACTTGGTTTAGGGGAAAAGGACCTTACGAAAAGGGAGTGAAGGCAGTACAAGGACGGGAGAGTCAATAGTCTCGCCGGAACGGGACTGGTGAGATGTTTCTGATTGGGTGGTGGCGGTAGAGACATAGACTATAGAATTGGACTGCGAGAAGAAGGAATATTTCGTAGTGAACGGTGAATATAAAAAACCATGGAAAAGAGGTTAATCTTACAATAAAGGAACCCCCGTCCTAAAGAGCAAGTTGTACTATAGGGGGTTCCGGATCTTGTTACTGTCTTGTAATAAGTTAATATTTAAATTCTCTTAAAACGAAATAGGATTAATACGTAATATTAAAAGTAATATTTAATACCTAATTATCTTCTGTGAAAACTCTATAAACAGAACACTTTAGTTAGTTACTTACCATTCTCTGGAACCGGATCTAAAAGTCCTTTCTAAATCTCGTAAATGACTTGACAAAACCACACACCGGGAGTGTAAAACACCCACCGAGTCTCCATTCCGTAATATAGTGTCCTAGACCCCCTGAAAGAAGTCCGACGTCTTTTCACATCCGAAACATTCCTTACCCACTCTCCTATTTTAGGGGTGAGTGACACCGGACTAATCTCCAAATTTCAAGAATCAGACGAAAATTCCGTGAGGTCTTTTACTAAGGTAAGAATGAAAGGTCTCAAGAGAGAGAACCTCATTTGTATTGGTAAGAGCCGGTTCCCCTCGGTGAAATATGATGTGTAGAAGTGGAGACGGGGAGTTTTACTATAAAGTAAACGGGCGCTTTACAAGAAAGATGAAAGGGTAGGAAGGTCCGTGGGGAACAGTGAAGTGGTGGGAAGTTCTGGAGGAGATCCTTAGTCGGAAGGTACTTCGAGAAGAAATGGTTGCGGACGGTGGGGTGGTAGTAGTGGTAATAGGTAGTAAGGTAGGTCCGACCTTCCCTGGTGAAGAGAAGGAAGAGTGACGAATTCTGGAGGTAGAGGAAATACCGTCATTGTGAGAAATGACACACTAGCTTCCAAAACCGATAATAACAAACAAATAAATAAAAACATCTTCGGAGTCGAAGGGGCAATCTGGTTTGTCGTTAAAGGGAACAAAAAATGATTAGACGGAGGTGGGTCAAGTGTACACGTCTCATAAGGAGTAAGTGTCACTAAAAGTGGGCGTTCCGTGTGTAGGATTCCACCCCTCCCCACCTTCATCTCCGCCGTTCACAGGCTCCAATACGCACCCCTCTTACACATATCTGACTTTCTCATGGGGTGGAGAACGATGAGGTGGTGGGAGGTGAGACACTAAAGATCGTAGGGTTTATGCTAAAAAGTATAATCTTATTCTAGAAAGCATAATCTGATCTTTGCCAAACACATAATAAGTGGTGACATAAGGGATGTCATAGATCGTGTGTCGGAACTTGAATGACCCACGTCTTGTTTGCAGACTACTTACTCGTTTACTTACGTAGGTACCCTTTGGAAAGACACAGGAACGCGGATCGTGGAGGAACTAAGGTTTGAACTTTGTGTGTAGGAATTCCGTTCGAGATTCGGTGGAAGTAGAAATTAGGAATAGGGGAAGGTATCGGTGGGTGTGATAGACTGGTCCGTAAATAGAGTCCCGTGTTTTACGGTAAACGGACGACTAGTTTCCGACACCCTTACCCGCCGTACTCGTCTTACCGTCGACGTGAGTCTAGGACGGGTGTGGGAAGGACAAACGTCGTCGGGTGGGGTCCTCGATAATACAAAAGTCATCCGACTCGTCCCGGGGAGGGGCGGGGGTGGAGAAAGGGACCAGGAACGTCTGTGAGACGCCCCAGATGTCACCGTCGGGGAGTGGGAGTCCCGGGAGAAAGTCGCAGAGTAACAGGGGTCCGTCCGCGTCTATCGGTCGGTCTGGAGAAAAGGGGAAAGGACCCTGTGACTATTCCGGTACTTTTATCAAGAGATAAAAGGACGTGTTTTCGACTGAATCTTCTTATCCCACCTCGTATTCACTATTGGTCGGTCTTAAACAACGAAAAACTTTTCTTTGCACCACCCCTCCCCTACCCCCTCTGACCTTCTGAAACTCGAAAACGAGACCCAACATATTCAGTCCGTGAAAGGTTGTCGTCACGGGGGAACGGTCGGAACCTCGGAGCAAAGTGAGGACATTGCCCTTTGCGACGGGAGTCCAGTCTCCCGGTGTCACAGAGGAGGACTCCAACCGACCGGTGGACCCTCGGAGAGCCTACTGGGTGAATTGGTCTGACGTCGAATAACCTACCTTAAGTCCCTCCCAACCCCCCTCTAACCTTACGGAAGGAACGTAACTTGGGTAAGGCTTACCCCAAGAATAGGAACGACGACAACGACGATTCAGCGAAGTCAGTACAGGCTGAGACACACTGGGGTATCTGACGTCGGGTGGTACGAGGGGGCAGAAACCCTAAGAGGTCCGTTCTTGTGACCTCACCCAACGGTAAAGGAAGAGGTTACGTACTTTCACTTTTCACTTTCACTTCAACGAGTCAACACAGGTTGAGAATCGCTGGGGTACTTGACGTCGGATGGTCCGAGGTGGTAGGTACCCTAAAAGGTCCGTTCTCATGACCTCACCCAACGGTATAGGAACTCTTGGGGAGTTTACCAGTTACACGGGAGTTCTGTGCACACGGAATACCTCTCGAAGTGGTTGAGGTGCACTAGAACCAAATAGTGTTCACAGGGACTAGTCCACCACCACCAAATCAGTAATTCAATACAGGTTGAGAAGACTGGGGGTACCTGATATCGGGTGGTCCGAGGAGACAGGTACCCTAAAGGGTTCGTTCTTATGACCTCACCCAACGATAATCCCCGGGAAATTTATTTGTTTTGACAGATCTCAAAGGTTCAATAAAACGTTCTCCTTAGGAGTTTCTCCATCAACCACAAACAACTGACGACTCCACTTCTTTACCCCACTCTTTTTTTATCTCCTAGTGGTAAAGGTGAGTCTTGAAATTTGTTACTCTATCTTCTCTCTTCATGTATCCTGAAAGAATTTTTCACTAAAGACGACCCTCATGTGACGGGACTACGACCACCATGACGAGGGTAAAACGGTGGTGAATGAGACGTTGGACAACGTTAATTGTCTTGGACGTCCGAAGTAGAAAACCCACATACACAGTCTTTTTATTTCCCTTAATTACAAAACCCCACTTCAGGGTTATGATCATGACAAAAAATTTCGGTGATTTTACCAAGATTACATGTCAGTCCCATGTCTTGGTCACTCTTTGTAGTAGAGATTAGAGATTCCATAGACAACCAAGATTTTACAATACCAAAACATCGAATCCCAGACTCAAAGAAATAAAAAAAGACAAATCTATATCGACTGTATATTGGAATATAATCAAAGTCCGTATGTTACGTCACTGAGTTATAAACATACATAGTACTTTACTGGTGGTATTAATCAGATCATTTGGAGGGTTGTGGTAGTTCAAAGAGGTAATTAGGAAGAGAGTGAATGGATTTCTAAACTAAGTGCCGAGGAGTGACGGTGGGCACAGAAAGACTTTACGACCTTTTTCTTTAAATGTGTCCCTCGGGTCAGTCCGTTAGACACTACTAGATCTCCTTACCCTACCATCCTCCCCTCTCTACTAGTTCTCTGTCCACTATGCACATAGCAATACCGACCAAAGGAACCTTCTTTTCAATACTGGTTGGATCTATCGTATAAGTTTTCGTCTCTGTAATGAAACGGCTGATTCCAGGCAGATCAGTTCCGATACCAAAAAGGTCACCAGTACATACCTACACTCTCAACCTGACACTTCTTCCGACTCGCGGCTTCTTAACTACGAAAACTTGACACCACAACCTCTTCTGAGAACTCTCAGGGAACCTGACGTTCCTCTAGGTTGGTCAGGTAAGACTTCCTCTAGTTGGGACCCTAAAGAAACCTTCCTTACTACGATTTCGACTTTGAGGTTATGAAACCGGTGGAGTACTCTTCTCAACTGAGTAACCTTTTCTAAGACTAAGACCCTCCCTAACCCCCGTCCTCCTCTTCCCCTACTGGCTCCTACTCTACCGACCTACCGTAGTACCTGAGCTACCTGTACTCAGACTCACTTGAGACCCTCTACCGCTACCTGTCCCTCCGGACCGCACGACGCTAAGTACCCCAGCGTTTCTCAGCCTGTGCTGACTCACTGACTTGACTTGACTTGACTACCATCTTTGGTAGGATTGTAGCGTTTCGTTAAAAGGAGGTTAATTTTGTATTTTTTTTTAAGTCGTTTACCGGTGTTGATGAAGAGGAGGGTGAGACCTTGTAGTCTCGTCCACCAACTCGTAAACGACTCAGTGGGTCTTGGTTTAAAGTGTTCCGTACGTTCAAATCTCCGAGACCCTCTTATTTTCGTCCTAATATACGTACTTGACTTGTATAGGTTCTTTCTCTCTCTTGAAGTTACTTTATCATCGTCACTCTTCTTCGCCTGTGTCGTCATCTTGTTGTGATGATCCGTTAAATCTGAGATCAGGTAAAAAACAGTACTCGTTCCGACGTGACTCGTTTATGTCGGGACGATTGGTGGTTGACCCTAGAAGGAGATAAAGGGAACTCTTTTGTGAACTAATAGAAGTGTTTAGAGTGACGAAACCGAAAAACGAAGGATTTAGTGTTAGATTTAGTAAGAATATTATGGAGACAGGGGTAACACGGAGGAAAGTAGGTCGGGGGTCCTGGCTGAAAGATCTTAGGTATGAAGTCTAAACGGATCCCTCCTGGGTCGTGGAGTTTTATCAGAACCCTAACCGAGAAACACTGTTGACAAATTCCGTAACGGTTGTTAAGAGTTCACCAAAATTTTAGTTCATACACACGTACGTACGATTCAGTGAAGTCAGTACCGGTTGAGGAACGTTGGGACACCTGACATCGGTCGGTCCGAGGAGACAGGTACCCTAAGAGGTCCGTTCTTATAATCTCACCCAACGGTACGGGAGGAGGTACCCTAGAAGGGGTAGGTCCCTAGCTTGGGTGTAGAGGACACTGAGAACGTAACGTCCTTCTAAGAAATACCGATTCGGTGGTCCCTTCAGGTTTTAGTTCATGCATGCTCGTATTTATCTTTTTCTTGTACGTCGTATTTTAATTCATTTTACGGTTTATAGAGTATATTTACCTTATCCATCTTTTATTTTCGTTTATTTATGCTAACGCAATTGAATCTAGATATCTCGTTTTAGGGTCCTTAGACTTTTCTAAGATAAGTGGTGTATCCGGTTGAAGGTTTCCTACGAGAGAAGTCGTAGGAGTGGTATATTGGTATGTCCTAGACTGATAGGTTAGGTCACTACCTCAAGAGAGAGAGTGTTCCGTAGAGTAAGGTCAAAACTAGATAAAATCAATTTTAGGTTAACTTCAGTTTATGGGTTAATCTTCGTGGCACTCATTACCACTTTGGGACTTCCTTTGTAGTCGGCACCTTCTTCTTTTCTTCATGTTTAACCCCTCTTTCAAATGTCTTACCCGGTGTCACCAGACTCTATAAATTTAAAAGGGAATCTTAATTACAATTTCGATATGTAAGTGTACCAGAAAGGTACAAGGGTGAATTTCTTGTTTATAAGAAGAAGTCGTCGAACACGACAATCTAATTTTTTAACTCCGTTTGGAATAAAATTTCATGAAAAAAAAAAACTTATTCTTCAAACAAGAAACGTCGAGGTTGATAAACCGTTCATGAAAACGTGAGATCATTAAATTTACCATACCTATTTGTCTCTCATAATACTAATAGATAGGGATAAGGAGGGTTTAAGACCTGAAAATCCTTTTACTTAATCTTTATACACGTCGTTAATATGGTTTTGGTAACCTCAGTGCCTTGTATCAAAATTTAGACTACGAAGTTTGGTTTCAAAAGTGGGTTCTATGAAATCCATTACATTTATTTCTTTCTATTCTTGAGTCACTCCCTACTTTATTTCGTTAAACGGGAGACCTTATTTAAGGTGAAGAGTTACGTAGCTAAAATGTGGACGTTGCACTTTTATAACGAGATCTTGAACAACGTAATTGGTTTTCTTTCTATAAGGTACGTGTATGACTTAAAAGTCATATTTAGTTAACTAAATAAAAGTTCAATCAACCAAGTCAAGTCAAGTCAGCGAGTCAGCACAGGCTGAGAAACGCTGGGGTACTTAGCGTCGTGTGGTCCGGAGGGACAAGTAGTGGTAGAGGGCCTCAAGTGAGTCTGAGTGCAGGTAGTTCAGACACTACGGTAGGTCGGTAGAGTAGGAGCCAGTAGGGGAAGAGGAGGACGGGGGTTAGGGAGGGTCTTAGTCTTAGAAAAGGTTACTCAGTTGTGAAGAGTACTCCACCGGTTTCATGACCTCAAAGTCGAAATCGTAGTAAGGAAGGTTTCTTTAGACTCCCAACTAGAAGTCTTACCTGACCAACCTAGAGGAACGTGAGATTCCCTGAGAGTTCTCAGAAGAGGTTGTAGTGTCAAGTTTTCGTAGATAAGAAGCCGCGAGTCGGAAGAAGTGTCAGGTTGAGAGTGTAGGTATGTACTGGAGTCCTTTTTGGTATCGGAACTGATCTACCTGGAATCAGCCGTTTCATTTACAGAGACGAAAACTTATATTATAAATCCAACCAGTATTGAAAAGAAGGTTCCATATTCGCAGAAAATTAAAGTACCGACGTCAGTGGTAGACGTCACTAAAACCTCGGGGGGTTTTATTTCAGACTGTGACAAAGATGACAAAGGGGTAGATAAAGGGTACTTCACTACCCTGGCCTACGGTACTAGAAGTAAAAGACTTACAACTCTAAATTCGGTTGAAAAATCGAGAGGAGAAAGTGAAAGTAGTTCTCCGAAAAATCGAGGAGAAGTGAAAGACGGCATTCCCACCACAGTAGACGTATAGACTCCAATAACTATAAAGAGGACCGTTAGAACTAAGGTCGAACACAAAGAAGGTCAGGTTGCAAAGAGTACTACATGAGACGTATCTTCAATTAATTCGTCCCACTGTTATATGTCCGAACTGCATGAGGAAAAGGATAAACCTTGGCCAGACAACAAGGTACAGGTCAAGATTGACAACGAAGGACTGGACGTATGTCCAAAGAGTTCTCCGTCTAATCCACCAGACCATAAGGGTAGAGAAAGTCTTCAAAGGTGTCAAATAACACTAGGTGTGTCAGTTTCCGAAACCGTATCAGTTACTTCGTCTTTATCTACAAAAAGACCTTGAGAGAACGAAAAAGGTACTAGGTCTCCTACAACCGTTAAATTTTGGTCGAACTTGTAGTCCCTAAAGTGCCAAGTGTATGACGACTTCGGACCGAACCTCTTAAAACTCGTAATGAAATGATCGTACACTCTACTCACGTTAACACGCCATCAAACTCGTAAGAAACCGTAACGGAAAGAAACCTTATCCTTACTTTTGACTGGAAAAGGTCAGGACACCGGTGACGACTCAAAAGGTTTAAATAACCGTATAACTCACGTCGTGAAAGTGTCGTAGTAGAAAGTCCTAAACTTTGTCGAGGTGACCTTAAGGTAGTGGAGGTGATCGAAACAAGCATCACTACGAAAGATTCCGGGTGAACTGAAGTGAAAGGTTCTACAGACCGAGATCTAATCACTAGTGTAGGAGTACTAATAGACCGAGCATTTCTAGAAAAAACATGTCAAGAAGACACATAAGAACGGTAAGACTTTACAATATTAAAAGTCTTACCCCTTTCTTTTATTATCATTATTATCGTTTGTAAATGACTCGTAAGTTACTATCCGGACCCTTATATGATTCTTAAAATATATGTAATAGATTAAGTTTCTTTATCAGAACTAAACTAAATAGACTTTGGTGAAGTGTCCATCGTGTTTTCACTAAGAGGTCTCCGTAATATAAAGACAGCGCGAATTTTGAAGAGACAAGAATGGATCGATATTAGAGAATTTCTATGAAGTATCTATGTCGTGTATACCTATTTCGATTCTTCTACAATCCACCTTAACGGACTTTTGTTGGTTTATTCCTTGTCGTCTCGATTTTTGTCTTCGATTTAGGACGGGACAGAGGATAGAAATAAATGTTTTACTCTTTTGGAACGCCCAACAAAAGTTTAAAGAAAAACCAAAGTCTTAGGGGTGGGATATTCAGAAACAGGTTCCGGGTCCTGCAAATCTTTTATCACGACAAATAATAGAATGTCAGTTTAGATGCGAACAGACGACAGGTGGAGGAGAGAGGGAAGTGTCTACAGTTCTACCCAGGATTGAGATCTTTACGTGAAATTAGGTTGTTGATCGTACCAACAAGTACGAGACCCTCAAACTTTCTTTTTATCAATGATTCTTAAGAGTTATAGGAAACCTTTCTGTTTTCACTTTCACTTAAGCAAAGGCTGAGACGCTGGCGTACCTGCCATCGGACAGTCCGAGGAGACAGGTACCCTAAGAGGTCCGTTCTTATGACCTCACCCCACGGTAAAGGAAGAGGTCCCCTAGAAAGGTTGGATCCCTAACTTGGGGCTCAGAGGGCGTAACGCCCGTCTGCGAAATGGTAGACTCGGTGGTCCCTTCGGGAACCTTTCTACTTCCTTACTCTATTAAGGTTGACCCTCTTTGTTCCTTCAACAGTTGTTGAGGTCATTGGTACCCCGACCACTGGTCGTCCTATTTATTTTTCGGTGATCTCGTCACTTCGTATAGGCTTACCTTACCGAAGTAAACGAATAAAGGAGAGGTAATAAGAAGTATCGATTACGAGTCGGGGGTTTACTTTCAGTCACACAAAGACACACACACACAAAATTACTAAATTACTTGTCTATTTATTCTTTGATAATTTAGTTACCCGCAGGGACCACCGAGTCTGCCATTTCTCAGATGGACGTTACGTCCTCTGGACCCAAACTAGGGACCCAGTCCTTCTAGGGGACCTCTTCTTTTACCGTTGGGTGAGGTCATAAAAACGGATCTTTTAGGGTACCTACCTCCTAGGACCACCTGATATGGGGTACCCCAGTGTTTCTCAACCTGTGTGTAATTTAGTTATCATATTATTTACATAAATAAGTGGACGACTTACTTATAAATAACTTATATTGAGACCTGGATCACCAATGGGTGTATCGTAAATATTAAATTACTCCTCTCAAATATTGAATTATGTAATTTGTTGATTAGTGTTAATTAAACAAAAAAAAAGGTAGGTGGGACTCTAGTGCAGAGAGAGAGTGTAGACGGACGTTCAGTAGGTCAATTAATGAAGAGGAACTCGGTTTTTGAGGAAGGACGATGTGGTACCTGGTGGACCGACGGTAAATGACTCCCGTGGAGATCTTAAGACGAAGGAGGAGTTCCCGGGTACCCCTTCTGTCGTCTTCTGCTCCGTCCAGAGAGGGAGTAGACGACCGAGGTAGTGGAGTGGTGTGTCTGAAGTTACCCGTACATGTACAGTGAACTATCAACACGTTTTAATTCCCTTTAGTGTTTTATACTTCCCTCTGTATAATTTGAAACACGACTTACTCTGTAGTCTCTAGCTCTTCCCTAATACGTGTTTCGCTTTGGGAGACATTCCCTTATGTCATTTAAACAAGACTTGATACAGGAGACCTGAGTCGACCAGGAGGGAAAATAGGGCTTTCGTGGAAAATTTTAGGGTCGATGGAAAACCCTTTACGGTCGAATCTATCCATTTTACGAAAATAATTATGATGTGGGACTTTTGTCGTTATCAGTATGTTCTTTTGTCACGTATATTTTTACGGAACGGAATAAGTGTCTCCGAATCCTCTCTCCCGCCACGTCTGACATCCCGTCGAGATCGGTGGTGGTGGGGAGGTCGACGGGAACCTCGACGGTGGCGCACCTAGTAAGGGGGACCCCTACCCACTCCCCCCTTTGGAAAGTTCTGACGAAGGTGTCTCCTTATAATGTCTACAGTCCGTAGAGATCTGTCACCAGAACGAAAATTGTACGATCGGGGGTTTGTCCCTCACCCGTCTTCTCAAGGGATAACGAGAGAGTCTTATGAGGGACCCGGGAAAGACTACTTTTTCATTCACTTACAACGGTCACCGGTTCTCTCCAGTGGTCCCTGCCCCGGTTGTAGTCTTCGGGTTCCTGTCCTTCCAAGATGGACATTCGTTCTTACGTCAGTCCTTCAAGTGAAGTGAAGAACAGTTGTTCTGAAAGTACTCGTGGATGATTCATGTCCGGACACGACTCCAGTACCTAGTGGCTACACTCGCTCGTTGTTCGTTACTATTTTCGTGCCTCGGAGGCCCTCTTTAACGCCCTTACGTCGACGTCCTCGGTGCCTCCGTAGGTACGGGCTCTTTGGTCGAGGACTTCGCCCTTCCTACCTCGTCCCCGCGGTGTAGTCAATCAATCTCTCCGATGTTTAAGGTAGAACACGTTCTTCTCTTGGTAACTCGTTCGTTGAGGACTCTACTCGCGGCGGCGCCCTGTCCTCGGCAGTGACCCGTCACGAACAAAAGACGACGATGGAGCCCTCCAAAGGGTCCACCACCGTCACCATTTCTTGGGTGGACGGTTGCGTCCTCTGTCTTCGTTGCTCACAAGATAGGGACCCAGCCCTTCTAGGGGACCTCCTCCAGTACCGTTGGGTAAGGTCATAAGAACGGATCTCTTAGGGTACCTGTCTCCTCGGACCGCCCGATCTCAGGTAGCCCAGCGTTTCTCAACCTGTGCTGACTTCTCTGTCGTGTGTGTGTATGTGTGCCCCTCCGTCCTTACTCTCCGTCAAACGAGGACTGAGGGTCACCCTGTCTCGAAGGGGCCACCGAGTCGTCATTTCTTAGGCGGACGTTACTTCCTCGACGTCCTCTGCACCCAAGCTAGGGATCCGCCCTTTCTAGGAGACCTTTTCCCGTACGTCGGGTGAGGTCATAAGAGCGGACCTCTTAGGACACCTGTCCCCTCGGACCGTCTGACGCCAGGCACTCCAGTGTGTCTCAGGCTGTTCTGACTTCGCTGAGTCGTGTATGTGTGTGTGGGGTGTCCCTGGCCTACCCGCGAGGTGTCTCTGAGGTTTAGGACCCTCAATCATACAATAATCCGGAGGAAGAACCGGAGAGACGAGTGGAGTCTGGAGTCCTTGGGGACTTCCGAACCAGTGTCTGAACTTCACGGTGTCCAGGGGCCAGGGCGACGAGTCCCCCGTGGGACGGGAACTGGTGTAAGAGGGGCCCCAGGCCACCCGACGAAAGAGGACAAGATGGAAACAAAAGGATCAGACAAGGAGGGAGGACCCCGAACAAACACATTCTTTTGGAGAGAGGGACAAAGGACACAGAGACAGTAAAGGAGGGTAACGGTAAGGTGTGGCACCGTGACTCCCGGTAACAAAAGGAAAGATTGGTATAAGATCAGAGACCCTTGGTCGGTCATCCATGTCCTGTTACACCTCCTTCCGTCCAGACGGCCCCGATAAAGCCTTGGTGAGAATTCGTGGTCTTATAGTGTCATTTGGTTTGGCCACACCCCCCACCTCACCACAAACGAACAGTCGATCCCTTCCTTCTTTGAGTTATAGTCCTCTGTCGAGGACTGGTTAATTAGGAGCCGGTGATAGATTTGCCTCCGCACAAGGGTCCTCGTTCTGACCTCTACAGACTGTCCCGACTATTGGTAGAAACGCTCTCCTTCGACACTGATAGGGTGAACAAAAGACCCTAAAACAGTACAAGAATGACGAAAAATTTAATTGATTTTTTTTTTTTTTTTTTTTNNNNTTTTTTTTTTTTTTTTTTTGTTGACTCGACATAATTCTCCCCTCGATTTGTCTCTAGACTTTGGGTCGTGTCCTGGATCCCTACGGTTCGCTTTGGACGAATCCTCACCTAAAGGAACACCAAGATAAGTCACGAGATAGATCGGACAATTGAAAAAACTAGTCGGGGTGCTAAGTGGGTTGGGCATGACCTCACATTCCATTTGACGAAGTACGAAAGGACCGTCTCAAACTTAATGTGTCCGAGAGTGTCCTCTAGGACCCAGCAAAAGNTCCTGGATCCCTACGGTTCGCTTTGGGCGAATCCTCACCTAAAGGAACACCAAGATAAGTCACGAGATAGATCGGACAATTGAAAAAACTAGTCGGGGTGCTAAGTGGGTTGGGCATGACCTCACATTCCATTTGACGAAGTACGAAAGGACCGTCTCAAACTTAATGTGTCCGAGAGTGTCCTCTAGGACCCAGCAAAAGGACTCGTGTCCTTCTCCTCAACCTTTTCGTCGACCGGAGACCCTTCTCTTTACATTACGGAAAAATAAATGGTACCTTTACGGGTACGACCCGACGACACAACTAAAGGTTTATATTTACCCTCCTTTGACACCAGGGGCACGGTGATTCGTTGTGTGACCGAATCCAAGCATTGGAACCCGTAAAGAAATTCACGTTAAGGTTATTTCACTTGACTCGTTTCAAACTGCATCCTTGGAGTCGAACCAATTATATAGTTCGTCGTGCAAATAAAAATGACAGTGGATCGTCTTCATGTACCAAGATAAAACCATCGTAAACAAGGTATCTTGTGAGTACCGAAGACGGTCAAGGAAAGTAATATGAAAAGGGTGGTCAATACTGTGATTCCCAGTGAGTAGTTTCTCTAAAACAAATAAAGTACAAAATGTCCCGTTGCACCGACGGTCCTTGTACGTTTGAAGGTCCAAAGACAATCTTCTCATCTTTCAACATTTCATGTTTATATTATCTTTGTATAGTTTAAGGGCATAAAGTTTATTTCTACACAAAAAGTAATTTCCTAATTCCGTACGGGACACGGTGGGGGTACGACGTTTCGACGATTAGAACCCTGTGTAAAATTTATGGCTCGGTCAGAGGTAAAAATTAAGCTCTTTTGTTGTCAGGGATGATGAATCCTGGTCCCCGTTTAAATTCAACATTTTGAAAAAGTCCCTGGGGTAAGGGGGTTTTAGTCTAACCCACGTACGATTCAGTGAAGTCAGCACAGGCTAAGAAACACTGGGGTACCTGACATCGGGAGACCCGAGGAGACAGGCACCCCAAGAGGTCCGTTCTTATGACCTCACCCAACGGTACGGGAGGAGGTCCCCTAGAAGGGACTGGGTTCCTAGCTTGTGTACAGAGGACATCGAGGATATAACGTCCACCTAACAAATGGTGACTTGGTGTCCCCTTCGGGTTCTAGTCTAATCGTCTTCAGTAAAATCTTCTCTATAAGACAATTTTTATCTCCCTGTAATTTTTTGTTTTCTACCTCTCTCTAAAGAAAAAATCCTCCCATAAAAAGTTTCTAAGAATATAACGACCCCAATTTAGTAACGAGATATGAACCCAAAATTTTTTGAGATCCTGTATAACTTTATAAATTCCCAATTTACTTTACTCAAAACTCGACACGAAATTCTATTTTTCTCTCCACTCAACCTCTCCAAATATACTTTGTTCTGACTACTTCTCAACAACTATAGACCTCCACTACCCATTTGGTTCAAAGGAATATTATTAGACAGATAAAAACGTACAAAGTAGACATTATTATTACATGTTTCACTTTTTCTTATTGTCTCCGTTTTTTATTTAAATAAAAAGTTATTTCTTTTAATTGCATAATAAAGAAATCAAAGATTAATCCATTGTCAAGTGATCGTACGGTGAGACTCCAACAGAAGAGTTTCTTCAGGTCGTACAATCTTGACAACCTTTAAGTCTTTAGACTCGTCCATGTAGTAAAGAGTCCACAGGTCACTTTCTTTACGTTTAGTGTGTAATTGACGCACGTTTACTGAACTGTAATGATTGAGTCAATATTATTGAGACGACGACGACGATTCAGTGAAGTCAGCACAGGCTGTGACACGCTGGGGTCTCTGTCGTCGGGTGGTCCGAGGGGACAGGGACCCTAAGAGGTCCGTTCTTGTGACCTCACCCAACGGTAAAGGAAGAGGTTACGTACTTTCACCTTTCACTTTCACTTCAGCGAGTCAGCACAGGCTGAGAAACGTTGGGATACCTGCCATCGGGTGGTCCGAGGAGTCAGGTACCTTAAAAGGTCCGTTCTTATGACGTCACCCCACGGTAACGGAAGAGACATATTATTGAGTCTCATTATTAATAAGTCAGATGTGTTAAAGGTTAGGTCTGGAGGTAAACGGGGTAAAATTCGGTCTCCATCGGAGAAGGAGGTTTTCAGAAGGAATCCGTAGAGAGGTATTGAAAACTCCTTAGTTAATAAAAGTAGTGAACTACATAAAGATCTATCTTACTCTAAATGTTCCTTTCAGACTCTTTATCATCAGGACCACTTATTTAGACTCTTTACCCAAAAAGGTACAGACCAAGATGTTGTTCGTTTATGTGTCATCGAATTGATTTTCACAAGGTCTTAACGAAGTGACCCTACTCCAGGAATATACTTTTCTATTTTGAAAGGAAACGGATATTTACTCTTTCCTGGGAGAGTGAAGGTGACTATTATTACGAACTATGTACGTTTAGACATAAAAGATCCTAATGTAGAGTCCGAGTACAGTCACAAGGAAGAGACACGAAGACTCTCGTCTCAGAACACATAGTTCTAGAAAAGGTAGTGTCAAAACCGTTAGTCTAAACCGTTAGTGTTGTAGACGAAGGACCTTATCTGATAAAAAGAGTCAAAGGGATAAAAAGAGTTTAATGTAGACAACGACATTGAGACGTTGTTTTCCCAGAAGGGTCCACCGAGTCACCATTTCTTAGACGGACGGTCACGACCTCTAAGTCAGCTCACCCAAGGTAGGGACCCAGTCCTTCTACGGGACCTCCTCCTTTACCGTTGGGTGAGGACATAAGAACGGATCTCTTAGGGTACCTGTCTCCTCGGACCACCCGGCGGGTCAGATACCCCAGCGTCTCTCAGTCTGTGTTGACTCGACTGTTTCGAACGTGTGTACGTACGGGTGTGCGTTGTCTTCGTAATTTATTGCTAAGTGACTCTATTATGAAAGTAACAGATTCGCAGGAAACTACTCTAGGAGTCTTGACGGTCGTTTATCTGACAGATGTTTTCCTTCAATCCTAGACCCGGGTCTCTAAGTAAAGAAATACACCGGGTCTACTCCTTGTCTATTGACTCGGATTATAAAAGGATTGATTCGTAAATACCATAAAACTCAGACACGAAGGTTTCCTCCCAGTCCTCGGTCGGAAACCGTGACGGGCCCCTTTGTGGAGTGAAACCGCTCGTGTCATCAATATAAAGTCCGGTAGTCTTTCTGCCCGAGAGGCGATTTGGCTCGACTTTATCTTTTCTTAGGAATGGAGACACACCCAATTTATTTCTAGTGGTCAATGTTGTCAGCCGGAGTTTCCCAACTTACCCGGAGAGGGTCTGTGAGTAAGATGAATAGACCCCAGAATTAGGGTCAGACGTGGAAAACTAGTCCGTCGGGGGTCTGGTGCCTATTGAATAGTTTCCCCAACCTTAAACGTGACACGGGTAACGTGCAGTAGAACGACCGGTGAACATCCGACCTAACACCCTGATTGTGAAGTTGTGAGTGGTCACCTCGGGACCCCTCTCCCCACCGAGTACCACAGGTAGTGTCCGCTCCACGGTGCTCAGTTCACCCTCCAGTTCGTCTTGTGCGGTCTTCCGGAGGCCGTCGGAGACTCGGAGAAGGGTCGAGAGGCGCTATTGTCTTTGTAGGAAGGAGCGATGCCGACCGTTGTCCCGAACGAAAAAAAAGAAATCTTACATCCTTGTTTTGGGGAAGGGAATATGTGTAGGAGAGGAAAAGTCCCACCAGGACGACAGAGTGGTCGAAGGGTAAAGTGGGGTCCTCCGCCGAGGGTGGACACGGTGGTCGGCCGACTTTGAAAGACTAGAAGGACAGATGTCTAAAGACAATAGTCGGAGGTCCGGACGACAGAGGGTCGTAGACGAAAATTCCTATCGTTATCGGGGGTCCGGAAGTTGAGGAGAGGTTCCCCTCGACCTGATAATGATTCTAATTAATGATGAGAGGAGGGGCAACCTAAAGGGGTAGCGTACACGGGGTTTGGGGTTAAGTCTCGGTCGGAATCGATTTTTAATATTTTGTTCCTCCAAGTAATTGGGAACCACCGGGGAGAGGTGTGGGAGTTTGGTTGAGGGCCTGATCGTCTTCGGTGAGTGAACAGGTAGGTTCAGGTTCCACAGGTAGGGGGTGGAACAGGACTACAGAAACGCATCAAAGAAGAGGTTGTAAAAGAAAAGGTGGAGGGTCTCATATTTTTAAATCAAAGGAACGTAACGTGAAAGAGGACAGGGTAGGGTCACTTAATGGCAGACTCTTTTTCAAAACTTGTTCAATTAATCATAATTGTGTTTCTACAACTATCTATTTCTTTCGACTTATACACTATGGAAGACTTTCATCAAATTATACTGAATTTTCTTTACAAAAATTACGGTCTTAAAAGTTCATGGTTCCCTTCGTTGACCGGGTTCTTTATCAATAAATCCCCCTTTCCCAGAAAAGGATCGTAGAGAAAAATATGTTGTGTCGGTCGGAAAGGAGATATTCCAACTAGCACCAATTAAAGGATAGTTTAAAAGGGTTCGACCTTGAGTATGAAGGTCTATCCAAAACTTGTATTTACATCAGACTGTTGACGTTATTTATGGTTAAAGGAGTAGTGAATTGCAAAATAAAAAGTGATTACTGTCGAAGTAAGTTAGGACACCTTGATCGTATTGTTGGATGGACAACTGTAATCAATGATTTTTTGAGTCCTTCTGTAATTCTAGTAAATTTTAGGTTAAAAACCGATTAAGATCTGATGAATCACTGTATAGTACTCCTTGACTTTTTATTTACCTTTTCTACCCCTTCCACTTTCTTGACTCTCAGATAAGAAGGATGACTCCTGTCCTTGACGGAAGTGTAAGTTTAAAACTTATATTTCAATCATTATATCGAAGATTTATTAAGTGTGTAACCTAAAAAAAAAGCAGGGAACTCTTATCAGTAATATTTTAATATTCAGAGTGTCACTCCTCCTTCAGAAGAGTTTATTGTTTGGATTTTAAAGGGACGAAGAACTGCTAAGGTCTCCTAGAATTTTATAGGTACTCACGAACTAGGCCCATTTACAGGATAAAGATATACTTTTATCAATGGATTTATGTCAAATCCTTTTCCATTATAAAGAACTAAGAAATTCGTGGAGTTCTTCCCGTTAGAAGGGATCTCTTCCTTTATCGTTGGGTGAGGTCATGACAACGGACCTCTTAGGGTACCTGCCTCCTCGGACCACCCGATATCAGGTGCCCCAGTGTTTCTCAGCCTGTGCTGACTCGCTGAAGTGAGTGAGTGAGTGAGTTTCAACAGTGAATGAGAATATGATTTCTGTGAGAGAGGAGTGTCTCAGTCAGAGAGAAATTCGGTCGAACACGAAAAGTATGTCTTTTACTTTGAAAAGACGAGGACCCGACCCTTTCCTCTACGGTTATAGAAGGAATAAAGTGAAAATCAGTGACAACACTTAGACCCCCGTGTAATCGAATGAACCAACCTTTATTGTTAAAATTTTCCGCCGTGTATGAATAACGGACACTTAGTCTCGACTCCGAAGTTTCCGAGGCCCTCGAAGACTTACACGGGTTCCAGTGGGTCTGTAACCACCGTCTCAAGTCTGAGTTCGGGTCCTCCGAGAGGATAGGCGACTAGACTTCCAGCCGTCGTGTCTGCCCGGACTCCCTCGGTCAGTCGAAACATAGTAGGTGAAGTGGACTTGGCGTCGGTGCACAGGAAGATCCGACACGACAATAGTGGTCACCTTGGTTCACTTTCTCTGTCACCGGGTGCGTCGGGGACTCTCTTAGTCGAACGGTCTCCCCTGTGTGAGGTTCTCCGTTACACCGACTGAGACAAAGAGACAGGAAAATCTTGGGGTTGGAGGGGGAGACACGAAGTCAACTTTTTGAGTGTACATTAAGTCTCAAACGTACGTGCGTACGAGTTAGTACAGACTGAGAAACGCTGGGGTACCCGACATCGGGCGGTCCGAGGGGCAAGTACCTTAAAAGGTCCGTTCTTGTGACCTCACCCAACGGTAAAAGATGAGGTCCCCCAGAGGGGCCGGGTCCCTAACTTGGGTAAAAAGGACGCAGAGGACGTAACCGTCCGTCCAAGAAATAGTGACTCGGTGGACCCTTCGGGTTTAAGTCTCAAATAGAAGGGGTATATAGATTTACCCGAAGGGGCCACCGAGTCACCTCTTCCTTAGACGGACGTCGCGTTCTCTGTGTCCTCGATGTCCAAGTTAGGGACCCAACCCTTATAGGGTATCCGAGGGGGAAGTCTGAAAGTAGAAGAAACCATTTGGGTAGTGTGGAGAAACCCCGAAGAGACTACCGAGTCTACCATTTCTTAGACGGACGTTACACCCTCTGGACCCAAGCTAGGAACCCAGTCCTTTTAGACGACCTCTTCCCTACCGTTGGGTGAGGTCATAAGAACGGGCTTCTTAAGGTACTTGTCTCCTCGGACCGTCCGATGTCAGGTACCCCAACGTTTCTCAACTTGTGCTGACTCGTTAATTCTGATTGTGTCTGACCTTCCCTTTTACTTTGCAGGTCCGGGCTCTTTCCCGTCTTTGGTCCCATCGTTCTTCCAAGATGAGACCTCGACCACCTGAGGGAACCTGTGACGGTGGTGACGTCACCGGAAGTCCCGAACCACAGACAGATGGTGTTCCAGGGTCAAGGGTCCTCTGTCTGTGACCGACCGGGTCGGAGTCAGTAGACACGGTCCGACTCCAGTTCCGTCCCCGTGTTGTTTCGATGTACCTTACCTCTTTCCCACAGAGGTGTTCCTCGTCTTCTTGTCCCCTTTCTTCAGTATTGACTGAGGTGTTGCGGGTTATCGGAAGAGAAACATAGATTAACTGAGGAACTAAGTGGTAATTGTAAAGTAGATTAAAATAACTACTGTTTTACTAAAAGTGTAAACAATAGATTTGGGTAAATTTTTGAAGAGTTAATTCAGAATACAAGGAGAAAATCTTTACTCCTTTGACCCAGAGATTCTTTTCTACAGTGAATTATGTCTTGACTTTAGGGTTGGAAGATTCATGTTTGAGGTTCGAGAAAGGTGATGTACGGTGATAGAGGAGATTTTATTTAAAATTTTTTATTTCACTGTAAAACCTTAATTCAGACTTAGTTAAACCTGAGTCACATCCGCTATAAAAAGGTTTTGTATTTTCAAAATATTATTATCGTTGTTTTTTATCGATGACCTATGATTGATGAAGATCTAGGTAGTATACGGTCTAAAATAAGTTAATTTTATTTAAGTTATTTAAATGAATTCACGTACCCTATATAAGGTCTACTGTCCCTTAGTTTATATGTACTTTTCACTTTCACTTTCACTTCAGTGAGTCATCACAGGTTGAGAAACGCTGGGGCACCTGACATCGGGTGGTTCGAGGAGACAGGTACCCTAAGAGGTCCGTTCTCATGACCTCACCTAACGGTAAAGGAAGAGGTCCCCTAGAAGGGCTGGGTCCCTAATTTGCGTCCAGAGGACGTAACGCCCGTATACGAAATTAGAGACTCGGTGGTCCAACACGAGTTTATCAAGTTTAATCCAGTAGATTTATTTATCTCCGTTGTTAGGTTTATTTATTATGTTATCTCTACAAAATCCTTGTAACATAAAATTAACAGACAGACGAATATAAGGAATTTGTGGTTCGAAGGGTCCACCGAACCACATTCCCTGGGACAGAAAAAACGTCAGGGTCGTGATTAGTGTCTCAGATCCTCTCTCATCCAAGAACTATTTATCAATCTCTTATTTATTTAATTACTTAAGTACTTTTTTTCTATTCGTATTACCTTTATCTCAACTTTCTCTTAAAACCTGAAGACACAATTCTTTTCGATGTAAAAGATATTTATTCTTTACGCCCTCTCCCTCGTCTCTTTTCCCTTGGTAGAATGTGACAACCACCCTTACATTTAACCCTATCAGTAATACCTTTTGTCACATTTCTAAGGAGTTTTTTTGATTTTTATCTCAATGGTATACTAGGTCGTTAAGGTGAGAATCCGTATATGGGTCTGTTTTGATATTAATCTTTTCCATGTACATGAGGATACAGGTATCCTCGTGTTATTTGTTATCAACTCTGAACCTTCGTTGGACTTATATATGTATACATCCATACATACATGTGTATATGTATAAATACTTATAATGAGTCGGCAATTTTTCTTATTTTATTACGGTAAACGTCGTTATACCTACTTGGATCTCTAATGTTTTGATTTACTTCAGTCTTTTTCTTTCTGTTTATGGTATACTATAGTGAATGTCCACCGTGGATTTTATGTTGTTTTTGTTTGTATAGATTCTTTGTCTTGTCTGAGTGTCTGTATCTTTTGTCAGGACACTGACGATTCCTCCACGTCCCTTCCCCCTTCCTTCATGACCCTCAAACCCTAATGTTCTACGTTTGATAAAATGTATATTCTATCTATTTATTATTTTAGTATGATATATCGTGGTCCTTGATATAAGTTATAGTGCACTATTTAGTATTGTCTTTTCTTATCCTTTTTCTTATATATACATATTCACTCAGTGAAACAACATGTCATTTTCACTTGTGTTGTAACAGTTAGTTGATATGAAATATTTTAAATTTTTAATTCACCCTGAGGGACCGTCAGGTCTCCAATTCTGAGACGGGAAGGAGACATCCCTTACGCCCAAGCTTGTGACCAACCCTTTAATTCTAGAGTGTACGGTGTGTCCCACCGTTTTTTTTTATTTGTTTATTTCGTTTTAAAATTTTTATTCATTTGAATTTTTTCTTTTCGATGTAAACTTTTTACCATTCTACTCAGAGTTCTTACGTACCTTTGTTGAAGAGACGTCTGACCTCAACTGACACATTCACTCGTAAGGAACGGCACAAGGACTGACCTTTCCGCAGACGTAGTAGTCTCCTTACAGGAAATGGGATCTCTCTCATGAAGACGTAACAATACGACTTTGTTTGTCTATAAAGACAAGGTTGTATATGAGGTTTTTCACCCGAATCAAATCAAAGAATCTCTGGACAAAGATTAGAGGAGTGTTGACGACGGAAATTTAGATTAGGGTGAGATTTGTGAAAATGTCAGAATTAAATGAGTATAACAGGTAAACGTAGTGCATTTGACCCCGAAGGGACCACCGAGTCTACTATTTCTTAGACGGAACTTTCGTCCGTTGGGTCTTTCTGGGGGCCCTCTTCCCTGATCGTTGGGTGAGGTCATAAGAATGGAACTGTCTCCTCAGATCGCTCGATGTCAGGTACCCCACCGTTTCTCAACCTATGTTGACTCGTTGATTGTATGTGGCAAGTACATTTAACGGGTAGACAACAACGTAATAACAAAAAGAATACATTACATGTGAATAAGCAAATAAATAAGTTACTGGATGATTCGTGTCTTGGCAGATGATCCAAGTAGGACACTAAGACCCTGGATGTAGGGATTGGAGGTAGTAAAGAGAGATTCGAGTGAGGGACCTTGATTGTGTGATAAGTAGTCTGTAAGTCGTTTTACGAATGATAGACTGTTTGAGACTTCAATCTTAATCTTACATCAGATCGTGTCTGGGGTTTACTATGTAGGTGAGGCCACGTCGAGTTTACAATTTTCTTATTTTGGGTCTCTGGGATGTCCTACTTCGTCTCAGTGGACTTTATGAGACCGTGGAAAACAGTCCAGTTGTTAACCTTTTTCCCTAAGAACGTTATGACCTGGACCTTTAGAATCGTCAGGACGAGTACCCCGGGTTTTTCCACGGTGAGTTTTAATTCGACGATAGAACCTGGGTGAACCTTTTTTTCGTAAAAAGAACCGGTTACATTTACAAAAAAAAAGGTAGGTCTCGAGTACAAACTAGGATCTGGTTTTAGACATGGGGTTAACATTTGTTTCGATAATTTTATGGGTCTTACCGGTGCCACCCCATCAGAAGTCTTTGTCAAGGTTTCCGTATACTTGTTCGTTTCGGGACACCGGTGAAGTGTCTTGGAAACTTCATAGTTGTAGTTGAGCTTTGTATACCGTAGAGTCGTATACTTTTCCTCCGAAAGTGAAGGGCCTCTCTACGGTCAGAAGGTGACCAGTCTGAGCTTCCAAGACGGTGTTCTCTCTGGCACCTCTTCTACGTCGCCGGATACACTTTACAATTAAGTGACCACCAGACTGATGAAAAAGTATCAAAGCACATAATTACTGTGTTGAACAAGGAGGTCAAACGTACTCGACCATAAAATCCAACGGATGTCTTTGAACCTCTGATGAAATAAGAGTAATAAGTTTACACCTGGAAGAGTACACCCTCTGACAAACTCCGGTTCACTCTAGGTGAGTAGTTTGTTAATAATTATTTTTAAGTGAATCAAGGAATTCACTTATTTTGAACGTCGGTGTTCTACCATTCGGGGTCTAATAGGTATTTCTACCCTCTTTCGTCAAGACGATTAACCTAGAAGAAGAATGTCTCAACACATCTAAGGTATCTGGTGGTTGAAGTTTTTCACTCTTCTGTTATGTGAGTGGATCATAATTTTGGTATGTCTCGTTTAGGTAAGGACTAAGTCTTCGCGGAGTCTTACATTATACGGAATCCCAGTGGTAATTTGTACAGTAAAAATTCTCGACACCTTCTTATTTGAGTGAGGGGTGTCCGGATGAGACCCTACCCGTCAAGATTTGTTTGAGAAGTGTAATTGAATCAATGAAGACTAAATAAAGAAAGGGTGTTTTAACTCGAGTCACATAATTTTTTTTCTTTAAGATGACGAAACTTATACCCTTAGATCTACACCCTTGAGACTAAGAGACGTAAAAGAGACTGGAGAAAAGACACGTATAAAGAAGTACCAACTCCAATGCGCCGAATCTTTTGTATAAGAAGAAAAGAGTAAATTGTCAGGGAGACAGTGCTCGTAGAAATGTACAATGACTTTGGGAAATAATTGTGTAATACTAACGTTACAGTATAATGGAGTTAATTTAGTCAACATTACATGGTGAAAAGTCAAACTCTACACATAACTTTAACAGATATTTAATCGATAGTACTTATAAACCATTGAAATTACACAATTAGAAACAGATTAGTAAACGAATTTTATTAAGGGATTTTCACTTCAATACTTGCTTCACGAACCAAGAACTCACAATTAATTTGAATGCCATCATTCGTAAAGTCTCATATACGTATATAGTTTAGTAATACAACATGTGAAATTTGTTACACTATATAGTTAATATAGAATTAAATTAACCCCTTTTTTGTTTCACCAAGAACTACGTATATAGATATAGACGGATAGATATATAGAACTATATACCTTAGAGGGGATTAATAAGAGGTGTGTATAATATATACATTACATATATTATAGATATTTATTTATATACTTGATATTTATTTAATATATCTTTATTTACGTATAATTTATGTGTATTTTAAAGGGGTATCCAAATGATTTAATAAAAGGTAATCGTTACAAAGATTCATAGAATAGGTAAAATAGTAGTAGTTGTCGTGACTTTTAAGTAAATTTAACTGAAAATAAAATAAATACGAAGGTTGTAAGGGGAGTCTGCGGAGAGAACCGTCCAATAGAATAGGTCAGACGTTCAAGAAGACTTATGTTTGTTAAGAAATGTTTTTTTATAATGTTTATGTGTCGGATAAAACTTCAATGAAACAGAAAGACGTTATTTCTACCGATGAGTAGTAAGATGTACTGACCCTTTCCTCCAACACCGTATCTACCTTACGTTTTCGAGAGTTGATGAGAGACTATTCAAATTGCACTGTTCATCTTCGAGTGTGAAGTGATAAAAGATGTCCTTCCGACATAAAGACAGGAGTACTACGAATCTTGTAAATAGACTTTTTAGGTGTAAAAAAAAAAGGTGTAAGGAAAAACTTAATATAATTTTATAATATTCTGTCTTTCTCCTGTACTTTTCGGGTTCTCTTTTTAATTACATGGATATAAAACAGAAATATAAACTTACCCCCCACCAGAGACTCTTCTCGGCTGAGTAATCTATTCTGGGACTACGACCCTTTCTAACTCCCACCCTCATCTTCCCCTACTGTCTCCTGTTCTCCCAACCGACCGTAGTGGCTAAGTTACCTGCACTCAAACTGGTTCGAGGATCTCTACCACTTCCTGTCCTTTCGGACTACACGACGTCAGGTGCCCCGGCGTTTCTCAACCTGTGCTGACTCACTGACTTATGTTGAGTTCTTTCCCTTTTTACTTCTCTGGTACCGAGACATAGACGAAACGTTGGAAGAGTTAGAGGTCCAAGGGGTGTACCCCGTCCCGACCGAGTTTTTCGTTGTCTTTCCTTCAAGACCCCTACTTACTGTCACTATTAACATGTAGAGTATGTGCACTTTTACCAATTTTACCATGTAAAACGAAATAGAAACGGGGTGGAGGGGTGGGGGTATCCTTTTCTCATCTTCGAAATGACTAAAAAAAGAACCGGAAGGACTCGGACGACGACGACAGATACTTAGGCGGTGTCGAGCGATCGACGACAGTCCCTGAAGTTTAGTTAGTTCCTTCGATTGACTGAGTCTTTGTGACGGGGTCGGGAAGAAGGTTTAATCGTCGTTACTTTCATATCGACATTTGTATTACATACACTTCTTTCTGATGACTTTATCATCCTCGACGATGAAGTGAGGACGATCCACTGACCTCATGTTCCAAATCTTAGTGACAGTCTCCGGGACTGATATCTTCTACAGTGCCATTCACACAGAACGAAAGGCATCACCCGTCTTAAGAAATTTACCATATACTAAGTGAACCTTTAATTCGTGTATGACGAATTACCACGGTTCATAACAATAAACAGAGAAAAATTTTACAATAAGCACGTGAGTTTATGTACAGAGTAGAACGGTTGATCTGACATTTAACTAAGTCCTGATACATTACTCGAACAACACGTACAAATTTCTCTATATTATATTGTTCCTGGATCATATCATAAATCGTGTACCCTGTCCAAAGGGACCCGAAGGGACCGTCGAGTAACCATTTCTTAGACAGACGATGTCTCCTCGACGTCCTCTGTGCCCAAACTAAGGATCCAGCCCTTCTAGGAGACCTCCTCCCGTACCGATGGGTGAGTTCATAAAAACAGACCTCTTAGGGTACCTATCTCCTCGGACCACCCGATGTCAGGTATCCCAGTGTTTCTTAACCTGTACTGACTTCACTGAATCGTACGTTCGTGTCCGAAGGGACCACCGAACCACCATTTCTTAGGGAAAGGTTACGTCCTCTACGTCCAAACTAGGGACCCAGTCCTTCTAGAGGACCTCTTCCCTTACCGTTTGGTGAAGTCATAACAACGGACTCTTTAGGGCACCTGTCTCCTCGGATCCCCCGATGTCAGGTACACCCACGTTCGCCCTGTACTAACCACTGATTGTTGTTGTTGTTGTACTCAAGTCATTCATCTTCAAAATTAAAAAAAGGTTTCAAACATTGTATGTGGAGTCCGGTCTTATACACGTTCAATAGTTAATTGGTAACGTACATTCTTTATGGTGTGACACCCTATAACAAACTACTGAGGGAATTCGTTAGGAATGTGTCCTGAATTTTTCTTATGGGACCCAGGTATAGTTTGCTGTAATAGTTATCTCGTTTTTGTATAGTTTCAATTTTTATATAGTTTCACTAATACTTATATCCGAAACCTTAGTCCGTCTAGGACCAAATTTACAGATGAGGTTGAGTGATCTATCCATCGGAACCGGTTTAAGGTAGTGAGTCAGTTGAGGCATACTCTTGTTACTATGGACAAGGACGGAACACTATTCTTAATTTTCTTGGTTACATACAGTTCTTGACTGCTAATCTATCATAAGTCAAGTCAAGTCAAGTCAGCGAGTCAGCACAGGCTCAGAAACGTTGGGGTACTTGACGTCGTGCGGTCCGGTCTACCATAATCAATGAGATTAATTTCTCAGGTTTTTAAAACACAAGATCCTAACTTATATCTTTTTACTAATTACACAGGAATTTCTCTCCATTGAACCAGACTGTCAGAGGAACAGGTGGTGTGGTTGGAAGTGTGAAACTCTTAATTCATCTCATCTAGTGTATATATACTTGTACAAATTACGTATATTAAAAGACCTTTTTTTAACTTTTAGACTTTTTACATAAACCAACAACTTTGGTACGGAAACACCAAATCTGATTCTAACCTAATTATCTATAGTCCATTTATGTTTACTTTTGGTGTTATTCTATGGTGAAATATGGATGATCTTTCTCATATCAGGTTTTATGTCTGTCACTATTTACAACCACTCCTACATCTCCTTTAAAACCTTGGATGTAAGTTGTGACCACCCTTACATTAACCTCGTCGGTGAAACCTTTTATCTGACTATTCAGGAGTCTTAACATGTAATAACAATTCTCAAACGTAATTTCAACAGTTCGCACGGACGATTCAGTAACGTCAACACAGACTGAGAAACACTGGGATACCTGACATCGGGCGGTCCGAGGAGACAGGTACCCTAAGAAGTCCGTTCTTATTGTCTCACCCAACGGTACGAGAGGAGTTCCCCTGTAGGACTGAGTCCCTAACTTGGGGGTAGAGAACACAGAGGACGTAACCGTCCCCCCAAGAAATGGTGATCAGGGTGGAACCTTCGTGGATTTCAATAGAATACTGGGTCGTTAAGGTGAAAATCCTTATATGGGTTTTCTCTATTTTTGTATACAGGTGTGTTTTAAAATATACGTCCACAAGTATTGTCGTCATAATTATTATCGGTTTCTTACTCTCACTTTCACTTTCAGTGAGTCAACACAGGCTGAGAAACACTGAGGTACCTAAATCAGGTACCCTAAGAGGTCCGGTCTTATGACGTCACCCATCGGAAAGGAAGAGGTCACCTAGAAGGGTTGGGTCCCTAACTTGGGTCCAGAGGGTGTAGTGTCCGCCTAAGAAATGGTCGACTCGGTGTTCCCTTCGGGTTTTCTTGTTTTTATTTGGTTTATAGGTAGTTGACTATTTACCGATTTGTTTTGTGTTATATAGGTATGTTATTAATAAGGTGTCACTTTTACTTACTTATTTACGATGTCGTACCCACTTAGAACTTTAATAATACGGTTCACTTTCTTTTGTCAGTGTTTTCCGGTTCTAATATACTAAATTAAATATTCTGTACAAGTCTTACTCTTTTAAGAATCTCTGTCTTTCATTTAATTACTAACGACTCCTGATCCTTTTTACCCCCCTTTGTCCCTTTCTAACGATTACCCATACCCTCTCTGACGTTTTTCTAAGTAAGTGAAAAACCTCACTACTTTTATAAAGTTTTAACTAACACCACTACCAACAGGTTGACTTATATGAATTTGGTAACTGAACCCATGAAATTTACCTACTTAAAATACCAAACGTTTAATAAAGATTTATTTCAATTAAATTTTTTAAAAAGTAATAAAAGATACAATTAATCTTTCGCATATACTCGAGTGTCTTTCACCTTTTTTTTTTTTCCGTTTGGTCCCTTAAGGGACCGTCAGGTCACCAATCCTGGGACGAAAGGTGACGTCCTCCGTAACCAAACTAAGGACCAACCCCTTGACTAGATCTACAGAACTTGTGATATCGAAGAGTCATATCACACTTTAGTCCCTCACACTATGGAGAAACTATAAGAAAGAGTTATAACGAAACCGATAAGTCCCCGAAACCACCAAGGTGTGTTTAAAATCCAACTAAACAAGATCAAGACACTTTTTTTACGACAACCATAAACTGTCCCTAACGTGACTTAGACATCTAAAAAAAAATCACCTTACCTGTAAAACTGTTGTAATTAAGAAGGTTAGGGACTCGTACCACATAGAAAGATAAATAAACATAGGAGAACTTTAAAAATTGGGTTACAGAATATCAAGAATCTCATATCCAACAGGAGTGGAACCAATTCAAATAAGGCTCCACAAATAAGAAAAACTACGTTGAGATAGGTAGAATCTTGTACGTTAAAAACCTAAGAAGGATTATCCTCCTTAATTGTGATAAACCAAGATACAGTAGGACCAAGGAAAGTAAGAATATTGTCACCACCTCGTCCATTGTCGTAAGAATAAACCTCTACTGTCTCACGACATTAAACCAATAAACAAACAGAAAGAGATAAGGAAAGAAGAAACGAGATAATGGAATACTAACTACTAAAAGAAATCATAAAAACAAACGTCAGGAAAGAGACTAAAAAGCACATAGATAATAGTCAAGAACCGAATACCAATAGTCTTTGTCTAAAATTAACGATAACTTTATAGAAATTCTAAATGAAATAAATTAGTGTCACTGGAACAAATTATAAAAAGAGACAATTTAAAGATAAATTATATTAAAATCATTACAATGTACAGGGAATTGAAATCCTAGACTAAGGACAGAAATATTTTGTATAGATACTGATATTTTATAAATCGTCGTCAACTTTGATGTAGATTTTAGTAAATTGCAACTTCCATCTAAATTTTAATTCTCAAAGATAGTTAGTATGGAGTTATTTTACAAAATTTTTATTAAAAATTTCGTCTCCGATAATCGTTATTTGTTTCTTTTGAAGTTTGAAGTTTGAAAATGGTATTACGTTATAAATAAAATTATTGGGCGTTTAATTAAAATAAAGTTCAACGAAGTTTAAAAGTGGTAGGAAGACCACAAGTGGAACGATATAAATCTTTTGTTTAATCTCTTTTATATGGTAAATTCTTGTCCTAGTGTGTTAATAATAACTCTTGATACACAGAGTAAGATATTGAAGGATTTTTTATTTCTTAAGATAAAGTTTTTTAATAGATTCTTAAAACACTTAACTTGTGTAACAAATATGTAATTAACACAAAATAAAAGAGTGGAATAAATCTTTCAACTCAACCATGTCCCTTTTAAGTGTAAATATACACTCCTTAAGAGGATTGTGAGTGAAGGTTAATTCCTGGTACCTAGTGTCACTTATTCGATTGTACCTAAATGTACAATCGAAATCTTTTATCGAACTGAAAGTTTCTTCACTGGAAGAAGTCTACTTCATATTTCAGAAATTTTCAATCAGTTTTCTATCTTTAAAGTGTAAAAAAAGTGGTGTTACCATCAAGATGTATAAATTTTTATAAAAACATCAGTCTCATGATGTCTTTAGACCTTCATTAAGACTAAAATTTTCCGTTGTAAAAGTCGTAGAACTTCAAAGGAAAATTCACTTTTAATTTTCGGTACTGATTACAAAGTAAAATCAACCTAGACAATGGGACTTACACTTATTTCATTACTATGACCCTTCATTGTTTTATGTATGATCTGTATTGAATTAAAGTCTGATGACTTATACGTAACATACATTACTTTTACGAAAAATACATATATTGTATAAATTTTTAATGATATTACGATAGGTGTGTAAAAAGTTTTCGTCCTTTGTTTGAAAAGTTTTGAGATTGAGTCTGTAAATTATGTACAATGCTCTTTAGTTTCACTTCAAGAATTTAATAAATTTATCTGACTAAATATTAACAAGTCATCTTTAATCACTCAAATCTATTTACATAAAATTTACACATTTTTTTAGAGTGCACTCACACATATTTAAAGATCGTTAATTAAATCCCGGTTCGTTACAGTGACCTTACTTAAGGAACTTGTCTACATTTCCAGAACTACTGTCCATAAAAGGTCCAGCTCCCAAGGTGTTAGTGTAGAGACTTTCTAAAAGATGTACTTCACAAACTTCTCCACCACCTGCACAGTGACTAGAGACTCCAGGTAAGACCCAGAGGAAATTCCACCTCCACCCCGTTTATCCTCTCTTTTTTTACCATTACGACTATTCCCTTAGACTTTGTTTACAACAGCATACGATCTTTACTAATCTACGGGAACAGTTCCTCGACAATGACTCCAGGTCCCACTTTCTCCCTTTATTCTCCAGTTCACACCCGTGTACTCGGTTTCTTTTTTTTTTCAACCACGACATATCACCTCCCTTTTACTTAGGCATTAGATGAGGGTGTAGAAGAGAGGAAAAGGAAAAATTTACAAGAGACCAGGACCCTACCCTTCCTACCTCCGCCCAGAACAACGATACATAATTGTGTATAGTCCAAATCGATGTGTTATACAAACATTAATTTTCGAACTCGTTCTTATAAAACAAGGGAGGGAAACTGCAAGGGTCTCGTACCCGAACCCCGTGTCGATGACTTGACTGGAAGTAATACGTTTCGGATAAAAGTAAAAAATTAAATAAAAAAACGTTTCGGATAGAAATTTACAGTTACAGAATAGTGGTATCAACGACAAACCGTCGTCAGTCCAGAATTTGTAAGTAAGTTATGAATTGCGGAACTCCTGGTCGATCCCCGGTCCAGAAGAAGATCTGTTACTGGTTTACGTGGGTTTCGAGACGATGGTACTCCAAGTGTATTATACGTAAAATTCACTACCATTGAAAATAAAATAAACCACTAAAAAAAATACTATTCGGTATTTTGAAGTCACTGTCGTAAATTCCAAGTTGTTTCATGTCGTCTCATGATCTCTCATTATTTATGAAAGTTTCTTCTTCAGACCTCACACCTTATAACATTAAAAACTAGTACACCAGTCCCTATCAGAGGGACTCTTCTACCACAACCCCGGGTCTGGGTTCTCTACTCCCTTGTTCTGTGTGTCTCGTAAGGTCCGTCTCCTTTGACGTTTGTGATCCTAGGAGTCTGTCCTCCCACGAACCAGTGCGAGACCCTTATGTTCGGGACACATCGTCCTTGACCTAGTCCCGTTCTTGTCGACACCATTTTCCACTTTAGTCTCCTTATTATTCCGTCGGTCTGACACATCCCGGAACGTCTGGTGACATCCTTGAACCCGAAACCGAAACGTACTTTCCCCCTGGGTATCCTCCCAAACCTCATCTATACTAGATACTATACTTAATATGTATTTTCCATTTTTTCATGAAGATCGACGACACAACTCTTACCTACCTGGATTCCTCCCGTTCTACCTGTTTCTTTAGTGAATTTTTAGATGATGTAATAGGGTGTATTTTCGACTGACACCGATAGTGATCACCCATTCGTCGTTTCCAATACTTACCACCTGTCTAAGACTTATCTGAACCTTCTATTTTGGTTGTTCTAAACAAGTAAGACCTACACCCCAAACTCTCTCGACAAAGTACCTACTGGGGTTCCAAAAACCGGACTTTTTGACCTACTCCACTACAGTAATTAATAAGATTTACATTTACTCCAAGGAGTACGATTTAGTTGTTCAAAGATTGACTTAAACAAAAACAAATGAACGAGTCAACACAGACTGAAAAATACTGGGGTACCTGACATCGGGGAGTTCCGAGGAGACAGGAACCTTAAAAGGTCTGTTCTTATGACCTCACACAACAGTAAAGGAAGAGGTCCCGTAGAAGGGTTGGGTCCCTGACTTGGGTGTAGAATAAGTAACCGTCCGTCTAAGAAATGGTAACTCGGTGGTTCCTTCAGGAAGATGGACTTATCCAGGTATACATAAGTTATATCTTTTAAAGTTTATCATTACTAACATTCTCAAGACATGAGGTTATTTTCTTACGATAAGTTGTTTCGTTCCCTTTTTACTTTCTTTCTGTTCTCACCTCCCCTAACCTTTTGAGTCGTCACCGGTGTCCTGACCTTTTCCAGTCAAAAGTAAGGTTAGGGTTTCTTTCCGTTACGGTTTCTTACGAGTTTGATGACGTGTCAACGTGAGTAGAGTGTACGATCATTTCATTACGAGTTTTAAGAGGTTCGGTCCGAAGTCGTTATACACTTGGCACTTGAGGGACTACAAGTTCGACCAAAATCTTTTCCGTCTCCTTTGTCTCTAGTTTAACGGTCGTAGGCGACCTAGTACCTTTTTCGTTCTCTCAAGGTCTTTTTGTAGATAAAGACAAAATAACTGATACGGTTTCGGAAACTGACACATCTAGTGTTATTTGACACCTTTTAAGACTTTCTCTACCCTTATGGTCTGGTGGATTGGACGGAGAACTCTTTCGACATACGTCCAGTCCTTCGTTCAATCTTGACCTGTACCTTGTTGTCTGACCAAGGTTTATCCTTTTCCTCATGCAGTTCCGACATATGACAGTGGGACGAATAAATTGAAGATACGTCTCATGTAGTACTCTTTGCGACCTGACCTTCTTTGTGTTCGACCTTAGTTCTAACGGCTCTCTTTATAGTTATTGGAGTCTATACGTCTACTGTGGTGGGAATCCCGTCTTTCACTTCTCCTTGAGTTTCGGAGAACTACTTTCACTTTCTCCTCTCACTTTTTCAACCGAATTTCGAGTTATAAGTCTTTTACTTCTAGGACCGTAGACCAGGGTAGTGAAGTACCCTTTATCTACCCCTTTGTCACCTTTGTCACAGTCTGAAATAAAAAAACCCGAGGTTTTAGTGACGTCTACCACTAACGTCGGTACTTTAATTTTCTGCGAATAAAGAACCTCCTTTCCAATACTGGTTGGATCTATCATATAAGTTTTCGTCTCTGTAATGAAACGGCTGATTCCAGGCAGATCAGTTCCGATACCAAAAAGGACACTAGTACATACATACACTCTCAACCTGACACTTCTTCCGACTCGCGACTTCTTAACTACGAAAACTTGACACCACAACCTCTTCCGAGAACTCTCAGAGAATCTCACGTTCCTCTAGGTTGGTCAGGTAAGACTTCCTCTAGTTGGGCCCCTAAAGAAACCTTCCTTACTACGATTTCGACTTCGAGGTCATGAAACCGGTGGAGTACGCTTCTCAACTGAGTAACCTTTTCTGAGACTACGACCCTCCCTAACCCCCGTCCTCCTCTTCCCCTGCTGTCTCCTACTCTACCGACCCACCGTAGTGACTGAGTTACCTGCACTCAGACTCACTTGAGACCCTCAACCACTACCTGTCCCTCCGGACCACACGGCGCTAAGTACCCCAACGTTCCTCAGCCTGTGCTGACCCGCTGACTTGACTTGACTTGACATGGTTCACCAAGCACATATAACAGAGTAAATTAAGGTTGCTGTCAGTGTGTCCGAACCATAAGTCAAGTCAAGTCAATCCGTCAGCACAGGTTGAGAGAAACGCTGGGGTACCTGACGTCGTGTTGTCCGAAGGGACAGGTAGTGGTTGAGGACCTCGAATGAGTTTGAGTACAGGTTGTTCAGTCACTACGGTAGATTGGTAGAGTAGGAGACAGTAGGGGAAGAGGAGAGCGGAAGTTAGAAAGGGTCGTAGACCCAGAAAAGTTTGCTTAGTCAAGAAGTGTAGTTCACCGGTCTCATAACCTCAAAGTCGAAGTTGTAGTCAGGAAGATTACTTATAAGTCCTGACTAAAGGGAATCCTAACTGACCAAACTAGAGGAACGTCTGGTTCCCTGAGAGTTAGAAGAGGTTGTGGTGTCAAGTTTTCGTAGTCAAGAAGTCGTGAGTCGAAAGAGATATCAGGTTGAGAGTGTAGGGATGTACTGATGACCTTTTTGGTAACAAAACTGATCTACCTGGAAACATCCGTTTCCTTACAGAGACGGAAAATTATACGACAGTTCCAACCAGTATTGAGAAAAGGCTTCCTCATTCGCAGAAAATTAAAGTACCGACGTCAGTGGTAGACGTCACTAAAACCTCGGGTTCTTTTATTTCAGAGAGTGACAAAGGTGACAAAGAATAGATAAACAGTACTTCACTACCCTGGTCTACGGTCCTAGAATCAAAAGACTTACAACTCAAAATTCAGTTGAAAAAGTGAGAGGAGAAAGTGAAAGTAGTTCTCCGAGAAATCAGGAAGAAGTGAAAGACGGTATTCCCACCACAGTAGACGTATAGACTCCAATAACTATAAAGAGGGCCGTTAGAACTAAGGTCGAACACGAAGTAGGTCGGACCGTAAATCGTATTACATGAGACGTATATTCAATTTATTCGTCCCACTGTTATATGTCGGAACTGTATGAGGAAAGGGATAAACCTTGGTCAGACAACAAGGTATAGGTCAAGATTGACAACGAAGAACGGGACGTATGTCTAAAGAGTCCTCGGTCCAGTCCACCAGACCATAAGGGATAGAAATTCTTAAAAGATGTCAAACAACACTAGGTGTGTCAGTTTTCGAAACCGTATCAGTTATTTCATCTTCGTCTATAAAAAGACCTTGAGATCGAGCTATAATGAGAGGGGTAAAATGTTCATTCCTTTGACCCGGAATCCTACTAACTTGTTGAATGGTTCCAGCGTATCGACGCCAACAGGGATTCTCAAGAGGGGAACCTTCACCAACGTTAAGAGATTCGAAAGTTTAGTCCGTGGCGTAAAAGAATGATAAAGATCGAGAGGAAGGAAGAGGGTTTCTTATAGTCCCTAAAAAAAGACGTATAGTCACCTTCTTATAAAGTCATCCATGATGTCACGAAAAGGTTTTACGTAGAAGGTCGATTGTATGAAGTCACAGGGCCTTTATAGAATTTAAAGTGACCGTCTCGGGGACGGGTGGGTCTCGTGGTCGGAAATACGTTGTAAGTTGGGAGGAATGTGTGGAGAAATGACAAAGAAGACTGAGAAGTAGGACCCTTAGATTGGAGTCTTGGATGTTCAAAAGATTGAGGGAACGGTATAATAGTCGTCTACGAGTGTGGATGTACTGAGGTACGGGGGACTCGCCACTGATGTGTTCTCCAAGAGTACTACCCCACGAACTAGAATCTACCGCTCGGAAGGGATTTGTCCAAATGGTTTAGATCACGTCGTACTTCTTACTTCTGTAACTATAGTCGATTGTGAACCAAGTCCAGACTCAAAGACTGTGAAAAACCGAGACACTAAAACCCGTTCTGTGGGTCGAAAAACTTGAAGTAAAAAAAAAAAATTGGTGATTTTCCGTCTTTTGATATTGATACAACACTCTTAATTTTTACGGACACTTGGTACCATTCAACGTATACGTAGAACATCATATCTTTCGTTGGTGATTCTTGTCATATGTTTCGACATATAAAAGTCTCAGATATGCAGTTAGTTCTACGGTGTTTAAGTACTTACTTACTTACCTTTAACCAAGAATCCATATAGATTAAAAAATTTTAGAACGAAAGTTGGTTTTTTTTAATAACGTATATTTAAAAACTTTTAGTAGTGGTAATACGTACTGTTACTAGTTTTCTAAAAAAAACATTTCATAACTTAATCCTCTAATTGTAAAAATTAATACTTTTTTTGGGGTGTTTTAGACACATTTCCTTTCTGTGTTGGGGAGTTTGTTTGTTTGTTGTCGTTTCTATTTTTACGTTAGATTGTTTTCGTCTTTCACACCAGTAAAGTAGGAGTTCTGGGACAGGACTAGGGTAGGAAAGTAAGTCTAATGAAAACAAAAAATTAAATGACGGAGATTGAACTACGTTTCGTCGACAAAAGGGTGTTTTCTTAGAATAGAAAACGTCGTACCTCTTATTTTGTCCCAAATTTTACGTTGGTCTATGTCGGGGTTGGGTACTTCGAAGTCCAACCTTCTCCGATGTTCGTCATGGTCCTCGAGTATTTCAACCAGACTTCCACCCTAATAGAACAAGAGAGATCTGTCTTCGGTAATCTTGTTCCGCCTTCCGACGTCGAGAGTCTGTCGAGGAGTCGGTCGTTTGAGGTCTGGAGAAAGGAACAGGAACTGTCTCTTCTTGAGAAGTTTCTCTCTCTGTACACCCGGGGCCCCGGCTCCAGTAGAGGCGAGGAGGAGTAGGTCACTGGAGACCGGGTTCACCTATCTCTTTCTCTGTGACGGATCACCCTCTAGTTTCGGGAGCGGAAGGAGTGACCGAGAGAACTTAGGGGAGCCTCCCCCGACTTACCCGCCAATTCCTCCCTCGCCCGCCCTCTTTTTCCTTCCCGAAAAATCGTGTTACATTTAGTGGGTCCCCAGGTGCCTTTGTGAAGTGACTCTGTAGTGACCGGTCCACCGATTTCCGATTGGTCAGTCGACGGAGCCGGTGGTGACGAAAATCTCAGGGGTTGTCGACTCTTCCCCCCGACGATGTCCATTACTTTGCTCGTCTTTACTTCAGGCCTCTCGCCGAGACTGTCTGTCCTGAAGAAAGGTCCCAGAGAGTAAAGTGGTCGCCGGAGACTAAGTGAGTAGTGTCCTCAGTTTCGTCTCGAGTCTTCCTCTACCCCGTGAAGACTCGGTTGAGTGGAACAGAACCTACCAAAACAAAAGAGGACGGAACCGTAGTGCGGAGGTCACACCCCTATAACCAGTACGTCAGAGAAACCAGATAACCCCCCATTGGTTGGTAGTACGAAATCGGTTTTACGAGGAAGGAGACCAAAATCGTGGTTTTCGAGGTAACGGTCCTTTAGAGTACTTCCCTTTTGGTCCTGTCACCCGGTCGGATTGTCACCTTGACGTCCAACCGTGTCCACTGACACAACAAACACCTTTCCATTGATGTCACCCGTCCTACCACAGGAGGGGGTTTCTGTATAGGTGTGGGGATAGGGGGTTTAGATACTTACTCTGGAAAACCCTTTTTCTCCAGAAACGTCTACATTTCTTTCTAGAACTCCCATAGACCTAAATGTCACCCGAGAGTCGCGTTACAGTCGGCAGAAATATTCTTTGTTCTGCTCGCTTGTGCTTGTCGACCTCTCCTACTATCCTTGCGTCTCCGTCTCTACCGCCACTACGATTGAGAGTGGTCTTCGACGTTCTGTTTTCCTTGTGTTAGATGGGTCCTCGGAAACCTCCCTTATGTCGGGACGGTTGTGGAACCGGAAGTCTGAAGGCGAGAGGTGTTTCTACTCTTATTTAACGACAACATCAGTAAAACAATCGATTCGACAGGTCAAACATCAGTAAACAATACCGTTGGTTCCTTTGATTATGTCTCTTGGACCACGAACCACAGAGGGGACTCCAATACTATTTGATTCTACAAAGACACTTCTGTACCTTACCGACGTCTATCTTATTTCGGTTACGCTAGTAATCTCCCTCTCTTTCGAAATTCTACTTCGGAATCCTTAGTAGTTACTCAAATCGTCTAACCGAAAAAAAAAAAAAAAGTATTTATGATCAATGTACGTTTAAACGGAATCCCCTTTTTATGACTGGAGAGAGTCAATACATACCCCGAAGGTTCCACCGCGATCGTCATTTCTTGGACGGGGGGTTACGTCTTCTTCATTCTCTGCATCTAAACTAGGGCCCCAGTCCTTCTAGGGGACCTCCTCCCGTACCGTTGGGTGAGGTCATAAGAACGGACCTCTTAGGGTTCCTGTCTAATGTCAGGGGACCAAACGTTTCTCACTCTGTAATGACTTCGCTGAATGGAACGTGTGTGTGTACGTATGTACAGAAGGAAAGACAGACAGACAGACGAATCTCGTTGTTGTGTGGGTGTTCCAGAGAATAAAAACAGATCACATCTATGTCCGAGTGAAATGTAAAAACTTAAAAATAAGTACTTAACTTGAAGGGTTCTATTAAAGGGGGTTTATCTTTATAGAATAACACAGACAATGATCGCCTAAGGTCAGAAGATTATTACACCGTGTAAACTTTCCCCGTAACTGATACTATAACCCCAAGAATCAACCGAGGTCATAATTTATTCACTACTAGAACACGTTCAGTGAAACGGTGAGACCAGGAGTAAAAATAGTGTTTATTTTAACCCTCCAAGTTGATTTACTAAAGTTTTTCAGAAAAAAATGACATCGTAAATTCTCTATACCCAGTTTTAAGTCTAAAATTTACAATTTTTTATGGTATAAATGTGTGATTTTTTCAGTACAGAGATATTTTTAGTGTATACTTGAAGAGACCAAAACTTGAAAACAAAGTTCTACCGTACAGGACGAAAACGAAGGAAAACATAACATATATTTATTTAAAGAAATACGTAAAAAAGTTGTCTGACACCTCCCAGTCTTGTAACGTAAGTCCTTTTGTAATACGACTTCTGTAATGTCAAATAATAATAACTTCAAGAAATTTCCGATTTTTACTCTTCCGTCTTTCATTTACTTACTTTACTCATACTTTCGGTGTTATTTTTCTCTACGATGTTGATCGTAGAATCGAGTGAACTTTACTTAGTGATGTCTTGTATAAAGGTTTGTTACGCTGTTCTTCCTTTTTATTGATAGTTATAAGGGTCTCTTTTTCTGCGAATGAGGAACCTCCTTTTCAATACTGGTTGGATCTATCGTATAACTTTTCGTCTCTGTAATGAAACGGTTGTTTCCAGGCAGATCAGTTCCGATACCAAAAAGATCATCAGTACATACCTACACTCTTAACCTGACACTTCTTTCGACTCACTGTTTCTTAACTACGAAAACTTGACACCACAACCTTTTCTAAGAACTCTCAGGGAACCTGACGTTCTAGGTTGGTCACGTAGGATCTCCTCTAGTCAGGACCCACAAGAAACCTTCCTTACTACGATTTCGACTTTGAGGTCATGAAACCGGTGGAGTACACTTCTCAACTGAGTAACCTTCTCTGAGACTATGACCCTCCCTAACCCCCGTCCTCCTTTTGCCCTGCTGTCTCCTACTCTACCGACCTACAGTAGTGGTTGAGCTACCTGGACTCAGACTCACTTGAGGCCCTCTACCACTACCTGGCCCTCCAAACCGCACGACGCTAAGTACCCCAGCGTCTCATCCTGTGCTGACTCACTGACTTGACTTGACTTGACAACGATTTCCTCTAGAGACACAAGATTGAGAGGTGTCTGGTACGGTTTACCCTAATAATAACTAGAGGCACTTATAGACGATGGTGGGTGGTTCTTGTCGATGTTATCAATGTTGAACAGGTAAATAGGTCGAAAGGAAAAGAAGTGCTACGGGTAAATCGGGGAATTCCCACCTTGTACACGGGGGAGGAGGCACACGGGTCCGTGGGAGTCCAGGACACAATAATAAAGGATACATCGATAGAAAAAAGAGCGGGTATCTGACTTCCCAGGAACCGTAGTTACCGTGGAAGACAGACATATTAGTGACATACGGGTTATAAAACATTGGAACCGACTTGGATAGTGTGACGAAACGAGTGATGGACGGTATGGTTAGTTTGTTTTTGTTTGGTGTGGTTTTCAAAATAAAAGAGACAGTCTGAGAGGACAAAGGCATAACCACCTATACTGGTGATGTATTTGGCCTTCGTACCATTACTACTACTTTTTTTCCTTTTTACTTGGTTAGTGTTACCTTGTCGTCTCGGGTTGTCAAGGAGACAATCCTTGGAAGAGTTGTGGCGTCTTCTTGACGAGACTAAACTACGGTTGACACACAACACCTCAGACTCTTTCAAATGTGATTCGTTCGTTTACCTCCTGGTTCTTTCTTAGGAGAGGAGTCCATTGACCGACAGGTGTTAATGTCAGTAGCGACTTCTCTCCTTTATTTTGACTTTTAATGGTGTCTTCAACGGTTTTTGGGTCGGTCTTATTTTGTTTCAGTCTACCGTACCTTCGGAATGTACGGACTTACTTTTTACTGATTTACTTTGGTTTAAAACAGGGTGTTCTTTTTACCCATTTTGAAAATGGGTTAATCTCTTTACGGTAGTACTAGTTTATACTCGGTGTATTAATAATGTACCTTGTCATTTGTAAAGTTAATATATTAATCTACGTTTACATTCCAAAAACAAAAGAAGAAAACACACGAACATAAAAAGACGAAAGTACCAGTCGTCGGATTACATCACTAAATTAATGGAGTCTCAGTCAGTCAATTCGACCGACAGACTTGTGACGGAAAAGTGTTACGGGACTTGACTGGATTTCACTTTGAGTTTGAGTGGGAAACACAGGTCCCGAAAGGACTGTTGTTTTCTCCATAACCAAGAGGAGAGGGGTCTATGGTCGGGACCCGAGTGAAGGGTCAGGAAAGAGGACGAGGGGTCCAGAGAAAGGAGAGGACACGGAACGGGAGTGAGGTGAGAGGTCAAGTAAGGGGTGGGGGTCAGGGGACTTTACCTTTCATTACGGGTTAGACGGTAGGACAAAGAGACCCAATAGTGTCTTTGTTCTCGTAGCCCTAAGAGGATACAAAGATCCGTGTATTTTAGGGAGTCAGAGAGAGATTGTCGAGACTGGAACCGACGATATAGGTACGTTCCCTCATCTAGAACACTAGAACAAAACCTCAGTACACATTCTTTTCCTTAGTCTTTGTGAGGGATCACTTTTCTCGACCTGTTAGTGGGCTGGACAATCTTCTTGGACCTAATCTCGTTCTTCTGAAGTCTAAGACTAGGAACCCGAGGCCAAGATGAATTGATTCCTCTTTATGGAAGATGTCTTTTCCGAAGTCACCTATCTCCACCTAAAAGATCACACAGAAGTGGTCAAAAAAGGAAACGTTTGGTATGACGGATCCTGTGTGTGGTTCCAATCTCGGGTCCACTCTCTACAGACTATGAGACTTCCATTCTTGTTACTAGTCCTGGGGACCGAGGTGCAAAGTGTGTCCTGTATGGTGGTGCGGGAGTGGAGTACGAGTAAATGATACAACCATGAAAGTTTGAGAGATAGTCGTCGAGACCCATGTGTAGAGTTCATTAAAAGGAAGAGTTTTTCATCGGAATACAGTATTATGACTTTTCGGTTACTCTTACTCATGGCACCCCGTAACTATATCCCCTCTTTTTCTGTCGTAGTTCTGTAAAAGAATTTTAAAAATTATATATGATGTCCAATACCCAATAAGGAGACTTTCGATAAAAAAAGTTAAGTTATGTAAAAGACAAAGACACCGGATCTCAGATTCTTTTATAGATTGTATTACCCTGAAAACTGTAGAAGTGTCAATTCTAGGAAGATGTAATTTTATACTTATGTGACGGATTATTAAGTTCCCACAGGAAACTCTTGGGATTTCGTACTGGGGTGTCACCTTTGAAAAGGTCTTTATTATGGGACCTTTGCCTAAGATGTCATCAATCCGGGACTCGTTCAAAGTGTAGTGCAATGGCGACTGTCTTAAGCCCTCAGATGAAGATGGTGACCAGGAAGATGTTCAAGACGTTTAAGGAAGGTCTTGAGTGAAGCGTGTCTGTCGTCAGTTGTCCACTCGGACGAATAATGAGGTGTCAGACGCTAAGGGTCCTTGGTGATTGCACCCCCAGACGCATGCATCTCACATCTTCCGTCACCGTGGGGTGAGGTCATGAGAACGGACCTTTTAGGGTACCTGCCTCCTCGGACCACCCGACGTCAGGGACCCCAGCACTTCTCAGCCTGTGCTGACTCGCTGAAGTGAAAGTGAAAAGGGAAAGTACGTGACCTCTTCCTTTACCGTTGGGTGAGGTCACAAGAACGGACCTCTTAGGGTCCCTGCCCCCTCGGACCACCCGACGACAGATACCCCAGCATGTCTCAGCCTGTGCTGACTTCGCTGAATCGTCGTCGTCGTCGTATGCATCTCTCATTTCTGTATTTGCAAATAAGAAGTCTCTCTAAACGTCCTGACCGAACACAACAAACTAAACGTCGTCTCCGAGTCAAAGAAGTCAAAACTTTTCCTATGATCACATACACAGCGAGACTGTCCCTCTGCTACTCTTCATTCGTAGTATGAATTCGTGGACCGGTCATACTGGACCGGAAGAAATTGCACCTCTGTCCTTCCCAACATCATTGTCTGTCTGCACCATAAGAATAATGTCTCCTACGCCTAGTTATGTGAGTCAGAGGGAATTCTAGACTATTTTTCTCCATTCCCTAAATTCGATCTCGTCTCGTATCAACCCACTTCACTTCGTTTTCAGATATAAAGATGTTTCTCTTCATCTTAGATAAAGAGAGACGTAAAACTATCCAAGAATAAGGTAATAACACCTACAATGGTTTATTGTCGTCCTACTTAAGAATCCCCGAGAAGGTTATATTTAAAAAAAAAAAAGTCTTTTTACCAAACTTACAATTTTTTTTTTTATTATCAAAGTTTGTTTATACCGAAAGGGTGAACGAAATCTTAACAATAACGTGAGGATCGTTCGTAAATAAAACATGAATTAGCCGATATTCGACTACAATTTGACCTCCTCCTCATTTGTGTATGTATAAATATATGCCATTTATATATATATATATGTATAATACACTAATTTTCATGACTCGAATGGCAAAAAGCAGTAATAGGTCTTTTTATGACAAAAAGTATATCAACGGTATTTATAGTTTTGTAACGACGACAATGATTTTAAAATTACAAGAGATTATTACTCTTTACGTTATTCATTTATCAGTTCTCATCACTTTTGTCGATAAACTTTTGTGACTTTTCTTTTTGTTTGTGTTGAAACTTCTTTATCTTTCTCTCTTCGTCAGTCAAGTCAGTTAATCAAGTCAGGTCCGCGAGTCAGCACAGGTTGAGAAACGCTGGGGTACTTAGCGTCCCGGAGGGACAGGTAGTGGTTGAGGGTCTCAAGTGAGTCTGAGTACAGGTAGCTCAGGAACTACGGTAGGTCGGTAGAGTAGGAGTCAGCAGGGGAAGAGGAGGACGGAGGTTAGGGAGGGTCGTAGTCTCAGAAAAGGTTACTCAGTTGAGAAGAGTACTCCACCGGTTTCATGACCTCAAAGTCGAAATCGTTGTAAGGAAGGTTTCCTGTGGGTCCTGACTAGAGGAAGTCTTACCTGACCAACCTAGAGGAACGTGAGATTCCCTAGTTAAGAAACCACGAGTCGGAAGAAGTGTCAGGTTGAGAGTGTAGGTATGTACTGGTGTCCTTTTTGGTATCGGAACTGATCTGCCTGGAATCAGCCGTTTCATTACAGAGACGAAAACTTATATGATAGATCCAACCAGTATTGAAAAGAAGGTTCCTCATTCACAGAAAATTAAAGTACCGACGTTAGTGGTAGACGTCACTAAAACCTTGGGGGGTTTTATTTCAGACTGTGACGAAGATGACAAAGGGGTAGACAAAGGGTACTTCACTACCCTGGCCTACGGTACTAGAAGCAAAAGACTTACAACTCGAAATTCGGTTGAAAAAGTGAGAGGAGAAAGTGAAAGTAGTTCTCCTAAAAATCGAGGAGAAGTGAAAGACGGGATTCCCACCACAGTAGACGTATAGACTCCAATAACTATAAAGAGGACCGTTAGAACTAAGGTCGAACACAAAGAAGGTCAGGTCGCAAAGAGTACTACATGAGACGTATCTTCAATTTATTCGTCCCACTGTCATATGTCGGAACTGCATGAGGAAAAGGATAAACCTTGGTCAGACAACAAGGTACAGGTCAAGATTGACAACGAAGGACTGGACGTATGTCTAAAGAGTTCTCCGTCCAATCCACCAGACCATAAGGGTAGAGAAAGTCTTAAAAGGTGTCAACTGACACTAGGTGTGTCAGTTTCCGAAACCGTATCAGTTATTTCGTCTTTATCTACAAAAAGACCTTGAGAGAACGAAAAAGGTACTAGGTCGTCTACAACCGTTAAACTAGAGACAAAGGAGACGGAAAAGATTTTGGTCGAACTTGTAGTCCCTCAAGTGCCAAGTGCATGACGACTTTATTTTATTTCTATGGATAACCCATACTATCCATAGAAATAAAATAACAAAAATATGATATATAAAAACGGACGTTACTTTGTTCTAAGTATTCGTAACAATAAAATTAGGGTACTTAGAAGGAATCGTTAACTTTACACTAACAGAGAGAATAGTGTGGACCCCTGGTTTAACATTATCTTTAACTTAGGTTTCTACCTTTGCTTTTACACTTTGTTAGACTTTGGTGCAGTGTATCAATTTCTGAACTTTCTTCATTTCTCGATAGTAGACCCTTTTTTCTACGTTTCTTAACATTATACAGTATCCTAAAACAGATACAGAGAAAGTTGAGATTCTGACGTGATAATTAAAAAAGTGTGTAAAGATCTTCCATTTTGTTTTATCATCCTACTATATAATGAGGCTCTGTAAATTTATATTCCCACTTAAAGGTTGTTAAACCCCGACAAAATCGACCTTATCCGAAGAAACATTCCAACTTTCATGGAACAGATTTCTACCAAATTCTCTGATCTTCTGTTCTTCATACGTATGTACCATGGTAGCGGAAAGTAAAGTTTTAATACCATTATAAATGTGAGGGAAAGTTACGATTATGTAATTTTAACATTCTAAAAACACCCATATTTGTTCTTCTCAGGGATAGTGTTACTGTGGTTCTAATTGAAATAAGTACCATACAAATTTTACAGAAGGAGAACCCATACAGACCGAAGTGACATGTGACACATTTGATGTGTAGGGAAGGGGGAAGAATCGTTTTCACTCGTAAGTTCAAAGGTGAATTTTAGATTTCCTTTTTTTTTCCAGTTTCGAATAAAAGAGCATTTAAAGGAACACTGATCTTGTTCTTCCGTTTTTCCCTTTGATTGTCTTAATCGTGTGGGAGACTCGACCGACAGTTCTTGACCTTCCTACGTAGGTCCTTTGTGTATAATGACTTTTCACAACCCGTGATCCCCCTCCTTGACTCTACCGACGGTCCTTTTTTGTTGTTGTTCTTCTTAAAGTAGAAACATAAAGTTTGTAGAGACCGGGGTCCTCCTCTTCCGTTACCGTGGAGTGAGGTCATGAGAACGGACCCTTTGGGGTACCAACCTCCTCGGACCATCCGACGTCAAGTACCCCAACGATTCTGACCCTGTGATGACTAGCTGAAGTGAGAGTAAAAAGGAAAGTACGTAACCTCTTCCTTTACCGTTGGGTGAGATCACAAGAACGGACCTCTTAGGGTCCCTGGCCCTTCGGACCACCCGACGGCGGATACCCCAGCGTGTCTCAACCTGTGCTGACTTCGCTGAATCGTCGTCGTCGTCGTCGTCGTCGTCGTCGTCGTCCCGGGGTATTATGGTCAAACTAAAACCCTCCTCGTGTGGTCCCCCCTCCATCAGGTAACCCAGGTTTGTGTCTCTCAAAGCTTTCGTCTGTTGACACGACGACTCTCGGTCCGCTTCGTAGGAGGGTCGCGGTCGCGGCACCCGACTCTACGACGACTACGGACCGCCCTAACGTCCGGCAGGACTCGAGGCGTCGGTCGCCACGTGCCCCTAGGCCTAGGGCGCTAAAGGGCCTGCCATCCACCTCTTCTGTCGTCGTTGGCCTGAGACGTTCAGTGGCGCTTGGCTCCTGTAAAACTCTCCGGCTAACGTTTCCTCTGCGGTCTCCCCGACTACTCTGGATTTGGTTGGGTTCCGGTCCAACCTCTCCCCTCTCCTTTCGTCGGAAAAGAACCCCTGTTCGCGGCTCGCCGGCACCCTCCGTCCCGAGTCCACGGTTCGGTAAAGGTCGTCGGTTGCGGAGGCACAAGTGGGGTACCGTCATGCCCTTCTTTTCAGAACTCCAAAAGAGGAGTTTTGCGGACGACTTATTTTATGTCAGCCAGGTTGTCGAAAGGTAAAGTAGGGGTTTGCATCGCAGGACAGGTCTGTGCATAACCTTTTTCGGAGAGACGGGTTCGGGGGGTCACGTCCATTATACAGAAATTTCCGTCGGACCCTTCCTCGCCTGTGGGGGGTGGGGGTCGGGTTGAGTCCGTGGCGGTAGGTAGGACCAGATTGTGGAGTATTTAATGGTTTCTCCTTTTGAGAGGAGTAGAGTAAATTTCCTCACTCCACATATACCGAAATTGTCTAGGTCCTGTGAATAGAGTTCGACCCTCACATTAAAGTGCCATTATTAAACAAAGTTCACAACGACTAACGAAGGATAAAGAGGGGACGATTACTGAAAACGTGGAAAGGTGACAAGGAAAATATACTCGACGATACCGTTAAGTAGGTGTCCTCCGACACATCTGTCGTGTCCCGGAAAGTCGTCCGACGACCCTTGATATGACCTGTGAGGCTTCTAGACTTTCAGAGAAAGTATAGCTAAGAAGAGAAAGAACAAGTGAATAAACCAAGTGGACATGGGGTGTCATACGCCCTAGGATCAAAGGGCTGGTCCCTAGTTTGGTCGCGGCGAACGTGACCTTCGTACCGCAGAATCGGTGACCTGGCGATCCCTTCAGGGCTAAGAAGGAAAAACCCTTTTCTAAAATGGAAGACAGTCGTGAAACGAGGGAGTGTTAATGATGATGAGGACATCACATACCGATGAATCACCCGTTGACTCGTTTCGATTAGACAACAAGTATTTAAAGGACAACTGGTTTTAGTCGAACTCCTTCCACCACACCTCCCCGAACCAAACCCGCATAGTTTCTTGTGTAGAGTCCGTCCGATGTTCAGGTTACACCTTATAGAACCTTTCACACAATCCTCAACCTCCCAGTAAACTCTTGGAAAGTTGGAAATGTAAAAATTTCGTTCGGTACGAACATTTAAAACCGTTTCATAAAAGAAGAGGTTGACCGTCTCTAAAGTTTAGACTTACTACTTCATCGAAACAACACAAACCTTCTTTTTATCGTACGAGGAGCACAGTGACCTCTCGTATTACGTACTTTTACGGTCCCTCTTTCTCCGCGTACGTTGTGCACTCGTAGTGGCGTGAGGGGGTGGAGACCCGACGGAAGAGCGGGCCGAAGTTGTGTAGACAAGAAAGGTAGATAAGTGGAAAAAGGTCAGTGACGAAAAGAGACAAGGAACGGGAAGAGTGGCGTGAAATTAAGACCGTCTCCGTCCCGTCAGAACCCTAGTCTTTTCTCTTGTCTTGTTGACTTTTGGGGTCGGTGAGTCCAAGTCCGTAACCTAAGGTGACTGGTCCAAGTGGTAAAGTCGGGTTTCCACTCACACTCACTCCTTTCCTTACCTCTAGGTTCTATGGCGTGCACGCAGTCGTCACGACTGTCGGGTCCGAGACTTAGTGTTCCGCGAAATTAGGGAGGTACCGTCTGGGTGGATTCCTTTCCCTATGGACTTTGGTCCGGTCCTTTATAAACACGTCTTCCGTCCCTTGTACTAGGTGTGACGAAAAGAGTCAGTGAGTCTAAGATTAATTTTTGTTCCCGTTAGGATTAAGGTTTTTGTCACGAGTGTTGGGGGTACAGGGTTTTACATTGTACTCTTCGGAAACGGTTCGGACAGTAGAGTTCTGAGGAGAGATATGAAAAACCCACTGAAAGTCCTTTTTCAGAAGAGGAGCCCCAGGTCGCCAAAGGACGACGGTATCGGTAGAACAATCTTTTCAGTGCAGACGTTGGACCCAGAGACTTCAACTAGTGGAGTCAAACAAAGCATAAGTAGTCTATTAGTTGGAGTAGAACTTATTGATAAGTATAAGTAAGAAAGTCGTTTACACATTTCACGGATGCTACTCGGTGTGTAGGAAGATCCACGAAATCCATGTAGCAAAGGAGGGGAGTATCTCGAATATAAGATCACCACTCACCCTTCCTGTTCTCTGTGTCACTTGTCCGTTCCTTCACTGGAGTATACGATCGTCCACCAGTCAGCACAAGTCATCGAGTCAGTACAGGCTAAGAAAGGCTGGGATACCTGATGTCGTGTGGTCCGAATGGACAGGCAGAGAAACGCTGGGGTACCTGACGTCGTACGGTCCGAAGGGACAGGAAGTGATAGAGGGTCTCAAACGAGTTTGAGTACAGGTGACTCCGTCACTATGGTGACAGAGTAGGAGACGACCGGGGAAGAGAAGGACGGAAGTTAGAAAGGGTCGTAGACCCAGAAAAAGTTACTCGACCGTTAGTTACGATAGTTTGTTTGACTTGTCTCTTTCACCGGCCCTTCACCGTTATGTTTATCCCAACAGAATCATCTAGAATAACTTCTCCTCTGTAAACTCGGTTCAGAATTTCTTTCACTCCCTCAACAGGTTCGTTTATAATCTTCTTTCCTAATTCCTCGTTTATGGGAGATTGTTCTCGGCCGGATTACACTAGGTCCTCGTTGCTCCTTCAGGGCCCCCGTCCGAGACTCAATCTCCCCCTCCCACCATCTGTCACTCCAGTCCTTCCCTTGTTCCCGAAATGTTCGGAAACATACCTGAACCCCAAAATAAGTCTCGTCTCATTTCTCAGTAGACTTTTTAAAGACTCCTTTCCTCAACTTACTGTCCCGAAGGTGAAATTTTCTTGAAGAGACCGACGGAGTAACTCTCATCTGCCACACACACACACACACACACACACATACACACCTCAATCCTCCGGAGAATTAGGTTCGTTCTCTACAACCGCCGAGGTGGTCTCACCATCCTCATCTCCACAATGTTTCCTTAGTCTAAGACCTTTTTAAGACTTTCGTCTCGACCGTCCTAAAGACCACCTGACCAACACTCTACTCCCACTTTCTTCTCAGTTCCTACTGTCTTAAAAACCTGTATTCGTTAGCATTTCCATACCGTTTGGATCTGTCGTATCATTTTTCGTCTCTGTAGTGAAACGGTTGTTTCCTGGTACATCAGTTTCGATACCGAAAAGGTCATCAGTGTATATCTACACTCTCAACTTGGTATTTCTTCCGACTCGCGGTTTATTAACTACGAAAGTTTAACACCACGATTTCTGAGAACTCTCAAGGAACCTGACGTTCCTCTAGTTTGGTCAGTTGGGATTTCCTTTAGTTAGGACTTATAAGTGGTCTTCCTGACCGTGACTTCGACTTCGAGATTATGAAACCGGTGAACTACACTTCTCGGTTGAGTAACCTTTTCTGGAACTACGACCCTTTCTGACTTCCATCCTCCTCTTCCCACACTGTATCCTACTCTACCAACCTACCGTAGTGGCTGGGTTACCTGTACTCAACTCGTTGAGTACCACTGCCACTTTCTGTCTCTTTAGACCGTACCACGTCACTCACCCTAATGTTTTTCAGTCTGTACTGAATCACTGAATTGTTGTTGTCGTTGACCTTTCCACCTTAATGGTAGTGGTCTCTACCTCTTCTGTCGTCTGTCGTCTTCAGTCTGCCACCTCGAGTCTTCAAATCAAATTTTATGTAACTCAAATTATCTAAAGATAGTAAATTATTACTAATGTTTTATCATAATATACGATAGAATAATAAACTGTCTAACACTTGTAACTCTAAAAGTGAAACACGTACAGATCTTTTCGAGTTTTCAGTGTCAATCCTTCTTATGTCGACTTTCCGTCGGATCCTAGACGTCTGTCACTAAGATATGTAATTAGAATAGTCATTCAACTCTTTCATGTGGGAGAAAAAACCTCCTTTAGTGACCTACGATCTGTTTGAGGAATGAACTCCTTTGACTGGTCGAACAAGACTACTTACTCTAAAGAAGTAAGGGAGCCAGCGGGACGGTCGGAGTGTGTCCTACAGTACACGTGTCTCGAGTCACCTCTATTACTACTTCACGGTACCGAGTGTCAGTACCGAGAAACCCTTTCGGACGTCTTCGTCGGTCTAGGTCTTGTGTCTAGTCTCTTTCTCCCCGAAATGGGGTTTTGACTGTCACAGGTATGGTTTTATCACATATGAATACGAACTTCACCATCCTCGTTTTTCAGTACCAACTTACTTTGTGTCAAAGAATGTCCTTCTCAGACTTTCGAGTTCGGTTTTTTTTTTTTCTTTTCTTTTTGGGACAGCACAACCATCAAAAACACCCCGATGTTCGTCCTACCTCGTTCTTTTATAGATCGACAGATGGACAAATCGTATTCTCCGGTTAGAATTGGTTTGACCTTTACTCCAGACCCGGCTATAACGGTCTCCTTACTTAGGTAACTTTTAAGACTACCAATAAGGATCTCGTTTCCTGGGTATCTCATTTAAAAAAAGGAGAGACAAGAAAAGAAACCTTGGAACTGAGATTATTTTATCTATGAGTTAAGAACAGTTTAATTCTTCTTTGTTTATTGACAAGTTGACATGTTTAATTTGTCTTAAAGTCTCGACGTCATTTATTTTGTTCACTTATTCACCGAAATTCTTCTCTGGATTGTTAGTACACCGAGTCTCGTTTCTTTACATAGGGAGAGAATCGATTGTTGGGTGTCAGTCATAAAGTCGGTCGTCCGTCGAACATAGGGACACTGGTAAGTCCTTGGGTCCGACTACCGTCGAGACGGTAGAGGGACCACAGGTTCCAGTGTTACGGACCTCCTTTCTCCTTTCTCATCTTCAAGTTTCGGTCTCTTAAGAAGAATTCGTTCACTCCGTCTTCAACAAGTGAAGTAAAGACGAGTACAAGGTAATTCTCGGTTTGATGTCCTGGTTGTAAACGGTGTTCCCCGCGACCCCTTACGTCGGACTGACCCGTCAGTGAACCGTTATGTCGAGATAATGATACCTTCTGACCAAGTCTTAACCCTTTCCTCATACAGTTCCGACATATAACAGTGGGACGAACAAATTGAATGTACTTCTTATGGAGTACGTTTTACCACCCGACCTACTTCGTGTTCTAAGTAGGTCCTCTTTATAGTTATACGTCCCTCTTTATAGTTTTTTGAGTCTATACGTCTACTGTGGTGGGAATACCGTTTTTCACTTCTTCTGGATTTCTCGGAGAACTACTTTCACTTTCTCCTCTCACTCTTTCGACCGAATTTTGAGTTGTAAGTTTTTTGTTTCTAGGACCGTAGGTCAGGGTAGTGAAGTACCGTTTATCTACCCCTTTGTCACTTTTGTCACTGTCTGAAAGAAAAGAACCCGAGGTTTTAGTGACATCTACCACTGACATCGGTACTTTAATTTTTTGTGAACGAGGAGTCTTCTTTTCAATACTGGTTGGATCTGTCGGATAATTTTTCGTCTCTGTAATGAGGCGACTGTTTCTTTCGACTCGTGACTTGACTACGAAAACTTAGCACTACAACCTCTTCTGAGAACTCTCAGGGAACCTGAAGTTCCTCTAGTTTAGTCAGTTAGGATTTCCTTTAGTTAGGACTTGTAAGTAACCTTCCTGACTACGACTTCGACTTTGAGATTATGAAACCGGTGGACTACGTTTCCCGACTGAGTAATCTTTTTCGGGACTACGACCCTTTCTAATTTCCGTCCTCCTTTTCTCCCTTTGTCTCCGACTCAACCACCCTACGGTAGTGGCTAAGTTGCCTGTACTCAAACTCATTCGAAGTCCTCAACCACTACCTGTCCCTTCGGACCGCACGGCGTCAAGTACCCCAGTGTTTCTCAGTCTGTACTGACTCGCTGACTTGACCTGACTTGATATCTTCTCTCGTACCGTTGAGTGAGGTTATAAGAACGGAACTCTTAAGGTACCTGTCTCCTCAGACCACCCGATACGAGGGTATCCCAGTGTTTCTCAACTTGTGTTTCCGTTACCGTTGGGTGAGGTCATGAGAACGGACCTTTTAGGGTACCTACCTCCTCGGACCACCCGACGTCAGGTACCCCAGCGCTTCTCAGCCTATCCTGACTTGCAGGAGTGAAAGTGAAAAGTGAAAGTACGTGACCTCTTCCTTTACCGTTGGGTGAGGTCACAAGAACGGACCTCTTAGGGTCCCTACCCCCTCGGACCACCCGACGACAGATACCCCAGCGTGTCTCAGTCTGTGTTGACTTCGCTGAGTAGTCGTCGTCGTCGTCGTCGTCGTCGTCTCGTTGAATCGTGCGTGATACCTTCTTCTTTATTTTCGTCAAACCTTTCTTGATCTACAAAAGTAGGGTTGACGTAAGTAATGACATTCCACCTGATCCTTTATACGTGACTCGATTGTTCCTTCCCTTCTACAGACAGACTTCTTTTGAAATGAGACATTTCGACCGGAATACTGTACTGATGGTTAAGTTGAGAAGGATTTGGTCATCTTAATGTTTCTTCCGTCTATAAGGGACTTTAAGAAATTCCTCTCTAAAGTCTAATAGTCCTTCAAATTCTTGAACTAGAATTCAGTAGGTTCAGTATGTGGATGGATTCTGGGATCATAGGGTCCTATGGTCGAATAAACCTGGGAACTCGATATAACTACATATATCGAACCCATCGGTTTTATTCCACCAATCTACATAGACGTCTTGGATGTATGTGCGTGCACGTGTACACGTGTCTTATTGGTGTGGTTGTTTTTGTGTATATTGGTGACTGTAGACCGACTTTTTGACAGAACAACATGATGAATTTACGTGTTTTCCAGTGAGCGGGAATACGATACCAGATCACTTCCGAAACTAAATTAGTCGCCAGACTCTACTTGGATGAATTCCCATCGTTTTGTGAACATGGGAAGTGGTCTCTTTTCTAATTAAATATTATTAACGATTAGAAATAACTCACGGATGGTAAAATATAGATAGTAGAGTACGATTGGGAGTCTTTACAGGGCATTTTAGAAATACGTCTATACCTTTGACTACAAGTCTCTTCAGTCCATTGAAGGAATCCTAGAGTCTTCATCGTCTACTAACTCAGTCTTAAACTTGTCTGAAAGACTGACATCTTAGATACGAGAAAGGAGATGTGATGTGACAGAGGGCGATACGGTTCTTATTAAACACAAACTCAGTGTGAACTCTCTGGTTTTATATGGACTTTTTAACCCTAATAGAACACCTCGTCTCTAATCTAATAAGATGGAGATCGTCTGGGTCTTTTTCATCTTCTGCTGTGACCTTTCGTCTAAATACACTTCATTGTTCTTCTGAAAGGACCACCGGGTCACCAATTCTTGGGCGGACGACTACGTCTTCTGTACCCAAGACAGGGACCAGACGCTTCTAAGGTGCACGGAACCTCGCCGAATCGGGTACGTAACGTTGACGACTTCGGACACACGGATCTCGGACACGAGGCGTTGTTCTCTTCGGTGGTGTCACTCTTCGGACACGAGGTATCGGCCTCTCATCGGGGACGGACGGCGTTGATGTCTTTCGGAGTGCGTCGTTGCTTCTGGGTCGCGTCAGTTATTATTTTATTATTATTTCTCCAAAGTTCGTGGAAGGTCGATAGGGTCGACAGACTGTCCTCACAGTCGAAGACGTACAGTACGACTCAAAGTGTGACGACCTACATAAGTACGTTTTCGAACCGTTTGTCGGAAGACTCAAAGAACGTTATCTTTGGATCAAGTGACCGAGGTTTCTGGGGACGGTTAAGATAACAAAGAGACGAGACTGAAGTTTACCGATTCTACCGTAAAATAGAAGAGACTCTTAAAAAAGAATCCCGTTAACGTCAAAACCAATATGTCTGAAGCTATTGACTAATAGACGAAAGACGTGGGTGAAATTCAGGACAGCTACTAACATCTTATATTTACTCTTTACCAGCTCGTATATCCAACTCTCAAGTAAGAATCGTAGTCTAGAAACCGGGTCACTAAGGTTTGTAATGGTCGACACAGTAAATTCAGACGTTCGAAATCAGAGAAGTCGACATTTACCTTCATTAGTTTGGAGAAAATGTCACAACAACACAATGTATACGATTCAGTGAAGTCAGCACAGACTGAGAAACGCTGGGATACCTGACATCGGGTGGTCCGAGGAGATAGGTACCCTAAGAGGTCCGTTCTTATAACCTGATCCAACGGTACGGGAGGAGGTTAACACAATGTATGGTATGATAATTATAAATATTTTAAGGATCGTATGGTAGACCCTGTACTATTCCCGAGTTTTGTACTAAAAAAAATTTATTTTTTATTATCTTAAGTCTCCGGTTACTGTTTTAGAATTAGTATAGAGAGTAGGGTCTTACGAATGGAAGAGAACCATCTGTTAAATGTAATGATATTTACATTCGACTGATGTGTGTGTTGTATGTTGGTGGGGGGTGTTTCCCGAACTAATCAACCAACAAATATTGGGTTTCAAATGAACCCACTGAAATGACGGAAGAGGAGTACTTTTCTTCACACCGACACTCCTACCCTTTCCTCCTCCCGTCGGTGGTTTCTAGAAAGAGTAGTAAATTAGTAAATAGTACAGAGAGTCCCTTTTCTATACGTTTTAGTGGACCGGTTCTCATTTATCTTGGATTCGAGCGTAGGTACATATGGACCTTATTCGGTGTTGGATACCCGAAGGGTCCACCGAGTCTGTCATTTCTTAGACGGACTTTACGTCCTCTGGATCCAAGCTAGGGACCCACCCCTTCTAGGAGACCTCTTCCTTTACCGTTGGGTGAGGTCGGACCTCTTAGGGTACCTGTCTCGTCGGACCACCCGATGTCAGGTACCCGGGTGTTTCTCAGTCTGTGCTGGCCCGTTGAAAGAAAAGAAAGAAAGAAAACTTTAAGACCCGTTGGACGAGATCGAAAAGTCTCTGTTTGACTATATGATTCAGTTCGTCTTCAAAAATTACGACTCCTACTGATGGCCTTGTCTCAAATCCTTGTACGAATTCAAATCCTTGTACGAAAATACACATCTGTACAAATTTTCAACAAGGATATGATATAGAAACAAAAGAAAACAAAGTAGTCCGATATCTTGATATACATATTAAATATGTCATTTGTATAAACAAGACAACCACATCTATGTTAACTTAATGATCTTTGGTGTTTTTTTGGGTCTCATAAAGGATCCATGGTCCAGACTGCGCACTAAGCAGAGATTGTTAACCAAACAACAGTAAATATTCAGTGATTCAACACAGACTGAGAAAACACTGGGGTACCAGACATCGAGTGGTCCGAGGAGACAGGTACTCTAAAGGCTCCGTTCCTATGACCTCACCCAACGGTAAACGAAGAGGTGTCCTAGAAGGACTGGGTCCCTAGTCTGGACGTAGAGGACGTGACCGTCTTCTTAATAAATGGTGACTCGGTGGTCCCTTTGGGATTGTTAGCCATCTCTTATTAAAAATTGTGGATGCTTCCTAAACGACACACAATCCTTTACCTTTACAATCAGTGAGTCAGCACAGGTTGAAAAACGCTGGGGTACCTGACATCGGGCGTTCCGAGGAGGTAGGTACCTTAAGAAGTCCCTTCTTATCACCTCAACCAATGTAAAGGAAGAGGTCCCTTAGAAGGGTTGGGTCCATAACTTGGACCCAGAGGACGTAACGTTCGTCTAAGGAATGGCAGACTCGGTGGCCCCTTCGGGGTCCTTGATAAAGTCATGTAAGACACGTAACTAAGAAGGTGAGAAGTTTAGTAAATACTCGTTCCACGAAAATATTAGGGGTAAAACATCTACTCCTTCTTACGTGTCCCTTCAATTTATTAAAAGAGACTTAGTGTGTCGATGTCAGTCTCTGTCTTAGACTTGGGTCTTTAGACCGAGGTCTCGGATGTACGACTAGTGATAAAGACCAATAGACTGAGACTGACTCAGGGTGCCTTTAGAGTCGGTTTCATCTAGCCTGACGTTTCCTCGTCGATCTGTCTCCAGGGTCTCCTGGTGTCGAAGTCGGGACCGAAATCAGTCGTACGTGACTGGAACGGAGTATCGTGGAGCACCTACTGAGAACTATTTAACTGAGGTCACAAATATAGAAAGCAGAGAGGTCGACGTTCAGTGCGAACGAGTAGACAGTCAATGTAATGCTTGTACAAGTATTTAAAGTCGGAGGTAATGACTAGTCTCAAGACCCGGACGGAGAGAGGAACCAATATTACGTGGTGTCGTTATCTCCGGGAGCCAGGTTCAGGATAAAGGTGTTGACTAGTGAACACACTGAAACCGGTTCCCTGAATGGAGGATCTTGTCAGTATGGACATCGGACTTCCGTTATGAATGACTATCCTAATGCCTCCAAATTCCATCATTTACATTTCGTACGATGGTTAAGAGAAAGGGGGTTAAGGATTGTAAACTTGAGATATATTAAGGACTTGACATAAACAAAGACATAGACTTGACATAGACACAAACCGTATGTGTGTGTGTGTGTGTGTGTGTGTGTGTGTGTGTTGGGTCGTTAAATTAAGATGGAAGTTATAATAAAGAACTATAATTTTCCAATTGTAAGAAACTCTTAGTAGGTAAAACTCATTTCTGTAGGGTACTACGACCTCAGAGAAGTACTACCCAATTTTCAGACAAAAATTTCGAGACAATTTTAAAGGGAGAGTTTAACTCCCACCCTACATACCTCTCTCATTGCACCTTTGTACATAATAGTATACGTTTTATCTATCGGTTACCTTTAAACGACATACAGAGTCCCTTGAGTTAGGTCCCGAGACATTGTTGGATCTCCCCACCCTACCCCTCCCTCCACCCTCCCCTGTACCCATTTGGATACCGACTAAGTACAACTACAGACCATTTTTGGTTGTGTTATGACATTTCGTTCATAGGAAGTTAACTTTTATCTATTTATTTTTTAAACGGAGAGTTTGACTAAAAAAAAAAAATTGACATCGTCTTATGTGTATTGTACCCGAAGGGTCCACCGAATCACCATCTCTTGGGTGGACGGTTAAGTCCTCCGTGTCCTCTGAGTCCAAACTAGGGACCCACCCCTGCTACGGGGTCTCCTCCTTTATCGTCGGGTAAGGTCATAAGAACTGACCTTTTAGGGGACCTGTCTCCTCAGATCGTCCGGTGTCAGGTGCCCCAGTGTTTCTCAGTTTGTGTTGACTCACTGACTCATGTGTGTGTGTGTGTGTGTGTTTCAGTGGTAGAATCAGCCAAAATTTTAAAATACATAAAATTAACTCCTACTAACGAAATGTTACAACCCAACCAAAGACGGTATGTCGTCGTGCTTAGTCGGTATCCATACGTATACAGAGGAGGGAGAACTTGAGGGGAGGGTGGGGAGACCCGACTGTGTCTCGGCACCCGACTCGAGGGACGCAGTGTGTCGCTCAGGGGTGACCGACGGACAAAACGTATACCACTACATGCACAAAGTCGCGAAGAGAGCGGCAGGTAGGGAAAGGGAGGGGTCGACGCAGGTGTTCAAGACAGACGGAAAGATGAGGACGGGCAGTCACGGTAGAAAGATCTGAGGTATATGTACGTAGGCATATGGTATAAACAACAAGAGAAAGACTGAATGAAGTGAGACACATTGTCCGAGATCCAAGTAGGTGGAGTGATCTTTTTGACTGAGTCTAAGGAAGAAAAAGTGCCGACTCATTATAAGTAGAATCGGTAAAGATTCACATGTCAAGTGATCACAATTTTATGTAAGTGTAACGACGTGTTAGGTAGAGGTCTTGAAAAATGGAACATTTTACCTTTGAGACGTACGTGTTTTTTTGAGTAAAAGGAGAGAAGGTCAGGGAGGGTCAGTGGTAAGATGAAAGATAGAGACACTTGTCCGACGAGATTTATGTAGGGTACTCATTGGTATGACACAAACAGGAAAAAAACTGACCGAATAAGGGGAATCGTATTACAGGAATTGTACAAGTAGGTGCAACATAGTCCCCAGTCTTAAAGGAAGAAAAAATTCTCGTTTATTATAAGGTAACACGCGTGAATGGTGTAAAACAAACAAGTAAATAAACAGTTACTTATGAACGTAACGAAGGAGAAAACTGAGAACACTTATGACAACGATACTTGTATTCGTATTCTTATAAATAAACTCCTGACAAAAGTCAAGAAACCCCATATATTGGTCTTTATCTTAATGACCAGTATACTAGTAAGACAAAAATTAAAAAACTCTTTGACGGTATGACAAAAGGTATGGTAATTATAAAATGTAAGGGTCGTTCTCAAGTGTTCCCAAGTCTAAAGAGATGTAACAGTGATTGTAAACAAAAATAAAAGACCAAAACAACTATCATCGGCAGGATTACTCGTACTAATCCTACCGATTACTTAGTAGAGTCGCACCAAAACTAAAAGCAAAAGGATGACTAATTACTGCAACTCGTAGAAAAGTACACAAAAACCGGGTAAACATACAGAAGAAGTTTCTTTACGGAAGAGTTCAGGAAACAAGTAAAAATTTAGTCTAACAAACCCAAAGAAAAAAAACAACTCTACATCTTCAAGAAATATATATAAAGCTATAAACGAAGAATAGTCTATATACAAAATGTTTATGAGAGAGGGTGAGAGAGCTAACGGAAGCACGAGACAACTAACACGGGAAACTAGGTCTCAGTAAAATTAAAATTACTTCAGATCAAATGAATAAAAAAATAAAACAACGGACATGAAAACCATAGTAGGAGTACATATATTTGATGGTAAAATACGTATCCTGATTCTTCCGTTCTTAGTGATAGAGAAATCCCTGACAGACCCTTAGATTTTGGAAACGGAGTCTGTAAGGGTTCCCTCGGAACACTCATTTATGTGTCTCGTTTGGGACAACGTCCTTGTGCTGGTTGCGATGGTCCGTATTTTAACCTTGGGGAACAAACAAATAAGTGTCGGACACGCACCTTCGGTCTCCCAGGACTCTACGGTCCTAGTCCGAACTCTTCACGGACGTCAAGTCGGCACGGACGACAGTGTTCGCCTTGTCCGTCGAACACACCTCCCAGTACACAGTTACTCATTAGTGATTCTTTTCGTTGAGAGACTTCCCGACTAGTTGTGAAGTCCCAGTCCTGCGTAGTGTACCTGTACATCTACGGAACCGCACACGCGTGCGTAAAATTCATGGATAAGTCTGGACAGTTTGTACTAGTTCACAGAAATTAATTCACGGACCCGGTCAGACATACGTGTGTATACGTTGACAAGAAAAGATGGGTGACATCGAATTATTTGTGAAAGATACTTTAAAGTACAATTGAATAAATGGATTCGTTCATTTATTTTATGTGTAACTTTCTTAAAAAGGAGAAAACGGGTGAGAACTCTAAGGTATTTGTAAAGATATAAAGTATGTGTGTTTTAAGAGTGGTCGATAAATCTGTCGGTTTTATCCTAGATCTCCACCCACCTGTCAGTGAATTGACAGTTTATAGAGACCACTTAAAAAAAAAGAGATCACTAAGACTTACGAGCGGTCTCGTAAACTTTGTCACATCACACAGATCGTGATGAAGAGAATTAAAAATTAGGACCCACATAAAGTTCCCCTTAAATTAGGTAGACCAAGACTAAGTGAATGAGAATCGAGTAGTTTCACCATGAAACATTAACTACAAACTACAGGTCTTACGGAACACCCAAAAGTCCAGTAATCTTTCTTAGGGGGGACGGACGGACAGACGGGGAGGTGTCGGGACCGGCATGAGTTCTTCAATATAAAATAAATGGACTGAATCAAAATTTACTCGTCTTTACTCATGAACTGGTTTACAGTCTCGAAAGTCGGGAGGTATCAGTGCTAAAACCTGACACTGTTTCACTCTCCGGACCCCACCGTCCAAGGACCCCCGACACGCACGTGTAACCCGGGCTGACGAGTCCTCCGGTCTGGTGTGTGGGACGTGACAGGGGACCGAACTCCAGACACAGGTGTTACCTACAGAGGTCCGCGGCCCTCGTCTCAAGACTTTGGAGAAAGTAGGTCGTGAGCGTGTGCTACGGCGTCGGTGGGGGTGCGGGCATCGTGTACGTCTGCATTTGCCCGGGGGTCTGTTCCAAAGAGTAGCGCGCACGCACGTCAGAGAAATCCTACTGAAGTTTTGTTCGAGAACTGAGTCACTCGGGACGGCATAGTCCTCTTGTTGTACGAGTACGGGAACGTTTAGGGTGGTTATCCTTTGAATTATGGTAGAAGAGTTCCTAACCGGAGAGAGTTTTAGGAGGTTTCTTCTAGGGTCTTACGAGTCGAGAGAGAGTACTACCCCTCTTTTACGTCAGATGACACAGGTTTTTCGTTACGTCTTAAAATCGTGGTCTTCACCGGAACTTCTAGTACATTAGAACTAGTAGAGCATGTCGACGTGTCCCGTTTGACACGTAAATAAAGGCGTAAACGAGAAAGAAAATTTATAATAACTACATACCAGTACCGGAATCAGCCGAAGAGGTAAGTTGTCAGTAAGTTCTCTAGAAACGACTCGTGGAACGAATACAGTCTGTGGAACGATCCGGGACTCCAAAAGTCTCCCGTTCATTCGAATAGGGACGTTCTCCATACGTAGGTAAGGGAAGAGATTGTGACGAGACAGGAATATTCGGTTGATCACTGTAGTTGACGCTTATTCGTTTCTCAAAGGCTCCAACGGTCAAACAGAGTCTATTGAAACCTCTTGAGTGAAAGTAAACATTCCGAGGATAGTTATTTAGAACGGCTACACTACCGGGAGAACAGAACTAAACACTTGATATATCGAGATAATCAAAAGGATAGACTGGTTCTGAGAGACCCACCGTAAAACCTATAGGGTCCTTTATTTATTTTGGATATAACTAGTTACAAACGCCTAATTGAGATAAGTCGATTGTTCGCTCGTAGGACGGTCGGTCGTATCTTGGAATACGATGGCTCTCGTCGTCTCTTTGTGGTGTCTCTCCCTCTCCTCCGACTACTTTGTGGAGAATTTTTCTCCGACTGATTGTTGTTTTTTTTAAGAAAAAAGAAGGCAAAAACAAAATTTTTCCTGATATAAATTCGAAGACTTTTGATTTCTCAGACTTGCCTTTATCAGACGAATGAATTTTTTTTTTTAAACGTGTACCTCCGTTTCGTCTGTTCTCCATTTCCCGGTTCGCTCGTAGCCAGTGTTCGGGAAAGACGAAAGAGAACTTTTGTCAAAGGAAGCGAATTTCAGTAAATAGAAAACGTCGTAGCTTTGGTTTACATTCCTGTAAACATATTTCAGACCGTGACGTTTATAGTGTCACGTCGTAGTGGAGAGTTGGAAGACGTACAACTTATAAAATGACCACTTATACCTTAAGAATCTTCACTCTTCCATCATTAGGTCCGTTGAAGTGGAAACACTATAAATGAAAATAGTCAAACGTCTTTACCTTTCGAAGAAAAACTTGACTGAAAACGATCGAAAAGGTAAAGGGAACTGTTGACGTAAAATGATAGTATGGTATTTCCTTTTCAAAAGTCCGCTGACTAAGTACACCGTCACTCCAGTAGACTTCAAAATCCTGGAATTTATCCTTAGCACAACACTTTTCTTACTCGGACCGAACATGGTCCGCTCGATTCTCGAATAGAATGGTCCTGTACCTCAGGGGTCACCCACCTCCTCTACCGGGCCGACGGAAAGAAAGGAAGAGGTAATCTCAATTCGTCTACACCAATCAGTGACACATTCCCTCGCCCACCTTTACATTCATAAGTTCGAATACACACAACGGTCCAGAGTCAGTCGGTCCGTCAGTAAAGAGACCTCGGATTTCATCCGTGATTTAAAGCGGGAGTGGGTGGTTTACCCGTGTGAACGGGGAATTAGACAGAGGGACCGTGGTAGGGCGGACTTGAACCCCGGTCGGAAAGGGACCTCGGGGAAGAACACTTAATGTCGGACGTCGGGCCCCTGACTTATCTTTTGTCGGAGGTCTTTGAGTTGACCTTCCCGACTGGCCTTAAGTCGGATTACGCGTCTTACCGTCCTTTCGAAGATAATAAGATGAAGTAAGATAGACGACCCTCCGTCGCGCCGCGGACCTCAGACTGACTCGAATTGAGTAAAGGGACCTAAAGGCTCAGTGTCGGTGGTACGGATGATTTCGGTTTATAGAGTGAGGGCCCCGAGTGAGGTGAAGGACTATATCCTACGTGAACGGACAGAGGACCACTGGATTTTGTGATTATTTCCTCAGTATTATACTGGATCTGTTCTGGACCTTCGGTTGGTCTTACGTTTACTAACTGCCCTCACGAAGGTCAATAGACGACAAACAAGAGTGAGAAACCGCACCAAGAAAAATAAAACTAACACCCTCATCCTTCGAATTTTTATGTATGTCCGTAATGAGAGGTGTGACCACTTCCAATTAGGATTCCACACCGCTCTCTTCGAGACACAATGTCTAACCTTTGGGTGTCCGTGGTCGACGTTAAAAACGATGGGGAAGGAAGGGGACCGAAAGGCGTTCCTACGGGCACCGTGAAACCTTTGTTAAGAATTTACACTGAAAACAGGTTAAGACCCATGTCCCAATTTCCTCGTTGAAGAAAACAACTGAATAAAAGGAGTGACTAACAAGACTACTAGAGACGATCGATAAAGAGTTTACAATAATTTCACTAATCGTAAAGACGTCTTTCCAGTACTTAAGTGACAGGATAAGAAAAAAAATAGAAAAATTATGGTTAGAATTAGAAAAGAAGGTTTTATTCTATTTATAAACTATATTACGTCTAGGTACCAATTTTATTGATGAGCTCAATACTTAGTCCTGATCCCTCTAAAAAAACCTCAGTAGAGAATCCAAACGACCAATCGTACAAAGTAACAGAAATTGGAGTTTAAGGGGGAAAAAAATCTCCTTCCGAAAAATATATAGGTAACAAGGAAAGGGAAGAGGAATTATATAAATCTAAGTTTTCGAGTAGAATATAGGTCGATCTGTCTCTCCATCCGACGGGTTTACAATCAACGGACAGACATGAACCGTTCATAGGTGACTTCAGTCGAACGTTCCTCAAGAACATTTTGGGTGGGACCTTAAAAGTCAGACGGTAGGATCCTCTGGTTACAGGATTCCACTAGATAGTATCGTTACGGACTCTTACCAGTAGGAGGGACACCCTCATTTTAGTTTACCTCAGTCTAAGGAGGTGGGTCCCATGGTCTCAGTCTGACCTGACCGTGTAATAGGAGTTACTGTTGTCGGGGTCGTCCGTTTCCATACGATACTTGAAGTAAAATTACAAAAGGGAAATTATGAACTTCACTACAACGAGTCAGCACGGACTGAGAAACTCTGGGGTACCTATCACCGGACGTGGTTCGAGGAGGTAGGTACCCTAAAAGTTCCGTTCTCATGACCTCACCCAACGGTAAATTATGAATGTAAAGACATAATTTCTTAGGGAGATGAAAAATTGTAGATAAGATAAAAAATCTTAATCTAATCTAAATCTAAATTGATCATGAAGACTCAAAGGTGACACACGACCCGTAACACAATTTCAGAAAGAATACACTACTATTACTTCACTTTCACTTCAGCAAGTCAGCTCAGACTGAGAAACGCTGGGGTACCTGACGTCCGGTGGTCCGAGGAGGGAGGTACCCTAAGAGGTCCGTTCTCATAACCTCACCCCACGGTAACGGAAGAGGTTACTACTATTATTATTACGGATTATAAATAATAATAATATAAATAACAAATCATATATAGACGGTCCGTAACAACTTTATGAAGTACACTTAATTAAGTAAATTAAGAACGTAGTTAGGATACTCTTCAAAGTAGAGTAAATGGTTCTTTTTAAAGTACCTAAATGTACCACTAAGAATGATATATCTACTATTAAGATCCCAAGTCTCTTAAAACTCGTGGAACAAGTTCCGGTTCCTAGTTCTTGGTTCTAAGTATGGATCTTGAAATGGACACATATCGTAGAAGGTGGGAAGGACCGATATAACGTATTCAGTATCTTTTGATTAAACTCAAGACAACCTACAACGAAGTAGATTGATTAAGAATCTCAACCCAACAAAGATTGTAAAATATGTCTAAAAAATTTCATTTAAAGACTTAATAAAAAGATGACCAGACAACAGTTGACTATGATTGTGTATCTCTTCAATTGGACTATGTCATAGGTTGTGTTATATTGACATCTTCTCGTCTAGGTTGATAGTCTATGGTACCATATTTGTATGAAATTACGAGTAGTTGATGTTCAAACGTTTAAGGTACAAGATGTGTTTATTAATTACGTTTTGATATGAACCACGTAGACCTTGAATGAAATTAACTAAACGACACAAACCAATGAGTGTGAAACCAACATTTTCATAACATTGTGTAATCACTAGAAGATAGCTTGTCTTTAAAAGATATTTTATTAGACATCTCTCCGGTTTTACTTCAGTAATTTTAATAAATTTATACGAGTTCAAGTTTCCCGAAAAGGAAAGGAAATAAAATTATAAAACAAAAAAGGAAACCGGTACGGGGTTCCGTACACTCTAGAATCAGGGGGTTGGTCCCTAACTTGGGTACAGGGGACGTGACTTTCGACTTTAGAATTGGTGATCTGATGGTCCCTTCAGGGAAGGGAAAGGAAATTTAAGTACGGGTAAAGGAATTAGGAAAAAAATTTTGCAATTAAAAGGTACGAAAATTAATGAAAACTTTTGGGAGGTTCAGAAGACAAAGAGAGTTCAACACTTCGGGTCTTTACCTGTGAATGGTTTTGACTCATTCTGTACCTCTGCTAAATTATTTCTCAGGATGGAAGGGAAGAATGTAAGATTTAAGGTGTATAATAAGCGTTTTTCGTGAAATTGTGTAACGGAGAAATCGTGTTTTCTATTAGAGGTCTAAAATAATTACAGAGAGAGAGAGAGAAAAAAAAAAAAAAACGTATGGGTCTAATTTTAACTGTTTACGTGCCAGACCAAAGGAAGAATTTAATTGGTGAAACGGAAAAGGGGAATTAGAGTCTGGATCCACCCGAACCAAAAACGGACAGGGAGTGAAACCTCCGTAGACTTAGGAAACACAAGTGAGAAAAGGATACAGATTCCAAAATTTGTGTTACGGTCCTAGTATTGGACATCTTATTCGACAGAGGGGTCCTATGGTGTCACTGAACCATTATTACGGGGAGAGACCCATACAGCATCAAGTCAGGTGTTCACATCGACCACGTTTTAAAGTATATTTATATAGTAGACGTTTAGTGACCCGGTCAACAAAAGATTTAGTTGTTCGAGGATTGTATTTATACAGTAAACGTACACCCTTTTGACCCGACCTATTCAACTAAAGAAGTCACTGTATTGGTCGGGACGGAGTTGAGACGAAATAGATCTCCCTCCTTTCGTCTCTATGTATTTGTTGTGTCCCAAGGGTGGCGAGGCCCACCCTCCACCCCCACCTCAGTCTGTCGGACCCCAGGAACCAAAATTAGTCCCAAAGAGAGGTGACGTCTTAGTCCCTGTCAACGGGGACTTAGGGTGTCTCAACAGAAGAAGGTTCGTCGACTAAGTCTGTGTCTCAGATCAGAACAAATAGAAAAGAAAAAAAAATTTTGTACGTAGGTGTTTTTTCGGGATTCCAAAGAACATTTTTACAGTGACTCTATAAAGGATCACTAAAGAGTGATCGATAAAAAGGGACTTTATCTATAAAAGTGGTCGTAAAGTAGTCTATAATTACCTTTACGACTCGATTTAAAAGTCGGTAGGACTATACTAAACTATTAATTATTTGACTGAAAGTGAAGGCCAAAATATTTATAGATAAAGACGAGAACCAATATACTTAATATCATTCCTCCCTGATAATTGGGTACTATTTCATGTTGTTAAAAAAAGTTAAAACCGTATTTCTAATAAGGTTCCTATCTCAAGAATACCTAATGACTAGTAAATATGTATTACTTTATTTTTATAGGAAAATCTAAAAGTTTTTATAATAAATTTGGTTCTACCCTAAATAGTAAAAGTCAGAAATATGAACGAACTAAAAACAACATAAACAAAGTCTGACACCAAGTGCTGTCTCGTTTCAAAAAATGTTCATCCCTCTCCCAAACTAATGTAAATTACAAGAGATTTCGAATAATTAGAACTCTGATTCTTAACATATAAAAGGGTCTTTTTCTATATTCCACAAACTAGATTCTCTTCGAAGTCCCTAATAATTATAGTCATAACGAGTTTTCTCGAGATCCCCAAGGAATCTGTGAGGACTTCTCGTCCCCCTTTCTTTAGTCAAGTCCAACCCGACCCACCTCTGTTGATCACCTCAGAAGTCTGTGACTTGGTCCCGTCGAGGTGAAAACTAAACCAAATGTGTGACCTGAAGACACACTCCAAAGTAAACTTTTCCGATGTACACGATATCCTTATAATTATTATAATGATTGTCATTCTTTCAGAACTTTAGGTTACCTGTTTACGGATTTAAAATATTCACTCCTTTGACTTCAACTCTCTCTTATTTATCAGACAAGTTTTGTTACGTCGATCATTTTTCAATCGACCTAATTACCAAGAACTTTTAATTTTCCGCGTCTGCATCTCTTGTCTGAACGTCTGTGTCACCGCCTTCCTCGCCCACCCTGTTTACCTCTCTCATCGTACCTTTGTACATGTAATGGCGTCCATTTTGTCTGTCGGTCACCCTTCTATGACGCATTGTCCTTCGAGTCGGACCACGAGGCACTGTCGGATGTCCCCACCCTACCCTCGCCGCCCTCCCTTCAAGGTCTGCCCCCACTATATACATGTGAATACCGACCAAGTACAACATGTCGTCTTTGGATGTATTGTAAGATTTCGTTGTTAAATTTTCTTTAAAATTTTTAAATTTTCCGATACAAGCTAAATTAGTTGTGCATAGTTTCGGGACGATTCACATTCCATGATCCGATCCGGAGGTTCCTTATTTCTTTTATCGTATATTGGGATCATATCTTTGGATCATGTTCTAAGAAATCATAGAACAGGATTTCAATCTAGTAGGGTAGATTGAAGAAACAAAATCTCAATCTTCGAAGGAGTTTCGGTGTGACGCTAATTTACCGTCTTAGTCCTGTACTCAGAATGAAAATTTTAGAAGTAATATTACGTGAAGGGTGACATGGTAGTACGACAGTTTAAACCAAGTACTTGTGACTTACATAGTCCTTTTAGGAGGTGAACTTTTTGGGTTGACTTGTAAGTGTAAAATTTTCAAGACTTTTCAGGATCTCACTTCTTGACACGAATGGATACCAAGATTTTGAATACGGAATCTTATGATGAGTACGGAATATGTAGATACAGGGTTTCTTCTGTGAACTTTCTAAGACGTGATATTGAAGAGGAGGAGATCTGAAATGATCTATACTATGACTTGAGATCATCCTGGAAAAAAATTTTTTGGTGTAAAGGTACCAAATATATATTTATCCCGAACTCGTTACATGAGAGTCACTACACAATCTGGTCTCCCTAATAAATGTTTATGTATAACATAAACTTACAGTGTCTTTTATAATATATGTATACAGGTTTATTCACATTTAGTTTACGTTATATGTTTTACGATTTTACACAACAAAGTCGGAATTATAGTCAAATATAGACGAGGATAGATGGTACTCTCCGACTTCCGATAGATAAACGAAGGATTCAAATTACATACGTAAAATTCAGTAGTCTTTATAACTTAATTAAAATCATTCTATTCTTAACCACTCATTGAAGAACGGGTCATAAGTCTCTATTTCAATGACAGTACGTTTTACTTCTGGGTAAACAAAAAAGTATATTTTATGTACATAGAACCACGTAAAACGAAACCAGTCTTACGTTTTGTATCTTTTCCTTATTTATCATTTTAAAGAGGTTTTTTATGATGAGTTCCATGTGGTTTGGTTCTATTATGACATTCGGAACCCTCCCTTGGACAAGAACGTTCTAAACGTCTGGTTAAAAAGTTCTAGTTTTCACAAAGATATTCGTGTGTTTTAGAACCTGGAAAAGGGTCTGATTTGGAGGTTGTGAAGACTCCAACCGGGTAGTGATTATAAATGTTATAAAACTGTAAAGTATCCTACCTGAGGTATCCGGAAACACTGTCCGTCCGAAGGCTGATACTGTCTCACGACTTTGCCAAACACCACACACTTTCCGCTAGTCTGTCGTGACCGTAAAACGTTGTCCTTCCTTTACTAAACATCCATGGTGGTCGAACAACATAGAACAGCCGAAACAATCTACTCTTCGTAGTGACCCGTGGGTAATCATACCCCTCCCGGTACGACGAGTGGACTGTTCACGAGGAACGGTTCACTGAACTCCGGACACAAATCCACTACAAGAAAGGACATCGTAATGTAAAAACATGTGTTTTGAAAATCTTTGTCCTGGAGGTCACACGATTAAGAGAATTGAGGAAATAAAATTAAACTTTTTCCAAAAAAAAAAAAAAAAACAGAAAAACCGGCGTGGTACGTCGTACGACTCAAAAGGTTGGTCCCTAGTTAGGGTACTGGGACGTCACCTTCGGACCTTAGAGTTGGTGACCCGGTGGTCCCTTCAGGAAAATTGGGAAAGTTTATTCTGACTAATATCGTTGAATGTGAAGTCAAGTCAACGAGTCAGCACAGGCTGAGAAACACTGGGGTACTTAGCGTCGTGCGGTCCGGAGGGACAGGTAGTGGTCGAGAGTGTCAAGTGAGTCTGAGTGCAGGTAGTTCAGTCACTACGGTAGGTCGGAAGAGTAGGAGACGGTAGGGGAAGAGGAGGACGGGGGTTAGGGAGGGTCGTAGTCTCAGAAAAGGTTACTCAGTTGAATCATCCCGAAATTATTCTCAAAAGTTGTTTAGGTACGTAAATGGTTCAACCTTGTACATTCTATTTTATTTAGGACATGAGAGACTATTGTATATGGAGATTCCTGGATGAATAGGTGACACTAAATAAATAAAAAAAGGTAAAACTTTTCACTTTCACAATCAACGAGTCAGCACAGACTGAGACACTGGGGGTTCCTGACATCGGATAGTCCAAGGAGATAGGTACCCTAAAGACTCCGTTCTTGCGACCTCACCCAACGGTAAAGGAAGACCTCCCTTAGGGGGGTTGGGTCCCTAATTTAGGGTTAGATGCCGTTACGTCCGTCTAAGGAATGGTGGACTCGGTGGTCCCTCCGGTACAGTAAGGATTATTACGAAGATTTTTCAACGTACTAATAACATGGAAGTAACGGTTATCGTCGCCATCTTATTTCGGTATCCACGACAGAATGAGCGATTTAATCGTAAGAGGAGGTATTAGGAGCAACAATGAAGCGACGAAAATTCTCCAGGTAAAGGGAATCTACTGCTTCCAGGTGTGAACGTTATAAATACGAGTTCCAAGAGGTTAGAGTTATCAAAAGTACACACTGGTCTATCCTCTGTGAGACAATCTTTTCTGTCTTTATATACTCTACACTCAGGACGAGAGTCTCTCAAAGTCAGAGTAACACCTTAGTTCTTTTTGTGTTTATGTCCGTCATCGTAAATAGTCACTGCAAACTTCCACGACGAGATCTTCGTCCCTAAGTCTATGAATAGAACTGTTGTTTCTCCGACTGTTAACGTACACAAGTAGACAAGAAATCCCTTACCCCCTATATTTACTCTGATAGAGTAAGTAGCCCGAAGGGACCACCGTGTCTACCACTTCTTCGGCGGACGTCACGTCCTTTGGACCCAAGCTAGGGACCCAACCCTCCTAGGGGACCTCTTCTTTTACCGTTGGGTGAGGTCTTGAGAACGCACCTTTTAGGGTACCTGTCTCCTCGGACCACCCGATGTCAAGTACCCCAGCGTTCTCAGTCTGTGCTGAATCGTTGATTTGTTATTGTTGATAGAGTAAGTACTATACTAAATTTCGGTTTTTAGTTCTGACAGTAAGAAAGCCTCGGTACCCACAAAAGAGAAGGTAGTAGGGGTCCTCACAGGTTCCGAAATGAGGAAAGAAAAGGATGGGACCGAGTCGGATTCAGAAATGCCCTCAAACTAGAACGTGACAGTCTCGAGGTGTCACCCTAATCTTTCTCCGGTTAGATTGTCCTCTCTTCACTCGTGTGGGTATCACTATTGGGGTTGAACCCCGAGAGAAGAAGATTGACCGGTGGTACAGATAGGTGTATGAACTATTAAATCTCGAACACCAGAACACTGTACCCGAATCTAATTAAACGTTCCGTCAAGGGTCCGTTGGACCCCTGACATGAGTCGTCACTTTGTAAATTCCACCGTTCGTCTACCACGGACAGGTCCTCAGGTCGGGATAATCTTATATAGGACACTCCGTTCGGACGGTCATCTTCCCTTATTAATATTCTTCGAGAGATTGACGGTACCGTTATCTTTGAATTGGGTTCACAAAAGTCCATTGACGGTCGGGACCCGGACCGGGGGAAGGTATCCGGGGTGTCGTGTGCCGGGACACACTTCACCCACAAAATGTCGTTCAATGTCGTTACGTCGACAAACGTGATCTTGAATTGGGTCCATACGGTCTGTCGACACGGTTTCGTGCAGAATGACAAAGTAATTAAGTTTTCGTTGAGTGTAATTTTTTTCTTTTGTTTTATTTTTTTTGACACACTGGGACTAACGACCGAAGTTAAGAAACAGTTCTTGACCAATAAATTAAGTTAAAGTACTTTACAAAGATACATGGGTTATACACAAAGTCCGAAGGGACCATCGAGTCTCCCATTTCTTAGACTGACGTTACGTCCTCTGGTTCCACGTTAAGGACCCAATCCTTTTAGAGGACCTCTTCCCTTACCGTTTGGGTGAGGTCATAAGAATGGATCTCTTAGGGTACCTGTCTCTTCGGACCGTCCGATGTGTTATACCCCAGCGTTTCTCAGCCTGTACTGACTCGTTGATTGGTGTGTGTGTGTGTGTGTGTGTGTGTGTGTGTGTGTGTGTGTGTGTGTATATGTACACAAACTGTGGACCTTTATTTTTTCATGTCCGGGACTGGGTTTCTGCTTTTGTAGTAGGGTTGACCATTCGTTATAGGATAGATCGACATTATTTGTGTGTGTGTGATGTTGAGTTACTATGCACGTTTTTATCTTTATTTGTACTTGATTCGCCACTTTGTCTTCTTTCTTACCAATGAAGTCTGATGAGGTCTCTCAGTTTTTACCGAAGGGTTTCCACTACGACAAACTTGGCTTTAAACATCATATTTACTTTTAAGAGATCCGTCTACTCTTTCCCTTTTCAAGATTGTTTGTCTCCCTGACACTACTTGGTCTCATACTTTTCGTTTTATGTTACCCTCTTTTTACTCATCTAATCTAAATACCTCCCATTGAGAACTTGTTTACTCGGTCCCACTCGTTCAACACAACTATTTCGGACCCCACAGTACGAACCTTGACATTGAGTATGTCACGGGTACCCCTCTAAATTTCCCACAAAGGGTCCCATACTGTACTCAGACCGTCGGGGACGACCTCCAGGTATCCTCTTCCTCTGAGTTCAACGACTCTCCGATGATGTTGTCAGGCCCGTAAGAAGTGGTACTACTATGACTTTCACAATCAACGAGTCGGTACGACTGAGAATTGCTAGGGTACCTGATATCGGGTGGTCCGTGGAGACAGGTACCCTAAGAGGTCCGTTCTTATGACTTCACTCATCGGTAAGGGAAGAGGTCCCCTAGAAGGACTGGACTCCTAGTCAGGGCCCCTAGTTTGGACCCAGAGGACGTAACGTCCACTTAAGAAATGGTAGACTCGGTGGTCCTTAAAAGGACCTACCCGAGTTTCTTTTGTTCAAAGGGGAAAGGAAGACGTCGACCTGAAACCCTGAACAACATGTGTCTAAACAACCACACATTTTTTCTTTGACAGTACCAATCTTTCTTACCTTCTTATGATTTTACTGTCTTAATATCTTGTAAGTTTAACTTTTGATAGGTTTCTCTAGGTAAGGTTGTGGGAGTAAATGGATGTCCACTCAACCGATTACCGTTTAAGATCGGACCGTCGGTCCAGGGACCGGTCACTTGTCGACCCAACAAAACACCCCATAACAATACCCAACTTAATACATGGGGTTTGTTCTGTATAACTTCTTCAGACTTCGGGGGTCATGGATACTTACACTGGAAAAAGTCGTTATAGTAGAAACGTCCATATTAGTTCGACTTGAGTGATCAAGTCAAGTCCAGTCAAGTCAGCGAGTCAGTACAGATTGAGAAACGTTGGAGTACTTAGCGTCGTGTGGTCCGGAGGGACAGGTAGTGGTAGAGGGCCTCAAGTGAGTCTAAGTGCAGGTAGCTCAGGGACTANGCTCAGGTACTACGGTAGGTCGGTAGAGTAGGAACCAGTAGGGGAAGAGGAGGACGGGGGTTAGGGAGGGTCGTAGTCTCAGAAAAGGTACTCAGTTGAGAAGCGTACTCCCCCGGTTTCATGACCTCGAAGTCGAAATCGTAGTAAGGAAGGTTTCTTTAGGGTCCCAACTAGAGGAAGTCTTACCTGACCGACCTAGAGAAACGTCAGGTTACCTGAGCGTTCTTAGAAGAGGTTGTAGTGTCAAGTTTTCGTAGTTAAGAAGCCACGAGTCGGAAGAAGTGTCAGGTTGGGAGTGTAGGTATGTACTGGTGTCCTTTTTGGGATCGGAACTGATCTGCCTGGAATCAGCCGTTTTATTACAGAGACGAAAACTTATACGACAGATCCAACCAGTATTGAAAAGAAGGTTCCTCATTCGCAGAAAATTAAAGTACCGACGTTAGTGGTAGACGTCACTAAAACCTCGGGGGTTTTTATTTCAGACTGTGACAAAGATGACAAAGGGGTAGATAAAGGGTACTTCACTACCCTGACCTACGGTACTAGAAGCAAAAGACTTACAACTCGAAATTCAGTTGAAAAAGCGAGAGGAGAAAGTGAAAGTAGTTCACCGAAAACTCAAGGAGAAGTGAAAGACGGTATTCCCACCACAGTAGACGTATAGACTCCAATAACTATAAAGAGGACCGTTAGAACTAAGGTCGAACACAAAGAAGGTCAGGTCGCAAAGAGTACTACATGAGACGTATCTTCAAGTTATTCGTCCCACTGTTATATGTCGGAACTACATGAGGAAAAGGATAAACCTTGGTCAGACAACAAGATCTCACCCGGGATTAGGTTATCCTGGTCATTGGAAAATTCTTCCTCTTACGGTACCCTTCTACTCTGTACCCTCTTACAGTGCCCTTCTACCTTTGTCTGTCCTCGATGAGTCGACGTTCGGGTCCTTCCGGTTCCTAAGACCGGTGATGGTCTTCAGTCTTTCTTTGTTTTGAGGTGGGTCTTAGAGTCTCCCTCGTCTCGGGACGGTTATGGAACTAAAGTTTGAAGTCCGGAAGTGTTGATTCTCATTTGAAGACGATAAAATTCTATGGATAATGTCATCGAATTTTGTCGGAATCCATGGTTTCCCTTTCCCCTCACCTTAATTAATCCTCAAACCCGAATTGTACATGTGTTGATGACACATATTATATTTTATCTGTCGGTTGTTCCTGGATGACATATTGTCTCCCTTGAGATGAATTATAGAACATCACTGGATATTACCTTTTCTTAGAATTTAAACGTGTGTGTATATATATATATATATATTACAAATCGACTTAGTGAAGTATATGCGGACTTTGATTGTGTTGTTATTTTTAAAATTTTTTGTCGGGATCCTTTTATCCATAGGGACTCTTTGATTAAGTCTATAACGATTCTAAACTTACAACACGAACACACACCCCCATTTGAATTTATTGAAGTTTCTATTACATATTACGTCTCGATGGAATTTTTTTTCTTCTATTGATATTTCAAATGTGTAACATTCAGTTAAACCAAACTGTCATTAAGAGTAATAGTGTCAAAAGTGTCTTACTTTTCTAAAATCTTTCATTTTCGACTCATATGAAATATTTCGTAGAGGTAGGTAATAGAGTACATTAGGAGTAGGGTCAAGACCTTCCACCATTAGTACCTTTTTGGTGACGAACAACGTTTCAATGGGATACTACCTTACTTTTAGGTTGCGGCACGACAACGGAAGCAAGACGGGGTCGTCGCTGAGAGTGCCGAATCCGGAGAGTGCTGAGTGCCGAGAATGCTGAGAATGCGGAGAATGCTGAGAGTGCCGAATGCGGACGACTCTTAGTGGGTCCTATTTGACTCCAATGTCTGCTCCTTCTAGGGACGGGACGTTAACGAATGCCTACATAAGTTCTTCTCGCGTAAACTCCATTATGACGTTCACGGTCGTTCGTCCAGATGAAGGTCCTCTCTTTTCGAAATGTTACATTATAATATTGATCAGATTAAGTAAGGTTGTCTATAAATATAAGTCCGTGAACTCGTCTTTTTTCTCGGGCACTTTACTGTACAACAATGTAGAGGAGGGATCGACAGAGAGGGTTCGGACTTTTTTATTCGAAAGAAATATATTTTTCCCTATAAATATCGGAACCTTTGGTCTTGGTTGAGTCGAAGAGATTGTGTTCGTCCCCAGAGGAGAACGAAGTGGGTAGTGGGATATTAAATGATAGAGAGAAGAATGACACCCTACAAATACCAACGATTCTTTTTAGTACGGAATCCGTTCACTGTGTTAAGTCAAAAACAACAACAACTAAACCTCAAAAATAAATAAATGAATTAAAAACTCCGTGATTTTTCGAGTACATCCATCAACGTCCCTCTGTTTATCAACTGATTCCTAATTTGTCTTCTCCTCCTTAATCGAAGAACTTTATCACACTACATACCGGGGTTTACGGTAAATAGTCTTTAACCGATTACCATAATACAATTAATGTCGACACGGTACGTACCTTCCTCCTTCCTTCGGAGAGCTAAACGTGTCTAGTTAGTTATTTACTATCACCAAGGAACATGTCTAGTTATTTACTGTCATCAAAGGTGATCGTTAGAATACCTTGAATTAATTTCTTCGTTCTCTCATTGTAGGTCAGAGTTAGTCCTCCTCAGGGACCGTGACGTCGTCACTCCGTACTGTAAAGATTCTCAATTGTTTCGAATCCCAGTAAGAGATAGACAAAATAGAGAATATTCATGAATTTTCAGTTCCTATCACCGAGTTTCCTCTTGGAGTCGGAAAGTAGAAAGACTGACCCGACTTCCGTTTAAGTACTGGTTTGGAGGTGGGTCCAGTATTTACATGCAGTACAAACCAGAGTGCTGTCTGTGGTCTTTGTGTCGTTTATTTCAGACAGAGAGGTAGACGTAATTTCTGGAAGAGGTAATCTCGACACTGACTCACACCTTCTCAAGAGATCTGATTCCTACAAACGAGTCGACTACTTCTCAAACTCAACAACGAAAAATTCATGACTGGGTACCAGTGTATCGGAAGAGGTGGAAAGTAGGGGAGTACGTACGGACGATTCAGTGAAGTCAGTACAGGTCGAAAAACACTGGGATACCTGACATCGGGTGGTTCGGAGAGTAGGTGAGTATGGGAATTTATTTTAAGTCCAGTTAATACAATGTTATATTAGGTCTCCTACAGGTTTAAGAACTGACCATACAGTATTTAGTAGGTAATAAAATTGATTTCTTCAGTACTCAATGTACAATCTTCCAAAAGAAAAAGGGAAAAAAAAAAAACTCTTACACACATATTTCAGCGAAGTCACCACAGGTTGAGAAACGTTGGGATACCTGACATCGAACGCTCCGAGGAGACAGGTACCCTAAGAGGTCCGTTCTTATGACCCCACCCATCGGCAAGGGAAAAGGTCCCCTAGAAGGGCTGGGTCCCTAACTTGGACGTAGAGAATGATGCAGAACGCGTAACGGTTCGTCCAAGAAATGATGATTGGAAAAAAAAAAAGAAAACCATTTTCCTGAACCTAAAAGGGATACCGAAAATTTCATTTTTAACGAATTAGAGCGTTTGCAAGTTATAGAAGTGTATGAACGTTTACAAATGTTTCTAAAATAAGTCTTCAAGGTTTCTTCCAACTCTTCGCAAAGTAAACCTATTAACTCTGAGTTGTCGATTTCAGTTGTCTAAATTGCGTCTGTCTAAAAACACCGAAAGTCTTAATTTTGTGGTCCTGGGGGTGAGTGTAGAAATGTAGACAGGGGTGTAAACGACTCGCGAATCGGTTGGGGTTCCGACACTTCCCGGCAGGGCCTTATCCTCGGGGGTCGGTTGCGTCCCGTGGTGTGTGTCGAAAACTGAAAAACGGGCAATCAGTCAACGAGACGGGTCTAAAGGTCCTCTTCCTGTTCGGACGGGCAAGGGGGCGACGGGGGTCTCGACGCCTACTGGAGGGTCTTCGTGTCTCCTCGAGAGCCCCGTCGACGACACTCCAGACTCTGAGGGGGGTCGTGACTTCGCCAATTGAACCTCCTTCTGGGTCTCTTTCTTTTTGTCTGTCCTGACGGAACACGACCCTCCTCCCGATCTTTTGCTCCGACAACGACAACAAAAGTAACACACGCGAGATTAGTCCCTCTCATTCTTGTTACTACGTACACTACGACTAAAACCTGGCGCAGGTACGTCGAAAAGGGTCCGATCTGTCGGAACCCTTGGTGACTATCTCACCGTGTGGTCCTCGTGTCGGAGTTAGTGGTTCGGGTCCCGTCCCGTCGGAAAAGACACCTATTTTATACACTCCCTACTGTTCTTAGAAGGGTCGTACCCTTCACCGCCATTGTTTTTTTATGTGTTGCCCCACCCCCGTCCCTCCCCCCTTTGACACTCCCAAAACGTTTAGGGTCGGGTCCGGTGCCCCCTGCACAATAAACTTTCTATCCTCTTAAAGAGGAAGACGGGTGGGTTGGGTAAAATGAAAAAACAAACAAACAAAGGGAGAAACGTAAGTTGGCCGGGAGGGAAAAGAAGGGGCGAGGGGAGGGGGGTTTGGGGAGGTGGTGTGAAACTTCGTCTCTACTTTCGGGACACAACACCGACGTCCGGGGTCAGTTCGTCCCCCTGGCGACTTCACACGAAATCAAATTCTGCGACATAAAAAGAGGGTTCCTTTTCCCCCCTTCTTTAGTCGAACTTTGTTATGTAGCGCAAAACGACCTCTCGTAGGAAATACATAGATTCCAAGTTTGTACCAGGATTAAAAAGTTTCGAAAACAGAGGTTCCTATTCTTTCTCGAATTTTACACCACAGGAGAGAGTCTCACTTACGGATATTGATCCTCCCGAACCCTCACGTTCACAAATTATTTTATCTTGTTCTTTCTCCGTTTTTAGTCGGTGTACTCGAGAAGTCATAACTGTGTTGTCGTCCAGTGTTGAAAGAGTGGAAAAAACCTGTGTCGAGTGAATAAAAGTTTATCGTGTAGGTTCGATGCTCCATGATTTACTAAGACTTCCTTACTGAAGGTATGTAAGTGAATCAATAAACCGATGGTCCGAATCGTTTATTTTGAAGACCTGTGTGTCGATTTGGACTTAAAGTCCATTTCTTACTATTTCGAAGTTACATTCATACATGGTCCGTTGTATACCCTATTTGTATACGATTTTTACATGAACGATAAATAGACTTTAAGTTTAAATTGATTTACGGCATATTATATAGACCGGTGAGATCTTCAATCCTATCAAAAATTTAGTTGAACAGAAAACGTTTTTAAATACACTTTTGTAAATATTTCGGAACAAAATTGTACGTAAATAAACGCTAAGCAGTTTAAACTTGTATCCTCATCAGTTGTATAACAAAAACGTTGTTGTGTCTGATAGACATCATTCCGGGAAAACACGGGGACGGTTGGGTAGGGAATTTGTTTTGTGTGTATGTATCTTGATGTGTGTGTGGACTGGGGGATCGTACTTATAGAGTGTCCCTAAAATTTTCCTAAGATACATATAAATAAAAAAGGTAGTTTCTTTCCCGACGAATTACACAACGGAGCTCGTTATCCAGTTATAAATATTAGTTGAGGATGGTACCTTTCACGTATACCGAGGGTGAACCGGTAAGAATTTTGACGCCGACGAAACAGTTTATCGTTATCGAGTACGTCAGATTTACTTGGTATTAATAAAAACCAATTTTTTAAAAGGGGTTATATAGATGAATTACGGGACTTTGGACCAAATAATAAAATACAAATGAATTTATTTACACGAATATCTGTGTTTTAGTTGTACTTCCTCGGTAGACCTTTCGAGTCGACTAAACTAAGACCTACAACACAGACGTTTAGAGAGTACATATGAGAACAAGCACACTTGAACCCAAGTGAACTTGAACCTGTTTCAACTTCTGAACCATAGAAACGAGGAGTGTCGACGGTTAGTACCCCTGACTTCTTCGCCGATTTTCTTTTTGATTCTTATTTCCTCTAAAGACTCACTAGAAACTTGAGAGTCACACGTACTTTAAGTCTGGTACGAATCTATTCACCACTTCCGACGTAAATTAGGGCATCGACCTTCTAACAACTCATAGTAGACTCCTCAGTACAGAGGAAACCTGATGACGAGAGGAGGAATGGTTATGATGAAAAAACTAATCCGTTTAATAATGAAACAGTATTTTCACTAATAATTAGTTTTAAAGTCACATTCAAGAGACTACGAAGGAGAAAGTGACCATGATCCTTTCCTTAATAATCTTTTAAAGGACTTGTAGTCATATGAAAGGTCCTTTTGATTGTCCTAAAGTTGAACTCCTAACTGAATTTGAACCTACAAAAATGTGTTTCGATCTATCTATTATAATGTACTAGAATTTAGAATGTTAAAAGATTTACACGAGTTCTTTTGAAGGAATTGACTTAAGTTTTTAAGTGAAACATTTTTTTTTTTTTTTTTTTCTCCTATCTATATAAGTGAAGGAGTAGGGTGATAAGTTTATGATAGATGTGAATAGGGGTAGAGGTGGAGTTACGAATATGTTTTATTATCGTACAAATCGATTAATTAGGTACATATACAAATCGACCACTTCATCGTACTACTGACTGAGATCTCTTAAGACAGATGAAAGTCAAGACTACGATTATTGATATATTAAACCCGTTTAGATCAGAAGTAACGATCAGTTTTCTGACTCTTTATTGTTCTGTGAATTACAGAAACTTTTTATTACATTTTGGTCTACAAATTTTTGAGAAAGACTATGATGTAGTTAAAGGTGGTAATCCAGAGAAAGGTGAGATTCATAGGTTTCCGTTATGACGTAGTTAATTAAAGTGACTTAAGTTAAAAAAGATACCATTACCGAATAAACCCCCTTTGGATACGGGTTCTTCTTAATCCTTCTTCATGTATCTCTCCTCACTTTAAAAGTCGATCATCCAGATATTCAGGAGAGGAAACCCTTTAATCTTAAACACTTATAACGTAGAACCGGTGACTTAAAAGTTTATTCCTGTTGTGTACCTATATGTACTCGTAAGCGAGTCTACCACACGGTTAAACACCCATAGCGTTTAAGTTCCTAAGGTCGACACGACCCCATGTCTGTCTGTGGGTTCCTTTTGTATATTAAAGAATTTCTGTCGTTTACTGTGAGAGTAACGAAAGTCGTCATAGTAGTTTATCTTCTCCTGAACCTAGTGAATATCCTAACTATACCGTATACCGTTTACGACAAGAAAATCCCCTTTTTTTACGTTTTATACCTCTGACCCTTGGTCCTTGGTTAGTTCCCTTATAGATTTTTTACTTTGTTCGTAGATCGAACGACTAGTCTTGGTCCGGGGTTCCTAATAACACCTCTTCAGTAACTTTAGTAGTTAACCCAGCTCCCTCTCATTTTTACTGTTGGACCTGTTTCCCTATCTCTCTCTTTGACGTGTTGTTTTCAGAGTGTTCCCTTTACAATCTCGGGTCTTCAGAAAAGAAGTCTTGAAGTTCGGAGACCCCAGTCAAAAGAAGAGAGACGTCGAGGGACCACGTACTTTAGTCGGTCCAAGGACGAGTAAGAAGGGTCTAAGTCTGAGGTTACTAGGTTCCGTCTCATAAGAGGTTTCTCCCTTAAGTAACGAAAGAGACAAGAATCTCTAGAGAAGAAAAGGAATTGTATAGTAAGGTTCCCAGAAAATTATTCCTCTAGTAAATTTTCACTTTAGTGCATGGTTCAATAGAACATACTGAAGGGGCGACGGTCGCGAACTAACGCTAATTTCGAAAGATGAATGGACACATAAAATGAATTTATATATAAGGCCCTTTTCTTTTGTTTTGTCCCAAAACGATATCGAGTGTGTCACAGAAATACAAACAAAATAATAAAAAGAGAAATAAAATTCTTAATTAGTACAGGAAGTTTTCTATCTATGTTTGACAATATATATTTGTCAGAGAGAGAGGTTATGTTTCAAAAGATATGATAAAAAGTATGTAGGATGAAATTAACCCGGTGTAAAAAGTTCAACCGAAGGACAATGGTTGGCAGAGAGTCATATGTCTTTTACACGAGTTATAAAGTACATTCTACCGATCTTTTTCAAGTATACACCACGGGTGAAGGGAAGACTAAAGACACAAGTGGAATCTTGAGTCAAAGGAGAGAAAATTTCCCTTGTTTTCCCTTAGGGATGGTCGAACGGGTCGTAGAGGAATCGACTAATCTTCTCGGAGTGTAGAGGAGAGGATTAATCCATGACTTATGAGACCTGAACCTTCCAACTGGGACTAAGTCTACTTTTTATAGGACAAAAGAGATTCTACTATTCAGTGAAAAGGAATCCAGGTATACACCTGTGTGATCTACGAAACGGGGTCGGAGGAAGAAGGTAAATGACCGTTCTTGACCTCCAGGAACCCCGTGTACTCGGTGGTCGTGACAGGAGAAGGGTGAGATACTCTGTATCCACAGCACAGATTGAACAAAGGAGGAGTTTGATATCAGGGTCTTGTTCTTAAACAAGTGAGTAAATTGTTAGTACATTGTTCTTTATATGATCCCTCGTCTACAATACACGGTCCGTGTATGTTTCCGTTCGTTTTGTCTACACCAAGGTCGGTAGTTCTTCAGGTCACTCTGTCTACTGGTAACCAACTGACTAGTGATTTTACATACTTATTAAATTTTGACAACACTTCATACCCGGAGGGGTTACCGAGTCGTCCATTTCTTAGGAGGCCTTTACATCCATTCCGTCTTCTGTACCTAAGCTAGAGACTCACCCTTTCTAAGGGACCTCCTCCTTTACCGTTGAGTGAAGTCATAAGAACGGACTTTTTAGGGTACCTGTCTCCTCCGACCGACCAATGTCAGGTACCCCAGCGTTTCTCAGTTCCCTGTGACGTCTTATAGTACTGCCATATTCCTAAAGAGTTATTTAAAGAGTGTTCACGGGAGTAAGTCACAGTTTCGTGACTAAAAAACCCCCCAGTCCAACCCCCTCCCTACCTCTCGTATTGAACTTACGAATTACGTATAGTTAATCAAGTTTTCTCCGAAGGGGTTACGGTGCGGGAAGAACTTAAACCATTTCAAAAATATAAGTGACAAATATTTGAAAATAATGTTAGGTCATTGTGTTACAATCAAAAGAAGTAAAGATGTACGTTCGTCTTAACTGTCTAAAACATACCATAGTTAAAGATTGATCAGACTTGACCGGCTGAGGACGTTTGTCAGTATAGGTATAATATTGTTGAAACAGAAAAGGGTCTAAGACTTTATATGAAGTGATTTTCCAATAGAAGACGAAATTCTTAAACGGGAGAAAAACATAGACCTACTTTCACAATCATTAATCAGCTAGTCAGTACAGGCTGAGAGACTCTAGGGACCTGACATAACATCAGGTAGTCCGAGGAGACAGGTAACCTAAGAGATCCGTTCTGATGGTCTCACCCGACGGTAAAGGAGGAGGTTCCCTAGAAGGGTTGGATCCTTAGTTTGGACCCAGAGGACACAGTGTCCTTCTAAGAAATGGTAGAAGGAAATGTTCCTTCAGGACATAGACTTACCTTACTGACGTTTACAAGAGTCGCCGACAAAAGGTTCTGAATATGTCTTTTATTATATACGAATACTTTAAACATTTTAACGTTTTTTTTGAATTATTATTTTTTTTAAAGTAAGTTATGTCTTCTATTTTCTAGGTTTCATTGTTCGAAACGTTACGGTATATACAATCATTTGGTTGGAGAGGAGAGAAATGGTTCATCTTATCAACCGTTATTACCTACAGTTTTATAAACTAAGAAGATCTCTAAACATTTTCGAAGGTCACTGGAATTTTGGGAATTAGAGGTAAAGTACGGAAATTTTGTACATTCACTAAAGTCAATATGGTAAAAGAGTTGACATAGTATTTCCAAAAAGTTTTACATAACTACTACCGTCACGAAGGTGGTAAATAAAAAAGGTTTAAGATCGAGTTTTGAAATTGTCGAGTTTTTTTTTTTTCTTTCTTTCTTTCTTTCTTTGGGTGACGACGATGACCATTATTGTTATTATTTGAGACGGTGAACGACAGACACATTAGACCCCGTCCATTTAAAAAAAGAAGTAGACATTTTACTCACTTAATTCTGGGCAGTTCTAATTTCTATTGTACACTTTTTACAGACCCTGAATGTTTTTGAGGTACTTAACGGTACCCTGTCACTACTAATAACATTCTAAGACCACCAAATTAAATAGGAGGTTTGTTGTCTTTTGTTTGTGTATTAGAGTATACATTTAGTATAATAACTTTTATTCTTTAGTAGTTGTTTTATTAAGGAAAAATATTTGACCTAACTCGTAAGTCAGTACAACAATCGTTTCAATTGTTCAAGGATGTACTTCGATACGACAAGTCCATCTTACTTTGTCGACCCGTGACTCTTACTCTGGTTTCCCCCTTTTCAACTGGATTTTAACGTTGGTCTTTCTAGAGACCAACACTCTGTAGTCTCAGTCTCCTATTTCGTTTTGACCGTCGAGGAACCCACCAAGTCACTCACCTTCAAGACCCAAACCAATCGACTGTCGGGTGGTCTTCTCACATCTTCTCAATCCTTTAGGTAGTTCCACGGTTACTGGGTGACCTTTAACAGGTAATGTAAATTTTTACTTTAGTTTGAATTTTCCTGATCACAACATACGACGTTACGACATACCCCGTAGTAAACCACGTTATCTTAATAGAAAAGAGTGTTGAATGTCCTTAACGATAATGGTTGAACGTGTACTACCTCAGTTGGTCTCTACTCCCGTCTCAATGGTACTGGCCAAATTATATAATAGGAACAAGTAAAAAGTGTATCGTAAATAGGGTTTCCTGTAGTACGAGGTATTCTATCAAGTCAAACCCGACGGTCAACCAGACTTGAAGAATTTCGATAAAAGTCTTTGGTACTAAGATGAGAAACCGTTATGTTGGTTGAGTATGTAAGATGTAAACCGTTTGTCCGTGATCAAGGACATTTTAACAAATAATGAATCTTAATAGATGTTTCTGTCAGGTGACCTTTATGATTTGACCCTGAGGTTCGGCTGACGATTATTAAACCTTCGTTTACGAAGGAATAAATTGGTGAATCCCCTTTGATGGCTTAAAGGTAAGAGATTTTTTTTTTTTTTTTTGGAAATTTTCATGAAGACAACGTTAAACATATTGTATACGATACGTATGTCTCGAGAAATTTATCCTAATCCAATTAGGTGTCAGAATTGGAATTTTTCACAAACTGAGACACATCGTACCAGAGGTTTGCTCACTCTCACTGTACACCTGGTCAGGAGGGGTGGCACTTTATGAATCGTTCTTCGGTAGTTCGTGAACTTAGAGTTGACTTACGGATCCTAAATGTCAATATAACACAAAAACCAAGGATTCTTGAGGGAACAAGTCTCCTTAAATGTTCAACCGTTCTTCTATAGTTTTAAGTTTATTTCATATACATATATCTTTCATATACACACACACACACACACACACACAAACAGAGTTTTGAGTTACGATTCTTTGGTTTGTCGGGTTAAATTTCTTACCCTTTCTCTAACCTTGTCTATGAAGTGGTTTTTTAGTACTTATCGTTTATTTGTGTACTTTACTACGATTGGTAATAACCAGTAGTCCCTTTACGTTGACTTTTGGTATCATTCTATGGTGATGTGTGGGTAATCTTCCCGATTTTAATCCTTTTGATCGTTGTCGGTCCTACCCACTCTTACACCTTCTTGACTTTGAGGTTACGTACTCACGACCACTCTTACATTTTACCATGGTGGTGAAACCTTTTCATCGAGAAAGAAAAGATTTTACCAAGAAATAAGTATTTACACTACGTTCAAATGTTGTAAATAACATGTAACGGTTTATTTATACGTCACTTTTTTTTTTTAAAAAAATTTGGGTTCTTGGTTTTTCGTTTCGTATGGTTTACACGTCGACAGCTATACGATCGGTAGAACTATTCAGATACTCTTCCTCAGACTCTACGTGCAATTTTCTATCAATGTGTCATCATACCTTAAGATCCCTAGTGATAAGTGGAGGATCAGATACATATATCAAACAGAACCTATACATTTTTCGTATTAGACCCACCGGAATACCCCGTTTAGAATGATTCCTTCAACAAAACTCCACTCCTTATCCTACACCGACCCTCACCCCAATCCCCGTCCGACTTTCGACCTTTCCTCCCAGTAAGAACTCCCCATTCTTTAGTCAAAACAGACAACTGGCGACACACACCCCCACCTACAATCAACGAGTCAGTACAAACTGAGCAACGTTAAGGACCGGATATCGAAAGGTCCGAGGAGACAGGTACCCTAAGAAGTCCGTTCTTATGACTTCACCCAACGGTACCTTACACTAAGTCATCCGTCCAGGGTCACCACACACAGGCGTTTCGACCACTATTCCTTACCTTTTTTTAGTAAGTTATGTTTGGTTATAACCCAAAAGTTATCTCCTTTTATTCCAATTAATTTACTTTAACGATAATACCTGTCAAAAGGTAATTCTTTATAACTAGTCTTTTTTGACTCTCGGCATTCTTTTATCGTTTTGAAATCATCCCATCCCCCTTCCTAACCACGTGTACCTCTCTCTATAACAGAGATTAAAGAATTCCTCTTGAGTCAACACCTCATCCCGATCCTCTTTGATTCTAACAACCCGTAGACAGACGACATACAACTAAATAACATTACCCTTTCGATTGTTGATTATTCTTTCAATATTATCGACGACGAATAACTCTGAAGTAATTTAGGTTCGAGGTTGAACAAGTTTTTAGAAATATGTATTAGGACAAATTAGAAGTGTTGTTGATTTACTCCATTAATAATAACAAAGATAAAACATCCGTTCTTATCGTTTCTGATCTCTGAATCCCTTTAACGGGTAACTGGTGTGTTGTACCTTCTCCTTTTCAATCCTGAAATTGAACCCACAATGAATTAGAAAGTAAATAGGTTTTCACTCTAGTTCTTATATTTTAAGATAAAAGTAAAGTCAAGTCAGCGAGTCAGTACAGGCTGAGAAACGCTGGGGTACTTAGCGTCGTACGGTCCGGAGGGACAGGTAGCGGTTGAGGGCCTCAAGTGAGTCTGAGTGCAGGTAGCTCAGTCACTACGGTAGGTCGGTAGAGTAGGAGACAGCAGGGGAAGAGGAGGACGGGGGTTAGGGAGGGTCGTAGTCTCAGAAAAGATTACTCAGTTGAGAAGTGTACTCCACCGGTTTCATAACCTCAAAGTCGAAATCGTAGTAAGGAAGGTTTCTTTAGGGTCCCGACTAGAGGAAATCTTACCTGACCAACCTAGAGGAACGTCAGGTTCCCTGAGAGTTCTCAGAAGAGGTTGTGGTGTCAAGTTTGCGTAGTTAAGAAGTCGAGAGTCGGAAGAAGTGTCAGGTTGAGACTGTAGGTATCCACTGGTGACCTTTTTAAGATTTTTTATCATTTATTATATTAATGTCTTTGAAGATGAATTATTAATAACAGTGATTAATTGTCTTTTTTATCATTTATTATATTAATGTCTTTGAAGATGAATTATTAATAACAGTGATTAATTGTCTCTCTGGTTCTCACATACTCTCCTCCTCTTCTCATTTCTCGCTTCTTGTAGAACAATTGTCAGTGGTAAAGTACTGCGAACAGGACGGAACTTCAAGAGGTCCCAGTGAGATTCTGTCGTCCCATTTAGTAGTGGGTAAAATTAGACGAGAGGTTTTCCTGGGCACTTTATACTTTCGTCAAACAAAAGAAAGATTTGTTTAATGTGAAGATTTTACTTCAAACTAAAAGGATCTTTAGGACCTTTAAAACGTGTCTACCCTATCTTACTGCTTGTATTTAAAAATTCAACGGGAGGGGGGGGCTTTTTTACAAATGAAAGGTTACGAGGAACCGTGTACAATCTTAGTAGACTCTATGGTCCCGGAGTGGAGTGTAGTCACTTGAGTCAGAGACACCCCATCCGGACCCGTAGTGGTATCTGAAAATGTATATATAATTATATATATTAAAATAAATAAATAAATAACAACCGACACGACCCAGAAGCAACGACACACCTGAAACGAGATCAACGTCGTTCCTCCCCGATGAGAGATCAACGCCCCGAGCCCGAAGAGCAACTCCGCCAAAGAGAAAAGCGTCTCGTACCCAAAAACCCGTGACCCCGAAGTCATCAACGTCGTAGACCCGAGTCACCAACGTCAAAGGTCCGAGATCTCACGTCCGAGTTATCAACACCATGTGTCCGAATCAAAGAGGTGCCGTACACCCTAGAAGGGTCTAGTCCCTAACTTGGACACAGAAGACGTGACCGTTCACCTAAGAAATGGAGACTCGATAGTCCCTTTGGGAGCGGTATCAGAAATTGGTCGTTGAGGTAGTCCATAAAGATTGTATTTCAAACTCGTGTCTCAAACCTTTGAAGACCCAGTATCGATTAAGTAAATTGAACATCCGGCGTGCAGTACACTGTAATTTTCGATATGTCATCGGAGTATATACCTTTGACCTTGACGTAGTATAAGATACGGAGGAACAGAGTAAGTTCTCCTTCGTTTGTAGAGGTCAAGAACGTTTGTTGGATGAGTTTCTAGTCTTCTCCGGAACCTAGGGTCAAGTTTAAGAGACGGAACCCATGTCTAGTTTCCCCGGGGTCCTATATCACTCTGTCCCATCCGAGACGGTTCTCGTCCGGTTCACCGTTACAGAGACGACAAACCAAAAATATGATAACAGAAAACATTTTGAAGTCATGTCTTTGTATGTATACATTTATAGAAGTAGTTGTATTATACATATTAAAAAGTTCAAAAGTCTCTATTTGCAGTTTCCTGACTTTCCAGAAAGGTGAATGACAAATGGTACTTTCGTTATTTTTATATGTAGTCCTTTATGGACTACAGTGAGTAACATCTTACTAGACTGCGGAACGGAAGAGGTAGAGAACGTGGGATTCGTGAGTATAACGTACATGAAGTGTCCGTCACAGACTACGTTGGACTAATCTACTGTTAGTCTTTTGAGACTTAGTTTAGGTCCGAGTGAGGGATCTTTGAGACACTGGTCCAGTGACTACTAGTACTGGACATCTTATCCCCTCTCTATGATGGAGACCTATGGTTCAGTTTCTCCTCTATTGTGTATACTTTCGTAAAATATACCTTCGGGACATATATTTGACAAAACTAATAAACAAAGTAAACGTAATGTACTTAAAATCGTGGGACGGAGATCCGTCCTTACTTCGATTGGAGTCTGATTAACCTTGGTTGTGAACTGTCGAAGGTTAAGCGGACGAAGGTACACGACACCTCCGGAGTCGGAACGGAGGACCCGGAGGTCCGGTCACCTTATCGATCACTAGAATAGAAGATGATCCATGTGACCTAACTAACTTGTAACCGTTAATAACCCTTCGTAGTACAGGAACTACTGTCCCCCCGAGATATTGTTCCTAGTGGTGGTAGTGGTGGTAGTGTGGACATGGAATGGGGGATGGAGGTCGTCCACCGGTCACTGACTACCCCTCTACGTTTCGGACCGAGGAACCGGAGTTCATCCCGTTTAGACGTCACTCTAAATTTCCAAGGTGTTAGTCTAGTTCCTAGTGTGGGAACGGACCGAGGAAGGGGAAGGAATAGAACGAAGGGAGGGAGGGAATGTTCCCAAAGGACTCTTTACGACTAGTTATTTAGTGTATGGAACAACTGTTTCCAGTGTATGTTGACTTAGGAACAGACTCCTGGACAGAAATCCGTTGGAGTGATTCTGTTAATATAATTTCAATGGACGAAATACAACATAGATGACTTATAAAATTTTACCTTAAAATCGGAGTAATAAGTCGGTAAACTTCTTGTGAAGAGAGACAATAGATCGTGACTAATCTTTTCTTACATTTATTCAATCATTATAGGGTTTGTTGTGTGTATACTGTCCCACTTAGGTATGCATAAGTCGTAAGGGTACAGTTACAGTAGATTCATCGGTCTCTCTCCCTCGATTGTAATCTGGAGGGTTTCTTCGTCTTCTCTCAATACTAGTAGAGGACTCGAATCTTGTTACCGATAAGGATCTTCAAATTACTTTCAAGTCAAGTCAAGTCAAGTCAAGTAAAGTCAGCGAGTCAGCACAGGTTGAGAAACGCTGGGGAACTTAGCGTCGTGCGGTCCGGAGGGACAGGTAGTGGTTGAGGGCTTCAAGTGAGGTTGAGTACAGGTAGCTTAGTCACTACGGTAGGTCGGTAGAGTCGGAGTCAGCAGGGGAAGAGGAGGACGGGGGTTAGGGAGGGTCGTAGTCTCAGAAAAGGTTACTCAGTTGAGAAGCGTACTCCTCCGGATTCATGACCTCGAAGTCAAAATCGTAGTAAGGAAGGTTTCTTTCAATCCCTCGGATTTTTAGACTACCTTCAATCCCTAGGAGAGGGGAGTTATCCGTGTTTGGTGTTTATATATTATAAAACGTACTTAAAAGTCTTTAAGTAAAGTCTTTACAACAATCGAAGACTTCATTTAAGATCTAGGGTTCATTTCTTACACCCCGATGTCGTTATACTGGTGTAGTAAACTTCCTAATTTTTAACGAATATAAATCATGACGATTCAATCACAATTATTATTCAAATTAAGGATAAAGTAGAAGGTATAAATCGTATACCCCTTTTTAGATGATTGTGAGATGGGTTTACCTCCGAGAGTCAGGGAAGAGGGTCCTTGACACCCGGGTGGAAAGGACTCTTCGACGGACGTCTGACAGGACTTCGACGGTCGAACTGTGGTCCTCCGGGTGTAGAGACCAAGTGTCGGTACAGTCGGGTGGAGTCGGGGCTTGCTCCGACTGAGTCTTCGTTGTTCCGGGTCTAAATTGTGGTAAACCTTAATCATGGTAGGAAAGGGAGACGGACGGGGGTAGTACGGAGTAATAGTGAGGTTTGTATTGTGGGAGGTCTCCAGAGAAGAGAAAGTCGAGAGTGGAGGTACGACAAAAGGTGCAGGAGAGGAGAGGAGACAGAAGAGAGACTAGAAGGTCTAGAAAGTGAGAAGGGAGACCTAGGAGGTACGGTTCTATTTGTTTTGAGATATATGGGAGATGGAGAAATAACTTACAAGTAAAGGAAGTAAAGAAACGGAATTAATTTTGACCCGAAAAGGTGATACCTTCTACCATACCTCTAAAGAATTTTTCGATCCTTATTTTGGTGGATCGTGAGGGTGAGGATCCGTAAATGGGACTCCTTTGGTTTTGACTTTTTGTATATACATGGGGTTACAAGTAACGTCGTGACAAATGTTGTCGATCTTGTACCTTCGTTGGATCTACAGGTAGTTGTCTACTCACCTATTTCTTCAACACCATGTACTTGTGTTACCTTATAATGAGTCGGTATTTTTCCTTGTGTAGACTCAGTCAAGATTACTCCACCTACTTGGATCTCGGATAATATGTCTCACTTCATTCAGTCTTTCTCTTTCTATTTATAGAATATGATTGTGTATATATACCTTAGATCTTTCTACCATGGTTCCTCAAATAAACGCCCTGTCGTTACCTCTTTGTCTGTATCTCTTGTCTGAATACTTACACCCCTCTCCCCTCTTCTCCCACTCTACATGCCTTTCTCGTTGTACCTTTAAATGTAATGGAATACATTTCATCTATCGGCTACCCTTAAACGACATACAGAGTCCCTTGTGTTTGTCCCCGAGACCTAGTTGGATCTCCCCACCCTACCCTTCCCTCTACCCTCCCTCCAAGTTCTCACTCCCCTACATACATATGGATACCGACTAAGCACAACTTCAAACTGTCTTTTGTTGTTTTAAGACATTTCGTTAATAGGAAGTTAATTTTTTTATTTAAAAATTTTTATCTTTTTTGTTTTTGTTTGTTTGTTTGTTTTTTGACCCGAAAAGGAGGTCTGTGTCGACCTCGTCTACGAAGATAAGTCAGAAAGTACGAGGTGTCTGGTCCTTTTTACTAGTCATTCTCTTGACTTTATAAAACAAACGGACCTCGTCACGGTGAGAGTAGACGACCATATAAAGAGGATTGTCTAGGGATTGACATGACAAGTTTTCATCCGACACAAAAGGATTAAATAAAACCCTTTAAAGTAATCAAGGTTTCTTATCGTTCTTCTCTATTCTTTCGGAAGAAGTCACTAGTTACGTTTCTTTATCTCCTTTTGTTGTCTTACCCTTTCTGATCTCTAGAGAAGTTCTTTTAGTCTCTATGGTTCCCTTGTAAAGTACGTTTCTACCCGTGTTATTTTCTGTCTTTACCATACCTGGATTGTCTTCGTCTTCTATAATTCTTCTCCACCGTTCTTATGTGTCTTCTTGATATGTTTCTTCTAGAAGTACTGGGCCTATTAGTACTACCACACTAGTGAGTAGATCTCGGTCTGTAGGACCTTACACTTCAGTTCACCCGGAATCTTTCATAGTGATGCTTGTTTCGACCCCTCCACTACCTTAAGGTCACCTCGAGAAAGTTTAGGACTTTCTGCTACGACACTTTCACAACGTGAGTTATACGGTCGTTTAAACCTTTTGAGTCGTCACCGGTGTCCTGACCTTTTCCAGTTAAAAGTAAGGTTAAGGTTTCTTTCCGTTACGGTTTCTTAGGAGTTTGATGGCGTTCCAACGTGAGTAGAGTGTGCGATCATTTCATTACGAGTTTTAAGAGGTTCGGTCTGAAGTCGTTATGCACTTGGTACTTGAAGGACTACAAGGTCGACCAAAATCTTTTCCGTCTCCTTGGTCTCTAGTTTAACGGTTGTAGGTGACCTAGCACCTTTTTCGTTCTCTCAAGGTCTTTTTGTAGATAAAGACGAAATAACTGATACGGTTTCGGAAACTGACACACCTAGTGTTAGTTGACACCTTTTAAGACTTTCTCTCTCCTTATGGTCTGGTGGACTGGACGCAGAACTCTTTAGACATACATCCAGTCCTTCGTTATCAATCTTGACCTGTACCTTATTGTCTGACCAAGGTTTATCCTGTCCTCATGTAGTTCCGACATATAACAGTGGGACGAATAAATTGAATATGTGTCTCATGTAGTACTCTTTGCGACCTGACCTTCTTTGTGTTCGACCTTAGTTCTAACGACCCTCTTTATAGTTATTGGAGTCTATACGTCTACTGTGGTGGGAATACCGTCTTTCACTTCTCCTCGATTTTTCGGAGAACTACTTGCACTTTCTCCTCTCACTTTTTCAACCGAATTTAGAGTTGTAAGTCTTTTACTTCTAGTACCGTAGACCAGGGTAGTGAAGTACCCTTTATCTATCCCTTTGTCACCTTTGTCACAGTCTGAAATAAAAAAACCCGAGGTTTTAGTGACGTCTACCACTGACGTCGGTACTTTAATTTTCTGTGAATGAGGAACCTTCTTTTCAATACGGGTTGGATCCATCGTATAAGTTTTCGTCTCTGTAATGAAACGGCTGATTCCAGACAGATCAGTTCCGATACCAAAAAGGACGCCAGTACATACCTACACTCTCAACCTGACACCTCTTCCGACTTACGGCTTCTTAACTACACAAACTTGACACTACAACCTCTTCTGAGAACTCTCAGGGAACCTGACGTTCCTCTAGGTTGGTCAGGTAAGACTTCCTCTAGTCGGGACCCTAAAGAAACCTTCCTTACTATGATTTCGACTTTGAGGTCATGAAACCGGTGGAGTACGCTTCTCAACTGAGTAACCTTTTCTTAGACTACGACCCTCCCTAACCCCCGTCCTCCTCTTCCCCTACTGTCTCCTACTCTACCGACCTACCGTAGTGACTGAGCTACCTGCACTCAGACTCAGTTGAGGCCCTCAACCACTACCTGTCCCTCCAGACCGTACGACGCTAAGTACCCCAGCGTCTCAGCCTGTACTGAATCACTGACTTGACTGATTGACTTGACTGGTCGAATAGTCCCCGAAGGAACCACCGAGTCTACCATTTCTTAGTCGGACGTTACGTCCTCTGGAGCCAAGTGGGGACCCAATCCTTCTAAGTGACCTCTTCCCTTACCGTTGGGTGAGTCATAAGAACGGGTCTCTTACGGTACCTGTCTCCTCGGACCTCTTGGTGTCAGGTATCCCTGTGATTCTCAGTCTGTGCTGACTCACTGATTGTTAAGGTGAAAGAAAGTTGTTGAATAGTTCTTCTGAAATAAAGTTTGTAAAGTCAGTGATTATACGTTTTATCCTCGGACCACCCGGTGTCAGGTACCCCAACATGTCTCAGTCTGTACTGACCCGCTGATTGTGTTGTACGTTCGGTCCATTGAAATTATATTTACATAATTTCAGTCCCAAGGGTCTTCGTCTAGGATTTGTCCCTGAGTCAATATACACTAAATAACACTTCTACCAGAGCCCTTTGAGAACTTTCCCTCCCTCACTTCATCCCTTCTCCCACTTGTTCTAGGAACGGACTACCATTGGTCTGTTCGAGATGTGACCTTTGAAGGACCGTCCAAAGAGGGTAGGACTCCATCTCCCCCGGTCCGTGGTAAGTCCCAGGACTTATATGTCTTGATTCGACTTCTCTGTTTTAGGGAAGAAGGTACCCTGGCGGTAAGAGAACCACCCCCCTCCACCCCCGTTCTATTTATATATTACACAGCCCTCCATCGGTAACAATGTTTGTTTGTCCGTCCACTTCGATCTCTACTCTACCAAGTCCTCAAAACAAAACCTACCTCGCCAGTCCCTTCTGGAGAGACCCTCTACTATGTACTCATCTCTCGACTTACTTCACTCCTTGACTTATACGACCATAGACCTTTCTTTCATAAAGACACTCTGTCGTCTCCGTCTCTAGGACTAGGTCTTCGTGTAAACTACGCAAATTCCTTTTCGTCCCTCTGGAGACACCGCCCTTACCTCTGTATCGACTTCTCGACCGTTCCTTAGACGACCATGATGGTGGATGTCCGGTTCCATTCTCCAACCCGTAACTAATACTTTCACCAGAATGTCTAGGGCGGAGGGATCCGTGTCACTAACCAGGTACCGACCTGAGCACTAGGATTCACCTGGTTAGTGTCGGAGGGGGTGTAATGACCGGTGTCATAATCTGCATTGTCATCCGTGGGTTGACCCGATACGGTCTCAAGAGAGGGGGTTTAGAAGTGTAATCTCGATTCTCTTCTCTCTCTCAAGAAGGTATCGTTTCGACTTTTTATACTCTGATCTTCGGTTTCCACTTCTCTACGTTTTACTCACCATCTCTTTCTGTCACGGTAACCGTCCCTGTAGGAATTTAGACTAGTGGGTCCTCGTTGAGGTAGGTGAGTGTGGGAGTCAAACCGGTGTACATTATTTAAGAGGAATTGGACTTGATTAACCTGAACCTAAAGATAATGAACTTTCAATAGTAAGAGGATTGAGGATCGTGAGGAAGTTTGAATTAGGAAAAGGAGTGACCCCTTTTGTGTCGGTAGACGAATATGAAGGGACGATCGAGTCTGTCATTTCTCAGACGGACGTTACGTCCTCTGGACCCAATCTAGGGTCGTAACCCTTCTAGGGGACCTCTTCCCTTACCGATGAGTGAGGTCATAGGAACGGACCTCTTAAGGTACCTGTCTGGTGCCCTATCGTTTCTCAGCTTGTGCTGACTGTTGACTGTGAAAGTGAAAGAATACGGTAGTCAAATACCACACGTGGTAGAGAAGAACAAGGACAGTAGGTCGCTAAAGGGTCAGTGAGGAAAAGTAAGTTCATAAAGTCTCATAAGGTCGCAGTAGGACTTACACAAGAGCATTCCTAAGGACTGGGGTCTGAGTGTGAAGGAACCGAAGGAGCCAAGCGGGATGAAGGTAGAGATGGAATTAAATGAATAGACGTACCGGTTTGAGACTTGATACGATGAGCACTCTTCACAAAGTACATTTTTTAGAATTTATGTGAGGTAGTAGAGTTTTAGTTAGGTGGAGGAAGGTTTGTCTTATTTTTAGCCTTTGTCTCCTGGTGGACGAAATCTTAATCTTGTTGAGTCTGTCCTCGTCTCTGACCTCTAATGACTCCTGTAACAAAAGATAGATTAATAAAAGACACTAAAAGGAATTCTGAACCATCTGAAAAACAGTGAACATTATCTCAGTGACGATTACTGATTAAGTTCCAGAAAACGGACAAGACCCGGTCAACGGATAATAAAGGGACTCGTTTATAGTGTACATACAAAATAATGTATAACTATACATAAATGGATAGGAGGAGTTCAAAAGAATGGAAAGTTCGTACGAGTATAAATATCAACAACTGGTTGGTGTAGTAGATGGTGAATTCTTTTAATTCCGTCTGTACGAGCATGTATGTATATGTACTTAAAATTTTAATAAGAAGGAAGGAAAAAGAGTAGAGGGGAGACCAGAGTCTCTTACACGAGAGAGAGGGTGTACGGTTTTGAGGTGGATCAGAACTGAGTCAAGAGTTGGGACAGGGATAGTAAAAAGGGACTTTTTAGGGTAGAGTTCGGAGAAGTGAAGGAGGAAAGAGTTTCGTTCGAGGAAAAGAAGTCAAATTTTTGCACGAGGGAAAGGACCCGGTACAGGAGGAGGTAGAGAAAGACAGAGGTGTTAATGTTTGAACCAGATGATTGGAAGGGTCCATTCGAGGGAGTGAAGAGTGAACACTGATGGGTCGATATTCAACCATAGACTGTTTAAAAATAGGTCGGGTTTAGACGGGGGTTTCGAAGTCTTAGGATTCAGGTTATGGAGAAATGAAAAGTTTCAAAGTTAACTATACAGACACCAACTCAAGTGATAGAGAGACGGTAGGATTTGGAGGAGAAGAAGGATAATAGTGACGGTAGGTGGATGAGTGTGTTGGATCGGTTAGTAAGAGGTCAGGACCATTAACTGAAAGATTTACAGGGAACTTAGAGACAGACGGAAAGGTGGAGTGGTAGACCTGATGACGTAAATTTACTCCATAGGTGCACCTGGATCTCTGAGAGTATGTGTCACTTCATCCAGTCTTTCTCTTTATATAGAGTATTATAGTGACTATACACCTTAGATCTTTTTACCGTGGATTCTTGACTAAATGTTTCGTCTTTATCCGTGTCTTCATCTCCAGTTGTATTCCAATGGTTTTCCTCTTCACCCCTCCACCCTACTTGACCCTCTGACCCTAATTGTATTTATGTAATGGTACATATTCTGTCTATCGACTATTCTTACACGACATATCGTCCCTTGAGCTGAGTTACGAGACACCACTGAAGTCACCCTTCCTGTAGGTTTTCTCTCCCCTATATCGCTATGTATAGCGTATGTACATGAAAAGACATGTCGTCTTTGGTTGTGTCATAACATTTGGTGGATATGAAGTTGTTTTTAATCGAATTTTTTTTTTTTTTTTTTGTCTTGTTTTGGGTAGGTGCATAGGTAAGAGGTGATGACGTTGTTTAAGGACAGGTTTTACGTTTGTACTGGTACGGTGGGAGATGGTTTTTTAACAGTTATAAAATGTCTAGATTGTTTGACTTGTTTACAAAGATCCTTATACCTGAAAGTAGTAAATCATCTCTGTGACGACGACGACGATTCAGCGAAGTCAGTACAGACTGAGACACGCTGGGGTATCTACCGTCGGGTGGTCCGAGGGGGCAAGGACCCTAAGAGGTCCGATCAGTAAGAGTTTGGTTTACTTAAAAAAAAGAGAAAAACCCGTCAGACTTAATAGGTACCGTGAAAATAAGGAGTAATGTTACGGTAGTTTTTGACTAATACAATTCGAAACCAGGTAGTTCAAAGTTAATAAACAGGGAGAGAGACATCTCAAATTACTTACTGTATTTAAATCTTTACTTCTTTACCCAATTATGTCATTACCTCGTGGATACTCATATTCCATACCCTAAATTTAGTTGTACTGTATAAACCTCACATTCGTCGTAAACCATAGGTCATACGGACTAGAATCGGTTTGTGTCAAAGGGATCTTTTGGAACTTTTCAAAGGTATTCTACCTAACTTTTTCGAAACGTCTGAAGTTTCGTGACAAATTTTATAAAACTACTCAATGTACATTTACTTGTACGTCTAATTTAAAGGTAGATTCCGGTGTACGAGAATTTTGTAACTCTTCACGAAACGGTTTGTACGAGACCCAGCAAGACTTGAGTTTCGTCAAACGTTATAAGTTGTTTGGATTTACACCGTCCCGAGTGGGTAGAGAAGTAATCAGAGAAATGATGAAGTTTCGTATCAGTGATTGATCATTCACAGTTATTCTTTCCTTTTACATGTGTCTCCTAACTTGATTTACCTTTGATTTAGGATTTCCTTTAGTTGGGACTTATAAGTAACCTTCCCGATTACAATTTCGACTTCGAGGTTATAAGACCGGTGGATTACACTTCTCGGTTAAGTAATCTTTTCTGGGACTACAACCCTTTGTAACTCCCGTCCTCCCTTTCCCCCTTGTCCTACTCTACCAACCTACAGTAGTGGCTGAGTCACCTGTAATCTAACTCGTTTGAGACCCTCTGTCACTTCCTGTCCCTCCGGACGATAGAACGTCAAGTACCCCAGTGTTTCTCAGTCTGTGCTGACACACTGACCTGTTGTTGTTCCTCTTCTACTACTATAGAAGTTCGGTGCTTTCTCGTTGTACCTACCTGGGTCTCTCATAGTATGATTCACTTTATGACAGTCTGTGTCTTTCCGTCTATAGTGTATTATAGTGAATATACACCTTAGATTTTTCTACTATGTGTACTTGAATAAATGCCTCGTCTTTGTCTGGGTGTCTGAAGCTTTGTTTAAATACCAATGGTTTCTTCTTTCTCTTTACCCCTTCCCTATTTAATTCTCAGACCGTAACTGTATGTTTGTGATGATATATATTTTATCTATTAGCTGTTCCTGGATGACGTACTGTGTCCTTTGTGATGAGTCATAAGATATCACTGATTATGCCCTTTTCTTTGACTTTTTCTTTCCTGTTCACATATGCATATCGACTTAGTAAAACGACGTGTGGACTTTGATTGCGTTACAACTTTTGGTTGGTGTGGAGTTACATTTTATTTGTATTTTAACTTTTTCCATTTTCTTCCGATAAAAGAAAGAGGTCTAAAATAAACAGGTTAATGACGAAATTAGTTGTTTGGATAAAAACTCGTAGATGATGCACGGTTCGTGGTATTTCTTTAGTTTCTCAATATACCTAACGGGAACTGAAAGGACCTCTATCTTTTTTCTAAAGTAGACAATTGGGTTTCCTGTCACAGGTTTACGTGTATTCGGTACCCTTTTTACCTCATCTTCCACATCTTTTACAAGGGTATGTATGTAAGAGGTCGGACTTTCACTTTCACCATCAGTGAGTCAACACAGGTTTAGAAACGTCGGGGTACCACACAGGTATCTTAAGAGGTCCGTTCTTATGACCTCACCCAACGGTAAGGGAAGAGACCTCCTAGAAGGACTGATCCCCTAGTTTGAGTCAAGAGGAAGAAATGTCCGTCTAAGAAATGGTAGACTCGATGGTCCCTTCGGGTAAAAGGTCGGATATCCCGGTCTTTCCCCGTGTGACACCAAAGACAAAAGGACTCTATCAACTTTCCGACCCTTGGTGTAGGACTTGGAACACGGGACGAGTCGTGGACGTCCAGGACGTATAGAACCTAGAATCATAAAGTCGGAGGACGACCTTATCAGTCGAACAGTGACCTCAAGACCTTTCAGGTCTAACGATTTGTAAAAACTGACGGGGTTTACCTCTTGGTGGATTGAGTCTTTAGGTAAAACAGTCGTATGTCAGACCGCTGTTTTGGTGCCTTACGGATTAAACCTCAAAAGACCGAATTTTTTACAATGGTCGAGGAGTCAGAACTGGTACGACGAGTTTTAAGGGACAGTAGGTTCAAAAGTCAGGGTTTCAAAACTCTCAAACGGACTAAGTTTACATCGACGACCATTCATTGTAAAAATTTTTAAAGTGTTAATAAAGTGAAAGAGAACCACTCTTTATTCTACACTAGTAGAATGACAGGGTGTCATCTGGGTGTTTTCTCTACTCCTATCAACTCACTGATAAGAATTTTACAAGTTTTCTCTTTCCCTTTTATAATGTCCCATGTCTGGACAAACTAATATCCGTAAGATTCTCATCCCTGGAGTGTAATAAAAAAAAGTACGAAGGAGTATTGCGGATTAAGTTTTTTCGTGGTAGGTAATTGATTATTGTTGTTGTTTTTTTTTTGGGTTGTGATTTTAGCTCCGATTTACTCCCTTCCTGTCTCAGCACCTCCTCTAACTCCCCTTTTCCCAGGGACTCTTAACTGAGAGACCACTGTTTGATGTCGGAAAAGTAGAGAAGGACAAAACATGAAACAGTCAGTGAAAACCGTTTCATTCTTTACTCTTGTAAGGAGTGGATTCTTTACTATGTGTAAATTGACGTGTAGAAATTGTAGGGGACCTGTCCAACTTTTGTTTGTGTTCTCCTACTTACTTTCCTTTCCTTGGTACGACATCTTCATTCTCTCCCAAGACCACCCAGCAACGATAGTCGAAAAAGAAATCGTTGACAGTGTGCCGTTAATTCAATGTGATCTATAACACCCTTACTTAACGATTCGACCGTCTCCGGAGTACAACCTCCGAGAAGGAACCTAGTTCTCAACGTTTTAACTTGTTCTTTTTACGTGGGGTTTTAGGAAAGGTCTTACACCTCCGAAATAATAAAGATAAAGTTCACCACGACACGGGACCGGTGTTTAAGGTTCCAGTACGTCACTTAAGAGTTAAAACTGGACGAAGACTCGAAGTGTCTTGTTTCTGAGTCGTTTAGTCTAAAAGGGTCATGTATTTAATGTAGGTCCCTCATTTAGTCCGTGGAGACCTTCGTCACTACTGAAAAAATCCGGTGGTCCTGTTGATATTGACTTAATGACGAAGACACTTTATTCACCTGAGAACAGAACTAGACTTTCCCGATTAAGTCAAAGAATTTCCCGGTCTATGTCGTAAAAACCTTCTGTACCCTTCTGACACCCAACTTGTCGTACCCAGTCTCATGATCTACAACCTAAGGTGGTCAAATGCTACCTAGTTTCGGTCCATCAGACCACCAGTCTCTTTCACTGTTTCTGGACATCATCTCCCACTTACTACAGTAACTACCTATATAAGGACTTTCTGATCAGGACAGATAGAAGAGTACGGGGGACGAATAGACAATTTGTGCCACTAGGATCTAACCTGTTCTTCTCCAATCTGTTCGTTCGGAATCACCAGGGTCTGGAGGTCGGTAGCACGTCGTTCCGATGATGGGCACCTTTTTCGTCGTCCTCCTCTGACGACTAGGTACCCGGGTCACGACCCCCGACAGAGAAGGATGGACTCGAGGTGGACCTAGTGTCTTTACGACACGTTTAAACGACCAACTTACTTCTAACAATTTATGGTATATACACGAGTCGATCTATAATTTGTTTAGTTCTTTCTTACTAAGTACATTCATATGTAAATTAATAATTTCAAAAATCTCTTTTAAAAATTAAAGTGATTATGAAAGTTTAATTACTTGTAGAAGTTTGTAGTAGTATTATTTTTTTATATTCTTCGTTATCTTACGTGATTTACTATGTTAATTTAAAAACCTATTCTAAATGTGTAACGTTCACGAATTTCATAAGGTCCTTAATAAAATTCGTGACGTCTAAAATTTTTAACATAAACGAGGAGTATACCTTTATGGATAAGAGTCTTATTCTTTTAAACTTTCATAGATCTCTTATAAATTGGACTAGGGAAACAAAAATGGTCGACCGAAGTATAATGTGATATATAAACATTTATAAAAATGAACTTTTATACTTTTTGTTTTTTTCTGTGTAAAGTGGTGGGTCTTCGTCGAACCCCGGAAAATAAAGAAAAAGGATATAAATAGATCTATAGCGATGTAACTTTCTCTTTCTCTCCTCTGTGGAAAAAAAAAAAAATTAGGACAAGATGAAAAACTAAATCTTTTACATAAAAGTTAAATATCGTTTAGTAACTGTAATAAGTCCTATTCGTTTGTATCTCTGAGTAGTAACAAAAATCTCCAACGTATCATGAAGTAATGAAATGCGTGACATTTGATTAGGTAAGAAGGAAATAACTACCTGTTAATTTATGAAAAGAGAAAAAAATGATGTTGGACTTGATTTTACTTCTTAGAATGTATATAGGTAGATATGGATATAGATATAGATATGAATATAGATACCTGAAGGGATCACCGAGTCTGCCATTTCGTAGACGGACGTTACGCCCTCTGGACCAAAGCTAGGACCCCAGCCCTTCTAGGGGACCTCTTCCTTTACCGTTAGGTGAGGTCATGATAACGGACCTTTTAGGGTACATGTCTCCTCGGACCATCCGATGTCAGGGACCCCAGTGTCTCAGCCTGTGTTGACTCGCTGAAGTGAAAGATATAGATACACACACGATTCAGAGAAGTCAACACAGGTCGAGAAACGTTGGGGTGTCTGACATCGGACGGTCCGAGGAAACAGGTACCTTAAGAGGTTCCTTCTTATGACCCTCACCCAACGTACGGAAAGAGGTCCCCTAGAAGGATTGGCTCCATAGCTTGGACATAGAGGGCGTAACTGTCCACCCAAGGAATGGTGATCGTGATGGGTCCTTCGGGTATATCTTCGGATATATCGGATATATCTATTTATCTATCAACAAGATCCGAGACTTGCTCTACAACTTTCCCCTCTACGATCTAGTTTCTAGAGGGTAAAACAGGGTGTGTCCGGGTACCTCCAATCGAACATATTTGACCTTCCAAGTCGTGGAGGTAGAGGGTCTTTACCTCTTTCTTTTGGCTTGTCTCCTCTGTGGTTTCCTTTTCAGTCTATAGTTCCTGAGGACAAAGTGAGACTCTCAATCCTTGGACGAACCTCACTGTACACAACGAAAGTCTCGGAGTGATGTGCTCCCTGAAACTTACCTCACTTCCCTGATTAATCACAGAGGATTTCGAGTTGTAAGTCTTTTGCTTCTAGTACCGTAGGTCAGGGTAGTGAAGTACCCTTTATCTACCCCTTTGTCATCTTTGTCACAGTCTGAAATGAAACCCCCCGAGGTTTTAGTGACGTCTACCACTGACGTCGGTACTTTAATTCTCTGCGAATGAGGAACCTTCTTTTCAATACTGGTTGGATCTATCATATAAGTTTTCGTCTCTGTAATGAAATGGTTGTTTCCAGGCAGATCAGTTCCGATACCAAAAAGGTTACCAGTACATACCTACACTCTGAATCTGACACTTCTTTCGACTCACGACTTCTTAACTACGAAAACTTGACACCACAACCTCTTCTGAGAACTCTCAGGGAACCTCACGTTCCTCTAGGTTGGTCAGGTAAGATTTCCTCTAGTCGGGACCCTAAAGAAACCTTCCTTACTACNACTTGACACCCCAACCTCTTCTGAGAACTCTCAGGGAACCTCACGTTCCTCTAGGTTGGTCAGGTAAGATTTCCTCTAGTCGGGACCCTAAAGAAACCTTCCTTACTACGATTTCGACTTTGAGATCATGAAACCGGTGGAGTACGCTTCTCAACTGAGTAACCTTTTCTTAGACTACAACCCTCCCTAACCCCCGTCCTCCTCTTCCCCTGCTGTCTCCTACTCTACCGACCTACCATAGTGGCTGAGCTACCTGCACTCAAACTCACTTGAGGCCCTCTACCACTACCTGTCCCTCCGGACCGCACGACGTTAAGTACCCCAGCGTTTTTCAGCCTGTGCTGACTCACTGACTTGACTGACTTGACTTAGGGTACCTCCTGGTCGGTACCACCTTCGTCCCTCGGAACCGGTTGACGAACTACCATCGGGGGTTCCTACCACACTCCTACCTGATGTCAAGTCTCTCCCTTGTCCTTCATTTTCTCTTGTACTGTTCTTGAGTTTCGTCTTCGCCGGGTCGACATGCCGGTGTCCGTTTCTGTGTGAGACTCCCCGAAGTTCAGTAGTCGATAGGACGCCAGTAAGAGGAAGTAGGGGTCTGGAAGTTGTTTTCGACGATGTGTGGTCTCGCACCATCATCGTCATGGAACCCCTTGTTTCTTTCTCTTTCTGACGGGGTTCAAGTTCTCACAGTTCCTGTCACCTTTGACCCGAATGCACCCCTGTCGATAGGGCCCCTTCCCCGTCTCCCCGTCCGACCACGGACCGGACTGAGGTTCGTCCTCTCGGGTTTGAGATTAGGTTTACATGACCCCCGTCCACCGGACCGTCCCCGTCCGTCTCACGTCTAAGAAGACAAAGTGACATTTTCCCAGGTAGGTACGTCGTCTGTGTACCCGGTGTTTATTTGTCGAGACATTATTAGAATTGAGAAAAAGTGAAGTCGTCTACAAGGTCTTTGTGTAAGTAAAGTCTTAGGTTGTCATCAAAGCTCTCCTAAAAATCGGTGAGTAAGGACCGATGTGTCCAGGATTTGGGATCAATGGTTTAGAGACACGATCTACGTTGTTAAACGAAGGTCAGGAAGGTCGAAGACGGTCTGGGAGTGGGTACGTCGGTCGGAGGGCGACCGGGACTCCGTGCCGAGGGGGCGACGACAACGACTGCCACTCCAGACGGTCTACGAGGATCGTCGTCGCGTCTAGGTGACCCATCCCTACCCCTCTCCGTTCCTAAAAAAAAAAAAAATTTAAACCCCGACGTGGAGGTACCGGACAACTTAGAAGTAAGGGACTGGTCCCTAACTTGGACACAGGGGTGTGACCTTCCGTTTTAGAATTACTGACCTGGTGACTCCTTTCATGACCCGTTCCTGAATAAGAAAAGGGAGGTGGTCAAGAGAGAAAGAGAGGGAAGGAGAGAAGACAACCAGAGAACCGTTTTCTTTGGACCGCTCTGGTCTACAGTCGGTATCAAAGTTTAAACGACATGAGGATGACAAGGGCGATCTCTGTAACAGGGAGACTCCTGATCCTGTAGAGGTGGGTGTCTCGGATTTCGACTCTAACGTACTAAGTAAAACTTCCTACTATGGGGTAGGAGTCTACCATAATAGAGGCTCGACCGAAGAGTAACATATAAATAAATAAATAATAAAATGAAATGTTATGACATAACCAAAACGGTATGTAACTGTACTTAGACGGTACCCACATGTACTCAAGGGTTAGGACTTGGGCGGGAGGAGGGNTCTAACGTACTAAGTAAAACTTCCTACTATGGGGTAGGAGTCTACCATAATAGAGGCTCGACCGAAGAGTAGCATATAAATAAATAAATAATAAAATGAAATGTTATGACATAACCAAAACGGTATGTAACTGTACTTAGACGGTACCCACATGTACTCAAGGGTTAGGACTTGGG